>CM035591.1:111467695-112727769 GCA_020423425.1 Chrysopa pallens
CTTGATAACTTAGCTTAAGCTAAAAACATCTGTACATATTGTGATTATTGTATTTATTTATTTAGTATGTAAGTTAGTTTTAAAGAACAAAAAGTGTCAAGTGGGTTTTTTCAAATTTTACCACAAAATATATCTCAAATCAATACAAAATGTTAGTATGAGAACAAAAAACTTATAAACAATATGTTATAGCTCTATTAGAGTAAGGAACTATTTATAATAACAAATAATAAATGTACAAACCATGTATACAAAACAAAATCATAAATAAAGAGAAATTTTACTACTACTACTGAGAGTAAGGAACTATTTATAATAACAAATAATAAATGTACAAACCATGTATACAAAACAAAATCATAAATAAAGAGAAATTTTACTACTACTACTTGTTCAATATCGCATTGTTCAAGTATCCACTGAGTACTATGTAAAACCCAATGATAAATAAAGATAATTTTTAAATCGAAAAAAAAAAATGTTCAAGTATTACCGGAATCATTGCATAGCTTCTATCGCGGGCCTTGAGCGCGGGGACCGAATCCAGAAATTCCGTAACGAAAAAATCTCACGCTCCCCACTCCGACGGGTAAGGAAGTATGGCTTGACGAATCGAGACGGGCTGCTCCGAAATCGGACGAATACATAAGCAGCTGTTTATGAGAAAGTATATAGGTGTAAGAAAAAGCAATACTGCATGAATAAAATAAATAAATAAAAAATTATAATTGCATAAGTTGATACAAAATGCTATGCAATAGCTTTACTGCGGCAGTCCCCGAGAGCCACATGTCTTTTTTTTTTTAAATTAATTTTAAATCATTTTTCAATATAGTGACTATATTGGGGATATTCTATACAACAACAGTACATTGAAATTCTACGTGGTCACCCATCCAAGTACTAACTGTGTATAATGTTGCTTAACATTATTGATCGGTTGATATCAGCTTTTACCTTACCCCCAGGGGGGGGGTATTTAATATAGATTATTTTGAGTAAATTATTTGAAATAAATACATTATTTCAATGTAAAAAATTTATATATATTTTTTTTAAATTAATTTTAAGTCATTTTTCAATATAGTGACTATATTGGGGATATTCTATACAACAACAGTACATTGAAATTCTATTCGGTCACCCATCCAAGTACTAACTGTGTATAATGTTG
This sequence comes from Chrysopa pallens, assembly GCA_020423425.1. Taxonomy (NCBI): domain Eukaryota; kingdom Metazoa; phylum Arthropoda; class Insecta; order Neuroptera; family Chrysopidae; genus Chrysopa; species Chrysopa pallens. The sequence goes on from CM035591.1 coordinate 111,468,870, forward strand.
CTTAACATTATTGATCGGTTGATATCAGGTATTACCCTACCCCCAGGGGGGGGGTATTTAATATAGATTATTTGGAGTATATTATTTGAAATAAATATATTATTTCAATATAAAATATTTATATATATATATATATATATATATATATATATATATATATATATATATATATACTTTTTTTAAGCTATTGCATAACTTCTATCGCGGGCCTTGAGCGCGGGGACCGAATCCAGAAATTCCGTAACGAAGAAACCTCACGCTCCCCACTCCGACGGGCGAGGAGGTGTGGCTTGAAGGCCGTGCATCGTTTAACGTCGTTTCAGTTCGGCAGTCTTCAACACGGCGTTGTTTGCGAGTCTTCGTCACGCTCAAAAAGTGTAACTTGAATTAATATCAAAGAAAAAGCAATGCTGCATGAATAAAATAAATAAATAAATAAAAAATTATAATTGCATAAGTTGATACAAAATGCTATGCAATAGCTTTACCGCGGCAGTCCCCGAGTGCCACAGGTCTTTTTTTTTAAGTTTTTATTTAACGATAAGCTGCTACTAATTACCACATGCTTAAATTTGATTAACACAATTCAGTATTAATATCTGTCAGTGAACAATAATTTTTCCCTATTTTTCCACTTTTAAGGTAGGATATTTTTTTCAATATAGGATAACTTTGAGATATACCCTATCCAGTATAAAAATAATTACCAAAATCGGACTACTCTATAAAAAGTTAATCGTGGTCATACTTAAAAAAAAAAAAAATTTACGAGTCGATTATAGAATGTCTTCCGTATTTTCATCGGTTAAAAATGACATTTGTCAGAATAATTTTATTTTATCCTTATCATCTTTTATTTATCTAATCGAAAAATGTCTTAATTTTGAAATATAGTCTGTAATACGGAAATACACAAGAAAAGTATAAATAAGCTTATAAAAAACACATCGTTTCCTGGAAAAATTTTTATTTGTAGTTATCATGTCATTGCATGTCAAAATAACATTTTATAAGTTGAAAGAATGCGTAGCAAATATTGTACATCAAACCATCAAATGGTTTATTCTTTAAAGTTAATCTTTCACTTAAAATAAATGATCAACGTAGCGAACAAGTTTATGGTGCAATTCAATGCTGAGATTCAGCAAAACACTTGGAACTATAGCTCAATATTTTTTGTCAAAAATTCGTTTATTGAAGTATTTCAAAACATTTAATTGATGAAACGGTCTGAAAGTTCCATTAGACATTAAAGAGCATTATAAAAGTAGTACGCATAAAATTTTTTTCTTTCAACAATTAAGCTTTTCTACAACAACTTATTCAAAAATTCAAATTATTATTCAAACATTAATCTTGAATACACAAAAATGATGGATGCTCGAAAATTCGCTTAAAAGTATTAGATAAAATTAAAAATATAAAGTGGTAATTTTTTATCGACAGAAAGGAAAAATTTGCATAGCATATTGGGAAACTATCGGTAACTTAATCACAAATAATTTTATAGAAATACGGATCATTGGTTTAGTGTGTCCGTTTATGTGTACTTTGTAATTTTTCCATTCTGTATGCTCTATGGATTAATCGAAACCATTATCCTGTGATTAAAATTGGTTGGCTGTTCCTACGCAGTAATTAAGAATTTCAATCTTTTTTTTAATCATGACTCTCTTCTTTGATTATATTGGAGAAAAAAATAGGATACAAAAAATTACTTTGTAAAATAAGGTTATTTTAATTTAAAATTTATATATATATATATATATATATATATATATATATATATATATATATATATATATATATATATATATATATATATATATATATATATATATATATATATATATATATATATATATATATATATATATATATATATATATATATATATATATATATATATATATATATATATATATATATATATATATATTTATATATATATTTATATATTTACTATATTTCCATGTTCTATATAAAAAAAATATTAATTTTAATATTTAAAAAAATAAACATGAAAATGCGAAAACGACCTCCGTACTTTAATACACTTAAGTCAAATATTTTAAGTAACATTTATCTTACAGTAGATTCCAGGCACAGTCTCTTATATTGATGGATGACTTTAATTCCAATTTATTCATAAAACTTCAATACTCCCATGGTCTGAATTTTATTTATTTTATGTTATTTAACGCTTGAACAACAACAACAAAATTTGTATGGTTTAAATTAAATAATTGTTTATATATTGACATTCCAGACCAATTATATCAAATTTAAATTGAAATCTTAAATGCAAGAATAATCTTGAACGATTACTAATTTGATTAATAGCTATATAACAGATTTACCAAAAATAATATTTTTTTTTCTCAAAATTTCCAATCACAAGTACATATAGAAGGAAGCCAGAAAGAGAGTGTTAGAGACAGTTTATGAAAATTGTTGTTATGTTTATTATGTACTGTGATGATAAGCGTCAGTGGTTTTTAATTGTGATATAGTAATTAAATCAAGTGAATTTGTAAAAGATTATTAATTAGATTTTTTTAAATTTTTAACATAGAATTTTTTATAATGAGGATACTACATTTCATATAGTATTTCTACATAATTATTTTTTTGTCGATCTATCTATAAACCTATCTATCTATTACTCTGTCAACTAATCTATCTCTACCGCTGGTCTCGTAATAACTTATTTTAAAAATAATTTAAAATAATCCGCCCGGCCGTTCTGTCCACCAGATTTGCATTTTTAAATGAAGGTATTAGTGTCTAGATAAAGCATACAGCATTGGATTACAAATATCTTTTGCTTGTATTAGGTTCTTATGGGGAATTTTGTTCTCCAAGTGTTGTGATAGTTTCGTATCCCAATATCTTAAGGTCTAATGTAGATAGATGGTTTGTCTATGAACAGTTTGTTTAAGACTCGAACCTTTCATTTAAACTATTAAACAATCAAATAGGATGAGATGGAGGAGAGCAAGGCTAAGCTATTCAATTTGACTTGAAACTATTTATGAGATTTTCTCCACTCAAAGTTAGTTATTTCCTGTTAAGCAAGTTTGGTTGGTTTAAAAGCACTTAGTGCTCCTATCATTTCACCTATTAAACCTTCAAATTGGATGCGTTAGTTGGAGATTGTACAACAAACAATCATCATCGTTTTTTTTGTGTGATTTGAGTGATTTATAGCATGAAAGTCTTTTTGGAAAATACTACAGTTGCTTAGAATTTAAGTAACAAATTTTAATTAAAATTTTAAACCATTATCATAAATTAATGCTTCAGAGCGGCACAGGAGTCCCCTAACTTTTTTTTTTAATTAATTGAATTTATTAAGTATATATTAATATATTGGTCGTATTAACCAATTTTGTTAACGAAGTATGGTTAATATTTTATTTCTTATGACAGTGTAGTGTTTCCCATTTACTCTTGATAAGGGGGTCACATCGTGAGTAAGGTCTATGCTTCAATGGGGAGCTACTAGGTTGTATATACCACTAACAAAACCATTTTTTAACACTATATGGAAGTCAGAAATATAAATAAATATCATACCTTGTGTTTACATTTTGGAATTTAAATAAGGAGAATGTATACCCTCAAACAAAATATGCAAATAACAACACACATAATTCATCATACGACCTTTGTATTGAAGTTATATAACGTTATAATTTCAAATTTTTATCATCTCCTTTATACGAAGGCGTTATTATGTATACTGTTTATGATGTCTTTCCGGTTTAATGTTTATTTATTTTAAAGTATGCTTATCTATTACATTCGTGTGCAATACGGAACTGGTCACATTCGGTTCCTTAAAATAAACTGGCTATTGTACATTAACAGTCTCTTAATCAAATTTCTATGCAATATCTTCTATCTCTATTTTAGGATTTTACTAATATCTAAAAGTGGAAAAAAAAATAGTCAACTTGGCTTGAAACTTGGTAGATACATTCAATAACACGTAAAAATAAAGTAGATTACGTACTGATAAAAAAACTCTTATCTGTGGTTCTTTACAATCGTACGATGACACTGTGATTAAAATTTTCAATTCACGAACATGTCAAAATAATTTATTCCTTGTTAATAAATTTTTAATTTTAATTTATAATATGAAAAACTACTAACGTTAATACCCATAAAAACTCCTAATACCTAATAGGAATTTATACAGTAAACATTTTAATGAATTTCATTTTACAAATTTTCACATGCCCAAAAAAAAAGATTGTGTATATTTTAACGAGATAGTGATAGTAAATGTATACATTATCAAGTTAAACATTCATATTATTATTTATGTAAACTATAAACTGAATGATTATGCTCATGCATACATTACAGTGATTTCATACGTTGACTAAATAACTACTATAACTTTTACATAATATGCACCATATTTTAAATATTGAAGTAAAAATACAATACAATGAATGCTAGTATAGATTGAAAATGTGTTTATAAATGTAAAAATGTTTATTTTAAAAAATATTCTTATTTTAGCAAGTCCAAAAATAAATAATTATCGCTGTACTTAATAATATTATTATATCCATTAATGTAATATTATATTTCATAAATTATTTATAATAACAATCTTCCTGCTGTTCATACAGGATGATACTGAATTAAATAAAAATGTTGGAAATATACAATTAATTCTAAATCTATTAGACATTCATTTCTAAATTATTTTTACCTGTTTAAATACAATCATATAAACATTTTAATCTGACTTGTCCCTTTAACCTTTTTTATTGTTTATATGTTTTTACAGATTTTATATATCATTTTGTGTATCTTCTATGCTATTTTTTAATTATAAAAATTTATAAAGTTGCATGTGACAAAAATAATGATTTTTTTTAAAGTAATAGACTAAAGCACATAAATTTAATCTTCTTATTAAATATCAATAAAAAAATTTTTATAATAATATCTCCAAATATTATAATTCAAGACAATAACAATTGTTCAAATTCCAGAAATGTTATTTTTTTACTATTCGGGTAACCAACATTCCGTAACCAAGTAGTCCAATTTGTCACAAGATCTGTCTACCGCGCGCAGTCCAGCTATCATTCTTCTAGATTTCTAGATTCTTTTTTGAGATATTTTTTCGTAGATATAAAAATCATAAAAATTCTTATTACTTTTAACTTGATGCTTAAGAAAATACAAATTTTTCAATATAAAATAAAAGTCCTTCGGCTGGGACTCGACTCGAAGATAATTTAAAAGCCACCCTTGTAAAACATTGGCCATACCGGGTACATTGACTCTACTGAGATGCAGTATGTGGAAAAGAAATTAATACATATTCAGTTTAGAAGTTCTAAGAAGTAGCAGACTTACTAACAAGCTTAGTTCAATTGGTGGTCATAAGTGCAGTGAACTTTTGTAAATGGTAGAGAGCTTTAATTTGTGGTATTCCATAGTATGAATTATGTGAGGTGGAAAAATAAATTTACACACTTCAATTTTTTTATTTTGCTTACCCACTTTATTTTATTCTAATTATGCGACATGTTTCGGATGTTAGCAGTTAAATATGGAGTAAAATCCGAAACATGTCGCATAATAAGAAAAAAATAAAGTGGTTAAGCAAAATAAAAAAATTGAAGTGTGTAAATTTATTTATCCGCCTAACATAATTAATTAAAATTTGTTTTCGACAAAAGTACGTTTCTAATATAATAAATATTTTGTTTCAACTTGTACTTCAAATAAACCATTTAAAGGACAAGTCGACTAACTTGTAACCAAGTTGAAGAACAAATGCGTAGGTTGTTTGTCTCATGAATGTGCATACACGATAATATAATTGCTGAATACTGATGAAATACCTTATAATAGACAAAATAAAAACAATATATAATATGTATAATTATATAAACTTTTGCAGAATTAACAAAATACAGATTTTTTCCTAAGACTTAAGACTTTCCATTCAAAGTTTTAGTGGTTGTGGGAGTAATGGTTTTTTCTCTGAGTTGTTTTTGCACTGTGTGGGTTTAATTGGAATGATTAGTATCGAGTAATTTTTGTCGAGATAATTATATACCGTGTTATTTTTGACCTGTCCCATGTTGTACGCATAAAAATTATGCTAAGTAATTAAATATTTAATTAAACAACACGTAATGTTTTTTAAAAGTGTAATAAATGATTACATCATCATAAAACGAACAGAAAATCCATTGAATTAATTCAGTATAAATGTACTTAAAATTAAATTGTATTATGAGTAAAATAGCTGAAAAGTAAATATATAATATATGTTATATTATTTATAATAACATGTTTTACTTAATTTAAATATATATGTACATATCTCAATACTGATGGTTTATCAATTATTAATGAAGTACCTTTTTGGACTTCTAAGCTGTTGTTTTATGCCAATGGGGAAGACGCATAAAAGAAATTCGCTATTTTACCCACCAAAATGTTATTTGGTTCTATACCCTTCGAAAATTAAATTAAAATTTATTCAAAAACGAATAAGTTACAAGCTCTTCTACGATAAGCAATCATTTTCAATAGAAAAATTTGGTCGACAAAATTTTGGAATATTAATTAATGTAATTTATATAAAATTTTTATTTACAATCGACTCATTTGGATTATTACCGTAGAATGACCCTTATGTAGAATATGGATATGAAAATGTAAGATTTCATTTACGCAAATCTTTTCTTTGTTTTGTTAAGAATTTTAAACATCCCTATTTTTGCTATTTTTGAATATTTTTAAAAATAATATCAAATAATATTAGTGAAAAGTCACTGATTCTGGAATAATTTGTCGGCATCAGTAAAAATGCCTAGTGCTACTATTTGACCCTTATGTAGAATATGGATATGAAAATGTAAGATTTCATTTACGCAAATCTTTTTCTTTGTTTTGTTAAGAATTTTGAACATCCATTTTTTTGCTATTTTTGAAGATTTTAAAAAATAATATCAAATAATACTAGTGAAAACAAAGTCACTGATTCTGGAATAATTTGTCGGCATCAGTAAAAATGCCTAGTGCTACTATTTGTTTGTTATTCCTTGTTTTATTAACTTATTTTATTTCTTACATCAATCGCAATCAATAGTTGCTAAGGGAAAACTAAATCCATTATTTGGAGGTATATGGTTATAGTGACAATAACAATTAATAGCTAATTTATACCAATGATGGATGGCTAAGTTGTATTCGAAATACCTATTTTGATAAACATTTGGTGACTAATTTCAAATTTTATAATTAGTCTAACATCTATAAAAATACTATTTATTGAGTTTTTTTCGTTTAAAAGATTCGCGTTGTCATTTTCGTTGAGTATAAAATTGTAAAGGTCATTAAAACGTATTAACGAATGAGAGGATTATAATATATTGTTCGTCTCGTTTTGTATTGAAATGTTTTTTGAATCTATAAACAGTTTTTATAGTTTTTATTTCAACAATAAATCAATTCGAAACGCAAATTGATTGCGAATGTAAATACGTTACCGTTGTTTATCAAATTCTCCTTACAATATACGAACACGTATAAAATAATAACATGTATACATAAATTTAAGTTTTTGAATGTTTCTTGTAATATTACATAACTAGTAAATTAAGTTATAAGTTTTATTATGTTAGACTTTCTAATTTAATTTCAATTAATGATAATAACTATGTAAAGAATTTTCATATTACTTACTTCTGCAGTGTATATACACATACATAAATAAATATACATACCTATACTTAAATATATTGTAACAAAACAGTACAAGCAGCCATATACATAGTGAGTTTATGAATTTATTTAATTATCATGAATATTCATTTTCATTAATAATAATTAGTATCATATTGCCATTTGCTTTTATTCTATCTTCATTTTTTTTACAGATATTCTGTGAAAATGAAAACATTTTTTATGTATACAGAATGTACGGTATAGACGATGATAATCTTCTATATTTAATGCTAGAAATTGGCCATATAAACATTCCTGGATAGTACTCGAATAATTTTTACTCTGTTTCCTTGATAAAAATTTTCTCTTATAATTCTTGGTGTTCTATATTCAAAGCTTGGTATTTCTTAAATTCGGGGCCATGATCGAATTGAAAGTAAGTGCTACAATTCTGTCTATAAAAAAAATTGTTGAGATAGTTTTAGAAATGTTACAAGTATGACGCATATTCCACAAAATTGATGAGAAAAAATGAACAAAATTGAGTATTTAAATGATACTAAATTTTCCTATATTTTACATTAAAATGTGAAACTACATTGAATACTTTGACAAAACTGGAAAAAAATATTACGTCATAAGCTTTCAAAGAATATTTTCCATCTATCTTGAAAATGATATTTCACAAACAATCTCTTTGGGGATATATAAAATAATTAGAATTTTAAAATTAGCTAATTTTAAAAAAATTTTTAAATAAAGAAAAGAAGAAAAATAAAAAATTTTATCTTTATACAAAAATGTGTATTAACCATCATATAATCTTATTTGCTAAAAATTTGTTGCGTATAGAATACATATTATAGTCATTATTTAATTATTTCAATTCAAGCCTGAATTGAAGCGAATATAAACTATTCATAATCATGTATTCCAAATAAAAGTTTTGTTCAAGAAATCAACAACTTTGTATATTAACTTTTATTTAATCTCTATTTGTTAAAGTGATGGGTCAGGAATCCGTGGAACTTTATCAACAGATTTGACTTATTCTCGAATATAAAATCCCTTTTTAGCGTTTAAACACACCATCAATACTTTAGTTTGCTATCGGTCTTAAGCTTTGAGTTATCCAAACAGATACGTTGGCGTAATTGAATTCAAGAGGTGAATTTTCAGGTTTTCATTTTTTTCATTTACACCTTCAATAGTTTCTAGTCTTACAATCTTTATATTTAATTTAAATAACTCGCATATATTCTATAAAAACCGTATAGTAAAGATTTACTCTTAAAAGTAAGATGTTGTTCAAAATATTTTATTTAAATATTTTCTTAAAATTAATTTAATATTATATATAATTTGTAAGAATTATTAAAGGTTAAATATTTCAATTGAATATTTCCAAAATTAATTTTATTTTTGGTATTTATTACAGATTTTTGCGGAAAACCCGTACCAAAAACTGTAAGTATAGTAACTTTTTGTTTACTAAGTATCAATGTAAATTTAGGTCAGAATGAATGTGTTCGGCTATAAGCACTTTATGCTTAAGAGGGATTTCCACAGCTGTCATTGACATAAAGAAGGGAGCTTTTAACAAGAAGCTGATTAAAATTACATGTAATTTGTATTGTATTTATTTAAATTTTCACGCCCAAATAACTCACAAAATATTTTCCAAATGTTTTGAAATTTTGTATGCACAATATTGATATAAAAAGTATTTTTTGAGATATTTGGTCGCGAAAATTCAAAATATTCTACATAATAGAGAGATCTTTAGTCTTTTGTTTGAATCGTCCTTAATCAAGGTACTCAAAATACTCGCCAGTAGCAGTTAAGTTTATTGTTGTATGTGGTTTTATAGTTTTAACGCCTATATTAGAACTTTATTTAAAAAAGTTTCATTAAAGTTGGTACTTATGAAATCGAAATAAAAGGCAAAGGGAATAAAAATAATAGACTGAAGTTGCTCAACTGATTGACAAAATCTATCTTCCATTGTACATTAACTCTGTTTTCGTCTATCCTAATACCAAAGTAGTGGAACACATACTGAAGTTTCTGGAAGATTGTGAACTCAAAAAAGGACTCAGATTTTTCATAAAAATAGGTAGTTTGAATGAAATGTTTCTTAGCTATGTATGATAAAGGGTCATTTCCTAACGTATGAATAACATTGATTATTTACTGCTATTCCACCAGAATTGTATTATATCAATTGCATTTTATATAGCTTTTGAATTAATGAGGTTTTTCTTAAATCAAGCAAAATAACCGGTGAAGGCAAAAATTATAGAATCATTGTTTCAAGAAAATACACACTTTATCGAAATAAGTTTAAGAAAATACAAAAAACATAATTGAAAAATATTTGTTTATTAGAAAATATTCTTGTTGAGAGTTTAATAATTGAAAATATTTAATAATTATTCGCTGTTGTAGAAAAAAATGGCATTACTTTTCTTACTTGACACGTATATGAAATTAACCTTATAATATGTTATCTCGCGGTATCGTTTGAAATTAAGTTACAATAATTAACGAGTTACGCCTATCGATTTCGGAATTATTATGTTCCTATTTCCAAAAAATAATTTTTTAAACTCTGCATTCTAATATTTTTGGATATGTTAACGATTTTCGAACTTCCGCAACTGAACAAGTGTAATTTTCTGTCCACCTGCCTGTCCGCTTGTCGGTCTATGGCACTCCTTCAGACGACTGCCCAAAGCTCCAAAACTACAAAACGAATGTTAATTTCTCTTCACAATTGTTATAATTATTTTTCTCCTCATTTCGAGTCTCTTGTTTTAATAGTTTAGACTATACATTATATGTCTGTCATTAAGTTCATTCTTTTATGGTATGAATACTCATATAATGGCAACGCAATACACATATTATGGAATTTTTTAATTATGTGTACGCCGTATTACACATTTTGAAGTAGGTATTTATTGTTAAAAAATAAGTTTTTTAGTCTACAGTAGATAATTTGGCTGTTTCGAAAAAGAATTAATTTGTATTTATATTGCGAGTTTTCTAAAATGACATAAGCGATATAATTGAAGTAAGATCTAAGGTTACATCTAAATGGTTTACATTTCGTTTATCTGTAACTACCTATGTTTGTTCCGCTGCAACTTTCAAACCCGTGCTCCAATTTGTACGAAATTTGATAAAAACGTTTATTACATTCAAATTTTCATTACAGTTGTTCAGTCAAATAGGGCCAGCAAAGGCTATGTATAAACAATTTTTTTTAATTAATATGATTAATTATTGGAGATATAAACCAATTACAATAAAAAGGTGTGACCTATATGTTGTTTCTTATGAAAATAGGTTTTTTTTTATCCTTTATAAGTATGGTATATAATTGTGTGTGATATCTATGCTTCAATGGACCTTGTAGTAAAGCGAAATTATCTCCTTCATAATAAATACACAATTGCACTTTGCTATAGCGTGTCAACTATTGAAATTATAATTGAATTTTCTACGGACATGTAATCATAAAATACCCATCTAATTGAAATATAAAATATGTAAAATCATTTGAATCAGTTATTATTACAAGAGAAATCATCTTTTATACAAGAGAAATATTCTGATAATAATTAAACTACCGTTAAATACAATTTGGGGGTGTACAGGAATATAATTAATTATATTTAATTAGTGTATTATGTATGTAGTGTTAATTGATCAATTACAACATACTAATTGATACAATTATTTTCATTAATCAATTACGGAAAAGCAATAAGAAATCGACATGCAAACGGAAACCTCATTTTAATGTTCTTTAATTATTCAATCAATTTTAAAATTGAAACACTAAAGTTTACGATCACAGCAAATCCACAAAAATGTTTGTCTTCAAGTTGAAAATATTTTCCAAAGATTTATCAAAATTTTTGCTAAAAAATCTATAACTACCATTTAAAATTTTTATATAAATTTAATATGTTTTATAATATTTTCTCAATGTTTTGTATGTTTTTGGTATACACAATATAATTTTTTATTTTTTGGATACGCAATTCAGTCATTTATAATGAATTACGTTTCATTTAGGATTTGTGAATCGAAACGTATTTATATTTTTTATCTATTTATATAAATATGTTTGTTATTTTAATATTGTCTAAATCAAATCAAATTTTATCTGTTTTTGTATTCTTGGTAATTTAATATAACTAATTTCTTTTTTTTCGCCTACAAATTCAGCTACATATTTAAATTTAAATATTTTGACTTAATTTCGATTTATTTTAATTATGTTTGTTGACTAATATATATTTATTATGTATTATTATTATTAGTTTTAACCGAATATGTCATATTGCACTATCATAGCCTACAATCGGGAGGTTTTTTTCATATCGGCCATTCTGTAATGGTTTTTTATGGTTTCCCAATATGTCGTTATGTAGTTAAATACCGGAATAGTTTCCTTAAGAATCGGCATTAGGCACATACGCCCAATTGATTGACGCATTACTATACAAATTGTATAATTAAAATATTAAAGTTAATTATTTATTCTTTTTTAATGAAATAACGATTTTTTATGCAGTTAAATGCAAAAAATCTGCTCAATTATCATTATTTTGACTACATATGCGTATAATTCAATTTTGCGTTTTCTGACTGACAATCACTCAAAATAAATTTGATATTTTCAAAAAGATAACATTCCAAAAGCCACAAATTATGTAATTAGTTGTCGAAGTAATCAGTTCTGACGTTTATTGCCAATAATTAAAATAAATAAACTAGTATATTTTAAGAACTTGTTCCAGAGAGCAATAGTACTTCTGAAAGAATACCTAATATTCATAATTTTGATTTGGATGTCTGAATTATCATCCTTAAGAACCCTTTAAGATGTTCATTAAACGTCGAATATACCATTAAATAAACACCTTAAGACTTATAAATAAGGATATCTAAAGAATTATTTTCTCTGACTTCATAAATACAAAATAAATAAAGCCTAATTTTTTTTCCGAAATTAAACGTTGGTTATGGATTGAAATTCCCTGATACTCGAGCTAGTAAATCAAAAAACCTAGCAAAGTACTTTACTATGTCAATACATTCTCTTTTCAAATATTTGGTATTGTTTAAAAGTTTTGATAAAAACATTTTTTTTTTTTCAATATATTTCTTTATTGATTAAATATTTAGCTGCAGGACGGTTAATGTAGAAAAGCCAGCACACAGCGGGTGACGCGGCAGCTCAAATGTTCTATAGCAGGTATTCCGTTTGTTTTATTTACCGTTTCTTTACACAAAAAGGGACGGAAAGATCCTGCTTTGGGGTCATATTTTATGTTCGATAGTCAAGTAACCTTAAATATATATGTGAAACGCTAGTTTATAAGTAAATATTAGTAGACCTCTTCAACGAGAAGTCGGTGTGTTACGAGAAGTCGGTTTTGATCACGATAATGAAGAATTCATTAAAGATTTATTATTTCTTCGAAAAGAATAACGAAGATGAACATAATATATCAAATTTTTGACGCCTCCAAAATGTTTAAAAATTTGATAAAATTTAGAATTTTCATTCGTCAAATAATGACGTCGAAGATCTTTACCCTTATTTTATATTCAATAGGTAATCCTAAATTTTATTTAAAAAAAAATAAAATATGATCGGAAATTCTATTTTTACTTTAGTATGACAAAAAAAGTTGGCAATATTGGCATAATTATTCCTAGTGATAATAAATAAAATTCATTTAAAATGAAATGGGATACCTAAAAGTTTTAATGTCCATCACCTAGCGTTAGAATACAAACATACGAGAGTGTAGTGAGAACTGTTTTTTTTTGCATGTTCAAACTATAAACTCATTACTCTTCACAAATAAAAAATGCAAATTATTTATCTGACACATGTTAGGGTTTGTATGTTTTATATGGGATGGTTTTTAACTTCCAATATGGTATGTATGTAGATGTAAGGTATACTGCTGACCTTTTTATTTTTAGGTAAAATATTAATATGCATATAAAAGTCAATACCAAAAGTCTTGTTCAAAAATAAAGCATTAGGTAAAAGGTTATTCGATTGCATACAGCGCACACCATCGCACAACATCAGATTTTCTAGAAAATGTATTCTAGAAAATAAAATCAATTGTTCAATAGTTGGCAAATAAATAGGAAAATGCGAAATAAAATTATTAAAATAACAATTGAATATGTCAAATTTTAAATATGCATTCACGTACATTTTATGAACTACAAATTTTAATAGCTTTTGGTTTACGAAGTAGTATTTCGTAGTCATAGCAATAAAAAAATGCACGATGCGAATTGTGAGACGCGTCCTGTGTCCACGGAAAAACTTTTTCATGAAACTGCTTTCATTTAATGGGTTTGAAGAAACGAGTGTACAAGACGTAATGATTTTCTATGAGTTTCGTGATGGTTTCTGATTAAGAAATGAAATCAGTTAAAAAACAGAAGTATTATGTTCAGTCGTCGATCCGCGGCAATACTTCTGTTTTGTTGTAGCTCGTGAACAAAGAAAAAATTCTGATAAATTAAAAATTTTTTGCGAATGTCGTAGCCACTTTTTAATCGCTTGCTAGAACCTAATAAATCCACTTATAAAAAACAACACTTAATCTAAGTGTATTCTGTAATAAAATACACTTTCAAGTCTTCGATTACTTCTTTATGAATTGGTAGTAATTCAAGAGTCATAAGTTCTGTTTAAATTGTTGGTTCAAATTTCGTACTGTCAGATGATTCATAATTAATTTTATTCTTGAATATAGCCAATATTAGGCATTTGAAGAAACAGATACTTACAAAAATACGATATAAAACAAATTTTAAAATTTCATTTTAAAATAAACAACTCTGATTTTTTATAATTTCACATATTGTTTACAATTTTAAGTGTATTCACGTTTTATATAAATATTAAAAAAGAAAAACAAAATATTGATACTAAAAAAAAATAAAAGCGTCACCAAATTAGCAACGAGTAATATTTCCTCAGAGAATCATTACAACTAGCTAATTCATACTGATGATGACTACTTTGTAGTCGAAATACGTATTTATTAAATACAAAATAATATGATCTAGGAAATTGGGTCAAAAAATCGAAATTTAATCGAAAAAATAGAGAGAGAGTTCTCATAATTTATAGAGTTCTCATTAATACTTATAAAAAAAAAAGAAATAATAATAAAATAAAAAAAAATAAAAATAACTAGTTAAATATTATAAAATACTTAATCCATTGATGACCAATTTATCGTGAATGGCCGAATAACCTTACAGAAAACTGTGCTGGTGAAATATTCATTTATTTGTGAATATTTTAAAGTTGTTGCTCGTTCTCTGATGTCTATACGAAGTACCTAATTATAAATTTATAAAATTTAAAAATTTAGTATGTAATTTCAAATTATTTAGATAAATCATTAAATAAAATGTATTATCACAGGAAATATCCAAGTTTTTTGTTTAAAAAAAGTATGTTTATTCAAGGATGTATCTGCATACTTTATTTATTAATTTTTTTTATGTCAAAATTACCTTACTAATTTATGAATTTTTTGAGTATTTATTAACGACGATATTTCTACAAAAAATTTTAAGGGGGATTTTCCGCACCTGTTTGAATACTCCTTTAAGTAAGGAAAACAACTTTCACAAATTTCAAAAATAAAAATAAAAAAATGTATTTATGCTGAGTATATGCCATTATGTTATCCCGACTATACAGACTAAAATCCATTATAAGAGTCCATGGGATCCAAGAACCAAGTTACCAAAATTTTTTGCTATTTTGTTGTTCAAAGATTTCGACGAAACATTATGAAAAAAATGTCTTACAGTAAAACCTGAACATAAATCTAAACGCTCCAAAAAAACATGAATACATTACGATAGCTATTAACCATGAAACAATGGTTATTAATTATTTACTGCTTTAATTAAACAATTAGTTTTGCTTTAGCGCAATTGTTTATGCGATTTTCACGATTTTTTAAGTAAATTTGGCACAAATAATTACACTTTTATACACGAGTTTAAGTATAAATAGTCGCGTTTTACTATAAATTATCAAAATTCTATTCTGGAGTCTTAGAGCAACAAATTCTGGTTTTTTATTTTTTCGATATCGTATCACCGTGAATTAACGTATATTGGTTTAGATTATAGTTTTCGTTTATTAAAGTTTTACAGTAAATCGTTTGATTTTTTTCAAAATGTCCGGCCGAATTTTTGAAATAATAAAACAAAAATTAATTTTGCTATAATTTGCTTTTGGAATTTGTGCAATTTTTGGCATGGAGATTGCTAGGCTAACGTTAAACTGACCCTTCTTACTTCAAATGTCGTTGTCGTTAGCACATTAAAAGCACTAAAGTTTTCATAGAATTCGAATAAATTTCGCATTGGGTAAGCTAAGTTAATGTTAACATGCCCCCTTCCCCCCATTTTAAAGTTTGTTGTATCTGAACGAAAATAATAAATTAAAAATAGGGCAACAAAAATCCAAAATAGAACCACTGAGCACATAAATAGTACTAAATTATTTGACAGATTTCGAATAACTTAGCTATCTGGGGGAGGGGTTAAAGGTTTACTTAGGCGCAAAAACGTATTATTTGTTTTTAGATTTCTTCATTGTATTGAAAATGTGACCTATTGTCATTTATATGACTTGACCAAATGATAATAATAATTAAATTATGAAATAATAAATATTTGAAAGATTATGCAACGGTTGAAATTGAAAATAATATTATATTATTTTACATAAACTACTTTGCAGTATAGGTAAAATAAATAATTTGGTCACCCCCAATGATAATAATAATCTGTGAAACATACATAAATACATAAACGTTTTATATGACCATATTACATATTCAATTCGTTCTATGTAATATAGTAGACGAATATAAAGTTTAAACTGCATTAGTATATGCCTGTTGTCCATTCAATGCTTAAATACGACAATCATAAAATAGTTCATAAAATAATAAAAGAAGAATAAGTAAATAAAGTTTAACTTTCGATACTATTGAGAACTTAAAACAAAAAACTCAAAAAGCTCAAGTTCACAATAAGTAAATTGGTGTATTTGAAACTTTTTTATGTAAATATTACAAGAACTAAGCTGAAAATTACTGGGCCACTGTTTCCTCTAAGCAGATGGAAATCTTTTATACCCAATGTTAATTAATGCTGTATTGAGTTTAGTTTCTAATCAGCGAAATAGGAACACCGTTTAAATTGCCGAAAAGTTTTAATTGAACTTGTGATTAACGGATGGCATTCTTTTGATATAAAGTGCAGAATGCTGATTAAAACAAATTTTATAACATTTGTATACATACGTTAATCAAGATTATGTCAAATCCAAATCGAGTTCACTTTCGGCTTACTAAGTGATTATCAAATAAGTCGAAAGTGGACTCGTAATTTTAAAGTTTTTGTACAATGAAAATTAGACAAAGTTAAAATTTTCCATTGTTATATTATAAAAATGGATTTTCACAAAGTAAATGATACATGTATTAATTTTTTGATTTGCTCAATTCTTGTGTTACATTTTTTGAAATTGGGTACGATTTGGATTTGCATGCCTAATATGAAATTATAATTGTAATTAACCAAACAATAAACAACGCTTCATGGAAATATTGGTACTTAAAACATTTAATCACTTCATTTAATTTATAAAATTTTTACCGCTTCTATTATTCCGATTCTGACCTATGGAGTCTAAGCCCTGGCGCATACAGAATTTCAATACAAAAAACTGAACGATTATCAACGTAATATTGAACGAAACATTATGAATATTAAATTAAAACAACTCTTGACTTTTTTGCGAATTATTAATTGCCTTAACTTAATATTTTGCTAATTCTAGAGTATCAATCACAACTTAGAACTAAGATCCAATATGCATTAGAATTTAAACGGTGTTTACAAGGTATCATTGAATTTAAAGGACTTTACAGTTTCGAAATGTGGGAAGATTGCTCGAATCTGGAGATATCTGGAAATAAA
Organism: Chrysopa pallens; assembly: GCA_020423425.1. NCBI lineage: Eukaryota > Metazoa > Arthropoda > Insecta > Neuroptera > Chrysopidae > Chrysopa > Chrysopa pallens. Next base: position 111,486,657 of record CM035591.1, read on the forward strand.
TGTTCCCAATCGAATACGTAAGCGTGACGATTCGAAATAGTGTCGTTTATTTACATTTTCCTTCAAATATAAATACAATAATTGCATAAGCATATTTCTTACGGCAGTAAAATTGATTTTTGTTGTGAGGAAAAACTAAAATTTTATAATTTTTTTAGTTAAAAATATTTTTTACTGGCAACCCTACAGGAAATTTGTTTTTAGAAATTTTGACCGCATTTATTAAAAAAAACTGATGCTCGATTAAAAAAATACGAGTCAAAATTCACCATTAATGTTTCTGTAACACTATGTGTTGTATATATGGGTATAGATTTAGTTGTTACCAATATAATATCTAGAATTGAACATCAAAACGAATAAATCATCCGAAACATCGCCGGGCAACAACGAAATTACGTTTGTTTGTGTGGATCAATCTCTCGCGGTCTAGTTAGACATTTGGACATATATGTAAAATGAATAATATGTATATGAATACGAACGAATATGTGTATTTATGTATATATGTATATATATGTATACAATATATATATATATATAATGCTATCGGGAATTGTAAAAACTTATGGATCTATTTTAGTTTATTTCATGTTTTGTTGAATATTTAATTTATACTATGCGATACAAAAATATATATTAGATTTCTAGTACAAAAATTTTATTATCAAACTTAATGGTTCAGTGTAGTTTTCAATTTGTTATAATATCTCATTTTGTATTCGAAATTGATTTTTTGAACAACAATTCATTCATATGCAACAACACAATTGCCTCTGGTAAAATTATTGCTTCAGTAGAAAATTAATTGCATTTATTATACAATACAATTACAAAATAAATTAAAAATATTGTTATCATTTATTCGATTCAATCTGGTAATTGGTTATCGATAGGATTTTGTTTTTTAAATTTTTGTATCAGATCGTTAGGCAACTACGTACACCTATTTGTTCTGGAACAAATCTGGAACATACAACAGAAAATTATACATAAAATCTGACTGATTTGAAATCATGTGAAAAATAAATTATTTTTAAAATTTGATAAAAATATATATATTTATGTTGAAAGAAATATACTTATTTATTCTGATTTTGTGTCTTAAAAGCACAATATTGTTTTAATATATTAAAAATCGCTATTCTCACGTGACCTAAAACATGAGCCACAATGGTGACGTCATATAGGCAAGAACCTTTACTTGTCATCATTAAATTCAGTCTAAACCGCTATAAACTATGTATACATTTTTATTATTTTGTAATATTATTCAAAACATATAAATATAATTTTCTTGGTGGCTTGTATAGAATAGTCAAGCTAGTAGAGCAAAATATTCAAAATTGATTTAAGTATGCTCAAAATTTGATACTTGTAACGCGCTGAAATATCAATAGAGGTGCTCAAATTTTTAATCAAGAAAATTGAGGTATTATGTTGCTGACATGATATCATACTAGCAGTGCAATGTTGAAATATAAATTTTATAATATAATGTCAGTAGCAGAATTAGACGCTCTTTAGTGAATTAAATAAGTGAATTTCAAAATTACCAAAAAATCACCAAATTGATGCTTTATTATGAATCACTGATAAAAAAAAACCGTCAAACTAGCAGTGACATCATAAAATTATTGTTTTTTAGGTGCTGCAAAATTAAATTGAATGCTTTCATTTTTAATTAACAAAATTGGGACATTAAGATGCACTGTTGCCTTGATTTTTCGCTGGTAGAGAAATTCTTTTAAAAAAACTATAATAATATAATATAAGTACTAAAATAAGATGCTTTTATGAAATCCATAAATCAATTTAATCAAAATTATGATAAAATACCCAAAAAAATCCGTGCAACTTGAAACACTGAAGTGTCAAGTTAGCATGATGCACGGATTTTATTTGGTAATTTTGATTAAATTGGTAAATTGAAGGTACACCATAAAACCACCCAATTTTTGTACTTATATAATATCATTATAATTTTTAATTCAGAATTGCTCTGCCACTTAAATTATATCCATTTAAATCTTCACATTGCTATGCCAACGTCAGTCATATCACGAGTTCAGTGCTTCATAATGACTTTATTTTCTTAATAAAAGATTTGACCACCTAAAAAGCACTAATAATAAGCCATTCAACAAATTTCATATATAATACTGGTTTACCTTTCAAAACATCATATATATATATATATATATATATATATATATATATATATATATATATATATATATATATATATATATATATATATATATATATATATATATATATATATATATATATATATATATATATATATATATATATATATTTATATATATATATATAAATATAAGGCAACATGACATCACATGTCAATGTATATACGTACAAACATACCTACGCCATTACATAATGTCCATCCAAATATAACCAAAAATGTCTCCTACAATACGTATTTCCTAATTCTAATTGATTTATTATTAAAATCTCTTGAGACCAGCCTGAAATGACAATTACTAGTTTGTGTATATTATTCAATAATTTCAATCGAATTGTAAATAATTTGATTTGCTGTGTAATTTAATAATGTTATCTATACGGTTTTTATTTAACTTTTTATTCGAGGTTAAATTATTTGTAACAACTAGAGGTAATATCTACCAGAGTTAATTGTTTAAATATCATGTGTATGCTTGAGTATACATTACTTCAGTTTATTTTATATTAAACTTATATACATATGTTTATGAGACATAGATACATAATTATACTGTATACTAATTTAGCCGAGTTGAAATTTAACTTTGACTTTGAGTCTTACAATTTTGTCCTCAAAAAAGTGTCCGAAAAAAGTTTGAATGTTTTGTAAAATTCAAAATGTTTTATTCTGTTTTCGGTTTGGAGTCATCGTGATGAAGTTTATAATAAAAAGTTAGAGCAAAAAGAAATTAAATAGTTATGTTTATTGTATCTTTTAAGTTTTTCCTTTTACTTACATAGGTTATTGTTTTAAATTAAAACTCTTAATTTAAAAGTCTGTTGGATTAGTAAGATTTGAAGAAAATCGACAAAGAAAAAAAAACGTTAGAAATTTCTTTCACAAATCTATTGATATTTTTTTCTATTTAAGCCATGAATTCTGTGGATCTATCATTATCATAAGTGTCTGTAAATTTTTGAAAAAAAAATCGATTGTCATATGTAAATTAATTTCATTAATAGAAAACGGATGATGTTTGTCCTAATATGGATGTTTTGTTTAACTTTGAAATAATATTTTTGGAATTATTAGAAAAATGAAGTATATTTATTGTAGTAAAATTTTCTAGTTATATTTGGAAGAAGTTAATCGTTACGACTTCCATCATAACCAGTGGGAAACATTTTTTATGGTAGAAACACTCGATTGGATTCAAGTAACTCAGCGGCTCTATTTTGATGTGATGGGATTCTATATGTTATTCCTATGAACATATATTTTCCAAAAAGCACTCAATTCAACTTTCTATGTAACTGACGAGCATTTTTATAAATACACATTTTGAAAATTCATTGGACATCACGCGAAAATACTAATTAAATTGTGTGTTTGTAAGATATCGTATTGAACGCTTTATCCATATTTCAGCAAAGTTGGTTTTAACGAAAATCGCTTCAACGATTTTTGATGGATGAACTTTATTCCAATGTAGTTATTACAACTAAAATACGCCTCTGATCTGAATTTTATTTAAATTAAAAATTTATTTATTAAGTGTGTAACCAAGAATAAATCAACAAAAACCTCCATTTAGTTATTTTGATTTAAAATACATAGTTCAATGTTTATTTATTTTGTTCCAGAACAAGTGTATGAAATTATATTTAAAAAAAATTGTTTTTTTGAACATAAAATTTTTTTAAAATTATTTCTTTTTTTTTTTTTTATTTTGAAATTAAAAATTTAGGGAAAATTTGTTGGTTTAAATTTAATTAAGTTACCAAGCCGGCTATAGGCTGATTAAATTTCTTAAATTAAATCATTTTTCTCTGTAGGAAAGATTCAAATTAGGGAAAAAAATTCAATTTATCATACTAAGCTATAGGTACAGAAAATAATGTATTTCTAAGTATATAATAATACAAGATAACGCATCGCTGTAGATATTTATTATTTATTAATGCCCAGTTGTAAATCTATGTAACGACAGCTAACATCACTATTATGTTTCAAGATTGTTTCGTGTATCACGATTATTAAACCTAAAATAACACATTCATCCTAACAATTAACTTTTGAATGGCATTGTAAGTACACAAAAATACTTGCATTTTTTTTATATTCTCTGTATATAAAAATATATATCCATTTTACATATTATAGGCCATAAAATTTAGTTATATCGACTATCTCTCACTGTAGAAAACAAAACAAAAAAATTATATCACAAAACGGCCGAACATTTATTATGAATTTAGTTTTTTTATATTATTTTATCTGTTCAGTTTTTGTGTATTGTTTCATATTTTGTGTTATTATATTGTTGTTATTTAAAAATCAGTTTTATGTCTTTTTTTTTTTTTTTCATCGATAAACTTACTTTTTATGAATATACTTTATATGTATTTAATATATCTATATATGAATACTTTTTTTTTTTTATAAATATTTATAATATGCTGTGATTTCGAATGAACTTTCTATAAAACATATATTATTATATCCATAAAATGATTGCTTTTTAAATTTTATGACGTAATAAAATTGATTGCTGATATTTGTCTTAAAATTTTTATTTATTAGATACTATCAACAAATATATGATTTTTAACTATTGAATGCGAGTTTTGATAATCTTTTTAGATATTTAATAGAACTTGATTTTAAATAGACTGGAATTCAATGTTATATCTTTTAGAAGTTGATAATATAAAAGATATCAGTTATATTGTAAGGTTCTGTATATATTGATAGATGAATATGCCGAGTTCTCATGAAGAAAAAACTGTTCTTCATTTACTGCACTAAATGGATTCGTAGAAATAATTCTATAATACATAACATGGTTATTTAAATGATTATAACAACCTTGAAATTTTACGTTAATATCTATATATATATATATATAAAATAAGTCATGTTAGTTACACCACTTATAACTAAAGAACGGCTGAACCGATTTTTATGATATATTTATATATTTTATATGTACGGATTAGCTCATAAGCTATTTTTGATACCCCTTTGTGAAAAGTGTGGTCTACCCCAAAAATTAGTTTTTATTGCAAGTACTCACTGAAAGTATGTTACAAATCCTAATAGTATCATTTCCATCGAAACCAAAATCTAAATTTGAAATTCAAATTAAAATTTATTTATCTGTTCTCTTCTATATAAAGTATGCATATTGCATCGTTCAAGTATAACCGGAGCCATTCGTGGTTCTGGAATTACTTTTTTTCATCAAATATATGAGAACCGCAGCACGATGTGCATGAAGTACGAATGCACGAGATACCAGGTGCTCCACATTAAATACGATGCTATATATAAATATATTTCACACCCAATACCGGGTAACACATCAAATATTGGGTATCCGATAAGAAAATATTTTCTGAAATTCTATCTCTAAGGGGATGAAAAGCGAAGGTAAAGTTGTTTAGGGACAACGTGACTCCTTTGTCTAATCTGCTTCAAATTGTGCATGCAATCGATGTAATTAATATCAATTGTCACCACATACAAATTTCTAATCAAATTTATGAATTTTTTAAAAAGGATAAATTTCATCTGAAATATGATTTAATTCATAACAGCAACGTTGTGGATTATCCATTATACGGTATAATGTTGCATATATAATCCTATATTGTATAGGATAAGTAGTTTTATGAATCAACAAAATATGTATATTTAATTTTAAAAACCGTGTTTTCTTTTTACAAAGTACTTGTTGTTGCGTAGATTTTTGTACAATCTTTATAAATAATTACTTCTGCCAGGCTCATCTGCTAAAGTCCAAATTTTCATTTTCATATTTTTATATAAAAATAATGAATAAAAATCAATTGAAATATTTACCACTCAAATTACACCTTTAAAATTATTTCAATAATCTTTTTTTCTTCAAAATTAAAAATCATTTATTATAGGAAAAGTATTTGCTTATACACTTGTAATTTCCACCGAAGCAAATGGGCAACGATTAGTACACAAATATATACGTCGCTTAATTAATTTACATTTTATTGATTATATATTAATAATCAAAATAATAATGTTGTTAAACTATTTGTTTATGCACTTGAAAATGTTCACCGAAGCAAACCGGCAACGATTAGTACACAAATATATACCTCAATTTATTAAATAATATTGAATTTGTATTAATTTTAATAATAACAATGCTGATAAACTATTTGTTTATACACTTGTAATTTTCCAACGAAGTAAACGGACAACGATTAGTATATAAATATATATTTCAATTAATTAATTTAAATTTTACTGATATTATAATATTATAATAATAATGTTTATTCACAGAATATGTACACGAATACTTAGTATTGTATAAGTTATTCTGAAAATTTTGTGGAATTAATTAATACAGTGTGTATTATGTATTTTAGATAATTATATCGATTTTTGTATATTCTCTAAATGGGATTTAGCCTAACCACATTGCTATTATAGTTAGATATATGAATAAATAATTAGAAATGGTTGTAATTAAATAAAAGCCAATGAATGCACAAACCTAAATTGCAAAATAAATACCAATAATTTAACAGTAATTAATATTATTTGTTTAATATATTAAACGTGCATGTATGTGTGTGTATAGGTGTGCAGATTTCAAACATATCTCTCTCTATATGTATGAATTGAAATAGATTTTGTTTATATTAATTATTTCAGTTGGTAATTCCTCTTTTTTTTTTTTTTTTTAATTATATTAAATTTCTTCATAATATTTGGATAATAATAATACCCCTATTATTAATTTTAATTACATTCATAGTGAATAAACCACATTTTAATAAATTTACAAATTTGATATATACAATAATATTCAATCAATTCAATTTGGATTTTGTATTTCGTGATTAAAAACATATTTTACTAACCGGAAAATTTTCTATAATTGGAAAATAATAAATAAATAATGTGGAAATTCCGTATAAATAGATATTTTGTTATTTTGTAATATGTTAAAGGTAAAAAAATGTTAGAGGATATTTTTTTTTGCTGTTTTAATATTCCAATATGCCTTTCCGTTATCTAAAATAAACAGAAAATAATGTTTCTTTATTATCACTTGAAATTTTTAAATATTGTAAATAAAAATCAATAACTCTATGTTGGTAAGCTTCTACTATCCACAGATTTGGCTACTGTTTTTTTTTTTATTTATTCGTAATAATACGAAAAAAGTTTTATAAAGTAAAGTTTTTGGAAAATTAACCGCGAAAACCAGAAATTTGAAATGATTCAACAAAACATAACTGATGATAGGGATGTCGAAATTGAACTTGGTTGCATACTTCGACTCTTCTTCGTAAAAATTTGGTCATGGAAAGCAGCGTTAAATGTTTGTCGGATTATTGAATGCACACCATAAAATCACCTAGTTCTGTGATTTACATTATATTATATAATGACTCAATTTCTTATTAAACATGTCAGCACCTGATTTTATTTTGAATCATCTAAAAAGGACTAAAAAAGCACCTAATCATGAGTATATTTAAATTTAATTTTGAATACTTGGTTCTGCTAGCTTGACTAGTATTGTTTTGTATTTTATTGTTTTTATTGGATTTACTAATATATACATTAAATACAATTCAATTTTAAACAAGATAATTCAATTCTGCAGATTTGTGTTAATTAAAAAAAACTGAGAAAAAAATACTTAACGAAAACAAAAAGAATCAAAATAAACAAACATGCCTAACTAATCGTCAATAAAAATGATGTGGTGTCGTGGGACACCAGGTAGGAACGAAGTTCCTTCCGCTAATGTAGAATCGACACAAATTGCAAAAAAAATCGTGCTCAATTTTATGTAGGTTTTCTTGATTTTTCTCTTAAATTTTGCTGATTAATTTTTATTTAAGTACAAGAAAGTATTTAGAAGAAAGATAACCTAGAAAACCTTACTTAACCAATGTAAAATATTTTATATTTATAAATATACATTTATTAATATATTTATTAATAAAGAATAAACTAATACTTACGTATTTAATTCTTTTGCTCTGAATAATTTCCCACTATAATCACTGTCAATTGCATTCAAGTCACTTGTTGGTTCATTTGACATTGTTACTATAGTTACGTCTCATTTAACGGTTTTATTCCACGCATTTTTTCTTACGGTTTTACTATCACATTTTTTTCAGTTCGGTCGCGCAGCAAAATCCCTATCCCCTCCAAACCTGCCGTAAGGAACTTCGTTCCAAAAATATATCACCGAAGAAGCATGGTCACGAAAAGTGATGGCTATAGAAGGTGGCTTTTATTCAACAGTATATCACTGCAGATAGTTCATTACATGAATAATACTATATCGTTCATGAACCTCTAAAATAACTACTACCGAAACATCCATTAGATTTTTTTACTTTCAACCTGAATACTCCAGTAGTTCCAGGGCAGTCCTCTAGCAAGCTCATTTCTTTCTAATCACACATCACAGACATGCTTCCACCATTGACACTCATACATGCTCATCTGAAAGTGTACATTCTAAAGCTTGTGAAAGTTTTGTATTAACAATAGCTCCATGGAGATCTCATTAAATTTTTATTGTTTAACAGTTTATGTTTCATGAACTCGATATAGTGAATGAGTTTTTGATATTAATGATAAAAGAAAAAAAAATTAAAAAAAAAAAAAAAAAAACATTTTCTAAAGAAGAATGTTTCGATACATATTCCACAAAAAACCGGTGTAAATTAAAATGAACATTTTTATTTTTATAAAATACATCGCTGTCGGGGGTTGATGAAATATATATTCAAGTATAAATTTTTTTTAGCGGCAACCTTGTAAAATTATTTACTTAACATTTATGTATTGTATGAGTATTGTAATTGTTATTGTAACTGTTGAAACCCCGTATAAGATGAAAGTAAACGTTGTCAAACAGTGAATGTCGATCAACAACATGAAAATGTAATTTATATAAGTGCTCTGTTTATTGTAACATACTGTTTTCTTTATCAAATGTCGTACTTCAAACCATTCGAACGTGTTTTAGTCTGGTAGCTACACGATAACACTGTCAGCACCGTGTGAATATTATATGGAAGACGATTGACGCGACTCAAGTGGTCAAATGATAAAAATCCCATTAAAAACCATGCAAATTTTAGGTCTGTTATTAATTTTAAAAAATATGGAAGAAATAAATGTAATTTTTAAGTTGTCTTTAACAGAAAGTTAAAGTTATGAGCAGTCAAGAAAATGAATTGAATGAATACCATCAAACAAAAAGCTTGTCAATAAATAATTATGAAATTTATCAATATGTGTCACATTAATTATCAAAAAATATTTTTTTAATTGTTTAATTATTTATATGAAACTCATTTTTGTTACAAATTTATTTTTTATGTTTCTGATCGAGCACTGTGGAAACCCTAAAACGTAACGATTATATTTTTGAACTGCTAATTGTGTTAAAGCTTTTGTTAAAGTTAAAGCTGATGAAGACAGAGCACTAATTATATTCAAAAGATATTCTTGTATGTTTAAAGTTGCAAGTTTACAATAATTTTATAAAATCAATGAAAATCATCTTTAATTAAGTCTTAGTATAAGTCACATACATATTTACATAGTGCTTCTATTATTGTGTTAAAGAGCCATTTTTGTTATTATTAGAAAAACAGCTTTTTATTCATCAAATATATAAGGTATCAAAAAAGCTGGGATTTATTTATTTTATTATTTTAAATATTATAATATATGATTTTTACATTGAAAAGCGCGGTGCACTTTGCAATCAGTGATTATCTACAGATATCGCCCGATATCAGATATCACAGCCGATATAGTTATTTTGACTGCAATTTATCATAGTTAAGAAATAATTACTCGATGAATATCAACGATGTACAGAAATTACACTTTCTCTTTGAATAATTTTTGGATAAATGTATTATTACACTGTGGTTATGGCAGGGATTGGTCAAAATATCGTTACACAATTGCGGCGTCTTTATGATTTTGATTGCTAATTATGAAAATTTAAATCAGTTTTTACCGTACAAAAATATTTGCCAATGTTTTTTTTTTTGTTTTTTTTTTTTTTTTTTGTGAATTCGCTTGCATAATTACGTAATGTCAAATATTTCCCACCAAATTATGAAAAACATAAATTAAAAACAATTCTTCAACGTTAAGAATCGTTTTTTGGAAGAATGTAAAGTTCCATATATTTTTCACGCACAATTAATAAATCGTATATAAGCACCCTGCTATATCGCCTGTACTTTATCTTCTGTATTATGATGTCTAACATTTCCTAGAAAATAGACTTATTTAAGTAAATTATTTAAAAAAGTATTCGTATTTAACACTATTTATATAGAGTGTGTTTTGAATTTTGCGGTTTCAAGTTTGATTTTTTCTAGTTTGATAACTAAATGAAGAAGCTAATATAGCTTTTTAACCAATTTTAACAATTTCGGGATTCTGAAATTAAGTTTACGATGCTTGAATATTCGAAATTTTAGAATTTATTCTCCTAGGTGTATCAGATATAAACTTTACAAAAATTACTGCTTTCGAAAATATTAACGTTCAACTATTCACTCTGTTATCAAATCTACTTATAAAACACGTTAAGTGTTATCGTTATTAACCAGTCATCGTTCTTCAAAAGTTTATTGGCTGATTTAAAACATTTAATGAATTAATGTAGTGTAACAAAATTATTAATACATAAAGTTTATTTTTCATACATTACATTACAAATAAAATTGTTATTGTTGACATTATTCTCAACAGTCTTCAGTTCATTTTTATTTGTTTTGATACTCACACCAGCATATAAAAAAAAATTAAATTAAATTAAATTAAATAAACTTAATATTACAAAAAATAACCATCCAATGCAAAAAAAAAAAAAAGAAAAAAAAATTTCAATGTCAAAGAGTGAGACAATAATTATGTGGACAATTAATAATAATAATAATCATTATTTCAAATTAGTAATTAAGATAATCTATATTCAGTATTTTAAATTGCTTAACATATGCCTAGGCCCCATAAAAGTGCAACCAACGACCTTAGGTACAGTGTTTTATGGATGACAGCACAATACCCCAGTCGGAGATATTTACGCGCGAAAGTTTCAATATTACATAATTTGTTTGTTGTTGTTGTTCTGAGCACGACGACTTGAAAAAAATAATAAAAAAAAACTCTCTTTCGATTCCGACAACGAAAGGAACATCGTTCTTAAAAATATCTTTATTGGTTATAAAAAAAAAACTTCAATCATTTTTCAATCACACATACTATTGATTAATGGATGATTCGTGGTATAATAAAAACTGGCTCACGAGCAATAAATCGTACTACATTGGGCTCTAAAACAATCACCCGACAATTTATGGTGGATCTCGCCAGATAACAAAAATTGGTGTACCAACTCAAACTCACCTCCTTGGTTTCGGTGAATATCCGTCCGACGAGTGCTGTGTTGGCATCCAATTAATACCACCCAATCGTCGAACAGTCATACAATCGCACCAAGATTTTGAATCCACGGAATACTTATTCTCGCTTCCAAATTTACCATACCGTGCCTTGTTGGTGTATTGCCTCTCACTCCCGAATATTATTTGTCGGGAAAGGTGTTACATATCACACCTGAATATATCCACTTTCACGTATCGTACATGTAATTGTTCTTTTGCAAAATTCTTTTAACATACTCCTACATTACTCAGAAGTGATTTCTTGAATTGTTTCCCTTATTATCTGTTATTAATTATCTACATTTCTAAACGGTCCTGGGTGATATACAAAAAATCCTGTTCAATCGATGTCAACAGTGAATGACTGAATGTTAACATTTTCGAATCCGGAGATTTTTATAAAGAAAAACTTTTTTTCGTAAACCATGTGATAATTAAGTTTTACTAATGGAGCCAAATAAAGCAGACATACTGTATTGTTTTACTTGACATATATAATATGTAAGCGTTTTTTAGTCTTGTGACCTCATTAATCAAATTTGGGTAACGGTGTTCATATAATCACGCAATAAATTCATTGTCGTTAGTCCGTCTATCTGTGCCCTCCGTTACCAGCGGGCTTTAATTTTGATGGTATATTCTGTACTTTAAAAGTGGGTTTAATTTCATGAATAAGCAAACTGTAAACTGAGTTTATAGTTAGATTTACGACTAAGTTTTTCAATCATGAGTAATAGCAGAAAAGTTCAAAAACAAAAAATTTTAAATGAACAACTTATTTTTGAAATATTTTTTCGTAAAATATTTGGTTTTGCAACAATTTTAGGCCAAGTTTAGCTAATAAATAAAAATGTTATTACACACAATACATATATTACTATATACCTCACAGTACCTTGTATTTAAATTCTACACACAATCACTCATTATGTAAATAAAAAGGGGTTTTCCAGGTTGTACTGTCAGCAGCATGACGATTATACTCGAGACCGGAATATGCTCATTCCGAATATTAAATATCAAAGAAATGTCCAACCTGTTACACTTCTTCTTGTTGTTTAATAAATTGCAAAGATACCTAAAAACTTAAACTAGCCATGCAAAGTTTACAAGACAATTAAAAACCTTTTACTCCCAACAGCTTTTACTCCCTAAAAGACCTCTACAATTATAAATACAAAAGCGATTGTTATTTCATCTTTTGAATCAAGCCTTTTAGACAAGTAAATATTTATTTTATTTGACAATATCCAAGATATATACAACAAATATTATTATTATTATAACGAATTTAAAAATGTATATTTAGACTGAATATTTAGAATATTTTATGAATGCTATTGATTAAAAATACAAAGTCTTTTCGATGAAAATATTACTCGCCTTTGTTTTAATTTTTCTTATATTTTTTAAGTTCAAATAAGAAATTAACAAATCTTTTTAATTAATTTTTCATTGATTGATTACATAATTAAATATTTATAACAAATAATAAGACATAAGGATTGAACACAAAAATTTATATTATGTAATAATAAATATATAAGTGAGTTTTTCTTCATTGAAATGAATGGAAATTATTATATCATACTTTTCTATATTATGCAAAGTACTTAACTTCCTGTATGATAAAGCTTTCATACTCAATAAAATTAGATAAATGCATTTCATTCTAATGTATTTTGTCGAGTAGAAAGAAGTTGATAACAAATATATATATGTATGTATAAGTAGTATATTTTATATACATGAAGCATTATGAGTTGTGTGCTACGACTACTACCTACAACATTTTTTTTTTCATTCACTTCGAATAAATCTTCTTATTTAATTCTACAGAAACCATAACATGCTTGAGAAAACATTAAAGTGTAATTTCTCTTATAGAATTTTAAATAAATTTATATAATGAATTATATTAATAGTGAAAAAAAATGATTGTACGGAATGTTTAGTTGTGTTAGTCAGTCACATTTGGTTTAAATTACGTTTTTTAAGGATTAATGATCAATTAATTACGAATGCTCCGATTTTGAGCAGCTAATTTATTTTTAGTCCATATGTACATAAAAGTACGGAGAAAGTTCCTATGGAACACAAACATAGCGCAACTAGCAGTTAAGAATGAATTTACATCAAAACTCACGATTGAATGTTGGATATACGTAATAGTTTTTTTTTTTTAGATTGAATAGATTGGTTAAAGAATTTGATCGAGTTACGATAGACTTTACATAAATTATTAGAGGCTGCATTGCGCAGTTTTTATATTCATGTTCTCCAATTTTATATAAATGTTGGACTTTTCGTCAAAAGGAAGAAAATGACTTTCTTTTCATTGTTCGTTCATATTCATAATTATTCCTGATTAATACATTTTCTATTCAAGTTATTGAAATGTAGTAAATGAAACATGGAAGCTTGCTTAAAAAGCTTTCTTTGATGGATATTAAAAAAATCTTGGGTTTATTCGTCATGAAATCGGAGCATTTAAAAAATACCTTTTAAAGAAAGCTTCCAAATTTCGTTTAGTCCAGTTCAATAACTCGGAAAATATTAAATCAAGAGTAATTTTGGATATGAAAAATGATTTTTCTTTATTTGTAGAAGATGATATCCGGTAATTACATAACGAATATTAGAAAAGGCATTTTCTTTCATTAAGTAAATTAGTGCCTATTTTCATCAAAATCGGAGATCAGCGCCCAACATTTGATTAAGATTGGAAGCCTCTTATACTATTAACAAATTTATTAATTTAGAATTTAAAAAAATTTTTTTCTTTAGATATTGTTTCGATCTTCACCTACCTATAATAAAAAATATAATGTTGCATATCAGGCTTTAAAACGACCAAAAAACATTCGTTAAAATCAATCACAATAAAAAACGTTTCTTATCCGTTTTACGTTAGTTTTGTTTCTCGATTTAATAATGGATTAACAATTTATAAATAAAGAAAATAACTTAAGTGGAACCATATGTATAAACCTTATAAACAAGATATGGTCTACAAGATGGTTTTACTATATAGACAGTTGAAAACAACTCGGGAACTATTATTCTACGACAAAATAGTTTAAAAAACTTAACTTGTGGTATTTTAACACCACAGTACAATATGGATGATAATGTATTACATCCCAGTTATATTTATCGATATCGGAAATATTAAGTTGTTCGATTTTAAGAATTTTATATATATATATATTGATGTGTTGGACCTTGCTGAGCAATTTTCATCTCGTGTCCGTTTTGTATACGCATTCAGACGAATGCGTATATCTCCAAAACTACTAAATGAATATTTATAATTTTGTAAGAACAATTTTGGAGGTGTTTGGCATAGTCTCATTTTAGATTTCTTCTGAAATAGCAAAATCTTCTAATTTTAATGAAGTATAGTCCTATTGATTGTGTTAAAATCGATTATTCTGAAAAGTCTTTATTAATGCAAAATAAAAAACGGAACGTCTCCTACATAGAAATGTGAATTTTATTCGATATTTTACACAGATTGTTTACCAAAATGTCCATTAAAATTTTAGTTTAGAGCGACGACACTATGCTTGTAAATTTTTTTAAATATTGCACCAACATTTGTTATTCACACATTTGTCTTTTTCTTGAGTCACCATAACAGCACGCTTATATATTACATTTTTTAAGGGCTTCATCAATCGTAACAAAACTCATTTTGAAACCTATTGCTCCATTGCTAAATATTTTAGTTCCTTCTTTGTATCCTAAGGCTGAGTAGAAGTTAATGTAATAGCATGCAAAAGTCCATTTCATTTCTTCATTGCCAAATGACCTATCTTTATATATATATATATATATATATATATATATATATATATATATATATATATATATATATATATATATATATATATATATATATAACCGCCACCGCGATCCATGTATCTGTATCTTCCTTTGGAATACCCCATCACCTATGCAGGCACAGATACTTTCTAGCACAAGGTGACATTTTTACTGTTATTATATTGTAAGTTGAGCCAGTTACTTATCCAAGCGACGATCCCACAACCTTCAGTTTTAACAGTCAAATGAGTGAAGGTATTAGTTAGTACTTAACTCACTTGGTCACTGAGCCGGCTTACTTCACTAGTATGGTGAAGAATAAAAATTGTCACCAATACGTAATGTCACCTAATACGCACATTCTTGTGTGTAGAAAGTAGTGTGGTAGTTTTTTGGATCACAGAAAAATACAATATAACTGAAACCCTTGAGATTTGATAAGGTTTAGTAGATAAAAAGTAACAAAATACATAGTAACTTTTTATTTATTTAAAATAAAATAAAAGTTTTTTTTTTCAAGGGTAAAAATAATTTTCATTCGTAACAATACACAAAAACCCGTTCATTATTTATTAACTTCTTGACTCAAGTATATATCTAGGATATATATCTCATATATATCATGGTTAACAAATATCAATTTTCCGTGAAGAGCTATACATTACTTCTTAAAGTTAGGATGTTGCAATAATTATCAACGAGTGTTTAATATTATGGATCTATTATGGTGTGTTTATTATCTCGATTTTAAACAAAAAGCATTCAAGAAAAGATGGGTAGATATTTTCGCTTTTTCTATATCTATAGATCATTTATTTTGTTAGAAAGTAAATACATCAATTAATAAACCGTTTTTGATGGTTTTAAATTTTTTAAAAACAAGTCAAGATAACTACTTACAGAATTAATTGTTTAGAGAGATATAACTATCAATGTTCGAACTATTTTAAATCATTAGAATTCATAAAATACTCTAAATATTAAGTCTATAAGTTATAAATACATATATATTAATAAATAATGTAATAATATAAATGTTTATTAGCTAAACCTCAACCAAAAGTTTCACGGATTATTTTGCGATTAAATTTTTCGGGCATACTTTATTTGTTTTACAAATAAAGTATGCCCGAAAACATTTTTAGAATTTATTTTTTATCGTCCTTCTATTTTCCATGACGATCCTGTACTTATAATAATGTCACATAACACTGAAGAAATATTTGAATATTTTTTACGTACATATTATTATAAAAATATATATGATTGATGATTTTGAATTCTTATGAGAATTATACTTTTTGTAGATACATGTATTTACATTTACCAGTAAAAATAGGATAAGTCATTTGGATAATACACGAATCAAACAATACATTTTTGGTGATGATGATGATAATGTGTCATGTCTGTTTACAGACGTTGACGGATATGCTATTCCATAATTTTTGATCATACGATATCGGCTGTTGTTAAGTGGTAGGTTCTTATAAGTTTAATCTCCTTCTCTCCCCCCGCCTAAAATATTAATTAAAATTGTTTTTAAAATAAACAAAACTTTTTAATAAATTACTCATATTTAAAATTAAATACAATGAATACAAACAAACAAAATAAAAATAATAAGTTTACAGCACAGCATTTGGAAAGAAAACAGAGCTCGAAATGACTTTAATCATCAATTTTGCACGTATGTCTTATCCTCAAAGAAAACGCAAAAAGTCGATATTTCTTTTCGGAGTTCAAATATCGTTTCACACTAGATAGAAGCATATCGTTATATACGATTTCTCGATCTAGGAAAATCATTTTATTGACAGTCGGATTTTGTTTACCTTTGCACGGTTCGTGTTCAATGCCTTTGTTCCAATATATAAATTGTAATGTATCCATCTTGCTTCCGAGTTAAAAAACCGATTGAAAATAAAAAATTTTTTGCATCCATTCCAACAATTTATGAGCATCATTCAGACGAACGGATAAAATTACAAAAACACTAGACAAATATTCATATTTTTGGTACAGAGTGAGACACAAAAATATCTCCTTTTAATAACTATTTTGGAGATATGGCCCTCGAATATAATCTCTAAGCTTTTCAAACCTATCAGTCAAGCCATTCCCAAAATACAGGTATGAAATTAAACATATTTAATTACATAATTACTGCGCCCATTATTGGCAGTTTGTTTAATAGTTAGAACAGTATAATTAATTCTCCAATTTTTGTTTTGAATTTCTAAGAGCCAAAAGCATTATATAAATCAATAAACAAATTGCCCTTAATTTTAAGTCGTTATTTTATTTTTATTTTTTTGGAATCTAATTGCTTCGCCTATATTTTACAATGCACACTTAACGTATAAACTTTTTTATAATATTTAAGAGAAGTTGTATTAAGATAGATTGTTTGATTTTATATATCCATTCCACGTATGTAATTTAATGTTACTTTTAACTGATTATTACTATTTGAGAAATGATTGTAATGTGACGTGATTGTGATTTGAAGTAAAAATAAAGATCTTGAAAAGGTTATACGATAAATACTTATATTCGAATCCCTTTTCTTATTATAAACATGTTCTTATCAAGATTTTATTATACTAGAATAAAGTTTACGCTATTTTCATCAATTTTTACAATTTCTGTTAGTGTATTTATAAACATAAATTTCCATAACGAATCGTCCAATGTTTCCTAAAATTGATTTGAAAATAATTAAGTTTGTAGCCGAAATATAAAATTCTTATTTTAGTAAATTTAGTCAATAAACAATTAAATTGGTTCTAAGTATTATACTTATTTTTTTCAAATTGTAGTATTAAAAAAATGTATTCTATTAAAATTCCCTTTTTTGGGGTTTTAGATGACGGGAAAAGTTTTTAATTTGTCTGAAGTTGGCAATGTTTTAACACAAAAGTTATTAAATAATTGCTAACTTCGCTTGTCATGAATATAGAATAGATGATATTATACCAAATTTTTTTCAATAATTAGAAAAGCTTGAAAAATTTAATCGCACTTTATAAAAACATAATTAGAAAAACATTTTATTTAAATATAGTAAGAAATGATGTGTAATGTTCTTTTATATAACTATATTTATATTAAATATGATAAAAAATGTTTATCTATTGAGGTGCTAATTTCTGCTATTTATGTAACATACGTGTTAATACACCAAAAGTTGAAAATATGTAAGTGTTAGAATCTGACTGTCGCACACTAAATGAGAACCATTCTATTATAACAATAGGATACTTGTATAGGATACTCGGTAGTGAAAAATAAAACATCAAATGTGTCAAAATTTAAAACTTATTTATTATGACGTCTTTTGGTATACGGTATTAGCTGTCATTTGTCTGTTCAATATAATTCAGCTAGCTTAATTTGTAATAAAATATTGTTCTTAATGTATTATATTACTATATCTATAATATAATCAGCTGGTAATACGTCACCCAAACGCATACAAGAATAAAAATCTTTAAATTTAAATAAATTTTTTAAATATAATTTAATGGCAAGAAATCCTGTTTATTTTGCAAAAATATTTATTTCTTATGACTTTTTAATTAGATATCAATATTTTAAAGTAATTTTTTAAACCTGGTAAACTACCCTATTCAATTAATCGGGGTATTTAACCAATTTAGGTTTTTATTTGTTATGGTTTCTTTATTTATATGTTATTCGATTGTCAGAGAAATTCTAGTTCAAATTTTTTGATCCTTTCAATTATCTTCGTTCTAAAGCATTCGAATGTCCTTTCATTTTATGGTTAATTACACATTTTTTTAATTTATTTCTAGTAAAATCATAATTTAAATTAAATATATGTATATGTATAAATATAAAATATCCACTAACGATATTTGTTCAAATGCTTTGTGATATTGTATAAATTACTATGGTTGGTCTAAAGGGAATATCCTTTTCATATTGTTTGGCTTTTTTTTTATCCTTTTATGTCTTTCACATAATAAAATTTTATTATATTCTCTGTAGTCAAAATCCTAATATTACTCTCAAGAATGGAATCGTCGTATATGTGTAATGTAAATAAAAAAAAATCCTTCGTTTCACCAAAGCTTCATAAACATAGCGAATCCTCTTTTAACAGAAAAAATAACTTCGATTTGGTATAGCGATTTTGCTAGACATACAATTGCTTAAAAAAAACATCGCTTATGATATAATGTTAGTTCGTGTAAGCATCAATACTCCTTTAGACTCAGTTTAGAAATTTTAAAATTTCAAAGTGCATTATGTATCGCATACCAAACTCCTTCATTCAGTAGTTTGAACTGTACCCTGATAGAAGTATAAAATTTGAGCCACTGAGTCAACTTTTTGTGAGTTGGAAATTTCCAAAAATTATTTTTCATTTACGTTATATCAGGATCTCCTGTTCAAAATACGAACCCTATAATAATTTCCTCTACACATCTTTGGAGCTCTGTAACATTAAACGATTATTGCAACGTTAATAGTTTGAAGCTGAATCTATTTAAGACAAGAATTATTCCCTTTTAGCTGTGTGGATCAATCGATGTTCAAGGTGACGTGGAGGTAACCTAGACGTCGACAATCCATGGTATTTGATTTGTATATTAAGAGCAATTTTAATTGGGACACACAAATTATTAATATTTGTAACAAAATTACAAAATAATTTTTTTTCTAGTCACGTCTTCGTGTCATCGTATCTGAAACATCTGGTTTGATAACATTTTACCATTTATGCACATATGCAGTATGGTATGTTTTGTTAAGGCTCTTCAACTTCATTAAAAAAATTGTAGACTCATATAAGCCAGTTTTTAAAAAATTTCAAATATTGACATTGACTTAAATCATTATTTATGACGTAATCAGGAATAACAGGATAATAGTAGTCATGTCAGGAATAATGTTAAGAATTTTAAAA
Source organism: Chrysopa pallens (assembly GCA_020423425.1). Classification (NCBI taxonomy): domain Eukaryota; kingdom Metazoa; phylum Arthropoda; class Insecta; order Neuroptera; family Chrysopidae; genus Chrysopa; species Chrysopa pallens. The sequence continues at coordinate 111,507,112 of CM035591.1, forward strand.
AAGGTGATACACACTCCTATTCCACAAGAAAAGATTTTGAACTTGCCATTCCGAAGCATTTATTATTCACCTTTTGAAAGTATTGAAATATACAATACACTCCCAAAAAATAAAAAATCTGCTAAAAATTTTCCTATATGAGCACGCTTTCAATACCGTTAACCAATTTTAACTGTTGTAATCGTGATGTATTTCATAAACATTGTCTATTATTGACGAAAATAAGCATCAGAATTGATCAATTATTTAATATATATAATTATTATTTTTATAACATATTTTTTATAATAATAAATATGAATTATAAATATTGAGGATTGATTTTTATTGCAAATTCTTTTTAACTTTTAGCTACTCAATTCACCTTCAATGTAAAATTAAAGTGGATTTAAACACTAAATTATTAAAAATAAAAATAAAAAACAGCATTATTAGGTACAAAGTCAACAACTGGTTTTCCCTTGAAAAGTAATTCTCCATAAAAAGACATTTACATGCTCCAATAATTTTTGTTAACCATTGATGACGATACGTTTATGCATTTGTGTTAGACAAATTGAATTAAATACCATGTAAATTAATAATTTGATTTGTTTTATTGTAGAATAAACACATAAACACGTGTGAATTCTGTATTAATGTTAAGACTCTTTTATAAACATCGCAAAAATCGATCTCCTGGAAAAATCAGTAATAATATCGGTGACTTATTTGAATACGCATGTGGTATAATGGGATTTAGTATCAAAAAGGATTCCATATCGAAAATGAGCTTAACAACTCCAACTACATAACCAAATATCTTACAATACTATTTAGGTGCAAATCAAGTTTTTGATGTTTGAATATCACAGAATAGTTCGATTTGGATCATTGTTTTTTATTGAACATGGTATATACTTCGAACGTTACTATTTTTAATTTGAGCCTCAAGGAGAAAAGGGGCAAAAGAAATTTAATAATTATATATCACTCGTAAACAATTATCCCTAGTTGTAAAATACACTACGAAAAAGTAAATAATAAAAATTTTTTGCAATAAATAGTTTCAGCTTCCAAAACATGGACTGAAAAGTTAAAAATAATTTTAATTTAAAAACTTTTCCGACCGCATACGCACTTAATGCAAATAATGCTCTTCGACCACGAAAAATAAGTAACAAGAGAACACAGGTAGTACTAGGATAAATTACCGCATAGAAAAGATAAGTTCTGTTGTTCAAAATTAGATTTTAGTTTCTATGGAAATGATGATTTGTAACATGTGAGAAAAAAAAAGACAAAATATGTTTCACAGCTAGGAACATTTTGTATTCGAAAATTAAATTGTCGTTTATAGTATTTTCCTTTACTTATTATTTATGTTTCTCACCGTTTAAACCTTCCCTGAACTTTCACGAATATTTCAAGACCAAAATTAGCCAAATCGGTCCAGCCATTCTCGAGTTTTAGCGTGACTAACGAACAGCAATTGATTTTTATATATATAGATATCCATGATAACCATCTTTCAGCTTAAAATAATTCGCTTGCGTCGATTTCGAAAGGTAATGGGTCACAAGGTTTGGCTAGTTTCTATCATAAAAGCATAATTTATAAAACTCTTCCTATATTAAGTAATTGGTTAAATTTGGTTTTTATTTTAACTAAATAAAGCAGTCTTATTCACGATAGGCATAAATTTTGGAAGCAACCAAAAAACCAACATTAAAGCTATTTCAGTACTTGAATCATAGCAGCCAATAAATTGAATTCGTAATTTTATTTAGTTTTTTAAATAACATGCCACATAAAGTAAAGGGTCAAGAAATCCAAGTAGGAATTAATTGAAAATTGTTTTTAATGAACTATCTCTCCCAAAATAGTTTTCCATAAATTTATAAATTGTCCATTTTCATAAACATATCCTGAAGAAGTAAAGCAAAAAATCTGTTATGGCCGCCTAATTTAAAGTAAAAATAATGTCCTTTGAAATTGGCCGAGCCTTGACATCAAAAAAATGCTGACAGACTTTTCACATTACTATACAAGTATTGTAGAATGTAGATGGCAATTTTTGTTATCAAGTATAAGAAAAAAAAACACTGTCTGTAACACCAAATTTACATCAACAACACTTTCAATGTAAACATCCCTTCATTTTGATATATTTTATTAACCGTATGAATAAATAATATATTTCATATATTATATTGATTTTAGTCCAAAAAAAAGTTTATATTTTATTAGCATTACCCAAAGTAAAAGTTGTTTATATTCGTAGAAAAAATTTTCATACTAGAAAAGTGTGTAGGTTTTCGGAGTTAAAGTAAAGTTATAACAAAATTGGAAAAAAAATGTCATATATTTATATTATATATGGCTTTTGTAAATATACATTTTCCAGCAAAAAACCATCATCCCTATATTAAATATGACAGCATTACTAAAAAAGTAGTGGTGGATATGACTTTTAGATACCAAATGAATTGCCATTACAAAAAATTGTAAGATACTTAAGGTAGATAAGGCTCACGTTACTTAAATGGGCTATAAATGGTATAAAAATTTTGTTTTCGGGGCTTATTAAACTACCGTAGTTTAATAACGTTCATCTGAAAACATGTAGTATTACTAAAATTACCTTCAAAAGGACTCCTTAAGATTGTCTTTATTTCAGAAAAAAAAAAACAGATTTTAGAACTGTTATTATACGTTTACTTTAATAACTTCATTCTGGGTAGACAAAAAACATCACAAAAATGTTTTGTCTTTTCTAAGAGAAACTAGGTAAAGCAAACTTAAAAATGACTTTTCTTTCAATAACAATAGAAAATTTTAATTATTTAAAAATATGTTCATATGAGACGGATGTAACGTCATTTACGCACATGGCTATGGCCACGTTTTATAGCTTTTATTAATCGGCCTTTGGGAATAATTACAATAAAATACTTATCGTACAGTTTTTTAAATTCTTGAAATTATTCTCGAAGTCATTTTAAAATTAACTGCAAATAAATCAGCTGTTCCAGATAACTTTGGTAAAATAGACAAACGTAATACGACTACAAATTAGTCATCAACAGTATGTACTCCGCGTAGACCGTCACCAAACTGGCAACGAGTAATATCCAGTCGTAATAATATTTTAATCTAATTTATTGACAAAATCTTTAAGTAGAACATTTGATTTCAACTTTCGAGATACCAACAAAAAGTTTTAATCAAATAGTCAAAAGTTATGTAAATATCTATACTTTACTCACTACAACCACCACCCTGTACCAGTACCAGTACTAAAAACAGCCAACAACTAATTTGTATTTATTTATTTAGGGTATTTTTTTGTTGTCATTTTAAAATTTATTATTCATAATTTAACGCTTTAATTTCTCTCTAACTTTTATTACATTACGTTTTATTATTTAATTTGCATTTTGTTCGAAAATTCATAACTTTTTTAACTTTACTTCAACTACATACTGTTTTGTTTTAAGTATTTCTGATATCTACATGCGTATTAAAAATATTTTATTAAGCATACCATAACTTTTAATAAAACTGATTATTTACCTGAATGTTCTTACTCAAAAAAGAAGTAGTTTAGATGAATATATACACAGTTTTAAAATATGCAAAATACGACCAAGGTGTATTCTATGAGCATGAATATTTACTTTATAGGATTTCTGAAAAAATTTCGTAACTATTTTCCAGAAATTTCTTAATTATTTAATACGTGACCTCATATGGATTAGTATACGTTCTGATGTAACCATTGTGAAATTTTACTCAACAATTAACTTTAATTGGTTAATTGGTTTAAAAAGTATATAGTATAGGTACATAAATTATAAAACTTCACATAATTTTTATAAAAATTATAAAATTTCACAGAGTAAATTTAAAACATACTGTTTTTTGTTGAATTAAATTAATGTATTTAATTATTTTAAGCTATTATATAATTTTATCTGTTGTAAATAAATATTTTAAAAAGGTCAACTTTCAGTATTCGGTGTAACAAGCGTTAGAAACGATCGAAAATAAATTGAAAAAAACAGGGAACAGAGTATGACTTCGTTTTAATCAATAGGTTTAAAATTTCTTCATCATACAAAAAATTAAAATTATAAACATCCCCGTTTATTAGAAACAAGAATCATAAATTTTCTATTATGGATAACCTTTGGGTACCTGATACACACTGAGTATGATTGTAAGAAACTGTATTTTACAAAAATACAAAAGAGCGAAGCGGGGATAAACAATTCAGCACAGTTCAAAGAAAGAAATATAGATTGAACTGAAGTTAAGTTGTTCAAACAAATAGTATTGAAAAGTGTATTCAGAACTTTATCTTTAATTAAACTACTTATGGTAGGGGAGCCCAAGCTGATCGGCTACCATATACACGCTGTACCATATAGAGAGCTTTGATGGATCCATACAAGCGTTAATGTGTCTCTCAAATATTAATCTGACTCGTTCAACTAAATCCAAAAATCCTATAAAGTTCTCCTACAATTATTTTTTACTTCTCATGTAATTTTTGTGCTACTTTAAATTCAATCAGGTCTAATGATGGCAAAGTGAAAATACCGTTGTTAACCGATTCAAAAAAAGTTAAGCAACACTGGCTGTTGATGAATTTGAAGTCATCGATGGTCATAGTATTTAAAAGGTGAAAAATAAATTGAATCCAGATTACTTCTTACAAATTCTCAGAAAAAACGTATGGCACTATATCTTGATCTATATAATTTACTTACTGTCTTGTTTCTATTGTTGTACCCCACCGCTTTAATGCTTAAAATTAAGGTATTAACAAACAATATCAAGGTGCGAATAAAATTTACATATAGACTATTTGACCATGAGAAGTACTTAAGCAATTTAATCTCTTTGTTGCTATGAGAAATAGTAAATTTGCTACTGTAGTTGACTGCTAAGACGAAACGTTGATTGATGATTGCTAAAAGTATAACTATATTTTACAACGCCTTTTCTATTTTAAAATTAAGTTCTTAATGTTCAACAAATTTTTATGTTTCGAATCACATAGTAAGTGTATATGCTTTTAATAAAATATTCTGAATTAAACTAATTGTATATAAAATTAAAACTATTTTAAATAATGTAATTTATTTCGATAATGCAGTAGAATTCTAGATAATCTATTGGTAAAATAACTTTCCACAATGTTATATATAACCAATATTAGACCAAGAGCTAACCATCAAAAAGTCATCATCGGTTAAACGATGAAGTAAATTGAAAAAAAAAATTGTATTTATCGAGTCGAAACACATGCCTAAAGAATTTTTTTCCAGGGCTGATACAAAATTCAGAAGTCTAATTTAAAGACGGTGAGTGACAATTTAAAGATTTAACAAAAATTTAACGTTGATACCAAACTTTTAACAGTTAACAGTTTTGTAATTGTTGAATCATTTAACTGCTCCTCGTTTTCTTAAAATTAGGCTGTGGTATTTCATAACGTCTTCAACATGATTCCATCTGATACTACTCGATAAATACGATATTTTCCACTAAAATGTATACTCTAACCGACCAGACACCTTTTGTTATCGTGTACTCTTTGCCTATATTCTGTTATTTTGTATAGAGTGTGTGATATGTGATATTGAATTGCATAATAAATGCATTAAATTATCGTAATTAACATGAAACATAATAAAATGCTACTGCATAAAAAAGTTTTTTTTTTCTGTTTAATTGGGTGTGGTATGATTTAGAGTATATAATATTTATATTTTTTTGGGAGCTTTAGAGCTTTGTATTTTATTTTTATTTATTCAAAGTTCTAAATAAATTTTTTTTCAAAATAACGCTTGCAAAAATTACTAATTGTTAGAAGTTAATTAAATAAAAGCATTATTTCTTTGATTGATAGATTTTGTTTAAATTAAAAAATTTAATTTTTTATGTTTTTTTGCGATTTAAACGACCTAAATAATTTTGAACATTTAATTGCAAGTTGTTACTTAGTTGTGAGAACTGTTTCTCATTAGATTTAAAAATTGTATTTTTAAATCTTCAAATGAAATAAGGGTAGTAATACCCAATAGCATAGCTTTAGGAAATTTTAAAAATTTTGAATTTAAATCATTTAATCCTAAATAAACAAGCTGTGAAAATTCGAAGACGATTAAACACACCAAACATGAGATAATTTCGATCAATTAAGCAATTTTTTGTGGATGTAGCATGGAACAAGCGTTGGAAAATGTAATTTTTTTAATTTTCCCTTGAAAAATTATGACCATCTTAATAAAAATAACTAATATTTGTAAGAAGAGAATATACTGAATAACTTAAAATAAAGAATGAATTGACTCCATCGAGCTCAGATAACCGATTGAAATAAAAAAACATTAAAGGCCAGAGCACAGCATCGATCAGTTCTAAAAGAAATTCTTTTAAGAAAATCAAACTTCAGAGATAAAAATCTTGAGTAAGCACATATCATGGGATACGAAGAACGAACCAAAACGGACCAATAAACATTCAAATATGTTATATTTATTAACTCCTTTTTTTAATAATAGGTGGCCAACTTCAGATAACATCGTAGGATTTTCTAATCAGTAATTCTGATTCTACTTCAGACAGCATCATATGTATGCGCACATAATAAGATTTTTTTATCAGAAATTCTAATGTATCATGTAAAAGTTTTATCGTGTACGGGACTAATAAAAAAATACATGCTACGAGTTACATCAGATTTTGTGATCAGAAAATTTTACAGGGTGCGCTGGTCCTTAAAAGATTATTTATTACGATTATAAATTAGTGAACAGTATGTAGTTTGAGTTATTGGTATAACACGTTTTGAGGCCAACAGTCTTCCTGCTGCATAAATGTTATACACTGCATAAATGTAAAAAGTGTGGATACACAGATAATTTTTTTGTTGCTGGACTGTACTGGACTACCCTGGAAGTACTACTCTAAAATATTTACACACGGATTCTAAAATATTTTGATATCTCAGGTGATTTGCTTGAGTGTCATTCATGTGCACATAAGAATTGAAAATTTGCATTATCTTATGTTTGCTCACATAAAATAATGGGAGGAGTGAATCTCAGCATAATCATGCTAACGTTTTAGTAAAAATCAAAATATCGATCTATCCTTGTTTAATTGACAGTTTAATTAAAAAAAAAAAAAAGTTATCATAATAATAATTCTTAAAGTATCTCCAAATATTTAAAATTTTGTTTCTTTGTAAATCAACAACCATTTATTTATATAAAAATTTTATGTCATATTTATGTTTTATAAATTTAGAAAATATGTCAATCGAAAAAACAATAATATATTTATGTTTGGTTGATATTTGTAATGTTTCCTATGTTTGATATTGCCAACATTATATACACTCATAAAATATTTTTGAACGATTTACAGAGGCAGAAGAAGCAAGTAAAACTTTTTGTTTATAGAATACAGTAGAAGTTTGTGTTTTCTACGTATGTGTGTGTTAGTATATTAGGTATAAGTAAATATATATTAGTGCCCTATATATTTTTGAGACTTTTCAGGAGTATCACATTCAGAGTATAAAGTTTTATCTAAATGTTTATTTTTGACACATGTTAAAAAAATAATCTTCTCATACGCCTTTTCATATTTGTTGTTAAGTTATTTTTAAAATTTTCTTTTTTTTTATCTAGTTTGTCGGAGTGTTTTCAACATTATTAAATTTTAATATTATTTGGAAATCTAGAATATTTATGAAAATTAATTTTTTTGCGATGTTTTTTGTTTGTTGAACTGTTGTCTGTTGTCAGTTTTCTTGTCATATCTTTGAAATTATAAAACCTTCGAAATTGTGCATATCCAGCAATTTTGAAAATAGATTAATACCATTTATAAATTTATTATATTTTTTAAAAGGTATCTATCTTTCTTTTGCCGCAGTACATTAGGAAAACATTTTTTTTGTTCTTGTTGAAAGTGATTATTAAATCCTTGTAATGTGTATATTCTTAATATTTCTGATAAGATACTGTGAACACTAAAAACGAAAAGATATGTTGGAGAAACATAAGAAGAAAAATTTAGTACAAGGTATATTCTAACAATATTCCAATTAGTTTATTAAAAATAAAACATCAATATGTGGCTTTAAACAAGTATTTCGTATTATTATGATCCCATAAAGTTTATTCAATTTATTTATTGACAAATTCACATAAATTTTTTGTAATATTATTATTTGTTTGGTAAACATTTTTTATTCTCAAAAAAGAGCTATTTATTCATTTAAATAAAAATATAAATTGTAAAAAAATCTTGTCGGATAATTATTTTATTCAATATTATTATACCATTATTTTTATATTGAAATGTGGATGAAATATTATTGCCTATAAATGGTGCATTGATGTAAATACTGTTCATAACAATAAATGCAAAAATATATGCGTTATAATTAACAAGAATATAATTATAAACTCCGAATTAAATCTTCTAAATTTTATTTACATCCGTTAAATCTCATTATTTAAAAGTTATCCATTAAAAGCGATTATTTAACCCATAAATTAATTTGCACTTTATGTGTAATACTTCAAAAGTACTATTTTTGAGTTTCGAACCACATCATCAAACTTTTATCAAAAGATCTACACTATGACCTAACAAAGTACTCGTTCAAAATTACTGTTTTCGAATTTCGAACAACCCAAAAAAACTTTGGCCAAAAGATTAGCACATATGAGTTAATAAAATATAAATAAATAAATTTTTACTCGAACACGATGCTCTTGAGGATTGCCGTTTTGCTATATCTAATAATTAAGGAAAATCAAAATTATAAAATTTGGAAAAATAATCATTAGATTTGTATATGTTACCTTGTTAAAATGAAAATTTATTCATTTTAATTTTGGTAAGGTAATGCCTTAATTTTTAAGTAATAAAATCTTATCAACCGTTAGTAGTGCATATTTGCAGCTTACAAAAGTAACTAAAATATTATTTGTAACTAAAAATATTTTTCTACCAGATAAAAAGCATCGTTTACAGAATAGCCCGATTTTAATTATTTCATTTGATTCTTAGTCTATGGGTGGAAAAAAGGGGTGATTCATTAAATTTTTGAGTTATGTTTAAAAATTAAGTTCGTAGTAATTAGTAGATTAAAGCCTCATTCAATTATTAAATAATGCTTTTTAACAAAAAAAAGTATAACTCCGAAAAAACTTAAGCAAAAAATGTAAAGATTTTTTATTTAACCTTAATAACTGAATTCATATACTAAGGTAAGAATATCTTATTTTTGTAATAATTTTGAGTTTTCAATTAACCTTAATATGAATTTAAAGTGATGTAAGATTATCTAATTTTAAATCGGCACCAAAGAAGCAAAATAATTAAATAAGTAAAGTGTGTTGTGCAACTACCAACTTGAAATTACTTAGGTACACTTACATTAGTTTAAAAAAGTAAATTAAGTTTATTCAAGTTAAGTAAAAATTAAAAATAATTACATAAATATATACTTACGTATACTTACATTAATTATATAAGAATTTACATAATAATTTAGTTATACTTACATTAATTTAAGAATTTAGTCATTAAAGTTAAATAAAAAAAGGTTTATTATTTTTAGTTTTCAGTTTTTCCGGCGGCTCAAATTTTTTATAAAAACCCCTTTTTTTTAATGAAATGATTGGAAACTGTAGACTGCTTATAATGTTGCTGTTGATTTTTCAATAGGTTTCAATTACTATACTAATAATGATTAATGATATGTTTACAAACTTCTTACACTCTAGAATTTCATTATTTTGTTATATAAAAAACCTGAACGTGTGTAAATAATATCCACAGGTTTTATTTATTATAAACTTAAACATATTTCGTTCAGAATATTCTATTTCATTTTTATCTCATTTTCTCTATAACAAAACCGTATTAAATGCGTGTATGTTTAAATATCTGAAAGTACAAATTCAAAAGTATAGCTTGTTCAAATCCTAAGTACTTTCTCAAATACTTTCCTTATTAGTCCAATATGAAAGATAAATGTTGAAAATATTCCACTTTTCAAAAAGATCTTTCTCTCACCGAAAGCATTACCTATCGATATGTCCACGTAACTCTATCAGCTATATAATTACTATAAATATAGAGAAAAATTTAAAAAGTAAATGCGATGATTGTTTTACATAATTTTATAGATTCTTTAGATCTAGTAAGGGAAATTATGAGTGTCAAATAATTCTTTGAGTCGGCTTTTCAGCTTCTATGGTAAACAATTTTCAGGATTGTATCGACTCATAATTAAAGTTTGTTACTCGTCATTTGATTAGTAGAACTATTTTTTTTTATCAGTAGTATACAATCGAATGTCCGAAGGACAAAAGTAGCACCAAACGTGTCTTTAATCATACGGTAACCAAAACAAAAAATAAACTCATTGAATAGATTTTAAATAAAATAGAAATACACTCTATCTCACTTAATTAACCTTAACTTTGAGATCTTTTAGTCTACAAAATTATTATCATTAATCACTGAATTTTAATTAAAAATTATCAAAAATCAATCAATGAAATGTGATTTTTTGCCTATTTGTATGTAGCTGCATAAAAGTAAAACTTTACACGTGCATGTATGCTAAGTTTTTGTTTTGTTTTGAATAATTGGCATATTTTTTGGCAAAAATGTTCGTTTAAGTTCGTCATTTTTCGTCGACTAGAACAAGCTTTCGGTGAAAAGTTTGACTAGTTTAGGCTAAAAGTGGCTGAAGCTGGATAATATTTAATATGATTATATGTACTCAAAGTAATGGAATACTCTATCCACCAAGTTTTTTTCAATATCTAGTATGTTGTAACCGTTGCGATATATAAAAAAGAGATTTGCATGTTTACCAAAGATTCGATTTGAAGTTTTAGTTAACCTCTATCTATGCACAATGCGATATTTTCACAAGAAAATTTTGTATTTGAGTATTGAATTTCTTATAAATACGAATTTCAAAATTGGAATGACATCTCTGTAATAAAATATTGTGGAACATTCAGATTTTCAGATTTCAATATTTATTGTTATAAACAAAAAAAAAAAAACTACAAGCGTTATTGAGTAAGAAATTATTACAATTCAATACTCAATACTTTTTATATTACCATGACTCGATAAAGTTTTAAGAATGCCATATAATATAGTTAATGGTAAAAGGGCTCATTCGAAACTGATTGAAATAAAGCTTAGTACTCAAAAATGATAACTGTTTCAATAATAATTTATTATTCACAAAATATTTTTTTCGAAAATTTAACTAAATTACGTTTTTCAGTATTAATACAACCATAGGAATGAAAACTTTATACCTATATAGAGGTGGTTTTGAACTCACATCAGATTATTTTTGTATGGGTATGAATAGAAATATTTTCTTTATTGATTTTTTTTCGTGTACTTCAAATATTTCGACATCAAAGACATAATAGAAATATACATTCACATACATACTTTTTTTGTGTGTGTTCAGTTGTTGTTTTTTTTTTTTCCTTTTTTCGTTGTGTCTCCATCAAAAAAATTATTCTCTTTGTGCTTAACCTAGATGTATGTGAATAGAGACACTATCTCTTTTACACAATGACTCAGGAGTGTGTATACACACAAGTATAGCATAAAGAAATTCGACTTCTGTAACATACTACCAACTGTGAACATGAAAAAAAAAGTAAATAACAATTACTGGTGCTCTGTACGAGAGTTATATGGTAGCTTTATTGTTTGTGACGTCATATAAAAAAAAACGAAAAATATAAGGAAACAAGAGTAGTAACCAACCAAGCAAAGCAACTGAATCAACAACCAATTCAACCCATGGTATATATGGTATTATATAATATATAGGACAAAACAGGATGTCCTTTTGCTTATATAATACATAATACATGCTATTATTTTTGTTAAAGTTATATAAGTTCTTGTGTTTATAAAAATGAATGTTCGTTTTATATTGGAGATCGTAAACGAACCATCTAAAATTTATGTAGTCTACGAATTCAGTTTATTATTTGTTTTAATTAAGATTTATCAAATAAACAGAAAATCTGAATAGAAAATTTTAGGATTCCGTATAAAAAAGTGTTTAAAAAAAAGAAAAAAAAAAAGGATTTGTCAAAATGTTTTTCGCAAAAAAGAAAAAAAAATTAAAGTGTGAAAATGAATTTTTTTGCTAAAAATTTTTACGTTTTTCGTAAAAAATTTTCGTTTTCCTATATATAGATTATGCATATCAAACTTTACATAACACGAACATGAAAATTCAAAATTCTTAATCGGAAATTCAAAATTCTTAAATGAACAAAGAAAGTGATTTATTTTCGAATTGTATTTGTTATTCAGCCTTGTTTCAATATATGTTGATGAGTAAAATAGCAGAATTTTTTTATTGGCAGATGCAATATAAAAAATTTTGCTATTTTAAAATTACCATAGGAACATCTAAGAAACTTAATTAACGTTTATACTTAATTTTATCATTGATGGACATAGTAGTAAGCCAAGTATGGAAACCACGTTCTGGCATGAATAAGCCCAGTACGCCAACAACTCTATCCCATTTTAAATGTATAAACGCAGATATCGTAGAGGACTAATTCCCGCCAGAAGTTTACTCAAAACAAACTTTTAGTCTATAATTGTTTTACGGAAGCATTTTGTATAAAAAATAGTGTCTTGAGGCTATTATTTAAGGATGTTTACCCATACGGTTTATGCCGAAATCATCCTTAGTTTTCTTCCCGTTAGCTTTGTGAGAAAATTGCTCTCTTTATCTTAAATCTGAGATTCCGTTAAGACAGTCTGTACGTTAGGTCTAATATAAAACAATATTTCCCTGCGTGATACTGTAAAACCGTATATCTAGTAGCGTACAAGGAACATGAATATTCATATGCCTAAGCACTAGATGACACCTTCAGTGCTTAAATCGGTTTGTTTGTTACAACATTCATTCAGGTTGTACGTCGTCTGTATGTATGTATGTCTTTTACATATTCTAGCATGCTATGGTGGTCAAATTCATATTCATTAAAGTAGTATGATGGTTAGATGTTTGTTTGTGCCGACCGACCATGATGGAAACATAGTGAGATGGTGTATGCAGTCAATTTTCACTCTTTGTTACACGTTAAAGGTGTTTGATGCATATATTTGAGAGTATACCGTCATATCAGCAGCTATACTTCTTTCAGAAATACCCTTACATTATTTTTTCAAAGGAAATATATATAAAGTTTTCAAACTTTTAGGAAAACAGGACGAATGTGATTAAAAACATGCATAAAAACTAAAATTCACTAGGATGGAAAAAGAGTACGAATCCAACGTTAATAAAAATTCCATATATGATTATTTATGTAAATGCTTAAGACTATGAGTCCTACAGTGAATCTAAAATATTGAAAAGTTTAAGAACGTAATTAGATTTGCTTTGTTCCGTGGGACGACTGACATACGATTGTCTTTAAGTATGCGCTCAAAGTGAGTACGTATGAACAAGGAAAAATTGTATCATAATTTAATGTTCCATTAGTAGATACACAAGTTTCCCAATTTTAATGCATAAATAAGAGACACAATTTGTTTCGTATTTTTAATATTTCTTAAAAGTTGGTTAACCGGCTCATTGAGCAAGTGAGTAAAGGCACTAAGAACTTCACCCATTTGACTACTTATATAGGAGGTTGCAGGTTCGAATCAAGAAAATGGCCGATTAATCTTTTATAATAAATAATAAACGGACTGTTGGTTGATCACAGTGTCGTTGCTTCGATAAGAACGAAGTAGGCGGTTCCACAAACAACATGATAAAAATATAAATGTCAACTTGAGCTAGAAAGCGTCTTAGTCTTAAGGTGATGGATTGTTCTAAAACAGGATACAGAGAAACATAAGGTCTAGACACAAGGTACGAGTTTGCAGTTCCCCTCTTACTATACTTCAACTGTTGGTCGCTTCGTAATATAATCGCACAATGTTAAATGTTTTGCACATCAAATAGGTAAAGTATTGCTTTTATGTATTTGAAAGGTAATGGGAGGGACTCGCCAAAATTTTACAATTTACCCTAATTAAAAATAATTTTAAAAAAAAGCCATTACAATTGAATAAAAGTTTTAGATCGATTGAAAACCATTGAAATTGGGAAGACATTTTTTGCATAAATTATGAGTAGTAGAACAATTACGGAAATTTCTGAAAAAATAAAACATGCCATACATGAAACAAAAATTTAGAGTAAAAGAAATTGTTACTATAATTTCTGTATATATATAAATGACGATATTCTTGATACTACTATAGCTAAATTGGGGCGACTACACTAGGTACTGGATATTATTCGTATGACTACTTTAGTTTTCTATTTGAATTTATTGCCTTTTTTTATATTAGCATGAGCATTTCCCACCAACAGCATTTAAAAAATCCTTGTATAACATATAAAAAAAAAACTTAATTATATTTAATTAAAAATCATTCTTCTATGTTTTATCATATAAATTGAGATTAAAAAATGTTGGTAATTTGTTCGTATATAAAAGCGTCATTAAATTTTGGATATTTCACATTAAATCTTAATGTTTTTAAAAGGCTACTTTTATGTTAAGCAAATTGTTTGACAAAAAATAAATTTTACAATTAAAACTTAAATTGTTGTATTAATTTATGTAATTTTATACATTTTTTTGAACCACAATATATTTTATTGTATTTAATTCGATACATCAAGTTATGATAGGTTTAAAATGTTTACTCTATTATTTACCAATATGAATAGAATAGCCTATTGACGAAAATATTCTTACGAATAAACAAAATGCGATAAATTGAATCTTCCATATTTATTTTAAAATAGCTTCGGAGATGACTGCTCAACAATCAAATAAATAAGAAAAAACATTGATTCCTAATAATCAGAATAAGTAAAATAGTGAGTTTTTGTCATCTCTAAAAAGTAGTTTTATTCAAATTTATAAGTTTCAGTGTTCTCTAAGGCTCAGTTTGGAATTTTGACCCAGTTTTTATCCCTAATAGTCCTGAAAATACACTAAGTACGTATTTTTCTCACTATGTTTCCTAACCATTTAATAAGATTGTGTATCTTGAATCTTAATTAGACCTTAAATGATCAAAAATCTCAAAATTTTTTGTCTGTTTATTGGTACTACGATAACAAAATCGTAAAACATTCAAAAATAATCATTATTTTATGACAGGTCGGCTTGTTTTTCTGATTCTACATGAAATACATTCGTTAATTGAACCTGGGGATCGGAGTTTTAGTGATATTTCAAAAACTGCGCATTCAATCGTTAAATAGATTTTTATTTTTAAATCTATGTGTCAAACTACCGTTCTGAACATCAAAATCGGAAATCAATCACGTCAAAAGAAAATTTTTCCGATTCCGTAAGGAAATGATCTTTCTTAGTTGCTATTAATGGAACATACCCATTATATTCGCTTATAAACAATATTAATTGTAAATTTGAACTAAATTCCTAGTATTGAGAGTAACAGAATTACGTCATGTTGTTTCCGATTTTGATAAATTAAAAATAACTATTGAATGCGTAATTTGTATACAGAATCACAAAAACCACTTGACGTTTTCTGAATGCATTTTATTTAAGTCAATAAATGCACTTTACTACCAATGATAAAACGTATTTTACACCACAATCCAGATATTTTATAAAAATATTTATTCTAAACTTGTAATCGGCAAAATTAAAAACTCAATTCAGAAGATTTTGGCGGAATCTAAAAAATATAATAAAGTGCATCCAAAATATGACTGCATCATTTTTTCACAATCAAACATATTACACAATTTTATTTGATATTTTTTTAAACAAGTGAAAACAATAACTAACAGCGTTAATTGTTTAGATACTCGACATAGGAATAAATTTCGATTTCTGGCCCCAAATTCCTTGATCAAAAATTTTAATATTTTATAAATACGTATTTCGACTACAAAGTAGTCTTCAGTAGTAAAAAGCTAATAGTTTTTATTCTCTGAGGAGCCGTTACTCATTGCTAATTTTGTGACGGTCGCATTTATAAAAAAATTTTGATCTACGAATTTGGGGAAAATATCGGAATTTATTCATATAATTCTTTTTGATAATATTTACTCAGCATATGGTTTAGTATCAATGTTTGAACTATTTTAATCATAAAATACTATAAATATCCAGTTCATACAGTTATATATACAGGTATAATAATTATATTATGTATTGAAATTATCTATATGTATTTACCATCTAAATTTCAGGTAAAATAGTGGGGATACAATAAAATTTTCCAAACAAAAGATGTTTGTTTCAAAGAAATAAACATTTTTTGTACATCGACTTTTCTTCTTTTATATAGTTTAAAACTTGGCTTAGATAAAAAATATGCATTGAACCCAATAGACCGGTTTTACAAACTTAAACTCACTTTTTATGTTTAGAATATGGCACCAAAAAAACTATTGTAACTGCTTTCAATATAAGATAGTGTTCCGAACCTTAGACTAAAATTAAAATACTCTGATTGAATATTGTATAAATGTCGAGTATAAAAATCAGTTTATTGTCTCCTTTGATACGAATATTTCATAAAAATTTTGCTTTTACATTCTGTAATATCTGAGAATAGATGGAAGGATATATTGATTTAAAATGATTTCTCATCAGTTATTTTCAATGGGTTGCCATGAGTATTGATTGTATAATGTAATTAAAGATATGTTGAAATGTATTATGTATTATCAATATATTATACAGAACAGGTACTTCACATAACCAAACTTATAAATTAAGATATAATAGGTACACAAATCTGATTTTCGGTGAATTTTCCTGCTTTGATGGTAAATAGAATATACTATTGTTTACCTGAGTACCTTTGTTGTATTTTGATAATTGGGGTAGCTTACATTAATTAAACTATTCAGTAAAATTTCAATAAATTGCAATTTACCACAATGGTACTCTTCGGTTTATATTTTTGTGACATATAATAGTCAAGTTTTTATTTTATCGAAGTTCATTGACATAATACCAAAATAATGGATCTGACTTGAAAAGGTAAAGCCTAAGATAAGCATTCTTCATTCATATGCCTTCTGGATGGAAATTATGTTTTAATAAATAAGATATTTGTACCACCATTGGGTTGCCCAAAAATATATTTTCACGACCATGAATTAAAAATGAAAGTGTTAATGTTTTTATTATGTCGTTCAAATGTTCACCAAATCGTTCAGAATAGTTCCTTCATATATAGACCCTTTGCTGAATATTTTCGTGTCAAAATTAGTGTAAGCCAGTTTTTAAAAAATTCAAATTTTGATATATCTTTCGGTCTTTATTTATGAGGCACCAATTGAAGTCACGTATAATATTAATAATTTAAAAAAAGCGCTTAATACGCACTCTTATTCCACAAGAAAAGGATTTCAACATCCCATTCGGAAGCATAAATTATCTACATTTATAGAAAGTCCAAACATTCCAAGTATTGACTTTATTGTAGCACGTACTAGAAATGGAAAAATTGTAAACATTAAACAATCAGCATATATATTCATGTGGATGAATAGATCATCCACAAGTGGATGACTCAATTACTAGGGCCCACCATTTTATATCTGAGTGAACAGATAAAGGTAACCAATTAACCATTTTTGAGGTAGAAACATCAAAACCGAATAAAATTTTTTTTTTTTTTTTTACTAAATATTTAAAAGAAACTTTCATACTGAATAGTCTTCTATCGCAATTTGTGTCTTAAATTAGTAGTTAAAAATTAATTGAATTAAAGTATTTTTTATGAATATTTCTGAAAGTAATTTGTTTAGAATAATATCAATACAACTTTTAGTATTGATTTTTTTTAGTAAAATGTAAATTGAAAAGCATATACAATCATCCTGTATATTCATACAGTGTGCGCCAAAGAATAGTAGGTATAGTATTTCAACAAAACTACCCACGATGGATTCTTCAACGGATGGTAAAATTCATTAATAGATAATAGTGTTTTTGGAACATTTCGAAAGCAGACTTTAAAAAACGCAATGGGCTATTTTCTAGAATATAATAATTATTTCCATTTTATTTCAACATTAACGATTATTAAAATTAAGCTGTACAGCAATAATATTGAGGTTTTATCTCTATTTGTCAGATTTAGATCAGGGGAAATTCACATTTCACAGAATGTTCAAAAAGAAGTTGTGCAAAATGTAGAAGGAGTTTGTTTATTTCTAATACAATAAACAAATATGACGTGGAATCGATTAATAAACATAGTGGAGTCCCCATTTTGATGATCCATTTTATTAAAAATAAGAAAAGACAATTAAATATCTTTTAAGAAATTGTCCATTTATTCACGTTGCTCTGGTTTCTGACTAGTAAAAGTGATTTGAAATTTACATAGATAGGGTTTGTGTGTAATTTTGGTTTATTATAAATGACTTATAGAAATTGGAGCTGCAACTCTGCTTTCGGGTAAAAACTCCTTAAAATATAATTTGTGGTACTTTTTAAGTTTTAACTTGAGACACGCTTTTTAGGACATACTGTTCCTACTTTATGCATACAACAAAATCTAAAAACTAAATAAATAAACCTATACATAGGGTAAACTGTCCAATAGTGAACCAATTTTAACTTGCATCGATATTACTTTCGAAATTTTACTAACTATACTTTACTTTAAAAAATATACTCATTGGAATACTTGTGGTTTTAACATACAACTTGTTAATTCAATTTGACACTTGTTATCTATTTTTGGAAGATAAATGTTTTTTTCTTAAAAGCAATTGGAATGGTTCATTGTACACAGTGAACAACCGTATAAATAAAACTAAAAAAATATATTTTCCAATTCTCTTTAAACAACAAACCTTAAGTGCGTGGAGAAGTGTCTTCTAATAAATAATTATAAAAGTGCTTTGGAAAAACGCTACAACAAGAACACGTAACTCAATACTTGTGACTTCTAAAAGGCATCAGATTACCTTGGTGATAGGACTTTTTATAGTTTCTGATCAGATTTGAGTCCATGGCGTTTTAGTTATAATAATACAATCTTTAATAAAGCTATTTCTAAAACTAAGATGTAAATTTTGCTTGCTTTTTTCCGAAATCTGTTTGGCACTGCCGATAATATCTCAATCGCTCAACACCAGTGCAGTGCTTACATTTTGGGTCCAAAAGTTAAGGATCCTTGTAAAATCTTGACTATTTCTGAGTCAAAATCTAATTTCTTACACTATTTTGTTGTTAAACAACAAAATAGTCGTGTACAATTCCTTCGAATTGACGAGTGTTTCTGCATTACATTAAATGTTAGTGTAACGTCAGTTTAAATTGATTTAACAATTCCCTATAATTTTACAGCTTATTTTATGTTCTCCACAGTTTTAATAAACTAGTGGACTGTGGACTTCTTGCTCATGGATCATAGTTGGACGTGAGGCATAAATTATTCATATTTAACAGTTCAAAATCGAAACTGTATCTTATTTCATTTGGTTAAATACCTATGTTAAATGTTTGACATAAACTTGTGTTTAATAAACTAATGTAACATAACGATTCCTAATTCCTAACGCATAAACGATGGGATTTGTTTGATGAAGATCTTGACTAGTAGAATACTGTACACTATTACAAATTCCAAATCCAAGATCGCCGCAACCACAAAATAGCGCATTATATATTTGTTTCACAACAACGGCAATATGGGTGTCAAAAGAAATGGCTTGAATAGTACAGTACTGTACATTATGGTATATTTCAAATCCACCATCACTAAATATCAAATTACATTTTTAAAAGTTTTAATCGTCGATGTTTATTAAATTTGGAAATTTTGCTTGTAATATACAATTTATAGAATTGTTATCATATATTATATTTTTTCAATGTTATCATGCATTTATACAGCTTGCGTAAGAAATTGGAACATAAATTTTGAAAAAGTTTTATTTTAATTTTATGGCCAAAATTTTTATTTTAAAATACAAAGTATTCGGCTGCCTGTTAAATGCGTGGAATGTAGTTCACTATTGGACAGTTTACCCTACATACAATAAACTGAACAAAAAATAAATGAAAAATAATAAAAAATGATTGTGAACCTCTAGAGAGAGACGATATTCAACTCACTTCATCTAGTATACTATTATAGTACTTCAATTTTATGGTATATATTGGTGTTGGATGTGTGTATGAATAGTAAAGAATTGAATGAGGTAAAATTCGTAACATGAAATGGCATAAGTTTTAACAGTTGCATAACAAGTGACACAATTTATCTTCAATCTAGAGATTGTATTTTTTTTTTTTTTTTTTTTTTTGTATCAGTATATTTATTTTGTATATCTATTTTGAAATGTCTTATGTAAATTTATCAAATTTGAATATGATCACTTTGTTATGTTTGTATCTACAAGTCATACATAATCTTTTGATAATAATAAATGTTTATGTTATGTGAAAAAGTTTTTGGATTAAAGACACTCATGTAACATTCATACGAGAAATATAGTGTGTACAAAAAACAAGGGGTAGAAGGTATATTATTAAATAATAATATACCGAGTGATTTGAAATGATTCATTTAGTCATTCGTATGTAGAAGGCACTTTTTCATCGATGGATACGCCGCGAGATGCTAAAATTTGTAATCAATAATTCGGATTCTTGAAAATTTAATAAGTTGGTCAATTGTTTGCATGTAAATTTTATAGCAAATATCAAATAAAACTTATTGAATAGTTTGAATTATAATATTGGGTTTAAAATTGTTAGAATGGTCGAAGAAATGGCTATAGTAATTATTTCAAATTGGAAATATAAATAATTATCTTAGGCATATGTATAATTTAATTGAATTAGCATTTCGTAACCATAGCAACAAACGAATACAGTTTGATGCACGGTGCCCATACTTCAGCAGATAATTCGATACGATTTTTAATCAGGAATATGTCTCTACCTATTTTTGTACTGATCAGAATTAATAAATATTCCTTGAATTGTTCTCTTAAATAAGGGTTAGATAAATCAAGGGGGGAGGGGTAAGTTATAAGAGCTTTTAATTCCAATTGTATGGAATATTCCTCCAAGTAACTTATGACTTGGTTTCGGGACATATTTTTGATAATATTTAACAGTCTCGTCTTGTCAAACCGAATTGTTTTGGAAGAAACGGATTACTTGTAGGAATGTGTTAAAATTTTTAAGTTTACAATCTGTCTCCGATTTTGGGTTACCAATTTGGGCATTTTTTGAGGTTGGGTGCCAATAATACAATAACAACTGATAAAAAATTGTGTTTGCCACGTGATAATACAAAATGTCTGACGGCCTAAAATTCAGGTAAATACGACTGGAAATTTTTCCCACTACTATCACTTTCATTTTACTTCTTGGCGCTTTCTAGCACGTTTATATCAAAACGAAGATTTGGTTGAATGGAATAAAAGTTTTCAGAATCGAACAGTTCCAGTTGAATGTCAACTTCTATTTTAAATAATATCTTCTATAGAGATCTTTAGCAATACAATGCGCACCCCAAAAATTCTTCATGTATCTATAATCCATTTGACGTTTAATCTGCCGGTTCTTTTACTACAATCTTTTATTTTATTTATAAGATCACCCCAATTAACAAATAATAAAATCTGAACTGTTTTATTTTAAAATAACGTTTTACTTATATCTTACAAAATAAAACTTTATCATAATTTTCATCAATTTAACTTTTGTTTATTTTAACATCTATATGTCTGAATGTGTTAGTGTTATTGTATTTTAACATTTTCATTATTTTGCTAAAACTTTTATCGATATTGAACAATCTTATTTATTTTATACACATATCTATTACTGACATGAACGTCCGAAATTCTGTATGGTATTGATATGTTGATTCTTTATACTCGATATATAAAGAGTATATGTCAGAGCTGTTGCAATGCTATAGAAAATACCGACGGAACAAACAAAATTTTGGCATAGGTGTTCATAGCATCAACATCTTATTAGTCTATTTCCGGATGTTCGTCCACCTGTCCATCATTAAGGCTACATCTAAACAAAAGAGTTTAAGTTCGTTAATAAGCGAAATCGATCTATTGCGTCCAATTAGTTCAGGAAACCATATCATTTAAAAGATAGAAGAAAAATTTAATGACCAAAAATGTTTGTATTTTTTTTTTTTTTTAATAAACATCTCTTATCATAGAATACTTAGGTTCGTCACAGTTGTAGCTCAAATTTAGCTCATTAACACAAATATAAAATACAAAATATATAATTGTTATATTTTTAGCTGTACATGCAGGATACTTAGAATATGATTATTTGTGAGTTTTTAACCCAAAAAACCGTCTTTTTTGTGCAAACAGTCAAAAAATTAATAACTTTTAACATTTCCTTAGAGAATCCTTACAACTAGCTAATTCATACTGATGATGACTAGTTTGTAATCGAAATATGTATTTATAAAAGTACAAAATAATTTTATCAGGGTAATTGGGGCAAAAAATCTAAAATGATTCGAAAAGAGTTAGCATTAATAATTATAAACCAATACTTTAAATGATAAAGTTTATAAAAATCTGTGTAAATTTCTGATTGTTTTATTGCAATGATAATGCTTAAAAAAATATTTCAACCGGTTTCATTTGACTTATACATGTTTTGTTCTAAATGAATATTTAACTCCTCTATACTTTATACCGCATATCTTGAGTTCTCCGAGTATTATTATTATCAGTACAACATAAATTGTGTCTACATCAAATGATTGATCTTTCTTATTTCTTTTGCAACTTGATGAGAAAAAGTTACACAATTTTACTTCTTTCAATTTTATGACATACGAGAAGGATCGTGTTCTGTTTATATATATATATATATATATATATATATATATATATATATATATATATATATATATATATATATATATATATATATATATATTTATACATAAATATATATATATATATATATTTATGTATAAATATATATAAACGAACGTATATACGATATACGTATATACAACGTAAATAGTTTATTTTCTTACATTTTACTTTTAGCAAAATTATTTTGTAATTTTATTACATAACATTTTACCGATAAACTTACTCGGCTTTTAGTTTTAACACATTATTTAATAATAATAATAATAAGGCTCATAAAAACGAACACTTTATCCGAAGGTTCGAAATACATTACATTTGTATAAATCGTTTAATTTACGGGTGGGTATTGCTTGATGGTTTATTTATACGGAGAAGATTTAATCTCAATAAGATATCTATGGTCCGGCAAATAGACAAGAACTGAGGCACTAAGATAGAAATGAAAAACTGTGTCTGTCCAGGCATTCAGTTGTGTTTTACAAAAATTGCAATATAATGATTAAAATTTTATGATAGATATTTGTATCATTGAAAATTATTAAATAACAAGTATTAATCCGCAAATGTATATAATTTTTGGTAAAATAAAAAAAAAAAATTAAATTTAAATACATGTAGTAGGATTTGAATCGAGGTTCGTTAATATATAGGAATTTTCATTTTTATTACATTGTAATGTCAGAAGTTTGTTGCATTGAAAATAAGCCAATGAGAAGAAATAATTCGCAACTGTAAATAATATTTGGATAAGTATAAAAAAAATGAATAAAATAAAATTTAAATGCTCGCAGTAAGATTCGAATCGATGTCTGTTGAAAAACTAGTCCACCCACTATATAAAGTGGTGTCGTAACAGTATCCTCAGTTCAATGGTATTTTGCAATGTCAAAAATGCCCAACCTAATTAAAAAAGTTTTCAGCTCCAAAATTTATTGTTTAAAATGGTCACGAAACTCCTCGTAACGTTTGATTATTCTCACTGAAAATACCAAAATTTACAATGAGTTTTAATTTGGATATGATAATAAGAAATTCATTTCCTTAATTTCAATTATATACAGATTTCTGTAAATTAAGGGATCTAGTTTTTAAAATCTTCAGTTAAATTATTTCACCCTGAATACCTAGAACAATTAATTTCAACATAATGTAATACGTGATGTAAAATTACATTATACACCGACTGACAAACTTTCATCAAAATCACATGACAAAAATTTCATTTTAAATTTCTCTCATGTGAAAACCAGTATCGAATATTATACTTTGACAGCTTTATATTTGAAACGGTTTAACTGATTGAGCTACTGCCTTTTTCTTAATACGTATTACAATACATGCTTTCCTTTTTAATCCTAGTCTACCTTTTTTTATAAAAAAAAAGTTTTAAACAGGAATTTTAGAAAATTAAATAACAATCTCGATTTTTTTACAAGACCTTTTGTACCAAGATAAATATTGAAACTGTGCAGAAATGATGCCATTATATAAATGCATTCGATATTAAGACGTTACGCTAATATTTTGTATTGAATGAATAGTGAATACATGTATTCATAGAATGAACAAGCACAGATGGTTTCAAAGAATTTCATGAATGGTTTCGACGACTGGCGAAAAAAACTATTAACTGTGGAATGTTGCACACTTTGTGAAATCGCAAAAATTGTAATCGAAGATTCATAATGAAAACATTTTCTTTAAGACATTATCAAATAATAATATTTTGTCCATATATTCTTGTTTTCAAATCGTAATTTGAAATATAAATTCAACTGCTCAAATAAGCTTATTTTGCTCTAATTTATTATTTGTATTGAGCTTGACCTTGTGGAATTTTATAATGATTAACTATACAAACAGAATTTTAATTATTAATCCTTATGGAATTCCACAAGTTAAAGCTCAATGCAGTTAATAAATTAAAGAATTTGTCTCAGTTATTTGATATTTAAACTAATACTTGGAAATAATTTTTAAGCGAAAAATCTTTTAGAATTGGTATGAAAAATTATAGATTTCATCTGGGTATTTTATCCAGAGGTCTCTGAAAAATTTTCCAAAGTTATCTTAACATGGTTCAATCCAAAAAAAAATTTATAAGAAGCTCAAAACATAATTTTTTGAATATCCGTTCTCTATAAAGTAAAATAATTGATATTTCAATAAAGATTGAAAAAAACATAATTTAATTACATTAATAAATGTCTAATTATGAAAATCATAAATTAAAAGTAACATTTCAATTGGTTTCTACATAATATAGAAAATATTCTTCAGATTATAATATATTATATTTGTTTATTATTTTGTTTCAGATTATTCCACAGTATTTTCAAAATAAATAATACAGCAATCAAACCAGGTAAAATTAATATTTGAATTTAATTTACTTATAGACGAAGATAAACTTCACATTAATCCGGATAGAAAAGTATATACATATATTAAAATGAAACCTCATTTAATATGAAACATAAATTTGAATATTTTTTATTTCAACACTTAGGAATTAAAACTAAACTGAAAAGAAAAAAAGACGAAAACAACAGCAACAAACAACACACAGACTGGGAAAAACATAATTAAACTTAAACGAGAAAATATTTTAATAAGGTATTTTAGGGCTTAATAAAAAGTTTATATTTATTATATAAGCCTTAAACTTTCAAATCAACATATTACGTATCCGCCTAAGGTATTAATGTGGTGTTAATTAAATTCCATTTCAATTCTTTTTATTTACTTTATTTTTTTGTAACATAAAGTATAGTTCACAGGTGTGTTTTAAATTTTTTTTTCTTACTATATTTATTTGAATTTATTTTGTACAGTAAATTGAAAAAAAATTTACATTAAATATTTTTAAATTACGTAGTCCCGCATATTGTTCTGACATCAACTGACACCTTTTTTACACGTTTTATCAATAAAATGGTTTTATTCTGGTTTAGTTTCAATTAATAAGTATTGACTAAGGTGCAAAATTTTGAGTAGATATTTGGCATCATGATAATTTGGATCATTTTTGACAATGGCTACACGCTAAATCAAAGGGCTGACTCTTAATATATAAAAATGTATAATATTTTTGTATTTTATTTATTGTATTAAATTTGTGAATTACTCGCTCACAATCAAATCGTATGTTTTTGAAAATATTTTTGAGATTAATTTAATTTCGCCTAAGCCTGAAGTATATTAGGTTAAGTCCAGTTTGTTTTTCAAGATTTTTAAATAAATATGCATAAAATTCCAACTTGTGGCCGCAATCTAATTTTGACGGGCTTCTCAAACTCACTTTCGACAACTTTTGAAGCGAAAAAAGTTCTAAGCTTATCATTATGGAAACACATTCATTTTTATGTAAAATATAGCAAATTCAGTAAGATTTAACTATCCACTTTCAATTTAAAAAAAAATGAAGGTTTAATAATGTAAAGACCTATTACTTTTCCACATATCTTAAAATTTCATTTATTTATGATTTACAATCATTAAATTTTCGAGACATTACGTTTTTTCACGATATGGGCAAAGCTTTTTTGCTTTTGATAATAAACTTCTTTGCTATAAGAATATGTGAAAACAGATATATTTTTTCTATTTCGTCTAAACAAAAATAAAAAAATTAAAAATAAATATAATATGCTTATGGACACCTGGCAATATAGGTACACATTAAGTTGTTAATGGGCAATAGAAATAACAGAAATGAACATGTGTTGTGGGTGAAAATAATATAATTTTGCAGTTATTATACAATAACTGCGAGCTATAACGTTTTATTGATTTTAATTAATTTAATTACCATCACCATCTTGTTTTTTATATTTTAAATTATAATTAAAAAATAAAATAATTTATTTAAATTAACGATATTGTAACAAAATTGTTCAGACCAAGCAACAGCAGCACATTCCACGCTCTAGAATATGCTTTTATATTTAATTGAAAATTCAAATAGGTCACATACAACTCACACAAACAAATAACAGGACACTTGAAAATATACAGACGTTATGTATTGTGTTTTATAAAATATAAGGTGTCTTAAAACGAACGTTCTGCCATAGAAAATAATTCATGTCTGCACACTGATTTACATATAATATTTATTACATATATTTTATATTTATTTATGTATAATGTTAATCCGTTAATTATTGACAAAGTATAACCGAAAATAAATGAAATAAAAAAGCTATAGAAATATGCTTTTAAAAAAACATTCAAAAGACAGATAGATGGTAGTTGAAAGTTGTAATTTTTGTCAAATACAGATATTTATTACAATTAATTACATATACTTGTGGTATCAAACAACGCAACTCTTTTACTTATATTCATTTTTTACCTGATTAAAAATAATAAATAACCTATTGTTATTTTGTGTTGAGTTTTTTATCAAAATGCATGTTATTTATTTATCTAAAATATTCATATTAATGTGAATAAATTATAAAATACATCATAAAATTAGTGTATATTAGAATTTCTAGTATTAGTGGAAGAATCAGGCAATTACGTTGTTTATACACCGAAACGAATTTCGCCAATTCAGCTTTGTAAAAGTGATAGATTTTATTTTTATTTTGGCAAGCATTTTCGAAATCATGTTAAATTTTTCATAGTATACTCTAAAAAAACTATCGTCAAGTTCGTGAGTGAGCAAGACCGTTTATTTAGGCAATAAGATTTATTTTCAAGCAAATGAAATCCATTCAAGCATATCTTGGAGATATTAGTCGTTATTTGCGAATGATATGAAATTTAACACTTCTTTTAATATATTTGATCTCTTGTGGATAATTTAATTTGAGTACTTTTTTATTCCTTGAATGCCAATTTCTCTTGTTTTAAATTAATGGCTTTTTAATCTCAGTCATTGGTCGTACACTTTTTTATACTTATTATATGTATTATGCTTTATATAGGAAAAAAACGGAATCTTACTAACCATTGAAAATCGTTTTAGTTCCAATTTCAAGAAAATTTTAAATCTGTATATCTAGTAAAATATATAAAAAATTACTAAAATACTCCAAAAATAGTATAAAACTGTTAATTTTCTAAAAATTATATAAAATATTGTTATATATAGTTATATATAGTATTTATTGAATCGTCTCGACTCGAGTTTGTTTTTCAAAATAAACAATTCGTCCCCTGTAAGTTAATCTTGAACTATGACCTGCCGTTCTTTAAAGGATATCCCGTATTTCTCTGCATGTATAGAATCTGATATATACAGAATCAGAAAAAGATTTCAAATGAACGTGACATTCGCGTAAGGAATATTAAATACTTATTGTCTGGTTTAAAGTAGTATGTGAAAAACGATTTTACATCATGACAATGTACAACTCATTTTTATTCATAAGTTTATTTTTTATTTTAGTATTTTATTACACAGGATGATTTTATAATGAAACTTTATGATAAACATTTTGATTCATTAGCCTAATTAAATTCGTTTTTGTTTATGCAATGCGTGAACCTGATTAGAAGGTAATTGTAATTTTGTGTTACTAACCAAACTATGCTTCGGATTTTATGAAAGCCGTATAATCACGTTTGTGAGAAAAAAGTTCTTGGTTCTTAATTTCAGAATGTCCGATTGTAAAATGCATTTTAGGTCATGTTGAATGACTTTTATTCCGTGTATTTCGGTCTGTCTGCCGGTATGCGTGGCTGCAAATTATAAGAGACTAACTTCACTTCTACTAGTCCTATCGGATTTATATGAATTTAGTTACAAAAATCCGAATTAGATCGTAGATGGTCACATACAAATTTCAGTGCGACATACAGGCAGCATTGTGCCATAAGTATTGACATAGAATTATCAATAAACCTTAAAAAATTCGGTCTTTTTGTCAGAATTACTGTTTTTAATTTCGAATTTAATTATAAGTTTTTCAAAATATTCAACTATTGAATACTAAGTATTATATTTAAGCATCACCTGAGTTCTTTTTAAAATAACCTTGTATTACGTTTCTGATGTTTTTAAAAGAAATATTTGACTCCATTACTATTCTAAAATACATATAACATTGAAATGGTTTTTACTACTATGGAAACTGTATAGTTGACAATGTAGAAACTAATGTAGCCATATACAACTGCAAATGATTTTAGGTGTGAAATCGTTTAAAATAAACTCCACAAATGATTGTCTGAACAGTACTTCTTTAAGAATTATTAATAATCAATTTCAACACTATATCTTACTCTAATTGCAAACTTAAACTAAAATCAATTTTATAAAAACGAGGAAGTTAGTTCACGTTGAAGATGGAGGAATATAATTTCACATACATTTATCTTTTGAAAATAAATTTTAATTTATATCAATTTTAATTGAATTTTTTATGTGTTAGAATAAGTCGAGTTTGCTCAGTTTGCAATTGTTTAAAAAGTTTTAACTACCGCTTTTTATATTATTTTTATTTTTGAAACAAAAAATGAATGGATTACTGATTCTCACCCAGTTTTACAATTCCTAATTTTGACGTTGATATCAATATTTGATCTCGGAACAATAAAATCGATTACGAGAGCATACTCGAACATACAATACACACAGGCGAGCATGTCTCTAAAAACGTAAGATTTGGATTCTAATGACCTTGAAATGTAAAATTTTTCAAAATTTATGATTAACTAAATCGGTCCCATTGCCATAGCTTCCCCACTCAGAAGTGGAGTTGAAGTTTATTAGTTTTATTTGACCTGGAACTGTGGCAAATCTAAGCAATGAAAAAATCTATTTGATTTCATGATATAATGTTCGGGATTGCTTGGAACACGGTCAAAGTATTCAATTAATTATATTCGCTTTAACATAAACCAAACATTTTAATCTATAACTTTTCAGAAATTTGTGGATTGATTGAGGGTTGCTAATGTAAAATCGAAATACTTTATTTATTATCAAAATACCGTTGTCATTTGAAAACTTTTTATTTTTGAACATAAATGTTTGATATGTTGATCCCTTCTAGTAACCGCCGCATATTAACTCAATACTTGATCGTATAAGCTTGTTGTAAAACAAAATTATATTAGATTCTCGGAAAAAGTGTTTAAACAGGAAATGTCAAAATTGACAAAATGTTGACAAGGGATTTACGGGGATATCAACATAGTGACATATACGTACTTAGGTATATGTATTTATCGTATAGCTACGCCTAGTATGTAGTAAACATCAATATTTTACAATAAAACAATATTATTAAGACGTAAAAAAAATCTATTCTGATGTTATAAAACTTCTATATATAAGTTTGATATCTATGTAAGTGAAAGAACCGATTAAGTAATTCAAATTGCTATATTACCAACTGCAAAGTACGCAGTTTATCGAGAAAGCGGTTTCAATAACTGTTTTTACCACAAAAATCGATTTTTGCGTTAAGCTGGTGGAAAAAAAGGAATCGGTTCCCCTTGGACTACTTCTTCGAGTTATCTGAAGTAAAAAAATTTCATGACTGTTGTAACCTACCAAAAGTAGGTAACGTTTGTTGTTATATTTGGCAAAATGCAATTATATGTTGAAATAATAAAAACTCGAAGTATTTTAATCAAAAAAAGTTTTTATCCACCCTTCCATTTTATTTGTGTATGCCTCAAATTATCTTGAGCGGTATTTATCAATATAATAGAATGATTAAAAATAATTTTCACTTAGTTTCAGGTATCGGAATGATCATAAGGGAAGTCTGCTATAAACTGATGAGAAAATATTAGGATAAAGCCCTGTAATTCTACATTCTAAGCGGAGAAAGTGTAGAAAGATATATTTGGTTAATCTGAGCGATAGTTATTACTCTTGTATTTAAAATATAAGCTAAAAAACAAAATATTATAATAATTTTATAAATGACGTATAGTACTGTTAAGTATAAACAATTATAATATTTCAATTTATAATAATTTATATCTACAAATACTCACCCCGATGGATTAAATTTGTCATCTATTAAAAGCTTCATCTATTTAAATATTTTATGAATGTCAAAAAATTTCCTAAAACCGCCATCTATTAAAAATATAAAAATAGTATAAAACGTGCTATAAAAGTAATCCCATAATTTAAGTTGAACCAAGCAATACCAAAGTCTTTGGAAATACACATTTACAAAATCTAAATGAAATTTATTTAGCGGATTCGAAGATTCATGTGGCCAAACATGATGATACAAGATTTGTATATATAAATTATGAAAGTGGAATGAATAATACTAACACTGTTGCTATATGCATTCCTTATTGTAGCTCGTACATGGAGGAAAAGAAAATAAAAAGATGTATATACTAGTTTTGTTATTATGTAACAAGGGTCGAAACTGAATTTACTGGAAAAATTGAAGTCTGAACAAATATACAAACAATAACCGGCATAACATTGCATTGTGTTATGTGGTTGATGACTGTGATATGAGTTGAATAAATGTATTGTCATCGTTTTCGTATTATTTTTTTTTTATTAAATTGCTTTATTTTATTTTATTTTTCTTCAACCTGAAATGATAATAGACATTTTTTCTTAAATTGTGTATAAATTTTCTTTTTATTTTCATTTTTACGTCAACTTTTAGTATACCTTTGGAAAATACAACAACCCTAATATGATACTGTCTAATTATAAGATTGAAAAAAAAAACATATAATTGAAGGATTTTAAAAATGTAGAATTAAATGACGAAAAATTTGAACCATCATCAAAAACATGTATGAGACAGTAAAACATACTTTTAAAATAAACATACACTCTTATTAATAGTTTTTCGATTTATTGAAAGTTATGAAACCCATTTGATGTACAAAAAGAAAAATGACATTTCTCTTTTGAGCAATATAAATTATCTTTAAAATATACAACTGAAAACAATATGCTTAGTTACAGGGCATAGTAAATGGAGCCTTGGTAAGGAATACGCTATATTTATTCATAAAAATTTCGTGTCTCGTTTTTGTTCGCGATTTTTATCAAATTTTTTCAAAATTTGTTCTATGCAAGCTAGGGAGATGTAATTTTTTACAATCGATTAAATAAAAAAAGGAAATTATGATTTTTATATTATACACCCTCCTTGTAAATAAATGTATTTTATTACAAATATTTGTTTATAATATGACAAACTAAGTTACTGCTGCCCCACTTCACGTGGTATCAGGTACTCAGATCAAATACCTGATATCTGACACCAAATACTGACCATCCCAAGGATTTTCCGAAATTGTATCTTTAAGGGAGTGGAAAACGTGGACAAAGATTGCATGAAATCGATTTTGCATGAAATCGATGTGATATCGTTTGATAAAATAGGAAAATTGTTTTTTCAACCTCTGTGACTATTGTTACAGCACCGTGTGACCGTGTCTGCAAGTTATTTTATATTATAATCCAAGTAATTTGAAGTAGAGTAGTTTGTAAATGCATATTAATTATTGATTGAATGAGAAAAATCCTTATATCATTTCCACTTGTGTCAGCAAATTATCAATTTCAAAAAATGCATCCATTGATTTCCAGTTTATATTGTATATCATTATATCATTTATATCCGGAAATACTCTTGATGAATCCGGATTAATTATTTCGATACAATCGATAAAAAAAAATAGAATTGAAATATTTAAAATTTAATTTTAAATATTTTATGTAATTATTTTTATTAATTTTTTGTTGTAGATGTTTAAAATTGTTTTCATTGTAGGTGAATTTCAACCGATGATATTTTATATGAAATAAAACGTAAATAATTTTTGTATGAAATTAACCCATTTTTAAAGTGGGCTTCCAAAGCAAACTGTAATTATATTCAAAACAATCAGGCTCATATTTAAACGTATACTATAAAAATGCGACACTGTTGATTTGTTATTTTTTTTTAACTATTTAAAAACATTTAACACTCGATTATTATGTTTTATTGGATATGTTTATCAGAATTCATTGTCGGAAGCATGTAGAACAGGTGATTGAAATGGCGGGTTATTTGTCTAAAATGGAACAAATCATCATTCATTTTCAAGTTATATTAATATTTCATAATTTTTTGTAGTTGTGTATAATTGTTGATACATAAAATATAAGAGAATAATTCTTTTAGCCCTTTTAATAAGCCAAAGAATGTGAAAAGTGGTTAAACAGTTCCGATTTTAAAAATTATTGTTTGCATGTCTTCCTAAGACCTTCAGAAATAATCATCGACACTTAGCTCTCTGCCTTTTTATGAGAATTGATGTAATACGGGTAGTTTTCTCATCCCAAATAATATCCCGGTGGCATTTGGGGTCGTTGATCAGGAATCCGAGATCAATTTTTGAAATGAAAGCTTTTCCACCATTTTTCCGCATTTCAACGTTTTTTCCGGCTTATTTACTGTAGAATATATAAAAAATTATTTCTGACAGAAAAATTTTAATGTTTGTTTTAATGAAAATACATAAGCGTATAAGATTTTTAGACAAAGACATTTTATTGCATACAAAACAATTGAAATTGATAATGTATAGACGATTTTAAAAACACATAAAATTTTGAGAGCTAATATTTATGTTGTTGCGTTCAAAATCCGTATGCATACGAGTAAATATATATTTGTGAATATATAGGTGAAAATAATTTTAATAGCCAACATTAAACAACAAATATTTATTTATACACATGTGTGAA
Source organism: Chrysopa pallens (assembly GCA_020423425.1). NCBI lineage: Eukaryota > Metazoa > Arthropoda > Insecta > Neuroptera > Chrysopidae > Chrysopa > Chrysopa pallens. The sequence goes on from CM035591.1 coordinate 111,540,801, forward strand.
CTTTTGAATCCATAAATACCAATTTTCGTTAATAGATAATTTATTTGAGCATGAATTATATTTGTATTTTGTTCATATTATTATATTTATGGGATATAAACAAAATATAAAATACTCCAGCGAAATTTATATGCAATGATAGTTATCCGAGGCTTGCATAAACTACAATAAATAATAATATAATTTTTGTTTAGAACTTAAATGTTCTTAGGTAAGAAAACTAACATAATTTTTCTCAAATATATAAAAGTATATTCATTGTTCTGAACAAAATTATATTTCAATCATTATTCTTAATATAATCAATCACTTCAATGTCGAAAGTATTTTAATTTTTTGAATATCAAGCCTCACAGAATCGGAAATATATTCAATTATTATAATTTTTTTTTTTACAAATTATATTGTATTTGGTGTTTCCGTCAAGAGCGTCTAAATATTAAAAACAAAAATTATATTAACAAAAAGCGTAAGTTTTAAGCCTTTATTTTAACTAACACAAATTTTACAGAAGAAAATATTTAAATTATTACAAATGAAATTTTTTGATGGATCATTTACTCGTAGTATGATTATATAATTATATATAGAAATTTTTACTCATAGTGTGATAATTTATAGAAAACATTTAATTAGCTATCAAAAAAAGGTAAATAAAGAAAACTTTTTGAGTACAAAAATTAAAAACACGTGGTGAGGAACGTAATGAAAACTGCAATCTATCAGTAAATGTTAGTAAAATCCTAATTTTTACATTAAAAATATTTTTATTACTCCAATTCTCATAACAAAAATAAAATTTTGACAAGGTACACAACAATGGCTAACATTTCATAGAAAAAGTATTATTTATTATAACTTTTGATCTTATGTTTTTATTGATAAAAATATAAAACTTAAAAACAGAATCGCTTTCAAAAAAATGAACTTAAACGTAAAATATAAATTTAAATATTACCTTATGTCGAATTATCATTCTTTGTCGACGCCAACCAATCAAGTTTTTAGCTAAACATAAGATGGACATCGATTTGGTCACAAGGCAAAATTTAAAACCATTTTCACTTTTTAGTTCATTTTTTTGAACAAACCATCAAAATAGGTTCATACAGTCTAAAGTTTTGAGGTTACAAACATAAAACAAAAACACACTCATTTTGAGAACTTCCTCCTCTTTTGATGTCAAAAATTTGAATATTGACATTATCTTGTTCATATCTGAACAATAATTGCAACTCAGTCAAGTCTGACTTACCGTATGAAAATAGATTTCTTGAATTTCAGATAGACTGACAGTTAATAAACTTAGTTAATAAACAGTGTTTTATTTTTATGTCCACAAAAATAGTACTTCTAGAATATTATAATGCTGATTCCATTTAAACACAAGATAAAAAAAAAGTACTCACGGATAAAGTTATAAAAGTTCCAACAAATTACTAAACGAATAAATTTTAAATGTCTAATACAAAATAATACAAGGGGCTCAGCTTTCTACATTTTTTTCAACATCATACTTAAAGCCGCTATATACCTTTGAGTATATATCTCACGTATATACCTCAACGTACCTAGAATACTATTCTTTTATTGTTTAGTTAATGACTATTTTTTCCTTTTATACCCGTAAAAAAAAAAAAAAATTCAAAGAGTACAACAAATGAGTGGCAAACAATATAAGGTTGTGTAAAAATAGGAAATATAATGAGCATAAATTTGAAATTTTTTTCTCTTCTTAAAATCGTTCTATTCGCTTAAAATAAGAAAATTTCCGAGGATGGAATTATAAATAATCTAGAAATTTATGGGTAGAATATTTCATGGAGAGGAATAAAGCTACTAAAAATTCTCTCCATATGACACAGTTACTTTATAGTTCCTTCAGTACATCAATTAAGTGCATCAATTAAGAAGTTGACTGAAGTATAAGCTCACGTCAAGATTTCTGTTTTAAGTAGGCTAAGTTAAAATATTATTGTTTGGCTTATTCGGTTATGCCTCAACTGTTAGAAGCTTTTTGTAATATGTAGAAATTTGAAAATCATTGTGTAATTACATGTATTCTTGATATTATTAAACAACGATTTGCAAGAGTAATTCTTAAAAATTGTTTGATATAAATTAGAAAGCCCTAAGAACGATAAATTTTGAATTGGTAAAGCAATGCAGTGAAATAACTGAATAATATAGTCTATAGATAAAAATTAATCCTAAACAGTATCGATAAAGTAAATATCCGGGGTATTGTAACATAGAAGCTCTTATATCAACATTTTTTTAAAATTTCTCAGTTTTTCATTCATCAGTTTTTCAAATTGTCACACAAAACTTTAAAAATAGTAATTCAGGTAATTTAAAACATTCAAATTCAGCATTTTCTACGCTTTACAAAAATATTACGCAAAACAAAATATGGTGAAAAATCTGTGAAGAAAAATAATTTAACTGACAATATTAAAGCAATTTTTTGTGTTACAATATTGAAAATTGAGTCAATTTTTTGGGATGTCTCGTTTAGTCTTAAGTTCATATTCATTAAGTCATAATTTAGTCAAGTAGCAACTAGTTTATTTTTAAAAACTTGATCAAAAATCGTTCACACTTATAATTTGATAATTATGTCAGGTAACAAATAGTTTATTAAAACTATGTAAGCACAGTTATTTTATATAATTTCAAATTATTAAACTATTTATTTTACATGACTGGAACAAAAATAAAATGCCAAACAGATTTCTTCATTTGTTTATTGTTATATATTTCTAATACAAGGGTGGTTCTTGTACTTCTTGCACACGAAAATACAATTACACTAAACTCCTTGACCAAACAATAAAAAGACCAAACAAATACTTGCTTTTTGACTAAATAACTTGATCAAATTGAAAAGAGCTTTATATCAGATTATCTGAAATGTAATTTTTATACTGAGAGATAAGAAGGTAAATGAAGCTGATTGTTCCACCTTCGGCTACTCTCAAACTGACTGTATAACCAAACAAATTCACATACAATAATAATATCTGCTTTTAATTACTGATGTGCTGTTGTAAAAGTATAATGTGGCTTACACTTTTAAAAGCTTTTTTTTCCATTTATTTATTTTTATGTATAATGTGGTGATGAAAAGTACGGGTTACTATCGTCTTTGTCTAGTACGATAGTAGTGTAAACACGTAATGTACATCTATCATCTATATAATATTACTTGAACATTTTACAATAAGCGGATGAGGTTTTTTCGTCTAAAACTTTCTATTTGCATTATGTTTCACCTTAAATCATGAATTTTATATATAAATTGATAAACAATGTAAATCATTCACTTTATCTGGTTTATTTATAATGAATATTTTAAACTAATGTATTAAAATAGATAATATATTTCTGTAAAGATAGTTAGAACTTAAAACATTACACATCCTGGAATCGAACTCAATACTCCAAATGCCAGTCGGAACTGCAATGATCGTCACCACAGATTCTTACTGTTTTTGTATGTTTGTATTCAAATACTGTTTAGACTGCATTGTCATACAAAAGTAGTAAGACATATAACAATAATTAGACTGACGATATCACACATAATAAGAATCAAAGTTCCACACATTAACACTGTTATCACAGTTAAACAGTTTTCATAGTTATCACAGTTAAACAGTTTTCACAGTTATCACAGTTACACAGTTACCACTGTTACACAGTTACATTACCAAGCACATTTGGTGTGGTAGGTAACACGTCCGTAATTACCAATCACAGTTACATTACCAATCTCGATATTGGCTCATTTTCTTAAGTAATTAAAAAAATGTATGCGATAAGGCGTATTAGTGTAAGATATATCATTCAAAAACCGAAACTAACGATTAGCCGCAAAGGCATTGCCTTTATCTTAAAAACTACAATACATTAATATAAATTTCGATTTTTTTACCCAATTTTCTAGATTAAAATATTTTGTCTTATAAATACGTATTTCGAGTACAAACAAGTCATCAAATTTTTGGTCACGTGTGCAAACGGTGTCACTTAATTAGCAACAAGTAACATCTGCTCAGAGAATCTTTGTGACTAGCTAATTGTTACTGAAGATGACTATTTTATAGTCGAAATAAGTCTTTATAAAATGCAAAATATTTCGATCTAGGTAATTAAGGTAAAAAATCGAACTTTATTCGAAAAATCCTAGAGTTTGCTTTAATAATACCCATACTAAACAAAAAGTTGTCATTTGTAAATGGCCAAATAAATAAATTAATTAATAAACACATTCATATTTTAAGTTTTTCATGTACCTCATTTTTTTGAAGTAAGATATTTTAGTCAGAGTAAAAGAGATTCATTAATTACGACAAATCATCAAACACATTCTATTCTTGCTAATTTTATAAAACAATTTTGTTTCATAACAAAGATTTTTACGTAAATACGTTTTTAATTGCTAAACTTAATTTTCTTTACATGATATTATTCAATTTTATATTCATATCGTATGTTTATTAAATCTAAAATAATTCCCTTTTTTTTTATAATATCATAAAAAAATTAATTGTGACGTAATGACTAATTTTTACAATCATATCGTTCCCAGAGAAAAAAAACAACAATTTTATTACATTTTTTTATTTCATTTTTATTTTTAATTTAATTACATTATTTTTTTTTTTTAATAAATTATAAGTAATGCAGTAATATGTCAAAGCACGTTTTTGCATAAATATGTACACATTATTTTCTATTATATATGAATATGCGACCCATACCTGTGTTTAACATATTCAAATATATATTTTTCATATAAAAAAGCATATGTGTCGATGGTAGTTACTGTAACCGTTATAAATTTTTGTTAAATCGTCATTTGAAAAGTTTTATAGCATTTTACTATGAAAATAATCAAAATGCTGTCAGTTTTTTGGCCTGTCATGCATATCAACATATTTTAACGTTATCAACTTTTATTTGGTTATTCCTTTTAAATTAGTAGGTTTGTGACCTGTAATCCTCGCTGTAAACTGATCATATTATTAGACATCGTATGTAAAAAACCACTTCTTTCTTGAATAATTAAGCCCTTATATAATAAAAATACCCAGTTTCTTTAATTTAACTTGTAAACAAAGCAGACCACCGTATCGGATTTCAGCAAATGAAAAATTTTGGATTCCATCCACATCCATTGTAAAATTCGTGTTATTTCTATAATTTAGATGTCAGTTTACTAATAATCAATTTCCATATTTCAACATTTCTCGAATTTCTTAAATTCATAAAAATTTGCCCTAACACTAACTGTTTTTTTATTATAATCACTAACGTTACGTCAAACGAGTACTCCTCATTGCTGACATTGATTAAAAATAACTGTTATTTAAAACGGTCCATCGACTTAAAATTGTAATAGTATCTTAATACTTAATGAGTATAAAAAAATTTAGAATTTTTTGATATTATGATTTCAGCTGGTCAACTATCTTAATAATATTTCCAGCAAAATTTGTTTAAATTTGATTATTAACTGTAAAACTATTGCTTACAATTAATTAATGTTAAGATTTGGACAGTTTTTCATCCAACGTCTTAAAAGATTCACTCAAGTGTGTGTCTCTTAAATTTTTTAGGAAGGCTGCCAACTATTATAAATTAAATTTGTTTTTCCCATTCAGGTGTGAACTAACACCATAGCGTAATGATTTTTCAGTCTATGTATTCGATCCGACCTTTAATGTAGTAAAGTTTCTTATCCCCGAATGACAAAAAACTTTGGTTTTAATTTGTATGTCTATGCCAATATCCAAAATATTTTTGACTTTTTCAAACTCCACGCAAACATAATCAAGAGTAACATCTTGTGAATCACATAAATCGACCTTTATATCTACTTATATTGCATTAAAATAGTAATGTATAGTCGGAGAAAAATAGGTAAAAAATGTTGATCAAATATGGGTCATTCTGTTCGTAATTACATTTAGAAAAAAACCTTACCTTATAAAATATCACTCCCTCTCCGATTTAAATCCACCGTTACATTCCCATTTCGAAAAAATTTTATTGAACAATAAAAACTCTGAGAAAATTCAATATGGCGCTCCTAAACTAAATAAATCTCCCTATTTAAAGCTCCTCAAAAATGAGAAAAATTAAAATTTAAATCTCTTTTAGTTTTAAGTTTAATTATATTTTTTTAGGGACTTAAAAAATTACCCAAGTTGTACCATGCTATTGGGCATAATGTTGAATTTTCTCAATGTTTACATCAGATTTGTATTTATCTCAAACCTCAAAACATCCTTGATACCATTATTGTTTATTTTGTTTTACAAAGGGGGCTTGTGATTGTTAGGGTGCCAGTTTAAATTTTCTTAATTTTTAACCTAATGTTAGTTTTCACCGACGTCAAAAACTCTTGTCATTATTTATAATTGGTATAAAAAAAGTTTAATCGTTCAATAAATTTTTAACGGGGAGGGAGTGATGTGCGTCAAATTTGAAGAGATGGGCTCTTTTTTTGAAATTTATTTACGCACAATGTGAGCCAGGTTTGATCAAAATTCGTTCGGACTCAACAAAATTACTGATATTTACCTAATTTGCTTCAACTAATACTCACTCGTATTGTTGAATGTGTTTCGACACGAAGCTTTACATTACAGTTTTTCCATACACAAAATACCAAACATAATTATTTCTTTGATAAAACCATTTCACTTAGATTATAATACAGTTCTCTTCTCATGTGTTCTTTGATAACATACAATATCATCTATAGTCAAACAATATTAACATGGAAGTAATATATAAAGTCCTCATTTACATATGTGTGGATTTTCATATATATATATATATATATATATATATATATATATATATATATATATATATATATATATATATATATATATATATATATATATATATATATATTAATGTGATGATAAAACTTTATATATAACGTAGAATGTGATGTTTGTTTGTACACTGCTGTTAGAAATTTTTATAAGCTGGTTTAATATTTACAAAACACACAAGAACAAAATGTGAAAAAAATAAAAATAACAAAATGCTTTCATCCATCAAAGTTTCATATTATAAATATTTTGTGTGGATTTTGAAATTATATTATTTTACTAATATTATGTCTAAATTGATATGTTTTTCTAATATTTAAAATAATACAAACGTGACAAATTTGTATGTACATTTCATAAACTATTTTTATTATTTTTCTAATATTATCTACTTTACGTTACTTGCACGCTCCGCTAGACGATCAAATAAGAACAAAAATTCAAACTTCAAGATAGCACTAAAATACTTAAAATAATATTCAAATAATCCTATTTTTAATAACGATATACAAAAATACGAAAGGTATAAAATTCTTAACAGTTGCTGGAAATTAATAAGTACAACTTGGTTTTTATTCCGCTGAAAAATATTAATATTTTTGGTTTTTATTTTATTTTTCAACGATTTCATTATATATATTTTATAGGCACATTTTATTAATTGGCACGTCTCAAATAGGCCATTTACACATCAAAATAAAAATTATAATACTTTGAAAAACTTTTGATACCTGTAAAAGATAAGAATTTTAGTGTTTTAATATTTGTCTACAATAGGCCTCATACACATGTAGGAGATAAATATTTAATTATTTTACTCGTCTTTGGCAGGCCTTTTACACCTGTCTGAAATATGAATATTATTTGACGTTTATTTACCTATTTAATATTTGGACATAATGATTGTATTTATTTAATTTTATTTACTTATTTAATTTTATCTTAATAAATTGTTTTACTATTTATAATTAATAATACTTGTTGAAATGCAAATAAGTTCTTTCTTGGGTATACGTTCAAAGAATTTTATATAAATATGCATTAACGCTCGGAAATCTGTAATATTTTTATATGTGGAATAAATATTGTGCTAATTATTGATTATTTTATTTCGTTCTTTTTATTATTTTATTGTATTTTGAAGACATAAAAAAATTTATTTTATATCTATGGAACCAATAAATATTATTGTTATTAATATTACTGAATTTTAGCCATTGTACAGTCTCTTACATGCAAAATTCGGATTTTTTGGGGAAATAGGCAAATTAGGCTACCCTATAAAAATCTATTCGAAAATTTTGTTTGTGGCTTCAATATTTTCTAGCTATCCAAACTTTAGACCAAAAATAATATACTATGGTATATTGTATATATAGCGAGTATAGAAAGTCGATTCAGTTCTATAGTTAAGCTGACTAACGTTAAATCGAAATTAGATAAAAAGTACTTTGATAAAGGTAGAAAAACTATACCCAGACTTAGAGAAGTATTTACTGTGGCCAATGGTCGGTACAAAGCCTATATGTACAGAGATGTTTGTATTTAATCTAACATACCTATTGAATTATCAATATAGAATCCATTATATTTAACACTGATTGATATATATCTATATATCTCTATCCTATACAGTTTTGTAGTTTATTCAAATAAGGAAAATATGGGAAATGATTATTGAGATATCGAGAATTCAGTTAATAGGTCCATTTTATTTATTTAAGAAAAGTCTGCAGTTTACAAAAAAATATTTACCAATCAACCGAAACAAAGCTCATTCCATTCCTTTCAGATCAGCTTTATTTTCAAAATTCTGTGATGAAGATAGTATTTATTCTATTTTTCTTAGTTTAAATTTCAAATGTATTTTTCCTATTGAATTAACTGGAGTTGAAAATTAATGATATCCCAGTGAATATATTTCATTGTGATTCAATCAGATTTTGAATACGTACAATATGTTTTTATAAAATTTGAAATAAAATTAATATAAATTTATGAATAAAAAACGGTTCAAAATTATACCTCGTTGTCTGCTTATCTCAATGATGAATTATTGTATTTAATATCCTTTTACCGAATCCTTTTTCATACGTACCCTGAAGAGAAATTTAAACTAATTTTATAAATAATAGACGATTCTATATTATTTATTATATAGAAATTTTCCTCACTTTTAATGTTCAATTCGAGTGTGAAATCATAAAATCCAAAGATTGAAATCAATTTTTCTTATTAGTGCATTAATTTTAAATTTTAAATGGTTTTTTAACAATTAAAATTAGTGTATAATTATAAAATAGCATATGCATTTGAATATTTTGAACTCTTTTCATTTTTCATGCAAAAATTTCACCTATAAAATAGAATGTCTTTCCTCTTATCGATTTCTAAATTAGAATTTGTATCTTACATTTAAGTAAAATAAGTTTTTTTATGCAAATTTCACTCGTACTAAAGTTTTATTGCAACGATTTATGACGAATTTTTAACTCTTTTAGGCCAAAAATAAAGGGATAAAGAATACCATTTCAAGTCACATTCAATTAACTAGCCATCCTTATCTCGAACTTTTACCACCCTAAATCAACAAATTTGTTCATAAAGTTAAAACAATTTAAGTTTATTATTATTTTTGAAACACATTTGTTTGTTTAATGTGTCGTTGCAACCTGTTTTAAACAAACAAATTTAACATATATAAGGTACTTTTGAAAGTTGATATAATCCTTTTAAGTGAATGACTCTGTATGAGATAATATTTAAAATACAGTGTCGTCTTGTGCATGTACCTTTATTTTGTTTGTATACTTGTCTAGTTTAATATAATGTAAATGACGTTAAACTTTCTAAACGTAAAGTAATTATCTACCAGTCAATTTGTTCTATAAAAGAATACTGGAGTTTTAAATTATTACAATTTTAATTTATTGGAAAAAAATCTGATATGAGGCATCAAATATCTATCTTGTAATTTTAAATTTAGTTAACGAAATTTATATTGCTCCTAGCAAGATGAAAACTGAAACCTTTATGCTTTCAAGATAAAATCAGTTATATCACAAAATGGTACAGATAAATTTATGCATTGTCCATTTTCACAAAATTTATGATTTTTACAGAAATGTGTATCTATTAAAATGAAAAAGTAAGTGTTCTTAATTGATTAATTTCTTCTTTGTATGATCATCATTTTACCAAATATCAAGTCAAGGATTCAAGCAGACTAGTACCAATATGAATCAGTGTCATAGACTTTGATATGTACATTCGACGCTATACCTGTGTTCCCAAGCAAAACAACCTGGATCATTATTTTAAGCAATTTGTGAGGGAATAATATACATTACAGAATGTACTTAAGAATCTTAAAATGGTTATAAATATTGTGTGATTGCAAACACCCAAAATTTTTTGTGATTGATTTTTATAATTATTGAAATTTCATAGAAAAATAGAGCAAACCCTAAAACTTGTTTTAATAATAGCTAAAAAATTATGGATATAGAGCATGTTCGGTCCATTTGTGATTCAATCCTACCATTTGATGAATTTAATTATATTAAACTTATACGCGCCACCTGCATCTTGTTCAAATTTTCAGATTATTAAAATAGACATTTTCAACACGAAATCAATCTTTCATATCTTAATCCGACACGCTCGATTAAATAAAATTATCGAATTTTATTTTTTACTTTTCTGATCGTGCCACCATGTTAAGAGAAAAGATTTGGTAGCAGAACTAAACAAGGAGTAAGGTATCCCCTTCAATAAGGATATATTGGAAAAATAAGCAAATCAATTTTTTTTTGATGGAAAAATATTTTCCTTTTTTTGTGCAAGACATTTTAGTTTAAAAATATTTTCCTGATTTGTGAAATTATGTGAGGAAAGCACATCGTGAAGAAAAACATATGCACGGATATTTTCCAAAAAAGGAAACTAAAAAATTTGCAGTCGGATCCTAGGAAACAATATTAAAATGGCGTGAGAAACCATATGCAAAAGTATTTATTTTTGGAAGGGTAAGACATAGGTCTAGAAATTGATTCGACAACCCCTGGATCCATATGTTGTTCTATTTTAAAAACAAATTAATTGAGAGAATGCAGTTCTTGATTTTCTCATACCCAAGTCTCTGAAGCGCCTGCTCTAACATATAATAATGATGTATTTGAATTTTAATCTTAATTATAATTTGAACAAGATATTAAATGCTCTACTGTTACAATAACGTCAACATACATCATACATCTTCTGTAAAACAAACAACCAATCGTACTCCCTTTACGCCTCTTACCGCTTTAAAGTTTTGGTTTTCCCTACACATACGTACGTCTGTTTTATATCAACAGAGATAGATGAATAGATAACTGAAGTGACTACTATTCGTTGTTTGATCAGTGTATTATTAATTAGACGACCAGTGAATATAATAACTCTTGGTAATATAATTCAATATACTTTGGGATACAAACATAATTTTATGTGATATATATATGTATAGAAGGTATCCAATTTGTGTTTGATTCTATTAATATCAATCATTATAACAAAATTTTATATACAATTACAAAATGTATATTTTCTAGATCACAGATTAGTAAATCATATTTTGTAACTTCACTATACGAGGAGGCAGAATTTGAAAACTATAATTAATACACTATTTTCACGTATAAAAACAGAAAAAGTAATAATTAAAATTATAATAAAGAATAATAATGGGGTTTTTCATCGTTATTCAGGCATATATTTATAAAACAGAGGTCATCCACATCATTACAACTAATTTCTATTCATTAAATTGTTGAAAATGGATTGCCGAAGAAATACTGAATGAAGAATAATATTTTATACTTTCTGTTAATTCTATTAATAAGATTGTAATCCTGTCAAAATTTCAATTTTGAGTGTTTCCTGGAAATACATGTTTTGATGACCCTGGAATCTAGAAAAATGATTATCAGAAATTAGTCTATGTGTATTTATTTGTGATTGTGTGGGTGGGTGTATGTCGGCGATATCGTTTTGAATGCTCTATCCAAAATTCACCAAACTTCTCGAATGTATCCTTCAACAAAATCGGTCCATTCGTGTCACAATCATGCATAAAATAAATTTTTGTATCTGTTAACGAAAAAAATTAAAGACTTTTGTCTTATTAATGCAATATGCATCCTTGGAAGACAATTCGTTTTCTTATACGAATATGATAATCAAATGTCTTGAAGACGCACTGATATTTAAAGGTGAATATTAAACTGTTAAAGATAGTTAGTTTTGGGTTTTGTATTTCAAATTAAACCAAATTTATAATGATATGTTCGAATATAATTATAAAAAAAGAAAAGGAAATACTATTATGCTCATAAAAATTAACTCTAAAATATTTAGTATTGATTAAATGAAAAATTATTTTGAAAAATAGATATAAATCAAATTTTTTAATGAATTCGAAAAGTTCATATACCAATAAATTATTCTATTGAAATGAAAAATGTATTTTTAACTGTATATCACAGTTTTTTACTTATTATAAGATTTAAGTGCTAATTGGTGATTATAATGAATCAATTTTTATCCTAAATTACAACTAGACATAGTCATTACACAAGCAAAAGGCCCGCCGCAAGTTAAGAAACCCAAAATGAATAATAAAATAACAAAATTATTTAAACCTATACAAATTAACTATAAAATGCATAATGAAAACTCACTTTTATTTTAAGACAAAAAACATGTTTTTTTAGTGTATCATCAAAGTTTAAGTACTAATCAATTGTAAGACTTAAAAAAAATACATTTTTAAGTATAAATTCGATATTGCTCTTATACCTTAAGTTAGAACACGGAAAGTTATACAATGGATAATCATATGTCAGTCGGACGTGCCCCGAGTAAATATTCACATGCATATTGTACTTACCGAGGCGACACAACCTTCAGATGAAGGCTCGAGCCTGCGACCAAGCATTCTAAGATAGACACCGCCCTACGATGCGAAATAAATAATAAAGAACAATGTTTCTGTTTTGCTTAAGTCCTGAATCGATAGATTATTTTTTTAGGGGTTAAAAGAGCTTGAAGTGGAGACAAAATCAAGGCATTAGTTATATTGATGCAATAAACGTTTCGTTTGTGAAAAATTTGAACTGTATAATTTTGAGTTAATATATTTAACCAGATAAACTAATGTTACCGACATTTTTCAAATATATTTTGCAGTTTATATAAGTAATTATAGAAAGAAAACATCCAAATTTATCAATTTAATTTTTGGATATCTTGTGGTATTAAACGAATTGTAGTTTAGTTGAAAACAGCAGTTTTGCAATGCACAAGTTTTCTTTATATTTCGTTTTCCATTCTAGATAAAAGCTCAATATATTTTACACTGTTGTTAATGAGAATAAACTTATAATAAACAATAAATTTTATTGTTTTAGCAGATGTCTGTGTATTTGTACACAGAATTGAAAGATATAATAAATGTTTTTAAAAGAATAAATACAATAAAGTTTATACAATAATAAAATTTATATTTTCCAAAATAATTATCATCTTTAATTTGTGCTTTGTTTGTTAATTTGATTTTTCTTTTTTCATTTTATACAATGATTTATTATGATTATTATTTATTTATTTAGAAGTAAGGAAAAAAGGACGTTTAAAACAAAATTCCATTAATTACGAAAAAAACTTGTACTTGCGTGTTTGTAACATTCAAATACTCATTATTACTGCCTAAAATAGAATAATCTGACATAAAATCTCATCTTTTAAGTTTTGGAGCAATCAAAATTTAATTACATTTCATCACACTCATAATGTGTGTTTATCTATGGTAGTGGCTTCTAAAGTTTTTGTTTGCAATAATGTATTTTGTTGAATTTTTTGTGAAAATTAAAATTTTTATTCGTATAAAAATGCATTATTTTTGCTTGCACGGAATATGAAATTGAAAAAACTGGGAATTTAAAAATATTTTTTCATTATCGTGGCGAATTTTTTCAGCTAATAAAATGTTTAGTTACCCGTTTTCAAAAACACCAATCTCATTCGGAATTGAAAAGTACAGTTTTCTCGTGTTCCCTTCTCCTAAAACTTAAATTTAAAATTGTTTATAGTATCAATAATTTGCATAACGGTTTAAAATAATTTATGAGTCAGTTTTTATCTAAATTGAACTTCATAACTAAGCACTGATATTATATTGGCTTTGTTTATTTGAATTAGATTGCGTATGTCTTTAAATTAAAAGTACATTACTGTTATATAAATATTTTATTATTATTGAATAATTCGTCTTGAGAAGTCACGTATATAGAAATTCCCCACAGATGTGAAATCTTTTCACTTGTTCCTATTTTTCTATAATACAGCGTAAGAGAAATTTATATTTTGACCTAGTAGAAAAAAAGGTTTTAAAAATATTACCGTTATAGAATCTGATAATCGCGCATACAAATAAAACTATACGTTTCTGTTTTTAAAAAATAATTCACAAGAGCAATCAATATAACCCACACTTTTTACAAAGAAACAAAATAGTTTGAGTACATATAGTAATATCTGGAATCAAGAAGTTTATAAATATAAAAACCATAGTTGAATAGTAAACTATCGGCCGTGTAGTTTGAAGTACTTTTAATTGACAATTTCAAGGTTCCATACTCGTCTCCCGAAAAATGTGTCTTCTATTCGTTTGAAAGTCTCTAGAATCCAAATCCTACGTTTTATGAGAAGTGTCGACGTGTGTGAGTGTGTTTGCGTGTCTTTTACGTGTTTGGGATCGTTATTTTTTCTACTATCCTGTGAACAAATATTGATATCGAATAGAACTTCCATTCAACGCGTGATTACGTAGCTTGAAAATAAGTGACTCTCATTGGCTAAATCCGTCCAGCCATTTTGTTGAGGCTGAAAAACTAAAACGCAAACTAGCTTTACTGTGGCAATAATAATGAATACAAATAAAAAAAATTATTGTTTTTATATTCTATAAAACGGAAGTAAGTAACGTGAATTTTGTGGGTCACACCTAGACCACTTTTTATTTATTCATTTATTGAATTTCACAAAGTAATCAGTCGAATAACCGCCTTTTTAATAAAAATAACGTATTTAAATTTTTTATACTCGACATACATAAATATATCAGTGTATACTAGTCTCACTCTTTAGTTTGTAACGCCAGTAAATATTGACAGAAAGACATAATTTTTTTTATAGGTACGTGCTCATAGAATCAATTTATTAGTCTATTTACGTCTATCCGTTCGTCCTTTCATCGCCCGTCCGTCTGTCTTTTACCAAGGTAACTCAAAAGAAAAGAGATTACGAGCAAAAATCTTAGAAGTATATTCTACATCAAATTCGTGATTAATCAAAATCGGTAAGAACCAATGGTTCCATGCACCAACTTTTTACAAAAGATTGAAGAAAAGTTTAAAAACAATACAAATTTGTTTTCTTAAAACAAACAACTTTTATTTGAAACATTTTTTCGTAAAATGTTTGAATTCCCGATAATTTTAGCTCAAATTTAGCTTTTACACACATATAGGAAATTACAATACATATTATTATTATTATTATTATTATTATTATTATTATTATTATTATTATGCATATATTTTTAACATTTAAGACTGATTTAAAATAGTCTAAGCAATTATTATGTGTGGAGTATTTGAACAATAAACTTTGTTAGTTGCTTTTCGTTTAATTTCCGACTATGATTCTAATATTTCAATACAAATATCAAAATTGTAATTTCAGAATTATCGTTTTTTTTATGACATTTTGAAAATGAAAGTCGTTGTAAACACTCATTTTGTATATATATATGTATATCAAACATATATAACATAACATATGTATGTAAAGATATAAAAATATTTTTATGATCAATCTGTTCTATATACAATTTTTTCATCCTTATACATAAGGATGTAAGTATACTATTGAGAAAATTTATATTAAAGTATGAATCAAGGTCACGCATAAAGTGTTCTTATGAGATGAAACAAGTAATATATATGATAATATGTTTAGCTTAGTATAGTGGAGCTTTGCAACTCGGATTTATAATTCAAGGTTGACCTATATAATTATGTGATGTGGTCTATACTGAGTGATATAAATGAGAAATATAAATATGAAATACTTAAGAAATACGAATTTCTGTATAATAATATTATATATTATATAATAATAACTTTTCTTAGGAGTAAACAGTTTTATTACCAGTAAAAAAATTTGCATTTGAGAAGAATTTTTGTACGCCGTAATATAGTAATAATAGACTAGAGTAGAAGCCTTAAAAAATGATAAAAATGAGAAGAAAATTATAGTAGGATAAAACCCATTGGAAACGCAAGATAATATGATAAAAATAAAAGGAAAAATAAATTACGGGCGATCTGAGTTCGGGAAGTGTGGAAGGGGTGAGTTTTTAAGGGTAAAACACGGTTTATTTCGATTTCCGGAAAAACTATAAGTTCTATAAAAAAAAGTTAAATGGCAAAGTTGTAGGTAATAAAAAGATCTATAACTTTTGTATTTACACTTTTTTCACATAACCTCAAAATTTTTCGATTGAAAATTTGGGTGCTTTTTCGATATTTATTCAAAATAAGATGAAAAAATAAATATTTTAAATCAAAAAAATTTCTGTGTATTTGGAACATAAAAAGATAAGTTTTCACCAAATTTCGGAGAAAAAAAAATAAAAAACCAAAAACTTGGTTATTTCAATTTTTCACATACATTTTGAGGTTATGTGAAAAAAGTGTAAATACAAAAGCTGTAGATCTTTTTATTACCTACAACTCTGCCATTTAACTTTTTTCCATTAGACTTGTAGTTTTGCCGATAATAAACCGAATTTTACACTTAAAAACTCACCCCCTCCTATTTCCCGAACTGAGATCGCACGTAATTTATTTATTTATTTTTATCATATTATCTTCCGTTTCCAATTAGTTCCATTCTACTATAATTTTTTTTGTTTTCAAAAATTATCTACCCTGGTATAAAAGAGATTTTTTTAAATAAAGATTAAACTTAAATTGATTTTAGTACTAAGTACGGTGAGCTAATTAAGTAATATAATTTTCCTTTTTAAAATTTTCGTGTTGGTTCTAGTGGAAGAAGAACTTTGTGGACGTCAACAAATGTATCGTATTCTTTGTATTCTTATTATGTATTCTTTGTGTGCGTGTTGGAGTTTTCGAGTCTGTTGCTGACTTCGTCAGAGCTCAATCAATTATCACCACATAATTTTTTCTGTTTATCATCAAACCCTCGTAGATAATGAGAAAGAGGAAAATAATATCTTTGAAGAACTCAAGACACTGGTTCAAATTTTATTACAGTGGAAGCAAAACATATAAAGTAAAGCATTTATAAATTAGTAATAAATATTCCTAATTTTACACGGTCTTATCAGTTTCACCAGACTCCATTTGTCTATTTCTTAGTTCTTTATTGTAAACTGAAAATTAAAACCAAGCTATACAAAACCAAAAAAATTATTTGACTTAAAATATCACCTTTATCTTTCGAAATCGATTTCTTTATTGTTTGGTACTCAGAATTTAGAACCATTTTTTATAATGTGAAAAACTGCAAAGGCATCCAAGTATAAACACCAAAGTACAAAGTACAAAGTTAATTTTAGTAAGTGTTATTTTTGTAACGGGATGCTAAAAAATATATAATATACACATTCATAGACATGGTCAACAAATAATTTTATTTTAAAGGTTCCCTTACTTCATATACAAAAAAAAAAAAAAAAAAATTTACATTAGCTTTATTGATTTTCCTTCATCGTCTACGATCCACATGCAACCCACAACATAAAACTCACTTACTTGCAACATCACCTTTTTTGCCATCTTCAATGTCATCTCTCTTCTATTTTGTTCCGAACAATATATAATAAAATTGTGTTTATTATAGCTGTCCATTTCAATATTTTTCTTTTTGAAGTTGGGTTTTGTGTTTATGTGTGTGTGTGTACATAGTACATGGTTAAAATAGTCTGTAACAACAGAGTTAAAGTAAAAGTTTAAAGCTTCTTTACATGCAGAGAAGTAAGAGTTACATTGTACAGTACCTAATAATAACAATACATAATAGATGTGACTCAATAAAGTCATACCGAAAACTTCCTTTTAAGAAAGTTGCATAAAATATTAAGTTGGGTCAAGCGTCGAAAAAATGATTCATTATTTAAGACTTTTAATTTTATATATGATAGTTTTCGATTTTGTTGTAAAAAAAAAACTTTTCAGTCAATAAAAATATTACTTTTGGCAAAAAAACTTGGAACAATTAAGTAGTTTTTCTAGAAAAAAAGTGTTTATTCTATCTCATTTCTATCTCGCCTTAGTAGTAGACAAAAGACAAGTAAAAGACAAGGTTGGTTAAAATGAAATATCGTGTTTTCAGGTTCATAATTAAACTGTTTTATCGTTGAACAGCTGTAACACTGCTTAGTTAATTTATAAGACACGAAACAATGATTTATTTTATTAAAATTTTCCAAAAAGAACAAATTATTTCTATAAAACAAAACATCATTTGTCGTAAATTTATTTTGATTTTACATTTATTTGCCAATTTATCGTGTCAAAACTATTTGATGCATACCTAAACATCGATTAATGAAAGTATAACGTTATTCCCAGTTTGGATTTTCAGGACAATTTCAATAACTTTCCTTGTAGGTTAATATCATTGAAAACAAGAATATATTAAAATATTTCTTCAGGGGATTTGTACAACAAATACCTTATGTTGTATATAATTTGATACTGAGTGGTATAAACAAATGGATAGTATCCATGATGGTCAGCAAATCGATCCTGCTTACATCCTATTATTTAAAGCTGTTTTGATTGAAAAATTTTATAAACCTCAAATTCGACATATTTGCTGCTC
Organism: Chrysopa pallens; assembly: GCA_020423425.1. Lineage (NCBI taxonomy): Eukaryota > Metazoa > Arthropoda > Insecta > Neuroptera > Chrysopidae > Chrysopa > Chrysopa pallens. The sequence continues at coordinate 111,559,613 of CM035591.1, forward strand.
AACGTTTAGAATTTAGAGACGATATTATTCTCGATTTGAAAATCGAGAAAATCTCGATATGAAAAATCGGAAAAAATTTTGATTTCTTGAAAGAAAACATTTCGATAAAACTGCGTTTCTGAACTTTTGATCCAAAAATAACATCCATTTAATATAGTTGATGCCTAGTTCAACTTGAAATCATATTCAGAGAATAATGTGTGGTACATATTTAAGCAATACCTCAGAGAGCATGGCCTAAGAACTACCTCCCTTGGTGTAATGACTCTTTTTTCTCAACCTGGCAATAATATGTTTTCATTAAAGTAGCGTGTGTCCACCAAATAAAATTCCAATCATATGTGTTTCTAGTTATTTAAAATATCCAGTGGATATATTGACTCGTGCTTTTTCCGCCCACTTTTTATCAATTAACGGACGGAGATTATAATTCTTGTCACAAATAAAGTCTCACAAATCATTTAATTGGTTATATCTACCTATATGTTATTGATACACACAGTAAATATTTTTAGTATTCTTTAACGACGTAAAAATAATAAAATGAAGATATGCTTGCCAGTGAATATATAGTAGAGTTCTCGCTTTAATGTTTTGTGTAGAATTTCTAAGTGTAACTTCAAAAAAAGTTTGTGAATACACCCTTCTTCTATCCAACAGCTATTTTATATGTTCATCATATTAATCTTAAGTTTTGTTCATGACAATTTTACAAAATATTTTCTGTAAGAAATGTTATGAAACTTTTTTCGTTTTTGTTAAATAAATAAATATATAATTTCATTATTTAATTTGTAATTTACTAAATTGATCATAAGTAGGTAAATTTTTAATGATATAAATGATAAACATTTTTACTAGAAATCAATAATTTGTATTGTATATAAAATAATAATTTTTTACAAAAAATAAAATCAACTTCAAAATTAATTTTTACATTAAGTCATTCAATATATAATTTATTTGTGAAAATTATTTTTTGATGTCGGCGCCAACGAATAAATTTAAAGACATCTATAGGTATTTGGCCACATGATATTCAATTTTTTTATAGATAGTATATATTTTCAAATTACGTTTTACTATTTATTAAGCTATTGCATAGATTCTATCGCGGGCCTTGAGCGCGGGGACCGAATCCAGAAATTCCGTAACGAAAAAACCTCACGCTCCCCACTCCGACGTGCAAGGAGGTGTGGCTTGACGAATCGAGACGAGCTGCTCCGAAATCCGACGAATACATAAGCAGCTGTTTATGAGAAAGTATATAGGTGTATAGGTGTAAGAAAAAGCAATACTGCATGAATAAAATAAATAAATAAATAAAAAATTATAATTGCATAAGTTGATACAAAATGCTATGCAATAGCTTTACCGCGGCAGTCCCCGAGTGCCACACGTCTTTTTTATTTTATATTATTGAAGTTGTCTGTATTTCTCGTGTAAAATTTTTAATTTTTAACTTTTGAATCAAACTTAAAATTCTGAAATGATTGCTTTGATATTTGTACAATAAATTTTTTTTTGAAAATTCGGTTTTGACAAACAAGCATTTTTTGTTTTATGTATTTATGTTTTATTTATTTGATTTATTTTTATCATACTCGACATACATTATATGTCAGAGCCAATAAATTTTAGTCTAAAGTTTCTACTGCTACCTCATATTGACCGTACAATCAAAATTTGGATATAGGTGTTCATAGAAATATCTAATTAATCCATTTTCGAAGCGAGCAGAAAAAGCGAAAAAGCTGAAAGCGAGGTGACGTATTTTAAACATAAAAAGTGAGTTTAAGCTCGTAAATGGGCAAAATCGGTCCATTGGATCCAATGGATCATTGAGCCAACTGATAAACTGTAAAAGATAGAATAAAAATTGAAATACAAAACATGTTTAGTTTTTTGAAACAAACAACTTTTGTTTGAAATATTTTTTCGTAAAATGTTTGATACAATTTTATCTCAAATTTGACCATTATGTAATTTGACCCATATGTATATATATATATATATATGCATTCTTCTTTGCACTATTTTTAATTAGCATTTACTCTAAAGATCCAGTCTATACATATGATATATATATATATATATATATATATATATATATATATATATATATATATATATATATATATATATATATATATATATATCATATGCGATTATAGGCCCTAATCACAGGACTATCTTAACAGTTTAGTCTAAGAACAAATAAACATAATCAAATTTATTAAATCTCATTGAGATCTGAAAAATAAACTTATTCAAATTCAATTTATTGTGAACCATCTTTTAACGGATTAATTTGTAAAAGTAAGAATATTCAATAATATTATAATTTCTTCTATATTAAAAAATAATTGCTTTTTACATAATTCTTCCTTTATTTTATTTAGATTAGCATGTCAATTATTTAAAATCAACTCCAATAATTCAAATAATATGCATTTAAAGAACCCATATAATGTTATTAGAACACTCATAATAAACACAATTTCTATTCTTTTGAAGTATTCGGTATTATATAATCGAAGTTTTACTATAAAATAATTGAATATTACTCGTTGGGAAAATCCTTTTATGGTATGTATATTTTAATAAAATTCTCATTCTCTACAAGCGTAGCAGCAGCCTAGCAAATAACAGGGAGCATTGCTAACGTTCTTTCGATAAATACCTGAAAATAGATTGAATATGCAAACTAAAACCTATGTAATGGAATGGTTAAAGAGTGAACAAGGCCTTACACCACACAACTAAGTAGGAATACTATGTATATGTAGGTATATATAGAGTGTTTGTTAAATTGTGAGGCGTGGCCAAATCATCAGAAAATTGGTCAATCATTTTTGAAATACTGTTATTAAAAAGAGTGAATTGGAATGCATAGGGAAACCTAGATAGAATAATAAAAAATTTCCCAACTGATTAGGCAGGCAGATATTATCAAACATATTAAAGTCGTTATCGATTTTTTAACCACATCTGCCTATTGTATTCTCCTATAAACTTGAAACTTGCAAATATTCTACAGAACGTATCTGCCGATTGAGACATAAGGTATCACACTTCATTGACATTGATCTAAAACCACTGAAATTAATGTAGAAAATTAAAGGGAAACTAAATAAAGATTATTTAGAAGGCTCTGGCCGACAATGACTTTCCGTATGAATAGAGAAGTGGATATAAATAACGTAGGAAAAATTGAGTTTTGAAACCAAATTACATTTATAAAATTACTGTTTAATTTATTTTGCCAACACTTGACAAATCTTTTACAGATTAAATCTTCGAAAAATATAAAAATTTTAAGTTCGTCTGTAATGGCAAAATTTGAGAACGGCTAATTTTGATTTTGTTATTTCTTTAAATGTTTGTAATATTTCTGAAAGAAGGATTTGCAAAATTCATGTTTTGATTTTGTTAGGTCAGGGGAACGTTTTCTTTAAAAAAAATGCGACAGTTACAAAGAAAAATCGGAATGTCGACAGTATATTACGATGGAAGTGAGCTTTGTGAAAGCTGTGCAAATAGATGGGCTAAGATACTTGGGTTAGAGATGACTTTACATAAAAGTAGATGGCTAAACATATACAATTCGCAGTTTGGTACATCTTAATATTCTTTTTTTAAATGATAATTTGTGAACAATCCTAAACTGCCTATGAAGTGAACAGGTAACAAATCGTTGCAAATTAATTCTTTTAAATTACACTTTTATCTGGGGTCCTATTTTTTCGCAATTCATTGCAGTACTCATATTGTTTTTACTGTTTGGTTCGACATTACACAAATTTTTCACAAACAGAATGACCGTAGAAAGACTATATCATTATTTCTTTATTGGCGAATATCATTAAATTCAATACCATCACCGATATTAACAGATTCCTGTTACAAAACACTCACAGCTGGCAACTAACTAAAAATCATCGAACGCTACCGAATGCTACAGAATAGGTAAAGAGATAAGTAGAAGAAACTTTCTCTCAAAAGTACTTACGTAACGAAGTAACCTCTGTCTATGTAACGATGGTACTATATAACACATGAAGGTTTATATATATATATATATATATATATATATATATATATATATATATATATATATATATATATATATATATATATATATATACATTGTTAGGTAGTTTAGTGAATTCATTCATATTCTTCCTCTATAGAAAAAACCAACCTCACTAGTTAGAAAAGAAAATGGTAATGCTTTTTCTATAGAAATAAATCTTCCAGAATTTTCACCGTGAACGGACGACATAGAACATACACATAGTCGATGGTGTAGTTCAAACCACTTCACCAGGCAAGTGAATCACTCATTCCAATTTTTCAATTTTTGTCCTAACCACCGTAAGATACATACAAAACGCATTACCTACGTTTTTTTACACAAAATGGTTGACGTTAAATACTCACACGACATCTATGTGGTAATTTCAACAATATTGAAATACAATCTATCTTTGAAATTAAGGTATTAGGTCAAGTTTTGATAAAATGAGTGTGAATATTTATAAGAAGAATTGTATTTTGTTTTTACTGCCATGGAATCCTATGATCAGTTACTTAGTAACTATAAGGACAACTAGTATATTTCTATTCACTTGTATCAAACTACATTATTATCGGCAGGCTACCTAATTGGTTCTTGAATATTTCCCGTATAATTTCTTGCATCGTAGACTATATAAAGGCGACATATTTATTTTAGAAAGACGAAATTCATTAAGAACAAGCATTTAAATTAAAATAAACATATTTTTGATTTTCAAATTTAGATAGGTGCAGGTATTTTCAGGGGGAAGTTTAATAGATGCAATTTTTATCATTTATTTTATTGGTCCATATTGCTGAAAGAAGAAAGAATGTGGGCCAAGAAGAAAAACAAAATATTTTATTCTCGTAAATCCGCTTAGTTTAACTGCTTATGATATCGGTCTAGATTATAATTTCATAGAAAGATTAAAATATAGCAATCAATTAAAGTAATATTTTCAAAAATTTTGTAGAAATTTCATAAAAATAAGGTCTATACAACTAATTAGTATATACTGGGCAAAACTTCTTTTCAATTAGAAAATGATAAATTTTTGTAACATCATATTCAGAGTAGCAAATACACTTTGATTTGATAATAAATATTAATGGTATTCGATTCAATGATCAATATATTAAAAGTAAAGATGAAAAGTTTTTCGAGTCCATCTGGATGTTCTATCCACCATAAATGCATACTTTTCTTTTAAATATCAGGTATTAGTGTCCAGATGTAGTATCAACAATTGGCTTATATATATATTTTGTTCACCAGTTCTTATGAGACGTTTCTTTGGTTCTTACTCCAAGTGTTGTGATAGTTTTGTGTCCTAATGTCTCCAGTTGTAATAGAGGTAAGGGTTCATTTTGACTGAAGTTCACTTAGTGTTTCCAGACCTTTTATTTGAGCAATTAAACACTCATTGTATGAGTTTGATATTGTTGAAACCACAACAGTCATCACTTTTCCTTTGTAAGATTTGAATGATGAATAGTATCAGGTCTGTTTAGAAAATCGAACACTTCAGTAGAATTTAAGATTGTAATTAATTCTATTAATTATTATCTACAATTAATATTGAGGAGAAGCACTAGTATATTTTGAAGGTTATTTGAATTTTAGTAACTATATTTTAAAAAATTTAAAAAATAGTTTAACAAAATTTCAATCTTGTCAAACAAAATGCAGTCTTAAAATATTTTAATGGAATTTCAATTATAATTTAGGCATAATATTTTTATTGCTATGAATAGTAGTTTATTACCCAAGTCAATAGACCCAAAACAACATATCTTATTTTCACTTGATGTTGAACAAAATTAAATTCCATGACCTTTATACAGAGGTATATGATAAACCTTAGTGTGTACACACACAAATCTACTAAAAAAATAATAGGATTTTTTTTTTCGTTCTTGCAACCAATGTTTCGATTGTGGAAAAAACTAACATTCTATCGTTTTCGTAACAATTTAATGCCTGATAAATGTATCCTATTGACAATTTAAATAGTCAGTTTACGTACATTAAAAAAAAAAAAAGATTCAATGGCTTTATGTATATGTGCCTGTGGTTCAGTGTTTGGAGAAATGGGTTTGTCCTTTTTACATTTTACCCTAAAATACAAGAACAATCGAGAGGAATATTTATGCGAAATTGATTAATTTCCAAGGTAATTTTTTTCAGTTCAAGCTGTTAGATTTATTAATGACCACTCTTGAAGGTATAGGTAGATTTTGATTTGCATTTTTTTATGCGATTGAGTATATTTTTAAATGTTTGTTGTTAAAGCTAAGCGTTTATACCAAAATTATTTAAAAAATAAGTGCTTTATATTTTGTAATAGGCATTCATTAGTGTAATGCTTAAATGTCGATAATACGTCCATGAAAAAAACACTTCTATATGAGAGAAGACAAAACAGATTATCCAAAAATAAAATAGCAGTTTGGAAAACAGACTCTTTTTTATATTTTTAAAAACCAAAACTACTCATTCAATTTAAAAGATCATTTAACTCGTATACTTTCAAAAACTATACATCCTATTTAAAAATTAAACAAATATTCTGCTAGGACCGTCATGCAGAACAAAGACCCTGCAATATATTATACCCAAAACAAAGAGAGAGTGCGGTTTTAAACTTTATGTGAAAAATTTAATATATAGTATTATAGTTTTAATTTATAGTTTTTCAAAATAGTTTTAATTAACATTTTGAGTTAATTTTTAAGTTTTGTTATAATTTCTAAACAGATCAAATATCACCATTTTTGAGTTCAAATTTATTTGAATGCGTAAAACTCGAAAGGAACATAATTCCTATCGGGTGGCCCAAGTTTTTTATATTTATCCATTCAAGTACCTGTTTAATTTTTCGAAAGTCAACTAAATTCTCAATTATTTGTTTTTATGTAAATTTAAAGTATTAAAATAAATGTAAGTTAAATTTCATATTTAAAATGTATTCAAAATTAAGACGCAATAATATATATTGCTGTTTTGAAATTTTCTTGTGACATGTACTTAAAAAAGTTAAGCAATTAAGGAACATTAGTAGAATTCTTAGTAAGTTAATAGCTCAAATCTTTAAACTCGCAGTGTTTTTAAGGACAATTAATATTTTATTAGGTCAATATATTTAAGAGTAATAATATTGGAAAATGGCAGTTTGAGAAATAATTTTGAAAAAGGAAGTAAAAAAAAAAAGGCACTGCCCAGTTTTGAGCGTAGAAATTTGCAAAATAACTAATTCATTTTTTTTTTAAATTTTGTATATATTTCAACAATGAAATTTCTAAAATTGATAGGTACTATCCAAAATATTATCATAAAAATTGGGACAGCAAATAAATTTTTTCATGTAATTGTGAAACGCTCATATTGTAATATATGAACCATTATTCTTCATATTGTAAGAAATATCCATTCCATCAAAACCAAGCTTTCAAATAAGAATTTATGCCCTAAAAAAATCGTAAATAAACAAATTTCACGCTCACATAAAATATGAAAATTTTTACAATCTTGAATATAACAAATTTTTTGTTTATTATCCTATTTTCTTATCCAATATCAAAAATGCATTTAAAACAAGATAAACGTGCAATAAAGTATCATCTCCATATATTGAATCAATCGAAAAGTCATAAATAATAAAAAAATATTTCCCATACATAATGAATGAAACCTTAAAGCTTAATATTATCTTAAAATTGGTTTATTTATTTTTGATAGTTTGATATAAATTTTAAAATTACTAGAGGCGTATTATCCTTCTCATTTCTATAGGTTTTTATTATCATGCATTTCAAAATAAAAAAAGAAGCTATTGTAATTAGATTAAAAAAATTTTATCTCCACTTAAAATGATTTTTAAGCTCCAATTAAAAAGCTGGTCTATGAGTTTCAAATAACGAGCTATTGGTTTCCTGGAAATTTTATATTGCAATGTACTAAACGGACCTTATAGTTTCAAAGATTGTTACGTACCACAATTGATTGTTTCATATAGTCTTGGCTTTTTGAAATTTGGGATGAATCGAGCAAAATTTCATTTGACGTTAAAAGGACTTTGAGGTTCAATGTTTTCTCTAAACATTTTGTTTATGCCTTGAAACAAGTGATTGATTGAACATTGGTCATAAAGTACACACTATTGTTTCAAAATTGTGGAATATGAATGGGTTATAATAATTATTGAAATCAAAAAATTGACCGGACATTATGAAAAATACTTTTCACAAAATTTAGGTTTTGAAACAAACCCAGCAAGCATCCAAATCAAAAAGACTTCAAAAAGAAGCCTTTGTTAAATCCTCTCTAAGATGTCTCAATAATGACCACATGATGAACTTTTTTTAAGTTATTATTAATAACTCTGAAAGTCTTCTTACGAAGTCTGAATTGTGAGTTCTTTAAGAAGTCTGTTAACATATTTTCGAAGGTAATCAGAATTATAAGCTCTGTAAGAAGTTATTTTTATGAGTTTCGTTATTTGGAAAAATGATCTCTTTACAAAGTGTTTTTATCGACTTAAGAAGTCAGAAATATGAGGTCTCTTCTAGAACTAGATAAGATTTAATGTTGCAGGTGTGCATTTTACTCGTTGTTTCTTTTGTTTTGTTTTGTTTTTTTATTAACCTGGAGGATTGTTATAGAGTAAAAAACAATCGAAGCTAAGGCAATATACTTACAAATTCGTTTTACCACAAATTCCTCTAACGACTTGGTTTAAATTTATTTTTGGGTTTCTGTTTAAGCTCCCATATTTAATTAGATATTTATTAAAAATATATTCATTTTCATAAAAAATTATATAAATATTTAACATGTATTGTAAATACAATATCTAATATTCGAGGATAGTATTTATGGCCATTATGGTGGTGTATTGGATAACGTACTAACACATCATAGTATCTTTGTTCGTAGTATGAAAGCTCTTGTGGAATCTTTAAATATGTGTATCTTATGACTCTATAATACGTGAATGTGTGTTTTTTTCTAAAAATTTATTTTTACGCTAGAAAATGTCTTAAGTGGGTCATACACCATAGAAAATACACACTTTTTTTTTGTTATTTATATTCCTTATATCCTTATAGGAAATATATATAGAACCTTTTTGTCGTAAATATCACGATACGTATGTACGATAATAATTATATAGATTATTTTCATCAAACACTAAAGTATGGTATTACATATTTCCCTGGGTATTATCCCATGAAAGATGTATAATATGTTGCTTACAATATTTCTTATTAATAACAATCTGTGGTGTAAAATCGTCTTACTTCCATATACTTCAACTCCGTAAAATATCGAATAAAAATATTTATAATCGAGTAATTACAAGAAGTATTTATTTTATATATAATTCAGGAATTAAAATTGTTTGTTTTGTTATATATAAATAGAACTTATATTAAGTGAGTATGTGTTTTTAATTGAGACACTTACTTATAGGCTCTACTAACAGTAATTTTATATTTTCCTTTTTTTAATTTTCGCGCAAAAGTAAATCAAAACATATTAATCCAATTATTATTAAATTTGGTATGCACAATCTTGACATCACAAATATTGCCATTTTTGGGTTATTTAAGAGTGAGGTATACAGCCTCACATGGCTTAGATCTGCCATGAAGATGTGGTAACTAATGTTGCGGATTATTTACAAAAATTTAATTCTTACTAAAAATGAAGCAATTTGGTTCTTATTAAAAATAATTGTTCGGACCATCACTTAACTTACATTTTTTAACCAAAAGCCAAATAAAAATAAAATTTTTTCAAACATCACTATGAAATATATTCTTGCCTATGCCTTTTGTTTTTTTGTATATTGTTCGCAAGAAGGAGAATTTTTATTTTATCGATCCAAAAACCATTAACAAACTTTTCTTATTTGACAAACAATTGATAAGAATACCTAAATTTTAGTTAGAAATTGAAAATAATTATGCAATCGTAAGACGGCAAATTACCAGTTCTTCCATTCATAAGAACATATTTTTATATGACATTTCGATGAAGCTGTGCATTGGGGTATTTAATATAAACATGTAATAATTATGTAATTTATATACACTTTATAAAGCAAAATAATATCAAGTTAAGGATTGTTTATTTTTTATTATGTTATTTTCATCTTTAGAGACCATGAAATGAAAAAAATTATGTTAAACAGCGCACTATTTTAGAATGAAATTAACTGAGGGGAAGATTGTATGAGGTGTCATATCGACCAATATAAAACTTAGAAACAGAAATTCATGAAATCACGAATGGAAAATAGTATAAAAAACAACTAAAATAAGAAATAACTTCTTTAGGAATTTTTGTCAATATTTCGATTTTAAATTTGTTTGTATATGACGACATTTTGGAACTTCTCAAGCAATTTTCGTTTCATATTCGTCGAAACTCATTCAGATGAACGCGCTTAACACGCCTAACGAATGTTTATTAATGTGTAGTTAACAATAGTAGAGATTGCCCCAATTTATAAACATTTTATCTATAAATCACCGTTTCTCTCTGCTTTTAAAACTTATATATATTTTTTTTTTCACTATGTTGTCGATAGCTCTTGAAATGTGGATTTTGATGAAATTTTATAGGTAATTGCATGCTTTAAGTTCATATAAGACGCTTAAATTGTTTCAAAATCGATTATTCTAGAATATGTATATTTTTTACCTCATATCCAAATTGCTTCTCTATCGTTCCAGCTTGAACGCTTGAATAGCTGCTATTTGAGTAAATAAATTCGATAATGGGTATTTTCACATAAATTTCAATTCGTCCGTTTTGATAAAAATTTCTTAATATGATACATAATTTAGTTTTACATCCGTGATTTGATTTGTTTTGAAATTGTTTATTTTGAATATTCAAAGGAATAAACTATTAACCGAAAATCCGAATTAATGAAAAAAGCTTCGTTAGCTTAATGGCACAACAAATTTCATGTCAATGGAACGTAGAAAATTCATCTATAATTTAAAAAGTTTTTTGTTGATTGAAATTTCTATTTATATTTTCTCTTATTAATTTAAAAATGTTTTTTGTTGATTGAAATTTGATGATTATTTTATAAATTAAAGTAAATTTGATTAATATAATGAATTAAATGTTTGTATGGGTGTAGGCTATAGCATAATATATCAAATATATAACACTCACTAGCATGCCGGTCAGTTTTAAATAAACATTCAAACATTTTTAAAATAATTACATTTCAAACCAACAAAATAAAAGTTTTCACATATTTTTGCACATTTCAAAAAAGTTACGCTTTTCATTATCAGTTTTCTACGTACGACTGACTTTTTATACATACGAATATTCATATTACAAAAAAAACTATTTATTTTAATACCCACATTGTTTTAACAAACCATTCACCTACTATCGTTGCAAATATAAGCAGTAAAGTCGCGTACACACGTACAACAATTTCGTGTAACGTAACACCGTAACGCAACTTAGCAATCTTTGTTTGGGCGTGAATGTGTAACACCGTCGTGTGATAAAAAATTGATACTAGATTATGTTACATAGCTTCCCATTAATTGTCAGAAAATTTAAATCGCATCCAGATGCTAGATAGGGTTAAGATTTTGCTAACATGGAACACGTGATACAGCTTACGTAAAAATCAGATAAATTTTTATTGCGGGAAAATTTATTATTTAAGGTAAATTAAATTCAAAATCTAAAAAATATCAATAATTTTAAAACTGAAAATAATTGCAATTGTAAATACAAATATATGGTTGACAGCTTAGAATTTACTTTAAAATATGATTCCATTTACGAAATTTTAATAGTACTTAATTAGATCGCTCATATGTAACACCAAGTAAATTCATGATTGCTGCCAAAGTATGAAATGAAAAAAAAAAAATTCACTGACTTGATTTTCGAATATTACAAAGTGATGTCCATTTAAAATTATGAAAAGGAGATTTTTGTTGGTTTTTCAAAATATCTGCAAAACTCAGCTTTTAGGAGAATAAAACTTCATCCAAAACTTAAAATGACGTGTGTAAAACTAAAATTGGTTCATGAGTTTTAACATAAACAGTAAGAATCGTTCAAAATATGATGAATTTTTAAAGTGCAAATAACTTTTGAAAAAATTAATTACAACATTAACTCACTAAGTGGCCAAAATCCGAATTCTAAGAAATAAATCTGGTTTCTGATAAATTCGGATGTTTATTTAAAAAGGCAATTAAACTAAGTTGCTTAAAAAGACCATTTACATGTGATTAACAACTCACAGATTTAATTATTTAGATACTTGACATATGGTGGTTCAGTATATATTTGGGCTATATTAAAATCATGTATTGTGTTTATACATGTGACCATAGGACCCATATCAAAGAACTTAAACTCGGACTAGACGGGCATACAAATAGGCATGAGAAAATGTACCACCTGACTGATTCTATGAACACCTATATCAAAATTGTATTTATGCGGTCAACATTTTCCAGCGTTACAAACTTTAGACTAGACATATACTATAGAAATTAATGTACTAGACATATACTATGTATGTCGAGTATAAAAATGGGTTATTTAATTTTTTTTAGTTAAAAGTATACAAATATTATATGTGGTATTACAAATACCTACATTTTAATAAAAAAATAGATTGAATAAATCAATTTTAATGCTATTTTTAAGCAATTAAAGTCAAGAAAATCTTTATTTTGCTATATATAGTACTCTTCGAAGGCTTTCATATAAAAACTCTATATAGAAAATAAAATATTAATTACTAATAGTTTCGTATAACTTTATTATATTCGCTAAAAGTATATTATTTTCTAAATGTCCTTGGGCTATAAAAATAATTCGTTCCAAGAATTGTATTCATTCGTTCATTCCATTATAGTTTTAAATAAAAATTTTAATACACTCTGTGTGTACGTAACACTTCAATGTACTCTAATGTACGCCACACACAGATTCCCTGAATCCATTCTGAACATACAGGTCCGACAGTGATGATAATTTGAGAGAGAACGTAGTATGCTGAATTGTATTTGTGGAATGTGAGAGACTGTATTTAATATCAAAAATGAAACTGACGTATTAAATATTTGTCTAACACAATTCAAAACTTGATACCAGTTTAAAATAAATTCATCTTTTATGAAGGAAATATAATATAAAATATAAGTCCCATTCTAAAAGTCACGTATGCGTGATGGAAAAATTAATACAAAAATAATTTTTTTCCAGATTAAACCTTTCAAAAACTGCACCAAATATACTCCTAGCCTTAAATTTATTTATAAAAATATCATTGGTAGAAAGAAACTGGTGATAGAGAAAAAATATTAGTTTTTTACATTTTGTTGGTTTTTTTAAATTCCATTTTGCTTAAAATATTTTTGTTTTAACCTTTCACTCTTTCACTCATTTTTTATTTTTAAACAAAAACTTGATTTAAAGGAGACGAAATTTGGTAAGTGCACAGTCAAAATATTTGTTAAATGATTGTTTGACAAACGTGTTTGTCAAAAAGTGTGCACGCTTGTTTGTCGTGTTTGTCAAACAATGTTGTCTTTCACCTCCATGGTTTCAAAGCGAAAAGTGAGATCTTATTTGACAATCACCGTTGCAAATTTGACTGTATAAACCGCTCTTTAAAGTTTATGTTTGGTTGCTACTACATTTTATCAATAATAAAAACTAATGAATTATGAATTAAGCCTCAGAATAAGTTTTAATCTTATAAATATTTTTAGTTTTAATAAAGGGATTCTTAGTTTGAAAATAATAATAGTTACCGAAAAATAAATTAAAATTGTAAAAAAATCAGGGTTGGGTGATCTGGGGATTTACGTCCATTTTACGGGGATTTACGTCCATTACGCCCCAGAATGACGACTTTTGTTTAATTTTAGTTTGGCCACACTTCAAAGACAGCAAACACAGTTAATTACGCTAACAGTTAATTTTTAATTCGTGAACTGAAAACACTTATATCACCATACAGTTAATCAATTTGATACATTGGTAGCAATCAATCAAATACCAGACAGCAATCAATTTGATACATTGGTATTTTCATATAATGTTGTAATAAAGAGATGGCCTGGATAAAACTAGGGAAAAAGATACTCATATGATTCTAACAAGACTAGAAAACGGTTGGTTGTATACAAAAGTAAAAACTTAATAAATTTAAAGAACCTAAGGTACCTTTAAAAGGCGGTTATTTTATTTTATTTTTTTATCAAAATTTGAAATGTTCGAGTTTCACCGAAAGTGTTTCCTTCTACAACAATATTTCTGCTTACATTTTTGGTTGTTTTAATTTTGGTTATAAATTCCGTAACTGATTAACGTCTCTATTTTTCACCAATGGTGATCCATGATCTTGGAATTTCAGAAAACTATAACCTATGTTGGATGCGAATGTGCACGTGTTTTGCATAAAAAACTAAGGAATAACTAAACGATGTGTTTAGAAATAAACAATGTACGATGTTGCGTAAATTAAATCGAATATGTAAACCCTTTAATATTGTTTATATTTTTTGTTGGCCATTAAGCATCATATAAAGAACTGTAACAACTATTTTTATGTAATATCTATAAATTATATTTATAAAAAAAAAATTCGGCGACTTTTGTTGTTATTGCCAATATAAAAATAAAATGAACACAATATTATTTAGCAATCATAAAAATTTTACTATTTCGATATTTCTAGAATCTTGTTGTTATTATTATTATTATTTTTTTTTATTGAACAATCATCAATTTTAGAAAATTGCATTTTATATATAGTACACAATAAATATTATACACACGAAAATAATATAATTTTTTTTTTTAGTTCAGTTTAAAAGGAATTTTATATGCAATATTTGTTTATATTTAAATAAAAACATGGATGAAAATATTTTTATTTTTCTTTATATATCCAAATGTATATATTTATTTATTTATCTAATTTACAGTACTGACTTATTCAATATCTAAATATTTATGTATAGAGTGTTCATTCAAATATTTAAATTTTTAAGTATAGCAACACATCTTGAACTGTCAATCTGCTCATTCAATTACTTGGCGGTTGTAGTTACAATTACGGAAAATGTAAATATTCACTTTAAATCATTTCTGTATAACAAACTTACTCTGGAATAGAATTTGGTAATTTGTCATTTTCAAATAAAATTGTTAATATGTCGGACATATATGCATACCTATATGAAACCAAGTATTTTTTTATTAAAAAACATCAGAATTATTAAACTGTGACATACAATGTGTGATATAGAAAAAGTATAATTAGTAAAATTACTATTTTACTAAAAGATTTCACGTCATAAATTTTCACAACCATCTTAATTTATTTCTATTAAAACTGTCATTGACCGAACGATGTGTGATCTTTGATATCAGGATGACAGGACGATTTGGTATTTCGTTTGTGTCTATCTATTTTTTTATCATTAATGTTACTGTATATTGTTATTTTAATTTTGTACATAATTGTTTTTTAATAAGTTCGAAAACACAAGGCCAGATGAATGATCATATAACTTATACAACAAACAACAAAATTGTTTTTAATAAATTTTTGCTATAAATACGACAAATCTATTGTACATGATCGCATTTGAAAATGGAGTAACATCCGAAACATGTCGCGAAAATATTAATAAAATAAAGTGGTTAAGCAAAATAATACAAAAAATTTAAGTGTGTAAATAAATTTATTTATCCACCTAATACAATTAATGTGTCTATCTATGTTTGTTCTGCTGTAACTTTCGATTACATTATTTGTTTTTGATGAAATTTAATAGGCACATTGATCACACACAGGGAATTCACAATAAAGTTTTTAAATAATAACCGGTTTCGAACACAAGAATGGTATATTTATTTATCTGTTTTATATTAATATATTATATTTAATTTTTTGATATAATTTTAAAATTCTCTAAGATCTTGTTTTGGATTGTGTCAAATCTTGTAGATTCTGTCTACGTATTAATTATATATTTTTGAGAAATTTTGATGAAATATTGGATAATATTAAATCATGTCTTGTAAGTATCGGTTTTATCCGAATATTATTTGTGGTATTAGTAGGTTTAACTGGAGATCCTCCATATACATAAACATTGGTATTGCGGTCTTGCTTGTTCGGTCTAGGTGCTTGTCTTACGGGTGTATAGATAATTCTGGATCTTATTATTTGGCACAACCAATACCAATTATGCTCATCACTAACTTGAAGGTACTGTTAGTATCTTAAAAAATATTTTCATTCACTTCGATTTCAAAGTTTATTGATAGTATATTCAAGTTACTCCCTGTATCCATTTACTTGTGTATTATATATATATAGATAGATGAAATATTACTTGAAAATAAATTTTAAATATACATGAAAATCGTTTTTCTATATACGGATATAAATATGTGAATGTATGGTAGCAAGAGTTGATTTTCAGTAGTACTTTAGCAGTAATATTGAATTGAAGCAAACACTCACAACAACTTTAGCTAAATAGTGGAAAATACATCTGCAAAATATAGATTCTATCTGTAATGGGAAGGTTTTGGTAATAAAGTCTATAAGTTCGTATGTACGATTTGTGTACAGTGTCAATCATGAATAACATATAATTCAATTCAATTTGATGGTCTGTTCGTGACTTTAACATGTGATATTCATTTATGACCATTTATTTCGTGTATATTCGTTTTTCTTCGAATTTAAATTTGGTTTTCGGATATGAAAACCAATTTGCAATCACAGGTTGGAAAATTTTTCTTTGAAAATTTATCAAATAACAATTCTTAAAAAGGAATTTTATTAAAAATGTATAGTTTTTTAATATTAACATTAATGTATTTTCGTTTTCAAAAGAAAAATAGTCTAATAACTTTGAAGAAAAATAACAAATGTGAAAATGTACACTAATTTTAAAAACTGTTAAAAAACTATCACTTTAGTAATTAAGTACCATGTCTCTGGTTTGAATTTAGCTTCAAACAGATATAAACCGTTTTAAAGACAAAAACCAAAATTTGAGGAGTTATAGTCCTATTTCACCAAATTTGCATAAACATTACAAAAAAAAAAAATAAATAAATAAATAACCCACTAATCAAGTGATCCATTATAAGGATATGCCTCTTACAGGATCGATGGTTATTTTATTTAGCAGCCAATTTCAAGTAGATTTGTCTCAAATTGTTGTTTATTTTCACTTATAATAAATATACCAAATATAATACTGGTAGTGTGATTAAAATTGTATGCGCATTATACTAAATAGTCGAAGCTCTTGCTATATTGCGAGATATTGTTAGAATATAGAAGTTGTATGTATACACACATTTTTGACTTTGCTATTATTCTAGCTGGGCCTCTACAAATGTTAAGTTGAATTTACAATAACGCTAACAAATCTTAAAATATATGTGATTGAGGTCTACAGAAATTTTTGAAAACTTCAAATACATTAACGATAACGATAGCTCTTGAAATAAAATACAAGTGTTTGGATTCGCGTGAAAAATTTATTTAGGTTAAAACAAATAAATAACAAATTCATTTTTTCAAAATCACTCTTATCTTATCAAAAACTATCTCTTTAATTAGCTTTATTTGATTAATACAAAAATCTTCTTGCATCACTCAGTAATCACAAATATATACAATAACACATATATATCCGTACTGTTGAGGCGGATACGTACTTGACAGTTCGTAGTGTAATCTATAAAGTAGTGAGGTCGTACCAGAGGTCACTATTTCTATCTACACAACTGCCACTTGCTATCTTTATCTGTGCATTCGTTTTATTTTTATTTAAGCTTATTTTCATTTATCGTATCTTCGTCTAATATTGTACTATATATTTATATATACGTATATACAGTGTGTCAATCGATGGAATTAATTTTATGTGCAATTAACAACATTGAAATAAATTTTTTATACATTCGCTTTGTTGTGATGAGCTAAATATTGGAAATTAGACCTTAGATTAGAATTGTATGACAATGCATACTAATATGAAAAATAGAAGAAAATCGTAAAGAAGGAGAAAAACTAGAAAATAATAATGAAATAAGAATAATTTTTAATCCACCATGTTTTTATAACCGGAATAAATAGTATGAAAAGATATTTAATAGTTCAACTAATAGTGTAACCTCGATACCCCGTTTACCGTATTACTTTCTTGAAACTTTCTCTTGAGTTGGTTTCAGCATTTTTGGTCCTCCTTATAGCCACTTGATTTCCTTCAATACCATCCCATTTCACAAAACACAAGGACTTGTAATTTCCTGTCATACAAATAACTTTCCCATTGCTGATATATACTTAATATTAATCTTATATGTTTCTTTTACGCTTAACTAATGGAATCAATAAAAATATTGAGTCAAAATTTCAAACCAAAATAAACAGTAATTGGAGGCTTTTTATAAATAAAAAAATGAAAATTGGACGTAGAAATAAACAACTTATTTTATTATGAAAATAGACGAATTTTTTTATAATTTTATACTGTCGATAAATTGAGATATTATTAAAAAGAAAAAGTTAGACAAGATACGGGACCAGATAATAAGAACCCGAGATTCAATTCATGGTAGATATGCTATTAGTTTATTTATTAATTTTTAATTACATTAGACCAAATATCCTCCCATTCGTTTGTTTGTACAACGTTAGATTGTCACACTGTATTCGGTATTTATCTTCTAGTATATAGTACACCAACCAAAGTGTATGCTAGTTATAACTTTTTCTTCGTTGTTAGGATTCTAAATGATAGTTCAATATTTATTATTTAATTTGTACACTTATTCCTATTGATTAAACTTTTCTTTTTTCCTTTTTTTTTATAACAATTTTTATTTTATTTAATTACGTAACTTTGATGGAAAATTCTTGTTTATTGTTTCTGTATGTACTTGGAAATTGATTTGAAATTAAATAATTACTTTTATTTAAAATACAGATGCATTAAAGTATTTCAATTAATTGATTGACTTATTAATTACGATATTTATAAGATTTGCTATGAAAATCAAATTAGAAACCGGAATTGTAGGTACTTTGTTGTCATTTAAAATCTAGCCTACCTTTTGCTTTTTATTTAACAATAAAAATTCAATAAAACGCCGTTGTATTCTTGTATTAAGATAGGTTCAAAAGAGTGTTTTAAATCTTTTTTTTGAATGAAAAGAAATGAAAATTTTGATGTTGTAGATTTCTTGCTAAATAATCTCAAGCCATATATTGTATTTACGATTATGAAAAACAATATTTAAAATGAAATAAGTAAATTCGTAGGCTGTTAAAAGCATTCATTAACAACTGTTATCTTGACTGGTATTAATTTCTATTGTAATCTTTTTTATGACTCAATAAAAATAAATACAAATTATAAGAAAATCTAAAAAATTTAATTATTGTTTTTCAGAAGTATATAAATCTTTTAAAGAAAAACGAAAATAAATCCCATAAACAGGCACTTATGTAATAATATATAGGTATATACTTTTCTTAATTACTAATCCTTATTGATTTTTATATAATTTTTTGTTTGTTTTGGTGTTAGCTTGCACAGAATTAATTAAGTCATAAATACATATTAAAAACCATAAAAGAGGCATACTTTTAATAATGGATATAAATAATACTTTTTAGACGATGAAAATCGATTCCACGGCAGTAACAAATAAATTTATGTTTGAATGTCAAATTTTCTATATTTTGGTGAGTTTCATTTTCTACAATGAATATATTAAATACGTAGTCAATTTTCAACATTTGTAGAGAGACGTTTTGAAATTTCCAGTGCAAATTACATATCTCCAATCAAAATTTAATAAATTATATAAAGGATAGTTAGAAATCACTTAACAAACAGGAGTGAATTGACCACGTCGTGTAGACAAACAATTAACATAAGTAAAAATTAAAAAGTTATTTCCATGCATAAATATACTAATAGAGAGTGAGTGCATGAATAAATAGTATATATTATTTGTTAGAGCTACAATACGATATAACAATATAGCCATCAGTCTTGGAACTTTAGGTGTGTTATTCATGCTTAAAATGTAGATACTAAGATAATAATTTTGCCGATAGGTAATCTTGACCTAAATCTTACTTAAATCATTTATATTCAGTATCATCAAAAAAGCAACTAATTCGGTGAAGATGTTCCATAAATATAGCTCTTTTAATTTATTCATAATCATTACGTGACAATCATTTTTGTCACTTCTACATCCTGTCGGTGTTTATTTTATATTTAACAATGTTCCATGATTTATAAGTTTAAATGGATTTTGATTATGAAATTTATATTACTAATTAGTTTTATTTTAAAGTGAATTAAATATATTTAATATTTTATATTTAATAAATGCATTTACTTACTGGTAGGCTAATTTTAATTTCAAATATAAGTAAATTCAATATCGCCAGAACTATTGAACAGCTTTTATGTATAAAATACAATTATCGTCAGCCTGATTAGTTACTCTGTTAAGCACTATATTGCAAAGTTACAGGACGTGTAAAACTGATTCTGGTTATACTTGAATAATACGATATACATATTTTATACAGTTGACAGTTCGACATACTGCTAGTAAGAAGAGATAAAGTTTTATTTTGTATTTCAAATTGAGATTTTGGTTTCTATAGAAATGATGCTAATAGGATTTGTAACATGTGAGAGGAAAAGACAAAAGATGTTTCACAGGATCATTTTGTATTCGAAAATAAAATTATCATTTATAGTATTTTCCGTTACTTATTATTTATGTTTCTTCTCCATTTCAACTTTTTAAACCTTCCCTGAAATTCCACAAATATTTCAAGATCAAAATTATCAAAATCGGTCCAGTCGATTTATATATATATATAAATCGACTATATAAATTTATATATATATATATATATATATATATATATATATATATATATATATATATATATATATATATATATATATATATATATATATATATATATATATATATATATATATATATATAAATCGATTGATGTTCGTTTGTATCACTAAAACTGGAGAATGACTGGACCGATTTTGATACGATCTTCAAATATTTTACTAAACCACGAAACAATTTGACACGAGTATACTGGAACGTAGGTGCAGTATAATATCAGTCCTAAACTGAGGATAAACAGTTTTTCGTTGTCAAAATGCAAATTTTATTTTTTCGTGCAAAGAATTTCTCACTTGTAATGAGGGAATATCGTCGTTTTTCTTACACCACACCATTTCCTAAAACCATAAATTGTAAATTCAACAAACTAATTTTAGTCCAAAATGGATTTAACTGGTAATTTATAATTTCTTGAATTATCAAACATATACACTAAAAGATTGTAAAAAAAACTGATTTTCTTGGGAACGACGATATCCATAATAGACAACCATTCTTAAAACCTACTAGACATTAAGCAAAGATTTTAGAATTGTGAATGTGAGTATATTTTGAGATATTAAAAAACAATATATCCTTACCGAAAATTTTATGTATTTTTAAATAAGAACATACATATTTTATACTGTTAAAAAGCAAACCTCATATTGCCATACATTATACTAATATCATAGAATTAAATATTTATATCATATTATGATTTTCTTGTACTATGCCAGTTGTATGCTTTACTTTCAAAATTGTATATTTTAATGGTAAAAAAAGAAAAACTCCGAATACGCGTTAAACATTTCTGATAGCACTCTAGAAGTATGACAATATGTGACTAGGCGTGAAAAGTATATCCATTTATAATATTGCATTTTTTTTTCGCATGATTTACGAGAGAATATATCTTTTGAAAACAGCCTTCAGCCAGTAAAGTATCATGTCGTGGCGTTTATGGTTGATCATACTAAATTTATATAGCAACAATACTGTTCAAGTTGAATTATTTCATAATATTTTTTTTTGGAAAAATTGTAAAACTTTACTTTTTATTTAATTGGAAATGTCGTTCTCAAACATACCTGGTACCTTTTCTAGTCTATTATTCATAGCTCTAACGAAAGTAGAGAAGATTCTATATTGGTGGCTAATTTGTATTGATCACCAATTAAATAAAACGTTGAAATTTAGGATTATTCGAGATTAAATCTACATATAACAAATTGAAACCTTTTTTTAAACAATATCGTAAGGGCAAATATTGAATATCGCTTAATAAAGACAGATTGGATCTGATAAAACATTATTACACATATATTTAGATAAATACGGGCGTCATCTGCAAAGAACTTGTTTTCATCTAAAATTATTCGTTAATATACTATTGCACTCAAAATATGACCCTCCCCTTCCCTTGGTCACATAGACCACGCTCTAAATGTTTGAGAAGTTTTGTTGAAATTTGTCTTATTATTTCTGACATTATAGCCATTATGTTTAACTTTATTTCCGTATAAAGTCAGACAGACTTTTTTTAGTGGTATTATGAACTTCTTTTTCATATATATCAAGTGTTCATGTCTATAACTGATTAAGTTTCGTTTCGAATAATATAACCACAAAAAATTTAAACCTGATAAAAAAAGTAGCCTACTTCACCCATGGCAGCCCCCTCTTAATTTCTGGGAAATCATCTTCATGCCTGCGTTTTGTACATATATAGAGATAGACATTACGATTTTATAGATTAAATAGTATTTATACATTAAATCTTGAAGATGAAAACTATTAAATATGTCAATTTCAAAATTTTTACGTAGTTTTCCGATTATGTTTAACTGCAAATACTTTATGTACTTCATAAATTGAACATTAAAAACTAAGAGTTAATATATTTGCTTTATTTAAAAAAAATTTTACGCAAAAAAATCAAAACTGAATTACAATTAAACATTTAAATTATAAAAATTAACTCGTTCTAATTTATCTATATTTATTATAGTAAAATGGCTTTAACAGTATACTTACACCATGTACAAACTTACTAATCGAGCTGATAGTATTGGATTCAAGAAGAAACTTAGGATGACAAGGGTAACATTATCCATTAGAGTTAAATGTTTGATATCTCAGTCATCATTATTATGGGTTCTATGGACAGTCTGTATTTCAACCTTGTTACACATATATATATATATTTCATCCTGTTTTTTCCCTATTTTCAATATTTCATCACAATTCGTATTGTTCTTTTGTTTCATTTCCATATTAACGATATGATAATTTAATTACAATGACATGTTTTTGTTTCTCTCAAAATGGTGCTACTTTAATCAACAGTTTCAAGTAAAATTCTCTTCAATAAACCTTTTTTGGGGGACTTTCCAGAAATTAATTTAAAAAAAATCAATCGTACACACATGTAGTGTGTCTTGATAAATAAATTTGTCAATTGGAAGCTGCGTACTCTTAGCAACTATTTAGTTGAAGTGTATGAAAATAAAAACCTAATCGATTTAAAGCACAAAGGAGAAATGCTCTGTAAAAGATATATTTTGAACTATAAAAACACAAAAATCGAAAGTAAGGGAAGAAAAAGGGGTTATCGACGTTTAATAAACGTTATCGACTGTGGGGATATTAAGAGCTTAAAGTGAATAAAATTTGCTACTCTGGTAAATCGATTTTCTTATCGGTAAATTTCAAAATTTCGATACTGGGTTGAAAAATAGTTAAAACAGTGAACTTTATAAGAATGATAAAAATAATGTACAAAATATCAATGCATATGCATTGAAGACGGTACCATTATAGCTAATTGATATTTATTGTTTGAATCAAGATATATTATGGTCCGAGTGCTGGTCGATTAAATTTCTATTGATCGATTATACGAAAATTTTTGTTTTATACATAATATAACCCTAAAAAGATCTAAAGGACGCTGGGATATATGATACTTCAACGTGTAGGATGAAAGTGTCTACCGTAGACCAAGAACCACATACAATGTGGTGATCACTGTATAAAAAACTATCTTCAATAGAGTTCAAAACATGGTAGCATTCAACCGATTAGCCCTGCATGAAAATGGCCTGTGTCTGATCCACAGGACTTTTAATTGGGCAGCTCTCAGAGCATTTGTTTCTTCATCAAATTAATTATGTTAAATTTACTATTTATGTTAGGGAAAAATACTTTATTCATATGTTAATCGTTTATTACTCGCCTAGACGATCAAAATTATTTTCAATTTTTTAATGAATAGACATTTTAGGAACTACTCTTAAATAATTTCTTTCACGTCTCCAGCCGAATAAATTTTTCATGGTTTATAAATAAATTTTGATAACCGAATATTTTAATATTATTTTTCTAGTTTTATACAATAACTATGGGCAGATTAAATGAACATATTTATTGTAATCATCAGAAAATTTATAACATCAATAAATATTCATGATTAAGTTTTTAAAATTTTGATAAAGTTTTTTTATTTATTTATTTTTATTTTTAATAACACAATGGTAATCTAAATGGGTTCAATTTTTGTATATGAACATAAAAAAAACATTATTTTTACTGAAAATCAAAATACTCATTTTTCATTTTATATGAGTGATGATTCTTTTTCAGTTTTAGAAAAAGTAAATATTATTTTATGATAATTTTAACGTAAGTGAACCTTGATTGGACCTCAGACAATTCACATAAAGATTGACGCATAAATTTAATAAAATTAAATTCATAACTATAACATAAAAATTAAATCTTTAAATATTAAATACTCGAATACGGAATCCTGGAAAACATATCTCGAAAAAATAATTTTGTTTCAATAAATTAAACAAGTTTAAATTCTATTTAAAGATAAAAGTTTATGACCTAAATTTATTAAAACCTCAATTTTTTAGAACGACATATTTATTTTTGTATCATTAATTTAGAGGAGTTGTTCGTTCTTCTTCCATAATTTTAAAATAATGTTTCATCTTTTACATTTAAATAACAGTCATAGTAAATAACAGATAGAATTACATTCCGCATACATTTTACGGTATGTTTTATAAATAATTAGGTTACCATTTTACAGAAATTACTTTCATATTATTCAAATTGGAATCGGAAAGATTTACAATTTTTTTCACATAATGGCGTACAAATGACGTCATACATGTTCATCTCCATTGATTATACATGAGGGTCATTCTATGATAAGAGGTCCATGGCACTTCTATACACTTTTGATATACACGTTCCTTTAAAATTAAAGATAAATAATGTTAATATGCATAAGTAAGCTTAACATGAATAAAAAATGTCTAATAATATTAAATTTATATGAATAATATTAAGAAATTTTGTTGTGTGACTTTTCTGAAAAAAATGACCGCATATCATAGATTCGCTTTTGAGTCAATTTTAATTTAATTTTCGAATGCTGAGTCTAGTTTCAGCATTTTAATGGGTAAAATAACAAAAAATTTTATTTCCTTCTTCCCTATTCTATATTTACATTAAGTTCTTTGGAATTTGTTGAAATCTTAGAATATTATGTTTATTAAACTGAACTTTCAAATTACATTTTTCAGTACCTATAACTAGTAGCTTCACTGGACCGAAGACCTCACTCACGATTAGAACCCTTCCTCATAAAGAGTAAAATATAATAATAATTTTTAAAAATTTGTAATTACAAAAATCCTGAGGGCCCAATGAGTTTAAAAATCTTTACAGTAAATTTCATTAATGTCGTAAACTCCATTTTCCAAGAAATAAAATGTAGACCAAATGTCTCTAATGTAATTGCTTTATGTACCCTGTTAATGATATTTAATTAATAACATTGACCATAGGCATCTGCACTACGTTAGGTTAGTAATTTTTTTTAAACGGTGCCTGCTGTTTTGTTTTTATTGTTTATTTGTAGAAAATTTTAAATATAAGAAATTTGACTTGACGTGAAAAATATGATTAAACTATCCAAATAATACTTTGGCTTTACATGAAACCTGTGATTAAGCTACCCAAGTGATCTCTAGGGTCGAGTTAGTACGGGTATATGGTTTTTTTGAACCTTACGTTCCACCTGTGATTTAACCACGCAACAGATATATGGGGCCGAGCTTGTACGAGACTTCGGGTATTTTAGCTCTAGCGTTTAACCTGCGTTGCTTTTGTGGTGAGTGATTATTGGTCGAGTAGTTTCTTCTGCGAGCAGTTTTTCACTGAGGATTTTTAGATTGATTGGTTAATGTTCGAGTGGTCTTAGCCAAGTGGAATGGCATATTCCTTTGTTCTATCGATTTCCATACGAATGTAAAATATTCTCAATCCAAGTATGATGGTATACATCAAGTATATCTAACGATATTGTACACATACTGTATACAGTAAAACATACATTTATAATGTTTACTCAGTACTCAACCACAATAGAATCCAATGCTGATGATTATGATGACGATGTGTTTCTTTATTTCTACATTTCATCTTCACCACAAATGTGTTTGTCTTCTACTTTAAAATGTACAATGGAACCTCTTTATAAGTGAATATAAAGGCATTCCGATTGCAGATATTATAAATTATTCTCTTGCACATATTTAAACTACTTACAGTTCTGAAAAACATTGCATATTATTGAGGGAATATGTTTTGTCTCATTCAAATCTTCCTTTGATATTTCTTAAACAAAACAAATTAAAATATAATTTTCTGAGAATTTTCCGTCTCGAGAATCACCTAAGTTAAAATTATCAGAAGGAATATTTTCTGTTAGAACGATTAATTTAACAATAAGAAAGAAATCATATTATAAACAAAAAAAAAACAATAATGGGTAAAAACTAAAATCCGATGTAAACAGACTTTAAACTTTAACTTAAACTTTATTTCTATTAACAATCAAACATATTATTTACATGAAAATGTAATAAAAACAAGGGAAAAATGAGACATAATTGACTGATTTTTCTATTTTTATTTTTGAGTTACTTTGATATTGGCCGACCAGACGGATGAACAGGCAGAAATGGATTTATAAGGAAATCCTATAAATTTTTTTTTTGCCTTTACAGGATGTAATTAAGGCACAGTACAGAGCACACAAATTATAAAACTGGTGCGTATGGAGTCTCGGAAATTTGATGGTATAAAATAAGACATAGCCAGTCTATGACTAAACGATCTTTAATGTTCTATAAAAATGGTCGAATGATTATAATTTTATGTGCCGTAAAACATGTTATTATAAAAACTTAAATACCATGATCCTTTTTCGATTTCTTTAATTTCCATGCTATTCTGAACCGACAAGTAGAACTTTATTTAAGGAAATTTAATTCTGAAAAGTGTGATTGTGTCTGTATTGTGGTTACCTATGAATTCAACTACTTTGAGCTTGCAAATCTTAATGCATTTGACAAAAAATTGTAAAATTTAAAACTAAATATTTAATAAAAAAGGGTTTATAAACTCTTATTACAATTCACTTAACTTCTAGTTCGTTGAATGCTGTGTCTCAGTAAGATTTCACTGTATTTTTTGTCATTTGTTTTCATTTTATGAATAAAAAAACCACTATATATTTCCTATTTACTTTTCCCTAATCATATACAGGAATGTTTTAATAAAAAATTGAAGTAATTTATCTTGGTAAAATGAAAAACGAATATATGTTTTATATTTAATTATAAATAAGAAATGAAGATCTATGTTTCTTCAATTGTAAGCTTTTCTAATTATCGGTATAAATTACGTGTATTTAGTATAAAAATAGACAATAATTGATCTTTTGAAGAAAAAAAATTATATTTTTTTAATGAATTTTAAAACTTTATAATACAAAATAGTTGTGTCTAAACTTTCGACGCCTTTGCAGTGGATTGTAGGGCTAATTAAAAAATCGTTTAGAAGTGAACTTTACATTTCTACCCATCGGTTCCGAAAATATTTGGACTGGCCATCTATCCCGGACTTACTTATGTTATTTTTATAATGATAAAGAATCACTGCAATGAAAGATTCGGATAATAAATACTTTTTTTCTGACTCTTGAATGAATCATTCATTTAAGAATCTACAGCTAGAATTCCGAGTGTATTTGTTATTTCAGAACAATCTGAAGAAGTATGACAACTTAGAATTTTATTTTTATAAATAAAATTAAAATTTTAAAATGTCATTCATAGAATAATAATCGACAAAAATGAAGACAAATTACAGTGGATGATAATAATATTAACGTTATATTATATTGTTTTTATTCTATAAATATTTTCATATAATAAAACTTATAATACATATATTTGTGTTTTATGCTTTTGTTCATAATATTTTTTTAAATAATTTGTTTTTATTACAATAACTTATTGTTCAAACTAATTTATGTCATTTTATCAGATTTTTTGAAAGAAAATATAGTTATTGAGATTGCACCATATAATTTAACAGCCTAATTTTTAATGTCATTTTTACTGACTTGAAAAATCAGTCAAATATTTAATGGTGATATAAACACAAATAAAATTTGGATGTCAGCTCCGACGTACTATCAGGTGTCAAAGCTGACATACAACTAAACGGAGCTGAAGGAGTCCTTTACTTAGATGAATTAAATACTATAGATGTATAAATCAACTTCAATTTGTACAGAAAACATTGCGTTATTTTTATGCGGGGACCGCGGTATAAAACGAAGTAAGAAAATTGCGGGATATAATATATATAATTTTTATTGGACTGTGATTAAATACGTATTTTTTACTGAATATTTCCAAAAATTTGATAGAGTACGCATCATCTGCGTGAGTGGTAAATTTTTAAATTATTAGTTTTATCACAACGTATATGAACTATATAATGTCGTTATTAAAAAATATATGTATAAAATTGCAAAAAATAAAAGTAATAATAATATATAAAACATAAAACAGTTCCACCAATAAATTTATTCATTGAATGAAGTCATGTGATTAAACATAAACTGAATATATAATTTTATGCTTGGGGATATTTACTCTGGCCTATTTGCTTTCCTATTAGTCTAGCGTGTTACTGGAAAATAGTGAACATGTAGATACAGTCATGCGGTTGATTGAGGGAAATAGCGCACAAAATATCAAGTTTTAGATATTACGTTTAACTTTACGTAATTTTTGTAAAAATTTTACAAAATTGCGAATAAAAAGAAATTGACTTCTGTTTTTAGATTTTCTAAGGAAATTAAAGAAAATTAATCATAAAAATCCAAAATAACAATTCTTTTACGATTGGAGGGCTAGTTTTCTATATATCGTTTGAAATTTATATTGAATATTGACCTCATATTTCAAATGTTATATCTTAAATTACGCACTCAACAGTTTTTGTCTCTTATTGAAATAAAGCAATGAAAGTAGTTTAATCTGTAGAGATAATAAATGACTTCCACTTAACGATTTGATACGCAGTCGTTGAGACAAATCCTGAAATCCGATACGAAGTTTAATATTCCGTACAAAATTTAATGTCTGGAAACCCACTCAACCAATCATAAAATAAATGAAAGTTTTGATTTTAATAGACCTTAATTATCCTAGAAATTTGTTTAAATTAGTTTTTTATGCTTTTTCCAGAAATATAAAATTTACGTAAAGTAAAACGAAAAATTCAATTAAAATGCATTTTTGTTTTTAAGTTTTTAAAAATCAGGCTCGTAGAAGCACCCACCTTTGAATTTCGTATTCAGTGCGAATATAATGGATAAGAAAAATAGAACTTGTCAATAAATTTTGTTTAAAACAATTTTTGTTCAAATTAATTTTGCAAATTAAAATTTTGTATAAAACAAACTTTAATGTATTTTTAAAAACACAGTAAAACTAGCAAGATAAGGCTTGAAAAAAAATCCCTCACGACTTCTTCTTTAATATATGAAAGTCGGAATTCATGAAATTATATAAATCCTTGTTGTGTCACTCAGCTACGTAGCCCTGAAAAAGCTATAAATGAAAGTTTTTTTATGTATGTTTGACGATAATCTAGGTACAACGTAGCCGAAGATGTTCACAGATATCGTTTTAATTCATGATGTATTATGGTGGAGACGCAAATAAATGAATTACATACATCAATCTGTAATGAAATTCAAAGTTTCTTGCGCTCCCACCATCCTTTTGTTGAAAGATGTAACCCTAGACTACAAACAATATTTTGAATTGTATATATACAAGTTTTACGTCAATTCGACGTGAGTAATAAAAAATGTACTTTTTCTTACACATATTTGGGATTTTAAATGAATATTTTAGTTACTTATTACTGTTTACTCTACTGGCTATTATAAATAATCAATAAAACGAAACTTATTCATGTATACCATCATTAAATTATTAAAATCAACTCTACACTGTTATTTGAAGAAAAATTACCACAAGCTGTAGAATCATCTCCCGAACTCAAACAATCTTATGTTTCTTAATAAATTGGTAAGTACTAATTTTATCGTTATACAATTTCAACATATGAATAGTCTTTTTGTGTATATTTTATAAAGTAAACTCTATTGGCAGACATCAAACTTACGTTCAATACAAAAGTGACGTGCAAAGCTGATGAATGATCAAAATGCTGGCACTTATCAACGCAACTCGATCGTCCCGTAACCGCCCCCGACGTGAACTGAGTTGACTCGAAACCATAAAATCGGTAATTTCATGTATTAAAAGAGATATTTTTCTATATTTTTAATATATTTTTCTGCATATACGTCATGCTTAGATATATAGTTATACGCACCGACGTTTCTTTATTTATTGCAATAACATAAAAAATGGATATATAATTTTCTTTTATGTTACTTTTTATCTACTAAGGTCATACAGTGACTACAATGGGTATATTATAAAAATAACAACACACTGTATTCGTATCACCTATACAATTACTGATTATGTCTGATAACGCTTAACTTTGATGTTCGATTTAGATCAGTATTTACGATACGCAATGGGGAGGGGGGACGTTCAAATTAATAATTACTTTAATAAAAATTAAATTATGTTTATTGAAAAATTCCAAATAATATTTTATAAAATTCCTTTCGAGGTGTTTTTGTTTTATGAAATAATTTTTCAAAAATTATACATAAATCCATTTGTATTATGGACGACTGGTAATGCACTAAATCCCATAATGTATCTTGTATATAAATATTACTGTTAAAATATTGAGGTTATTATAACAAAAATATAATGACTTAAAATTTGTAAAGAATTCACTTATTCTTATTTGTAAAAAATATATCGTTTGTAATAAATTTCATTTTTTGTTGATGTATTTATTAAATATTTCAAGTTAAAATTGCAATTGCCATAAAGTTTGTTGAAAATATAATAAATATATTTTATACAGTTTAAAAATAAAATTTTGTTATGACGCGACACAAAAATTTGTTTTATTATGATCCAGGCTTACGGTAGTGCGCTTGGAATAGTTCTAACAAACTGCACACTTTGCGTATTTTACACAAGATACTTCCAGCTTTTTTTATCACCTTTATAACTTTAGTTCCGCTTAGTTATAGCGAAACATAAAATTTGAAACATATTCTACCCCAGCCTTGTTTATAACCCTTCTATAACCCTTCATATACATAAATGTGAAAATAGGATCAAGATTGGCGTTAAATGAAATGAGTACAAAAATTACAATGAATTTTTCATTTTTTTCACACTTTACTTAAAAGTAGCGACCTAAATATGAAATATATATGAAATAGTTTTATATACTTTTTCTTATTTACTTATTTCATCCCCTTAATTGAGCCATTAATACTTTTAAATATTTCATGAACATATGCCAATTATTAAAAACCAGAAAAATACACTTTTTTGAAATATAGATTACAAAGTAAAAAAGAAATTTCAATTGTAAAATGAAATTCTATATCGAAAGTGTGCATTGTTCTCGGCACGTATCATTTATTACTTTGTATATTTTGTAGTTTTTAGTTCTCTTGTCTAATAGGCAAATAATTAAATAAATTTTAAAACTGAATTAGGCATATATACTTTAAATGAAGTAATCGAATGAACATTTAGTATCTAAATTGTACAAGTGGATTTATTATTAAACCTCGTTTAATAATCTTTAATTGTTTAATCATCCGTGACCAAATATCGACTGTATATTCCCAGGTATGGACAGGACAGCAAATCTTTTATTGAGAAAGAATTAAAACTTTTAAATTTACTAATAAATAAGTTAAAACAATGATAAAATAAAAACACATGCGGTTTTAACTTTATACACACCATGTTTCTATATGATATATATTTATTTCAGTATCCAATGGAAACATACGATTTCATCACTATAATATAATCCGCTTCGAGGATTTATTTTCAACATATACATAATCCGTTCAAACTCCAAGTGATTTCACTTCTTCAGGTTTAAAAATGTCTTATCATTTTATTTAACCTTAATATTATATATATTATTATATCTATATATTATATATACATGTATCATAATTTTCATCATATTTTTAATAAAACAAAATAAAATTATAAATAGTATAGCATATACAATTATTAATGGTGCAGATTCTAGGATTATATATCTTGAAGACTAGATAAAATATGTTTTTTTTTTCTTGTTACAACGTCGTATTTTACAAAAATATTTCTTTGGTATTAATAATTGCATGAAATATGGAATAAATAAAGATTTATGGTATTTTTTATCAGAAAAGTAAAAAAAAATATTGAGAATACTATAAAGTTTTATGAATATTAAATAAATTTATAAAAAACAAATTGGCAAAAATCTCATCCGAGAAATTCAATTAGTAACAGATTTGGCTGTAAAGTAAAATTATGAAATGTAAATTATAGAATTTGAATTGTCAACTGATATCGTTGGATTGTAATGTTTAAATAGCCAAATATATTAGTGATCGCAGTTCAGATTTTTTAATTTATTAAACGATTGCTCTAACACAGTGGTATTATAACGAATTTAATATGTACAATTATGGCCACTATGCATTAACTGAACTAGTTTTCTTAAACAAAAATTAGAAAATATTCACGAGGTTAAGCTATAGGTTGAAAAAGTTACGCATTTGTTTCAATTTTGAATTTAAAACAAAATGCTGGCTTTTTCAAGAGTTTTAAAACGAAACTAATATGGAAAAAATAATCAGAGTACTATACATTTTAAACAAATAGAAAAAACATTCTAAGCTTAAAGAAAATCGGTTTAAGGAAATATTATAAGTTCTAAAACTTTTATTTCAAACATTACTTTAAGAAAATTAATAAATATTAAGTACATAATATAATACAAGAAAGTCCTAGAATACAGTGAGATCGATTTTCGCACAACTAGTGTTAGTAAAACCAATTCTTAATCCTTTTTTTTTCGGATTCATAGAACCTCATAGTAGATATTACCGATGAAAACTTCATATCAAAATTCTGATTTAAATTGAAGTAGTGAACTATTAAATTTTTTAATGATGTCAATTTTAAAGGCTATTACTTACCTTAAAATCGATAGCAAAATTAGATTTTAAAAGATTGAAAGATTGGATTGAGTGTGAAACACTGTTTGGGAATTTATAGTTTCAACCAAAAGTTCATTAGAATAAAAATTCTTATTACCCAGTTTTTTTCTCGAATAAACTATTTTTCTAGATTTGAAATCTTTACACTGAATTTTACCCCAGAGCATGCATACATCCCCATTAAGCTAGCAAAGTAAAGTATTCAAAATTGAATTTAAATATGCTCAAAGCTAGCTGCTTTAAAGGTGCTGCAAATTTAAATTAGGTGCTCAAATTTTTAATTAAGAGAATTGAGTTATTATGGTGCATTGCTTACGAAATATCACAATGGCAGAGTGATGTGAAAAAATGACTTTTATAGTGAAATGCGCGTACCAGAATTATGGTGTTATTTCTCAAATAAATTTAATAAAAATTACCAAAAAATCACTAATTTACATACATGAATCAAAACTAAAAAAGTTTCAAGCTATGGCAGTGAAATCCTCAAAAAGCAGACAAAGTATCCAAAATTTAATTTAAATATGTTCAAAATTAGGTGCTGCTTAGATGCTGCAAAACTAAACAATGCACTCAAATTTTTATTAAAAAAATTGTGGCAAAATAAACTAATTGAATTCAATTTTGAAAAATTTTTACAGTTATTTCAAGATCAGTATGATGATTCTGTGGGTAATTTTAATAAAATTGATTAAATGAATACACGCCATAAAAGCACCTAAATAGCACTTAATTCTGTTTCTTACATTATATTATAAAAATTATTTTTTTCACTTTCACAAGTCGAGCAATACTGTCGTTCATTAACATCGTGATAGTACGATAACATGAGCAGTGTCGCGATAATTTAATTTTGCGAACCTATAAAGCACCTAATCAGAAAATATTTCAATTCAATTTTGAATACTTGCTCAATTTACATCCGATTTGTAACTAAGATAATTCTTTTTGAAATTTTCAAGTTAAACAAAGTGTAGCTTTGAAAATCTTGAAGGTCGATTTTCAGATCACTTATCAGTACAAGTTTGTAAATAATTAAAGTGTGTTAAATTTTTGGTTTTTTTTAAACTATGACTCTTTAAAATATTAATCTATCGAATTGTTCTGGTTTTCAAGTCTATTTTTACATCTAGTGTGAATCAAATAATTCACGATAATTTGTAACTAAAAATTTTGTATTTTCTCAATCATTCGATTAATAAAATAATAAATTGGTTTTGTGTAAATTTATTTAAACAAAAATAAATTCAGTAATCTTCGTGTAAATCCTTGAAAATTATAATGGATAAAAGTACTTAAGTTTGATTATCTGCAATGTAAGAATGCATTGGATGTACGATAATAGTAAAAGTGACAATAATCCACCATCTAAGAAATTTATTTAGCGTATAACAAACATTCATTAGGATTTTATACGTATAATTAAGTAAATAAGTTATTTTTGGTTTTTATTTGATATACTTTTTTTGTTTTTTTCCCTAATTTGTGAGGAGTATCAATTCTTCGATTGTTGCAATCCTTAAGTGACAAAGAAAGACAGAAGATCGATTCTGCTATTATGTACAAACGACACACATCTATAATAAACAAATGGTCATTCGGTCATTCCTTCACAAGCTTTTTCTCAAAGAGTATTTCATATATCTAAATTATTGTTTACTTATACTGAAGAAGTACAAAATTCTAGAGAAGTTAGTTTTCACAGAAAAAAAAACCAACAAAAAGGTTTACCAAATTCCTTGTTCAGAAGAACATGGTTATTATTTCGAAAATAAGGTGTTACGAAATCAAAAACTTTTATATATCGCCAGTCTGTCGGACTTCCGCTCTGTGGTACGCATTCAAACGAACGCAAATTTTTTCTTAATTATTGAAGGAATTTTTATTCTCCAAACGAAAGTCGGTGACCTCTTTATTTAAAAATTTAACAGCTTAAAATAAATCATTTTAAATCATTCGTTACTTTTTAAACTTAAGAACTTTATATAACAAAACACTAGTCTAAACATACAAAGCAATACAATATGTGACATAAGGACATATATGTGACAATTTGTGACATATTTTAAGGATGTTTGGTAGGTATATAAAAATGTAACGAGACAAATGAAAATTTAGACGAACTTTCATAAATTCATTCTTATACAACTTTATAAATTACAAACCAAATTCACTAAATTGTTTCAGAGTTGTTGTAATCTTAAAAAGGTGTTATTTTACAAGTAATCTTATGGAATTTCGTTAGCTGAACAGATAAAAATTATTTTTATTAACTCAAAAAGCTACCAGGATTTTCAAACTTTTATAATAACTTACTTGTACTCTAGATAACCAATTCAGTATAAATTTATTGAAATTCAACAAACGGTACAAAAAAATTAAATTCTGGCTGATAATGTCGGTGAAATGGAAAAATTAGTTAAACTACAAGAAAGTTCAGCAACACTGACGTCACCTAAGACCAATAGTCACTAGCAATTATCCATTTTATCACATTTGGAAATCGTTTTAATTCGCTTAGATACATTTGTGGAATATTATTTTATTATGCTATCAGTACAATGATTTAAGAAATTAAATAATTTATATAAATAATATTTTTAAATTTTATGGTTTTATTAATGTACCAATGTATTCAAGAGAGTGTAATATATCATTTTTGACAATTATACCTACGGAACTATAAAATTATGCATTTTACGATGTTGACTAGATTTCATAAGATTTTATTTAATTAATGTTTGAATATAAATTAAATTCATGAAGAAAATATTGAATCATACTCCTTAACGTTCGGTATTGATTATAAAATGATTTAACAATCACAGTTTAAAAGTTTCATATTTTTAATCAAATTGTTGATTAAAAAAAGATATGAAATATTGATAATTTCACTTAGAAGGCGTTGAAAAAATTATAATTTTATAATTTTACGACTCTACGAATTATTAAAACTGAATTGAAATATTTTTTTAAAATATATTTATCCTCTTGTATATTCCAAACATCCTTTACACAAAACACAACAGTAATCGTATATAAGTGAGTGTATACGTAATGTCACATTTGATCACAAATGTATTACTTGGTGTTTTGGGTAAGATATTTTACAAAATAAAAAGGTCATAAATCTGGAAACAAATGTTACATCCACATGTGCTTGATATTCACAAATGTTTTGTGATCGGTAAACGTAAAACACTCAACGTTACAGTGTTACAGTATTCACTATTTGCCACTACTGTAAAACTCCTCTGTGTGCTTGTTCTTGTTGTTGTTATTATTGTTATTGTTTGGTTGTTACTGTTGTTTGGTTGATTTGTCACATGAATGTTGTTTTGGATAGAATACACAAATAGTATTGGTACCTACTATATTTTCATAATAATAAATTCGTTTATAAAGTTGATTCTTGAAAAATTGAAGGTTGAAATGTCCAAATATATTGATATTGAATATGCTTTTATTCAATATCAATATATTACATAATTTTTTTTTCGTAATATCTTTCATTATACTTACAGTGAATGATAAACGATAACGGTAATAAAAAACAGATTTTGTCTATTTAACGAGTAAAGATAACAACCAACATAGTTAATTATTTAGATATTAGACATATGTTTGAATATCATTTTT
Organism: Chrysopa pallens; assembly: GCA_020423425.1. Lineage (NCBI taxonomy): Eukaryota > Metazoa > Arthropoda > Insecta > Neuroptera > Chrysopidae > Chrysopa > Chrysopa pallens. The sequence goes on from CM035591.1 coordinate 111,596,869, forward strand.
TGGACTATTTTTAATCAGCATTCATAAAATACTATAAGTATCCAATCTATGCAGTTATGTATGTATACATGTATAACAGTATGTATTGTTATTACAAATATGTGAAAATAAGATAAATATTAGCTAAAATTGTGACGAACTTTACGAAAAAATGTGTCAAAAAAAAGTTGTTTATTTGAAAAAATTAACATTTTTTATATATAAACTATCTTTTATAGTTAAAAGTTAAGATCTACTGAACCCAATGAACCGATTTTGACCATTCATGAACTTAAACTCTGTTTTTATGTTTCAAATATGTCACCGAAATTTCAGCTCGTTATCTCTTTTTTCTTTTGAGTTATCGCGATGACGGATGGGCAGACGGATGGGCGGGCCACCGAAAATGGAGTAATTAGGTGTTTCTATGAACACTTTTTCAAAAATTTTGTTTGTGCGCTAGCGTTACAAAATTTATATGAAAACTAATATACTCTGACATATTACGTATGTCGCGTATAAAAATGTTTAGAAATATCTAGAAATTAGCGAGCAATAAATTAAAAATTTGTTTTCTTTAAGTCTTATAATTATGGAGTAGGTGAGACCCTAATTTCTCGAAATAGAATTACCTAATTACAGACAGTGTATGAATTTCTTAATGAGTGTAATAAATCCAACCTTTTGCCCCATTTGTCAGATGAAAAAATATTTTGTCGTTTCAGATTTTTCTCACTGACCTCTCAAATATTTCAATTTTTTTCAATTCAGATATATGCATATACGTTATATAATAATGTATAATTTTTAGAAAGCACCTTCTGTAAGATAACAAAAATTACAATACGTAAAATTATTTGACCCAGAAAAAGAAAGTATAAATAAAATTTGTAAGATCAGAAATGAAGCTGAACTACTTAATAATAGCAATATCTTAAAACATAATAATTTTTGTAAACAATGCATTATAAAATAATGCATTTTGGTTTAATAAACCAAGTACTATAGTTTTAGTTTTAAAATACACCCCAATAAGAAGAAATGTAGATCAATTTTTTCATAAAATCTTCCTTCCACCTGCAATGTTTCAAAAACAGTTTGTATTTGTATATTTAGGTATACAAAACACTACAACAATCTGTTATTTGTTTTTCGTTTAATTCCGTGACTTGAACCACTGCTACTGCCCGATTTCAGATGGAGCATAGAAGGGTGGATATGATGTATGACACCCAATTTCACTATGTTTTGTTTTTGTGTAATGATTATTATTATTATATATTTCCTTTGCCAACAATATTTATTTATTTTTTAAATAAAGAATTATGCTTTATAAATTTTTTTTTTTACATCTCTCTTTTGCTATCCGTTTAATATAATTATTTTATTTCCTCTTTTTTCCCTCTTTTCATAAAAACTTTACCTACTTTTTACCTTCATTAATACATAGGGTGTTTCGCAATTAATATCCTACGATTTGTCGTAGAAATATAGATACTAAAGAAGTAAGACTTTTTTAACCAAAAGAAACAGTTGTACAAATTTTTAAAATATATTATTATTGTTTGGACATTTTTGTAACATATGTTCAAAAAAATTTAAGCTGTGATAAGACTTTTTTGGATTTGAGTAAAGCAGTCAAATTATGCATTGATTTGCAAAGCTTAAAAAGTGAAAATAGTTAGAAATTTTTAATTAAATAAGAGAATGATAGAATAATTATAAATTGTTTATTATTAATTTTACGATTTTTTGGCTATCAAAGACTTTTTTTTTGAAATTTTCTTTTTATGATGTTAGACTTTGGTCAAGATCCATTAGATCTAATGGAACAATTTTGAACTTAAACCTTATTATATATATATGAATTTAAACCTTATTTTTAGTCCAAAAAATGCCAATGAAATTCAAACTTGATATCTATTGATATCAATATTATTAAGTTATCTTGATGACAGAATGGCAGAAGAGTGAAAAATTGGAATTAAATGATTCTATAAATATCGATACCAAATTTTTGTTTGCAACTTCTAAGTTGATAAATTCTCTTTATTTTACCCAATTAATTAATTTATTAAATTACACCCAATATCCTCAAATTGCTTATAATAGGGCATAAGCAATTTGAGGATAAAATTATGTACACATTAGGATTGACCTGTTTAAATTTTTAGTTTGATTATTACAACATTATTATTAAGTTTTATAAAATTTTCTACAGTTCATATTAAAAAACTTTCTCGTTACAAAGCTCAAACTAAATGTTTTATTTACATGTTTATTAGTGAAAATAATACTAATATAATGTTTTGCCTTTGTTTTAGGTAAGAAAAAATCGGTTTTAACAAGACTTCATATATCAGTGGTAAGAATTTTTGTTTTGATATTTCAATCTTCAATGCAATGGCTGTATATCTTTTCTCTCAACAAGAGAAGTTCAAAAGCCAAGAACAATTCGTTCCCATTAATTTGGTCAAATATAATACGAATAAAAACTATGGCAGATACGTTTGTTATTGCCAAGATTTTAAAATGACTTTGGTAACCATGGTAAAATTTTCGGGATGCAATTATCTACTACTTTGGTTTATAATTTCGAATAGGTATTTGCGTCAGCCTGCATTTGTGTCAATCATATTATAATTGAATAATATGATTGACGCAAATGCCAAGCCCACACCAAATCGAAATATTTTACTTGTACCTTTTTTCTTCTCAATTTGTTGTAATTTACTAATAATAATAATTTTGCATTGATTTCATGACAACAATGCTTGGCAAGAATTAAAAAGCACCATCATGATCATAAAACCGATCAGAAATTGGGAAGACCAGTTCCCACACAAGCAATAACAAGTGCTTCTCTCATTCGAAATGTTTCCAGTAATATGTATTTTCGAAACTAATATCACCTTAAATTGAAATTTATTAGGATTAAAATACAATATTTATAAAAAAACTTAAAATGTTTACCATGTTTTGTTTATGTGAAGTCATATATTATAGCAAATACACACTTGTTCAACTTAATTTAATGAAATAAAACGATGTAGTTTATTTAAACAAACTAAAGTTCCATAAAAATAAAAAGAACAACAAACAGAGCTCTACTGTTTTGTATTTATTGTACAATTGCTTTGTACTACGTATCATAAGAAAGGGAAAAGAAAAAAAAATTGCATCCCACATACAAAAAAAAAAGGAGTAGACATTAACGTTTTAATTATAACTCTTTAATAAACTTTCAAATGCTTTCCATTTTATATTTCACATATACAGTTCAACTTAATATAATTCTCAATAAATTCACTATAATTGAATATTCCATTTTAATGATATTTTACTGTAAATCTTACACAAATGGTGTTATTATATCCATTATTTATTTTCATGTTTTAATTTATTTTTTTTGTTTCTTTTCATATTTCTTTTTTTTTTGTGTTGTAATTTTTTTCTTCTTTTTTTTTCATTTTTTTCTAATAAAGTATTTTTATAAAAATTGTTTACTGCTTGTGTATATAGAGGGTTGTAATTAATAGGCTACAGTAATGAGAGATAGTAATCAACTAATCTAATACTTAACAGGAGAATAGAGCTATTGTTTGGAGTTAAATTATTAGTAGTTGGATGGTAAAGAAAGTTTTTTTCTTTTTGTTATAAGAAAAAATTGTTTTTGTAGATAAAGTCGTAGCTCTCAAATATTATCTGAAAAAAAAAAACCTGTTAAGGAAAATAAGTAAGTTTTCAATTAGCGAAATTATTGGTTTCTTTATATGTATTTCATAGACGAATCATTAACCTTTAATTTGGACCCCCCACTGACGTAACGTAATTACCGATCTTAACCGATCATCAAAATTAAACAACAGACACAGTCGGAACATGGATGGGTGAACATCTAGGATTGCTGGGTACTGTTGTTAAGTAAATTGAATTTATACCCACTGTAGTCACTATATAACTATAGTAGTTGAAAACAATTAAAAAGTGACTTAAAAAAAAAAAAAAAACTTTAATTTGAAAAACCTTTTAAAAGCTTACTATGCATATCAGAAATAAATTCTGAAAATTGATTTGTAATGTATATATTATATAACAACGATTGATTAATTCGATTGATCGACTAATTAACGAGATAGTGTATGAAATACATCCGATATTTCTATCTCTTGATCGGATTTCTAGCGGTGTCTCAAAAATTTCGCATTCAATCTTTCAAAAGATGATATTTCTTAAACCTGCGAGATAATATTCCCTTAGAATATATGCTTCATCCAAATCGGAGTTGAAAATTTTTTTCGAATTTCTCGCTTTTTTTTTAAAGGGCAGGGAGGCAGAAAAATTTTATGTTCTATCGGATTTCGAAAATACTATGTTCATAAAGATTTTTGAATCCGTAGATTTGAAGAGTAAAGATTTGATGCGTAGTTTCTGAGCTATTATCATAAATGCCATCCAGAGGCTGATTAAGTGGATGCATTTCAGGCAATTCCTCAAAAACTAGTCGATTGGTAGTATAATCAATATAATTTTAAATTTCTTGGGTCTTAATTATCTTAGAAAACTCAGGACAATTAAAAAAATATTGAAAATTTGAAGTATATTTTTCATCAAACTTCACCATTTAAGGCCTAATTAAGATTCAAGAAACACTTAATCTTATTAAATTGCTAGAAAGCATAAGGGAGAAGTAAGTCCTTAGAGTAATTTAATGTTCATTAATTTAATAAAGGACAAAAAACATTAAAACTGTGCCAAAACATCAAAATGCGCCTTATCTTAACGACTAACGCGCTTTGTAGCAAGATGCTCATGACCAACTATGATAAAACTAATGTATATTTTACTATAGCTCGTTATTATATTGAAATTCACTTTTCAGCTTTTGAGAGAGCTAGAGTAGTTACAATATTCATGGCTTTTTACAACTTGCAACCCACCCCCCGACAAACGTAAACGACTCATACTGACTGAAAGCAGATTATTTGTCTACGCCAAAATTGTGTCATAAAATAAAAAAAATTAGCTTTTAGAAATGCTTGCGTTTTTTGTAGCTCACCTCTCGGCCTTTTTGCGATACTTCTTAATCTAAGGTCAATCGAATTTTTCATCAAATTTAAAGAAATTTTTCCAAAATGTTTAATTAAACGATTTTCATGCAATATTATTAAATATTAAAAATTTTAAAACGAACCATTTAAAACGAACTGTTACAGTTAATTTAAAACAAACATATTAAATAGAGTAGTTAATTGAAATTTAAAAGAATGCCAAAATAAAATAAATTGAGTTTTCTGCTACAAGTGTGTACAATTTTATTCACATAAAATAAGCAGAAATTAATTAAGTTTTTTTTTTTCTGTTTTAATTCAACGAGCAAATATATTTATTCTAAACAAATACAGTGTATCCCACATGAAATCAAGATCACCTCACACATTTTAACACTCATTACTATGATATAGATAGCGGATTATCAGGTAGTTGGTAGTAATTCAATACTAGCAATTTGAAAGTCTCAAGTTTTACTTCCTGTCAGATGTAAAATATATTCAATTCTATCCATATTTCAATAAAATTGTGTAGTTAATTATAAAAAATCAATCTATTGAGCTGCAAATACCAATTCAAAATGTGATAATACAGCAAAATTTAAAATAAAATTTAAAATAATCTCTAAGTAGAATCTGACAATCGCACACAAAAGTGAAACAATAAACTTTTGTCCGTAAAAGTCATGAACTCAAACTAAATTAATTCAATTCACGCTTCATAGCTTTATTTTTGATACACAATTTTTAGTGTAAATTAGCAGAGCCACATTGTACATACATAGATAAATATATACACACATACATACAGTATAAGTTACACGAAAATAATTGGTCATGTAATAGAATTGTTTGTTTATTAACTTTTTTCCCGAATATTCTCATGTGAATTTCAATCGTTAAAAAACTTTGGAACATATAAAAACCACAAACAGAAAGTAGTAAAAACGAAAAACTATACCTATTGACTTCAAATTTATAGGTATAAAATGATATTTTTATTTACACTACCTAGAAATTATTCTAAATGTAGCAGAGAATTATTAGATTTTTTTTTTTTTGTTATAATTCCCAAACTGGTATTTTATTTATTTATTATTTTGTGTGTTTTAATCGTGGCTATATTCAGTTTAGTAATTAAATATATTTTATAGTCGTAGCCACACAATAATATAACCATTTGTCAATTAAGTTTGAGTTAGAGGCATTAAACTCTTATAATTTGATGAGAATCGAAAGGAATATAGTTTTAAATAACTAATCGATGTTCATAGACATTTGTGTATTTGGAAAATTTACAAATAGTGAAAAAAAGGAAAATTACGGTTTTTAAACTTTCAAATATCGAATTAGAATGAACTATGATTGTGGTGAACCAAGCTTAACTCGAAGTACACAGTGTCCCTACATTTTCTATCATTAAACTCAGTTCAAAAATCCTTATTTTGTATCAAAAATACTAAGTTGAGCTAAATTAACACATTCAGTCAAGTTTATGGTCAAGTTTTCAAAAAGTGTCCCTAAAAATGCCCATCTAAGGGTGCGGCTTAAGTAGAGGCGACTGAGCGTAGAAACTACCCTATAGACTGTGAAAATAATGATTATGTATTGTTCATTGTAAAGTCGCAATTTTAACGAAGATAGAGACCTGAGGTATAAGCCGTTATATACTGTGATTACTGTAAGGCATGACATGATTTTAGAACACACCGAAGCCGTTTTTTCAAAGGTATGCTGTACTGGCCACGATACCCAATCAACATGTGTTTTGTCAAATATAACTCAAATATAAATAAGTTAAATGTTCTATGTTCAAAATATTGTTTAAAGTGAGTACCTTACGTCGCAGGCAACATTTCTTGGTGAGATTCTTTCCGTAATGATAACATTTAATAGAGACTTCAATGATAACATTTAATAGAGACTTGGATAATTTATGGCGGGAAATACAATATATTGGATATGGGAAACATTAAGCATGTAAAAGTATTTTAAAAAATCGGAACTCTTTACTTATTAAAGATATTTCGAGAGGATTATTTAAAAACATCAAATCATGATTGATCATCAATGATTTACTAAAATAATCGCTGCCTCAGGAATAAAGAACCAACAGTAAAATTTATAAATTTTGTTTCTCTAAATTGGTAAATGAATCGAAATTGAAAATCTATTGAAGTGTCTATTAAATATTTCTAGTATAAATAGAATTTAATTAAAGTAATTTTATATTGAACGATCTTTTATCACATGAGTAAATATTTTAAAATTTTCATTAGAAACGGAATAAATGTGAAATAATGATTGCAACAAGAATATTCATAGTTGCAACTAGGTATATGTTCAAATAAAATACATGACAAAATTTATATATACCTATAACTATTTGATAGAACGTAAACATTAGACTAAGTCGTAAGTAAGCTTTTGTAACATGTAGAGGAGTGTATTCATAAAATAACATACCTTTACAATCCATAAGTTTACCAGTGCACAAAATGTTCATCGTATTATCGAAACTATATGTATGTATGTGTGTATGTATACCCTTTTGCATTCTATATATAATGTCTTTATAGAATATTAACGAAATATATTATGTACGTAATATATAATGTAAGTGCATCCCTAAGTACAAATTTTACCATCAAATTATGCATTTTAGTAATTCTATAGAAATACTTGCATAATGAAACAATTTCCTAGATCAAAAATTATTTGTATTTTATAAAAACGGGTTTTGGTTATAAAGTTTTCATCATCATTATGAATTAGCAAGTCGTAATAATTCTCCGAGGAGATGTTACTCGTTGCTAATTCGGTGACGGTCTGCATAAGGTGTTTTGGAAATTAAAGAAAACAATCGAAATTTATTCGAAAAATCTTTTTCTTGGTTGAGTTGCTTGGTTTTTTTTTTTTTTTAGTTTTCCCAAAATCAATTTAAAATTATTGTTTTTTATCGTATTTTTTAGACGTGCATGATAAATTAAATTGATAAAGTTTGTAGAAAGCTTGATTTTATCCTTAAAATCCACAAAATATATCATTTATAGCACATTAAAGTTAGATAGACCTTATTTCGCTCAGGTACCTTATCCTAGAAAACATTACACTCATTTATATGCTCATAATTTGCATATGTAAATATCATAATATAAACATTTATTAAAAAAGGAAGTAAAACTGTCGTTTTGAAAATTATTAATCTAATGTAGGATATTATATAAAAAATTTTGGAATGTAAGTAAATTATAATAGCAAATTTTCAATATATATGATAATGCTTCATTCACAGATTTGATAATAAATATATAATGATTGAAGTAGTATAGTATTACCTGCGTAGCAACTGAAGTAGCCTCAACGACGTTATAAATATACGATTTAGACATTTTATAGAGTACACTATTTGGTAAGTTGGTGGTTTCATTTATATTGAATCAGAATATGCTGCAACCACTTAAAATATCGAGTCGAGTGGTATAAAATGTCTATATAATCAAGAACATATTAGACAGATTGATATTAGTTCATCTTCTTCTTTGAATATTTAACTGTAAAATATTACACCGAAATTAATCTACGTATTTTCTCTGATAATTGAATTTATAAAATGGTTTACCAATAAGATTTCATATGAAGTACCCTCATTACTTTATAAATATGTTGTAAATTTGATTTAACTAAAAATATTTGTATTTCAATATGCAATTAAATTCATCATATTTAGGGGAAATGGTTGAAATCATTGATTTCATCAAGTTTTTATATTAATATTTACTTTGGTCGTTTTATGTTTGCAAAGCAGAATAAAAAATATTCTACTTTTAATCTATTTTAATATTACTTTACTTAACAATGTTAGTGAGAAAACATCTCAAACTTTAGAAATAGGATAGTTAAAAGATAGTTAACGTAACAACTAAGCTAAAGTATATGAACATGATTTTTCAATCCGTAAAATAGTAAAATATATATTGTTTCGTTTCAATGTTTCCAATTTTCAGTTCTGTTACTAAGCGAAACAATATAAAGTCATAAAGTCATGTAAACAAAGAAATATTAACTGAAATAATAATACCCAATATGTTACTAAAGCAACTCATTTTTTAATTGCTATAATTTATTATTACGCATTATTATACTTATTGACTGACGTTATGATCACAGAAACTTGATGCCCAGTGTTTTCATCAAATTATGTGAAGGAGTTTAAATTTTATATTTATAAGCATTTTAATTGTACTGTATGGTTGAATTAAAATGGTGAGATGGTTTTAGCTACATTTTGATCAAATTGAGACACTTTTGAAAATAGTTCCATACCTTTTAATGAATGATTTGAATAATTTTACTTTGAAATAAATCTATCATAGAAATATTGTTTTATTTGTAATATACTTATTTCATTTATTTCTACTTTTATTTTACTTTTACAGTAATTTCAGTTCTTTAAAGTTTTTAGCTTCTAAAGTGGTTTTCTTTCACAGAACTCTACAATTAACAAAACTATTAATAAGTAATTATAAAAATAATTTTTTATGGGATGTTACAAAACAGCTGAAAATATTTTTTAATAAGTTCCTGTTTATTTTCAATTGCTTTGCGAACATCATTTTTCTCAATCATTACTCCCAAAAGTTTGATATTTGAACGGGATGTTTCTAAACTCGATATAAATTATCTCTCTATACAATATTTTATAGAATACTATCGGTTTATTTGTTCTTAGTTTTATTTTTATTTTTAATTTTAATTTTTTTTTCTGACTCTAATTATAAAATATTTTAAAAAATTTGATTCACAAAATCAGAATTCTTTGAAAGTAAAAATATAGAGATAAATTAATGTAAAGTAAGATTATTTTATCGCAGAAATATAATTTATTTATATTATTTTATTTATTATGCATTCAGCGTTTCGCAATAAGCAACTGGAGAGTTTATACGAATAAAGAAAATTATTTTGTATATTGCTAACACATATCGTCACAATTTCAAGTAAATGAATCATATATTTTGATGGATATCGACTTGTTGGAATAAATTATTTTATATATCATGAAGATGCTGTAGATAGTATTTGACATTTGAATATTAAAAACATACAAACATACGAAATCGCTGAATACGAAAATCGCTTTTATGATTACAAAACATAATCACGAGTAATTAAAATGAACTTTAAATAATTAAACATGACACAATATTACAGTAAAAGTCTTAAAATGATTAACTTGTGCTAAAGACATAACAAGAAATAGACGACTTAATATGTCAGAAACGATATGAACACGAATAAAATAGCATTTGTAATAACTTGTTAAGAAAAAAATTTCAAGATAAATTTGATATCTGCGTGACTACTGCATATTGGGTGTTGCAGTATGATTTTCCAATTTTTCATCAAATAATGTTAATTTTACTAGCTACTACCATATATTCAGCATTTTGTGATAAAATATTTGAGTAACAGTTATTTGTTTTTTTAAAGAAATATAAATCTTTTGGAATTGAACAAGAAATCGATAATTCAGCTGACTGCCAGCTGACTTTTTTATTTCTTTCTGTTTGAGTTACTGATTTACATGTAATATTTTCAGTAAAAAATCTACACCGTTAGATATAATTTCTGTAATAATCCTGATATTTCGACACGGTTTGATTCCTATTAATTTTGGTACAAATAATAATGGTGGTCTATTCAATCAATTAAATGTTACGTGAAGCACGCGTAGAATGTAGATCATTTCTGAGAATAGCCAGGATAAAATTGAAATTTTTAATGTGTAATAATGCAAGTGAAGGTAACAAGAACTAACCGTGTGAATAGTTTAAATATGCGAAATATGATTGGGCGTTAATGTATGAATTATTTTTAACCATTTGAATTATTAAAATGCATGAAATATGTATTTCATACATTTACAGAAGTTTGTTCTATAATAATATTTATCCTGATGATATATTTATTTATTAAATGAATTTAAGCTGAAATTGTGTCGAATCTAAACATGTTACGTTTTAAACAAAAGTTGTTTGTTTTAAGCGAACCACGAAGTAAAGTATTGTAATTTTTCGTATTGAAAGATAGGTCATTGAATCCATATTCGATGTGATTTGTCGGTTTTGCTTATTGACAAACTAAGTGAGATAAACTGATGGCCATAGAACAAAACACATAAAATGGTTTAATTAAGTGATGATTTCTTGTACGATCCGATTGTGAGTGCCTAAATTTTTTTAGTGTTACAAACATTATGCAAAATTTAATATACCCTTTAATATTGCATGTATTTCGATTTTTTAAGTAAAGTTTAATTAGTAATTTAAATGAAGCTTTGTTATCGCAAACTCGATTTAACGAAAAAGATTTATCCTATTCTCTAACATGAGTGTCTATAGGAATGAGTATGCAAGAGAATGAGAAAGAAGTATCTATAGGAATAGACGTACGAGAGAATGAGATAAATGCCATTATGCATTCGTAAGCCAAATAACCGTGGTGTTTTGTATTTGAGTATTGTTTATACAAATATTTTATTATTTTAATAAAAATATTTTAAATAAAAACATTTATCGAAAAATCAAACTCGGTTATTGGATAAGGGTAATGTATGTCGTATATAATATTAATAAAATGTATCATAATCTTAACATAGTCATCAATACCATCAGTATTAAACCCTATAATTATCCGACTACTAAAATTCTAAATTTGTCTAGCAATTTTGAAGTTCTCCTTCTAACTCATATAAAGTACACACATGTTTCTTTTTCTAAACTCAAATTTATTACGACACCACAGCCAATATACCATGTCACCACATTAGTCCTAGTTATTCTGATACACATAGTATTAAAAGAACAACCACCACCATAATTTCATAATAATATTTTTATAACTAAGATATATTATCAAAACGATATTTATTTTTCCAAGTAGTCGATTTCTATAACAATATTATTCACAATAATAGTTATATGATATAGGTATTATATATAGAAAAACTGGTAATAAAAATTATATAATTGGAAAAAATATATAATAAAAAAATAACCAAAATGGAGGCAAAAAAAAAAAAAATAATATTCGGTTATATTAACACAACTTTATATTGCTATGATATATGGCAGTAAGTAAACACGAAACATGAAACTGTTATCAGGCAACTACTTATAAGCTGAAATACTCAATTGGTCACGTTTACCAAGTTATGCATTATTGGTATACATGAACACCTGTCTTCACTTCGAAAAAGCGTGCGTGAATTAAGTTATTATATGTTTTTTAGTTCGTTGTTACAAAATTTAATTTTTACATGAAATTTTCGCTTAGACTATGGTCATATTTACATTTATAACGCAGAAATACAAGTGAATTTTTCATATTTGGTGAAGTTTTAGCAGACGTAACTTTTAATTAAATTAAAATATCTGTATAACGAATGCTAAACAAAACATTTTTTTTTGACAACCATACTTAAAAGGGATTGTTACCTTTGTCATAAACACACTTCATCTTTCAATTTTCACACACAAGGAGCTAAAAAAATAATTATCCAAATGTTATGAAATTTAGTATGTATTGTCATGAAAATCAAGGGTTTTTCTCGAACAAAACATTTCTTAAAATATAAAATCAAATTGTGATTTTTACTTTTAACATTTTGGCAAAGACTCTACCACCTGTTCGCATCTCAGTATTTTGCATTCCAAATTTCATAACATTGGGATAATTATTTTTTGAGTTAATTGTGCACGAAAATTGGAAGAAATAATATGTAATAACATACATTGTGCTTATGACGAAGAAGTGTGCTTAATATAGTGGAATGTGCTTATTTCTTAAAAAACTCTTAAGTAGCAGCTACAATGTAAATCATAAGAAGTTTTCTTTCATTAAAACATAAAACACTTTTCAAAATGATATTTTTATCCGAAGAAAAATTTTTATTTTTTTTAATTAGGTTTTTGAAAAAAAAAAATTATTGATTTTTTTTATGTATTTTAAAACTTTATTATTAATAATATTGATATTTAATGCAAAAAACTTCAAAAAAAATTTTTTTCAATTAATTATAAACAATTAAAAATTGATGAAATTTAAATAAAAATCACGTGACTATAAACGCGCCATGATTGGTCACCATAGTTGTGACGTCAAAATGTTATACCTATTTAATAACAGTACAGCGTTACTATATAAATTTAAATATTTAATAATGACAACAAAATTAAATAGATCAAAACACCGTATTTATTATTTTTCTATCAACTGCAATGAGTGAAAACTATTATTATGACGTCACACGCGCTCGGGTTTGTTCGGGAGTTGCCGGCGTGTCTTCGGTACTGGAATCAAAAATTTTTTTTTATTTTAAAAAAATAATTTTTGAATTATTGCGAAAAAAAAAAAAAATAGTTTTGTTATAAAACTAATATATAATCTTTCCATTTATCACAAAAAAAAATTTTTTTCAAAAACCCAATTGTGTAGTTCTAAAATTTTCCATTTAAAATTCACTTAATATTCTTAGAATGAACAAACGAACCCTCTGTCTTAACTACATCTGGAAATATTGGGAAACAAAACTATCACAAAATCGTGTTTGAGTATAACTTAAGAAAGGCAAAATATAGATGTAATCTAATACATGAATCTTCATCTGGACACTTATACCTTCCATTTAAAAAAATTACGCAAGTCGGCTGGGTAGAACGACCAAATGGATTTAGAACTTTATTCATCAATTTTTTATAGATAATTGAAAATTGATACTTAATTGGAACAAAAATGTTCCTCATACTCCTACCAAAACATTGTGCTATAGAATCCTAATATCATACAATACACACCTTCACTGAGAATAGTATTATTGTTATAAAAAGGTAATTTTCTTTAGATTTGGAAAATATAATACAAAATGTTGCTGAATCATGAACGTAACGTAACAAAGGAAGTCTTGTAGCGTAAATACAGTTGGATGAATTGAATGAATGAATGAATGAATGGAATATGAACGAATGATACCAAATAATCTATACGAATTTCCCTGGTGACGTATGTGGCTACTCTATTTCATTTCAAATTTCAAAGATCATTTCGTGACAAATGAAATGGAATGAGATGTGGTAGAATCATCATGATGGTTTTATTAATAATTGCATTAAAAGAATTTGTATTCACATATACGTTTCTAAAAAATATAAAAAAAATAATTGTTATTTTAATACCGTGTGTATACAAATTTTAGAAGGTATTTGATATTGGTTTTTGATAATCAAAAATCACCATTGTTTGTTATAATATTTGCTCGAATTTGTTTGTACTTTCCGGGTGCAATGGTTTATTTTTTGAGAAGTCGTTTGGAAACATGCTAGTGAGTAAAATCCGAGTATATTGCATGCGGGATGCCACAAAAATTTTATGCAGTGATACCGGAAAAATATTTTTGTGAATTTTGATAATAAATATCATTTTATATCTATATATAAATAAAATTGATGAAAACTGTTCCAAGGTCGTTTTATCCAGTTTTATTTTATTTAATTTTTTAAATTTAGCTACTAAACACAGAAATTGAATTAGATGAAGGCGAGCAAGGCACAACGGAGTACCATTCGGGCTCACTTGTGTTCGATACAAATCAAATGTTTAAATTTTATGTTCGATTTTTGCATTATCGTATAATATTCTTTAAACTAAGAGCTCTGTGAACCGCAAATGTCACTCGAAAATAGGTCAAAAATCCCATTTTCCATGATTGTACAAAACTGATGGGTTATTCAAAGAAAACCTCTTCCCCCTTACCTAGTATACAATATTTTTGGAAGTTACTGCGGAATAAAGTAGATAAATAGTTACAGACAAATGAAATGCAAACTCGTCTAGCATAGCTTCCCTACGTTCTGTCAATTAATCCTTCTGACAAAAGTTCCAAATTACACTGTTAATTATTAAAATAGAAAAATAATAAAAATAAATAAAAGAAAAAGACAAAAGGTTCCAATTTTCCTTGGGATTTTGTTTGATTACACCAAGAAAGGCATAACTAAATAAATTGTTATAAAATTTTTACTTTTTCGAATAAAACTGAATAGGTTTACAATACACATTTTAAATAAAAATAGATACATTTCAGAATAATTATTTTGGGGGAAAATCAGCGATTGAAGCCAACATAAATGAATACGTTTCTATTTTGAATCATTATTGTCGTCAACGTCAAAAGATTAAAATTATTCATAACGGAGAAAAGTGTGGCTGAAAGCCACTTTTACCTCCGCGTGACAGAAAGTGTAGATCCGTCCCTGAAAAATTCGGATCGGATTGTTCGTATAAAGAAAATGAATTTTAATAAGCTAGCTGTTTTCGTTCAAATTAAACACTAAACGAAACAACATCTATGCAAACCAAAGTGTTAAGCTAAAAATAATCAAGAAATTAAAAAAACATGAAAAACTTTTACAACGTGAATACCTTTGCAAACTATTAAAACTATAAACATATGCTTATATTTAATTCGAAATTGAATTTATTATTTTAAATATTTAATTATATTTAACACGAGGTATATAAATAAATAATAAACATCAATTCTCAGCCTACACATTTTTTTCTATTTATTTGAAGAAAACAAATGAATAATTTTGTTTAAATTCTTTATCCACAACAGAAGGATATAAAAAAATCCCCATAGATAGGAAATAAAAAAAAAATATATATAAAACACAACATGCGTGACCATAATTAAATTTCAAGAATAGTTAAAGCGTTTTACGAATAATGGAAAAGAAAGTAATTGTCTTTTTTCCTTTAATATTATATTTCTCTGCTTACCATGTTTTATGAATTTGTTGCTATTTCCTTACTGTGTTATATATTTTATGGGTTTGAGTGTAAAACAATTGTTTACAAGTTGTGGTAGATATGTCCTTTGGAGCGTAGATCATTACCTTACTGTTTCGCAAAATTAATATTTTACAATTTCATAAAACATGAGATTAAAATCAGTATGAACTGACCATGTGAAAAAAGATGAAATATATCATTGTGAAACTACATAATATATTTGAATTATTTGTTTCGTTATTTTTGTTTAAACGAAATTTGTGTGTATATTATCGTTCGGAGACAATATACACACGGTTGATAATTTAAATTTTAATTTTATATTGATAATAAGCTTAAAACCATTTATAAGTGAATGCGGTTAAACGGTTTTTAACCTAATTAAATTACATTAAATTTAGTTTTATTTTGAGAATGCAAAAGATAAAAACTTGAAAATGCCTTTATTTTGGCATTTTAACAATTGCCTCAAATATCAGGACAATAATTGTTTCATTATAATTTTCGCATACGTTTTTAATTAAATTTCTATAAAAAGAGTAGTTGCGCTCCTACATCCCGAGATAATTTATTTTTTCTTTCATTTTTATCATATTATCTTGCGTTTCCAATGGGTTTCATCCGACTGTAATTTTCTTCCACTTTTTATCATTTTTAAGGCCTATTTTTAAGAAGTACTGGTGCTATTTTGATGCAATTTAGTACATGAGTGTTTCACAATTTTGCCTTTAATGAAGCTTTTATTCGCTCATTAAGTATCATTGGAAAATATGATTTTTATATAAATTTTTCAGGTATGGGTTATATTCTTAAGAAAAGTTTTTTTTAACAACTTTTTTTTTTTACGAAATTTTACTAAATCTTCTGTTTTGTACTGACAGTGTTCCCCCACCGTGCCTGTAAGTGTGGGTCTAATTTTTTCACGTTTTAACTAAATATTTGAAGATGTAAACAATTATTAATAGCTTATATTGTTTCCTTATAATGGGTGATGTTGTTTGATCTTTTCATTTAATGCGTCTTATGTTTTTAACCAAATTTTCAATTCTGAATCTGAACATTAAGGATTTGGCTGTCTAACGCTTCATATTATTTTATTGGCGGAAGAATAGAACCGCTTAAGTTCCTGTTATTTACATTTTTTCCTGAATTTTATAGTATGAGTGTTAATTATTATACTCTTCAAATTAAACATACTAATAGGTAAGAGAACATTCATTTTAAATGAGGTTATAAAACATGGGATTACAAAAATAGTGTTTGAAAAATTTGTAAGTGTGTATTTTTAAATGTAATTCGGAAAAAAGTATAAGTAACGTACAAATTTCAATACATTTCATTAAATGTTATTTCTTTTTTCTGGACACATAAAATTTAGTAGATCAAATTTCTTTTTTCGAAATAGGAGTAAATTGCTTTCTTTCAGATAATACATAAGAGATTTGGTTGTAGTGGAATGGTGTTAGTACGAATCAAATGATAAAAATGAAACAAGTTAATTGTGTAGATTTTAACATTCAAAAGAATTTTTTTTATTTTTATATACAATTTAAGAAAATAAAAATTCATTGAATTTAAATTGTGCGTTGAACTTCAAACGCATATAACGTCTTATACACTAATTACTCTTTAATTGATGTACAATTTTCATAACAAATGTCTGTAAATATAGGGACGAAGTAAATATGTGGCTTTAGAATTTTGTTTTAAACATGATATATATAAAGGAGACAGATTAAACTAAATAATATAATTCGTCGGGTTGATTCGTTAACCTGCTGAGCACCTATTTGCAATGTTTACAGGACGAAGAAAAAATAATATTTGTATTCATAATGTTATCAAAGTTTGAAAAATCTCGTTCGTTACCTGTAATGGAATTTTGCTTGACTTTAAACTATAAATAGTACCATATTTTATACTCATATTACAAAATTCTGGAAAATAATGTAAATAGCAAGGACTTAAGCGGTTTTATACTTCTCCCATATAAAATAATATCAAGCGAATGACTGTCAAGTCCTTAATATTCAGGCTGATGATTGGAAATTTGCTTACAAATATTAGACTTACACATTAAATGAACTAATGAAACTAAAAAATCCATGATAAGAAAAAAATATTATTCATAATTTATAGTTTTTCATAGTTTACATAGTTTTTTTATAGTTTTTATTCATAGTTTACATCCTTAAAAATTTGGCGAAATCACGAAAAAATTTGACACGAGTATACCGGCACGTGGGTGGGGGAACAATGTCAGTGCAAGACTGAGAATTAAGCAGTATTTTGTTGTCAAGGGTCATTTTTGTTTTTTTCGTGTATAAAATTTACTCATAGAGTCATAGAGACCCCGGACTGACGTAACGTAATGACAGGCTTAGACCAATCAATAAAGTTAAGCAACCGCAGTCACAATCTGTATTTGGATGGGTGACCACCTAGCAGTACTGTGTACTGTTGTTGTATAATAATAATAATAATAATCCCCTTAATGGCTATATAGCTGAAAGTAGCTGAAGTCAGAAATTTTAAAAAAAATAAGTGATAGCGTCTTTTTTCTTGTACCAAACGATAGATAATACTATAAAGTTTCTAGGCCGTACAAAAACTCATTTACTACGCAGGTTAACGAATCAGGCCGACGATATTATATTAACTGCTAATGATTGACCAAAAAATGTAACAGCTCCACTATTATAATCTCAAACATCTCCACTATTGTTTAGCAAATATTTAGAAACATTCTTGATAGAAATTTTGTTCCTTTGTGATTTGTTTTCGGTCTAGACAGACCGCGAGAGACCACTCCTTGACCGACAGTTCGAGAGACCGGTTGACCTATAAATTATCAGATCAATAGGACTAAAGAAATTAATGTCGAGATGTAATTTTTTAAAATCAAACTTAACTTTTTTATTTTTTAGTAGCTATAGCTCGAAAATAATTTCCGAAAATCAGTTTTGTAATAACTTTCTTGTTTATTTCGTCAGTGTGCGTCGTTTTAGCTTCATGATATTTAGACTGATTATATTATTATATCTTAGTTAAGTCCAGTTAATAGTTGTGCTGTTTTTTTACAAAGAAGTAGTTTCCTGTGATAAAAACAAATCACGCTATATTGCCATTGTATTTAAAATTTTTATATTATTAAAAAAAAAATATAGAATAATTGATTAACATTTTGCCATTGACTTTAACTTGATAAATTTTGTAATTATTTTATACATAATTTCTGGGTATAATAAAGTTTACTTGAACACATGTTGCTATCAATATTTTATTCTTTTTATTATTAATACTAGCATTTAATTCATACACTAAGCGTATTTATAAATTATTCTTGTTTGTTTTTTGGTATGAAATTTAATTAAATTCATTAAATTAAAATAATTACAAACAAATCGCACAACGTTTTTATTCAAATGACGTCTATTGTTAAAACATTTTTCTCTACAACTCAAGTTCGTAAAAAACAGAGATTCGTACAAAATGTCATTATTACAAAAAATTATCCACACAATTATCCTCAGCAGTATTCAAAATTTTTTGATTGACAGCAAAAAGCATTTTAATGTTATACTTGCTTGTATTTGAAGTGGAATTGTTAAGACGTTTATGAAAAACGTTTTAGACAAGTTGTTTGTTGTTAAAACTATTTTAATCTTTGATGTTTTTTTCTTACTCTTATGGTTATTGATCCCACTAAAACTGAATTTAATCCTAAACGAATTTAAATCATCTTCATAGGTCTAGAATATATAACCAAAAATTTAACTAGCTATTACTTTGTTTTCTTTTGATGATAACCGTTAGACTGACTGAAATGGGCTTACGTGATTGCCATGAGAACCCATACCAAATTATTTAAGGCCTTAAATATTTGCTAGCGTTACAAATCCTACATTAAATTTTCTATACTTTCATATATTCTTTACATGTAAATTTTAATAAAAGATATTGTTATATTATTATATGTAGACCATTGGATCGACTTTGGTCATTCATTATACTCTCCAATTAAGGGATTCTTTCATGGAAAGGACTTATGTGCCACAAGTATTAACAAGTTTAAATAAAACCACTTCAAATCCTAGAAATATAATTAGTTTTTCAATTGCCTGCATCTAAAATATATAGCAAATCTCCAAAAAAAACATTTTGAATTATAGTTTAAAAAAATGACATTTATTTAATTGAAGTTATTATATTGAAAATAATCTAGTAAGAATAATTGAATAAATTAATTATTAATTTGAATTTTTAATTCAAATTTGAGAAATTTCAAATGGTAAATCAAATACCATTCACAGACTTATATATCATTTGATTGATACAGTAATATTTCGTAACTATAGACGTGAATATAAACATTTTAATGCACGGTGCCCAAACTAATGCTTTTATTAAACTTTAAAATAGCATTTTAGCGTTGTGAGTAGGTGATATACATTAATGTCAAAGGAAAGTCATACCATATTTAATTCATGTTATGAGTGAACATTATAAAATGAAAGTAATATTTTCTTTCTTGCATACAATAATAAATTTTTAAATATTTTATGTCAAAAAATGTTGGACTGTGTTGATAACATTGAAAAAAAGGAATGTGTATTTTGCGTGTAGTGTTTTGGATACGTATAGAATGAAAATCTTTTTTAAATGTTTTTATAAATACACTTTCACTTTTCTTTCCTTTGTCGTTTTTAAATACAATACAAAACTTTACAGAATCGAATAAACTTTTTTATTATATTTACGGTAAGCCGTTATTTTTTTTCCTTGTTAGTTTATACAGTAGAAACGTAAGATAAAAATTGAAAAAGATAATCATTTACGACATTTAAAATAAAATTTATAAATTAGAAGTTTATACGTGATAAATTTTCTGAAAAAGATTTAAGTATTAATAAGCTAACTTAAAGATTTTATCGCTTGGAGTCAAAATAACGGAAACTTCAAAGCCATTCAAAAATAACACAGAAACAATCAATATTTGCAATGGCTTTCTTTCCGAGTGGTATAACAATTAACGTATAATTCAATAGTTCATATTTTGAAATTCAATTATTTTTACAAGTAATTTTTATGAAATGCATTAAGGTATATTAATTTAGTCTAAAATTTAAACTCAAAAATATTTTGAAGAACCTTACAAAATATTGGTACGGATATTCATATAGTAATCTCTGTTTGTTATTATAAGAAAACAATCCTCAAAATTAAATAATAAGTAACGAATACCGTTCAATTAAGTCCTATTGACAAATCTCATAAGAAAAGCAACCAAAATAAACCTTTGTTTCTTAAAATCAAGCAATTTTGATTTCAAAAATTTTTCCACATTTTTTTTTTTTGTTCTTTTTTTTTGAGTCGTCATAGTTCAATTTTAAACTCGGGTAAACAAACTTTTAAATAATAATGAGATACTGTAATGACATGCTAAATCTAGAATGTTAAATAATATTTACGATTAACGTATTTACGATTGATAGATATTTTTTACTTTAGTTTCCTTGGTAATGTTACGTATATTTCTACAAAACATTGGAAAAAGTATTTCAAAAGAATTGTCTTGTCTTTTTCTTTCATTTCTATTTATTCTTCCTCTTGTCGTCTCAGCAGTCACTACAATACATAACTGGTCTTTCAAAAGTATATAGTTTATTTACGTGTTTTACTAATCTTAATACTATAATAAATGAACCTAAAGCATTATGCGAGCAATTAAATAATAACAAAGTTAATTCTTGTATTCGTTTCTTTTTTTTGAAACGTATTTTATGTTTGAAAGATTATTCGTCAATTCGTCAAATGATTTGAATGTGTTTTTTCAACTTTTAAAATGAAGAATTGTACTCTCTTAAAATCAAGACTACGTCTTTTTCGGTGTTTATATTTTAAACAACTGAAAAAAACAACTAATGGATTTAATTGTTTAGATACTCGACATATGATTGAATTTCATTCTTTGGACTATTTTTAAAAACATTCATATAATAATCTCAATATCCAGTCTATACACTTATACATACTTGTATAATAATATTTATTATAATTACTTATATGTGATAATTAGCTAAATTTGAGCTTAAATTGTGGCGAATCCAAGCATCTTACGAAAAAAAAAATGGAAGCAAAAGTTATAAATATT
This sequence comes from Chrysopa pallens, assembly GCA_020423425.1. Lineage (NCBI taxonomy): Eukaryota > Metazoa > Arthropoda > Insecta > Neuroptera > Chrysopidae > Chrysopa > Chrysopa pallens. The sequence goes on from CM035591.1 coordinate 111,618,907, forward strand.
TTTTGTTTTTTATTTTTCTATTGTCCTTTATAGTAAAAAGGATCTATTGGACTCAATGGACAGATTTTAATCATTCAATATTTTAATTTCACTTGTTATAAGAATACGTCAATAAAATTTCAGCTCGTTATCTCTTTTTGTTTCTGAGTCATCTTAATGACGGACGGACAACCGGAAATAGACTAATTAGGTATTTCTTTGTACACCCACACCAAAATTTTGTTTGTGCTGTATTTGATAGCGTTACAAAGTTTTGACTAAAATAATATACTCTGACATATTATGTATGTCGATATTAAAAATGTTCAGACTATATTCATGAAATCTAAAACTTTTTTCGACTAAGAGCATTAAAGATTGCTTGGACTATCGGATATTATCTCAGAACCACTTTGTACAGCGATAATACATTAAATGTGACTTGAAATTTACAAGTAATATAGACAAAAACCGGACACAATATTATATGGACACATATTGTCACAAAAAAACCTAATATTACGGACTAATATCAATGCAATTTTCACGTTTCTTTCAACATAATATTAGTAATACGAACAGGAGATTGATTCTATTTCCGTTTATCAGATGATGTGAAGTGGAAAAAAATTTATAGAAAATATCATCACAATACCCTGAACTATATAAACTGTTATTATACTGGGATCAAGTATGTCTTATTTTTCTATAATCTAATGTCAATGTGCTCTGAATTTGTTCTATGGATAGACACAGACAGACATAAAAGGTGAATATTTTGTTTTGTGGGATATTCAATCAATATATTCAAAATTTAATATTGAAATAGTATAGAAATCAATATGTTATTTGAAATGGTTTTAGATTTTCTTTTGGTATGTTTTATATAACTAATGAAAAATGAAAATGATTTCAAATTCAAATAAAATTTCGTTTATTTTGTGTGTGTATCTAACATATATAAATCCCTCGTTGAGCCCTCTAGGATATTTTATAACAAAATATGATGTAGGCCGTACATAAAAAAAAAATTGTTGACTCAGAATATCAAATTCGTACGGGATTAACCTAAAGGTCACATAAATAATAAGTATATCATGTTATTTATCCTCTTCATAAACACGTTCAAAATTTTGTATATTGATTTATTATACTTGTGCAACAACCTATTGCTATACGCAAATACTGGTAAGTGGATCCTTCTTTTTTCGAACTTAAAATTTATAAATATTAATATAAGTACCGACTATGATTAGTTAGCTTAGTGATTAGCTAGCCGGGTTAGCTAGTTAGCTTAGTGATATGAATTAACAATCAAGTTTTTATTTAATGTAATATATCCTAAATAAATTCATACAAAGTTAGTAGCCGGATAATCGGTGCTGTTAACCGAATAGTCGCCAACTAATCAGAATAAGCCTAATAAATATTCTTGTTTTTGTTATTTTAATAAGAACATAATTCAAGAATGGTAGTGGCGAGTCCAGTAACTTATTTACTTATTTATTTATTTTATTTATAAAAATAAATAAATATTGTGATACATGCCAAAGCTTTTATCTCAGTCGTAAAGCATGTCCTTTTTGCAAAAATCAAAGGATATAAAAGCTCACGTTGTTTTTCTATTAAATTGCAACATAATAGGTTGAAAATCACGGAAAAATACTTATCGTACGAATTGAAGTATACGACCAACAAATCATTGATTTTTGAAATATATCAAACGCGTGCAAATATATAAGCAATTTATATTTTATTTTGATTGTATCATAATTTTTATTAAAGAATAATATTTTTCAGGTATTATACCAATAATAACATCAGCCAAATTTTCAATATCTCTTATATTTAATAAAAATCAGAAAAATTTTCTGTTGTAAAGCCAAATATTTGCAACGAAAAAAATCATTTTGAGTAGTTCTGGACATCAACATCTTGGTTTTGTACAAAAGTATGCTGTGACGTCTGTTTTATAAAGCATAAATTTAAAATTTATTGAATTATGTTTTAACAGGAAGGAGACGGATAGAAAATACATAAAATTTTATAATTTCAGATGTAGAATTTATAAAATGCATACAGTTTAATAATTGATTTTATGGTCTATTATTTCATAATATTTTGTAATATTTTTATTGGCTGTAAAAGCTACCCCTACCATTTTGAATTTACCACTTGAAAAAAACTATAATTTGAATCTAGTAATTAAAAACGATTAAATTTGTTATGTGCTTAAAATCTAGTATCTTTCTATTATAGTATCTTTATGTATCTTAAGTGTTTTCTCTAGGTGCACAACTAATGCGAATGAGATATGATGTAGTTACGTTCCATGGATTATATTTGCTAATCAATAGTCTTTTATTTGTATAATTAGTCTTCGCACGTCAAACAGAGGGCAAGAACAGGCGGGTTCCAACATGAAATAAAATATCATAAAAATTTGAAAACGATTAATTTCATTTATTTTAATGCTGAAGTTTAGGTGGTTTGTTAACAGTTGTTGTCCTGAAACAAATTTGTGTTCTTCGTTCTATTGACGTAAATAACATGTAATTATGCATTGTATTTATTTTAATTTTCTAGCACAAATAACTAACTCAACACATATTTATCCAAATGTTATAAAATTTGGTATGCACAATATTGACATGATAACCTAGTGCTTGTCGATTTTTTTCCCGAAAAAAATTATAATTTAAAAATGAAAATTAAATTTTATATTTAGAAATATTTTTATAACGAAATCTTTTGGACAAGCACTAAGTTTTCAAGTCCATATTGTGCATATCAAATTTCATAACATTTAGAGTTATTCGTGCTGGAAAATGGTATGGTTTTGATAAACCTCCATTAAAGTAGGCTAGGTCTATAAATTTTGAAATTATGCGCTAATCCAAAACAGAAATATTGTAAACCGAGCTTTGATTGTGAACTATTTTATTTTAGCTGAAAATTTTTGTTCAAATATGCAAAACAAGCTAATATTTGTCTTACTTGGATTTCTCTGAGACCGCTATATCTAAATAATAACACAATCAAGTAATGTATTTTGTCAAGCTTAATTTCAAAAGCACTATACATTAGTATGTGTTATGTAAAAAAACCTAAAATGGGTATTTCAGAAAGCGTTAGTTGAAATAATTAAATTATAAATATCTTTCACATTAATCAACAATATAAAATTAAATAACTTACACCACATCTTGGATATTATAGTGAAAAATATTAGTTAACCTTCAATCTACCTTTATAAATCAATTATACTCGCTTACTCGGAATACTTCTTAAAATGAGTTATAATACGTTCGCAATAAGAAAATTCTTTTTCTTATTGCGTTTTTATAAATCATTTCGAAGCTTGCCGTAAAATCAATTATTCTCTCGTATAATTATTAGTTAAATTTCGTCTACCGTTACATTATCTTTTAAGTAGTCAGCTATTTTAAATTCAAAACACTACAGGAAGTAAACAATTATAAGAAAGTTGAATATATTACGACCAACTTCAACCATATTTTTCATCAAGAACTGGCTATGACTACGACTACCGACTATGAAAAACAGGCTTTATGCCTTTATAAAACTCGGAGATCTACAACATGAGGACGATATACTGAATGGTTTAATTTAAGAGTTTCCCAAATTAGTTCAATATCGCTCTTTTATTATATAACTAAAATTTATTATGTTCTTATAAGCTGAAATTTAAAATAAAATAAAAGGAACATATAAACAGTCAAAAAATTTCCAATTTACCTTATAGAAGTAGGCCATCAAATACATAGGAGACACGAAAAATGTTAGTTAAGGGATAATTCACATTTTTAAATGTGAAATAGTTACACTTCTTAAAGTTCTTTAGTAAAAATATAGCAAATATGAAATGCATAGTTTTCTTTACGATGGTCGGTAGATTGATAGTTAATGAGCAAATGGTTTCTACATATAATTGCATAAGTAATGAAATTTTCATATTCCACATGTAATTTCACTCAGATAAAAGGAGAAATTTTGTACATTGTAGAAAACCAAATAACCTCACTCGATGATGTGCTACTGCATACACCAAGCAAGCACAAGCAAAGCAACAACATTGCTTACTAGAAAATCATATACACACACACCAGCATCACCCTCAACTGTAGCGCTGTAGCTCCACGTCTTTCCCGTACTACAACTTTTACAATCATAGTCATAACCATGTCACAAACACCACTTATGGTAACAGAAATCATGCTGCACTGCGATGTTGAAAACAACATATGTTTGAATTGTCGTTTTAGACTCTGGTGCTGGTTGTAAACATAGTTAGGAGAGGATGTTTAGTGTACGTATGTGTTTGTGTGGATCATAAAGAACTTGTGTAGAATATCAAATAGGGAAAAAAAATTTTTATATATATTCAAGCGTTTTATAAAAACTCATAAATGTGAACACATTACAGATGATATACGTTTTACTAGTTAGAGAGAGGCACCAGCATCAGTTAGAGGCACCCATAGTCATCATCAACCGTTTGTTATGTGACTAAACTATAAGCAAATATTACTACACTATGCTATAAATTAATTAGTTTATGTCCTAGTTATATATTCTATTTTTTGTTTTCTTTTGTTTTTTTAATTTTACTAAATGATTCGAAACACAAATATCGATTTTTACGAGGATGGTAGCTAGTAGTATTAGATAATGTAGTTGGTATTTAACTATAGTAATAATAAAAGTTTTAAAGTTATATTTTTATACCCGGAATATATATGACATGTAGTAGGGTATATTAAATTTGTTGTTAATTATGGGTAATGCATAAATTATTGATATAGTTAATTCCACGAATTTGAACATTTTCGCAACAGAAAAATTTTATACAATGATTTAGGACTAAAAATAATTTTTAGTTCGTGGATCACCTCAATCATTTCTTTGAGTTATATTTTAAAAAAATACAAAAAACGTGTGTTTCAAGAACAAGTATCATTCATTTAAAATATTTTTTCATAATCTGTCCAGATTGGTCACAAATTCAGTTTATAACTATCCAATTGATACACACTAAATTCTAATAGACGTTATATAATAAATTGCATCAGTAGTATTCTATTATGGAAAAACAAAGAGATAATAATTTTGGAGTTAGCAACGGTATCGTCTAAATTGAGTTCAAATACTATGTTGTTGATTTAATTTTCTATTCAGTAATCATTTATATCATCATTTTCACATAACTTTTGAGCTAATCTAAAAATTAAAAAACTGAATAGGAGCCATGCTAATATTAAGTAAGCAGATTTTCTACAATTATTTACCCCTCCCCCGTGTCAGCAAAAGTACGCAAACCTCTTCCCCCATGCCTTCCATACTTACGTAATCTTTGGTAACTATACGCATTTTTCTTTTAATGAATTATGTTTTTTTATTGATTCGTGAGCAGCAGTTAGCTATAAGGCTTAAGATAGATGAATTTAACGCGCATAATATAAATTTAAACAAACTTTATTGACACAGTTATTAAAATATTTATTTACTTATTAGAGTAAGGTACAGATATTATAATTTTATAAAGTAATATTACGAACAAAACAAACCTCTTTTGAATTTTTGGTATACTTAGTAATTCCATCCAATTAACAATCTTCAGTCCATGATACCCGAATCCATAACAATTTGTGGGTAGCCATTTGTGTAAAAAAGTAAATAATTACTGCTGACGTAATCACGATATCGATCCTCACATCATCAAACTCAAAATAAAAAAATTAAAATAAATAACCTAAAATCAAAAATAACCTAAGAAACTAGTTTGCCATAGTGTGCCGTCATTTTGGTAAGAATTAATGTTGGCATATGCCAGATCAATTTGAACAGTTATCCAAATTAGTAAAGAAATGTTTAATAGTGTTTGGTTCTGTTTTCTTCTCAATGTGTTATGCAGTATTCTCAATATTATATACCGATATTAAGTCAACAAAGTGGTAGAGAGTTCTTTTACAGGATTTTAAGTTTAAATTTTAATGTATTTTAAGAGGTATTGTTTATTTTGTTCAGTTATTATTATATGATTTTCAGTTTTTAATTTAAATTATTGACATACAACTCACGGTACAGAAATCTTTATTTAATATTGTACGATATTAGTAATTATTTTTAATTTTTATTATCATTTTAGTTTTCAATTACAAAGGGACTATTTTAATGTTTTTATTTCATTTTCTTAGGTTCCACGTGGCGAATGAATTTCGTATATAAATTAAATTTCACAAATAATCGAATAAAATGTATTATATATGGCTTGAATAATAGAAATAGAAATAATCAAAAATTATTTAATGGAATTTATTGTTCGAATTCATTTGAATTCCTCAACAAAAACAATATATTATTATTAATTTATATTATAGAAATATATTTGTATGTTAACCTGAAAGACCTTTTGCATATAACATAACATAACTATAAATAATATATTTTACACAAAATAGTTTTTGGTGCACCTTTTTGGTTTTAAGTAATTTCAATGGTATGTGGTAAATATACAAACGAATATCTTTATGCATCATATCGTCATAGATGTTAAAACGATGATTCGTGATATACATCTCATATCATTTACATGATTATACTAATGTAATTTTACAGCGTGTTTACTAAAATAACATGCACGTTCGCAATACTGCAGATTGCTCTTCTTTCTACAAAATGGAGACAAAAACTGCGCACAGTATATTTTTTGTTTTGTTTCATAGACAGTGTCTTAGGAAATTGATAATGATAGTTTTAATTTCATTTCGTTGTATGCGTCATGATCATGATGGTGTTTAAATTCACGATTCGTACCAAACGATTGGTTATTCATAATTAATGCAAACATACAGGCTAAAATTAATGATTCAGAATTTTCTCCACTTCATCCTTAAGATGATAATACAATAATAGAAAAGTACAATAATAGATACCCACTTGATTTTTTTCTTGGATCTTCAAACAAGCTCATTGTTCTTACTTTAGTTAGATCGCATCTGATGTCCATCATCATATTATTATATAATTTTTAATAATGTTGAGTACAATGAATTACTTAATTTTGAAGATCAAAAAATTTTAAATGAAATATTTATTGTACTTCTACATTTAGTTTTAAATTGAACATTTAAGTAATAACACGAAATATGCTTAATTATAATGTTTATTTAAGTGAATTTTTACTAACTTTAAAAAAGGTATTTTATTCAGCCAGTTTCAAAATTTGGAAATAATCACCAACTATTATTCCAGGTATCTTTTAATCAGCACAAGTCACAGTGGGTTTTTTTTTTTTTTTGAATAATATTAAAAAATGAATTTTCGAATATCAAAATGCGGTAAAGTCCTAATACTACCAGGGACCTGAAGCAGTTTCGTATCTTCAAGTAGAAAGAATGGCAGGTGCTAAATTATTCGCCTTGGGGTCTGAATTTTTCAAATTAATGTGCTGGTAAAATAGAATTAACCAGATTGTGGTAAATAAGATACCTCAAAGAAAGATGTATATTCCTCTCAAATCCCATGATTTGAATTATTCCTAACATAATTTCGTGTTTTGCAATATCGATACCATTTTAAGCGCAAAATTTAATATCTTCTGTTCGCAATTTGAGTTACCTAGCCAGTTGACAAACTTGAAACTAATAGAATAACAATTTTAAACGAAAGTTTTGAATTTCGGACACTTTTTTAAATTAATGCTCCAGGCCAATTAACCAATAACATTTCTACTTCGATTAATTTACATCGCCATTTATATTTACATATCTGCTATGAATTAGTATTTTCTTAAATCATTTTACCGATTCTTTTTCTTTGCCAGCCTGAATAAGGTGTTTATATTATTGTAAATGAATACTCAATTTTGCGTGACTCACTGTTTAATTTTACGAGGTCATGAAATGTTAATTACTAAGACAGATTAAAGAAAATTGTGTAACGTCTTTCAATATTTAAGCTAATTTAATTTTATTTGCAATCGTTTAACCAACATCCTGTATAATAAATACTATATCATACATGCGAAAACTTGAAAAGCTTGTAATACTGGTAATGTTTGTTGCACGTGAAGATAGTTACATAACTTTATTGCTCTTGTTGCTCATTTCAATAGTACTATATACTTATTATGATGATTTTTGTAGTCATTCTCTGCTAGTCATTAAAGCTTTCAAATTCAAAATAGTAATTCTTCGTTATTAATTTCTATAGAATTTTAGTTTAGGATGTATGCCGCGCCGAATATCCAGTGTATCTATACTTTACAATATATATATATTTACAATAGCATACTCCGTCATTCATACATACGTACAGTTTTTTGGTTTTGCAATAACAATAGAGGGCTTTTTATAATTAATTTATACAAACACACACACATTTGTATTTCAAGTATCCAGCCAACCATGCAAATTATATTGTATGTATATATTGGGTTGACGTTTTGGTTGAATTAAATAAATAATTTTTATGAAACGCGGATTTTTATAAAAATATAATACATTTTTAAAAAAAAAAAGTTATAGCCAAACTTTCGGTTCTCCAATACAAATACTTGGCACCTCAATTTTTTTTATGGATTTTGGTAAAACAAGCCAAAATAAGAAAAAAGGAAGAATACCAATTTTCGAGTTTTCGTCTATTTTTCGATTATACATGGGTAGTTTAATCACAGGTTGAACGTAGGGCCCAAAAACCAACCCGACCCGTGCAAATTAGACCCCAGAATTACATGGGGTCTAATAACTGTTATTAAATTGGTAATACATAATAACAATTGAAATTGGCCTACTTGTATTTTTCATAGTTGTATTAAATATACAAGTGTTGATTTTTAATTGAATTAAATTTCGGTTATTCGTGCTTGAATTGTGTTTAAATTATAGTTTTTTAACAAAAAATAATAATTAAATCTTTTATTCAATGTTTTAAATTGTGGTATTTGTGACATAAATACGATAATTTCTAAAAATAAGTGTCGATAACTCGAAAAATAGGCGAAAACTCGTAAATTGGTACTCATCATTTTCGTCTTATTTTGGTTTGTTTTATCAAAATTAGTTGCCAAATCAATGCGCCACGGATATCGTAAACTCCCACAAATACTCAGTTCAGGTAGTTGGGTCAGGCAAGCAAAATGTTTAGAAATATTATGTTTGGGGAACACATAAACTGTGCTAATGATGAATAAACTTTTTCCAGTAAAAAAATTATTTTAATTCTATAAAATTTTTTTGTTTAAAAGTCAAAATTTCATTTCGAAGTTATTTTTATATTATTTATTTATTTTTATATTTTTATATTATTTAAATATATGATAAGTATTCTCTAAATTTTGAGTGGATTTTATAGTATTCAACGTTAAACGGTTCTAATTTTTTTTTTTTTTTAATACTACGCTTTCATCGAATTTAATTTCGATTATAGATCTAGAAATATAAAAACTAATTGTTTACTTTTATTGTTTGTAAGATTAATTTTTTACTAATAGATCTATTTGTCAACTATGCGGATATTTTTGAAATTTTTGAAGTTATTATAAACAAATCGTTGAAAAACATGTATTTGTGAAAAAAAATCGTTGAAAAATTGACAATTTTACATATTGCAAAGTTTCAATATAGATTCAAAACCAATAGCCAGTTTTATATAGAGTAAATTTCTAAAAAACAAATTCCTCTATATGACATGACGGATTCGAACATAAATAATTTATTTGTGAAAAACTGCAACTGTTTTACTGATATGAAACCGTATAGGAATATTCATATCCATTGTTGTATTGAGATATGCAAGATGTAGACATAAATATTATACAGAGTTGGAGTTAGTTTGAACCACTTTTAAAATATGTGTGTGTCCCTAGATGAAACTTTACTGGGTGTGGGTAGAAGTAGTGTCATTTAAAAAAAAATGTTTTTATTCACCTACTAATAGCTTCCAAATAGGATGCCCATGTTTTCACCTTGAGAAAACAACAGCATAATTCCAAAAGGAGACAATTCGATGTATTCAAGTGTATATCTGAAAAGTGAAATTCAATGAAAATCAAAAATACCCTGCCAAAAATGAAAAAGGACTAAATGAAAAAGGAAAAAAGGAATGGCTTGGCATTTATTTCTATGTACAAAGTTTGTTGTTATTAATTGATAGTGAGATGTCTGTGAAATAAGAGCATGACGAATGCTTTCACTTATTAGATAGAGAGACATATTAGAATTTTAATCAGGAATTACTATACTATGAAATTATACCTACATATTTCTCTATTTTGTATGTTTCTATTACATTAATGAATTTTTGTATCCATGCATGGTAAAAATAAATTTAATTCCACACGTATTATATTCATGTGGTATTGTTCTGCTGTTTTCCCCTCTGTATCCAGAATAATCAATTCGAACAATATTTAAATCATTGATTTTCATAAACAGCGGTTGAATGATTCATGCTATATCTCTATAACGGCTTAACCGATTATTAAATTTGAATATGATCAAAAAACAACCCAAAAAAATACTTCTTACGCATTGGTATAAAAGACTCTATTTCAGTAAAATGACTTTATTTTTTACCCGATTATTCGTTTTGATTTTGGATTTTTCTTTAATAACGAAGTTCATATAGCTCATGTACATAAAAAATATCTTAAAATTTCATCAAAATTTATTAAATGATACCAATATTTAAGCGAAAAATAGGAAGCAAACTTCGAGCGCTATATCCCCGAATAAAGAGATGAGATTTTAAAATGGGACCTTCCCTAACACCTCTAATATTGTCTACCTAAAATTTTTAAATATCGTAGATATACTTCGTAAGTAAAATTATAGATTACAATATTGTATATGTTTTTAATTTTTTATTATTGATAAGATCCAAAGAAAAGCATGGATAATTTGTTCTTTTTGATCTGATAACTAAAAACTACATCTGTACAGTTTGTTTAATTTGTATTAAAGGTGTATTCATAGATTATAGATAAAAGAAGTATTATGAACGATTGTATTGTCCTTATTTTGTGAATAGTAAAAGTATGATGATTCCACTTCTGTACAATCGCACTGCTGCAGATCTGTGAGTCGCAATACTAAATAAAAATAAATAAGAAATCATAGCTGACTGATATTAGTGTACAGGAAAATGCATTACGCTATGACTGTAGTATGCCTTAAAATGCGGTACTAAATTTATTGGATGATTCGTCAGGATTTAAAATTTCGGATTATGTCGTTGTAAAAAGGTAAATAATACTCTCTGATGGGAAATTTTGAATTAAATTTTGAAAAATTGCAATCGTTATTTTCTTTGTGATCCGGTGATGCTCAATGTATAGTTTTGTATAAAACAAAACTATAGCAAAATAATTGGAGATTGATAGACGCCATTTTTTTTATTTCTTTTTTTTCGTCGAGTTAATTGCTTAGACACTCGACGTATGATTGTTTGATTTTATTCTTTGGACTATTTTTAATCAGCATTCATAAAATACTATAAATATCAAGTCCATACAGTTATATATGTATACATGTATAATAATAATATGTATTATTATTACCTTTATGTATGTAAAATTGTGGAGAACTCAAAGTTTTCACGAAAAAAGATTTCAACCTAAAGTTGTATAATTCAAACATTTTTTGTATTTAAATTTTTATTTTATAGTTTAAAAGTTGTGTCAAATATACATTGGACCCAATTGACCGATTTTGCTTATTCACGAACTTAAACTCACTTTTTCGCTGTCTCTGCTTGATATTGAGTTATCTTGATGACGGGTGAACGGACAACCGGAAATGTACTAGCTAGGTGCTTTTACAAAACTTAGATTAAAATTCATATACTCGATATACTAGGGTTTAATGACTTAAAATTATATAAACTTTTGAAATTGGCCTCCAATTTAGGTATGAATCCTTATTGGACGCTTAAGTGATCAAAAATTATGTACCGACTGTGACACTTAATTATCTATTTGAGATATGTACACCCAACATATTTTGAAACAATTGATAAAACCTGAACGAATTACACTATAAATATTAACATTTACGAATGACAATGTCATATAGTATCTACAATTGTACTTAGTCTTCATGACACAGATTCTGTTCAATTTAAAACGATTTTAAGTTGTATTCTTCAAAGATATATATATATATATATATATATATATATATATATATATATATATATATATATATATATATATATATATATATATATATATATATATATATATATATATATATATATATATATTATTTATTTATTTATACCACCTGAATATTATATAATATATACAGTGTATATATAAATAAATAATATAAATATAGACTGCTTCATGAAACATGTACATTCCATGATAATGTTTTGAAATACGCAATACTTCAGCATATAAATTGTATTGTCAATGTGAAAAAAATTTCTTTGAAATTATTGGGTTGAAAATTTTAAGAATGATCAATGTAATTGTAATAGTATATTTATTTTTAATTTCAAATCAAAATAATAACTCGTTTAAATTTATGAATGAATTTTGAGAAATTTCATATGTTAAATCATATTTCTTAAAATTCATTGAATTGATAACGAATTATTTCGTAACCATAGCAACGAAAGAAAACAAACTCTCCTATAAACCTTTTAATAACCTATTTTTTACAGGTGAATATAACAATTAACAAAGTTAATTGCGTAGTTACTCGATATATGGTATAATTTCAATGAACTATTTTTAAGGATAAGCACTTATAAAATACTATAAATAATCAGTCCATACAGTCATAAGCACATAATATAACAATATTTAATATAATTATAAATGTACTTATTAGTTAAATCTAAGCAGAAATTGTGGCGAATCGGAACAGTTTACAAAACAATGTTTATAAAATAGTTGTTTTGAAAAAACAAATAGTTTTGTGTTTCAAAAAGTGTATCTTTATTGGTTCAAAAGATGGTGCCAAATAAAAGTAAGTATAGATCTACAACTGGGTGTTTCAAACGACTAATTAAATTCTCGTCTTAAAAGATTTTTACTTATTAAAAAAAAAACATAACAATACACTCTGTAGATGGCTCAATATGATTGTTATATATAACAATCTCTGCTTTCAAAATTATTTACATTTGTTCTTTCAAAATCATTCTGTTCAATTTTGACATCGAATGTAGAAAACATTTCTACTGAACTATTTCTATTTGTGTACACTCTTTACATTCGATGTCAAATGTGAATAGCAGTATGTTAATGTTTTCAAAATCAAATATTTTAATACAGAATAACTTTTTTCGTAAACCTTTTAATGAAAAAGTTTTCCGAATGGAACCAACTTTAGTAGACATACTGTATATATGTACAACATAAATATAGGTAACCTTGCTATTTTATAATAATAATACACCTCCAGCCTCCCTGTATTCATATTCATGAAATATTTATTAAAATATTATAAAAACAGAAACTCGAAAATGAATAAGAATTTTTATTTTTATATTATTTTTTTAATATTTTGCATTTGTTATTATTATTTATAATATATTTTTTGCTCAGTCATTTACATTTTGAATAGTAATAACATCACTTTTGAAGTAATGTATACTTCCCGATTTTCGAGTATGTTTTTGTTTTCAACCTGAAACTTGAAATAAAAATATTTGGATATTCTTTTACTTAAAGTGTATTTTCAAGAATTTTTGTTTTCTTTTAATTAAAATTCTTAATGAATAAACCATATGGAAATATCGCTTTTTATGAATGTAAACGTTTACTTATTTTATAAAAAAAAAAAAAAAAAAAAGAAATTCATAACGATTCACTGAAATTTTTTTTAAATATTAGATTTTTCAGTTTAATCTATATTTAATTTTTTTCCATATTAAAGTTGAGATTTCATGTAATAGAAGTTTGGCGCGATCCATGGCGCGCACGCCACTTATAAATTTAGTCAAATAGAAGAGACTTAGGCAAAACATTTTAGTAAAGGATTTACGTATAAAAATGCTACTTGTTTTTCAATAGAATACATATTCAGATATCATTTAAAACAAAAAAAACGTTAATAAAAATTAATTAAATTATACCCGACTTCATTACAATATAACCAACCACCACCTACCCTTCAAAAACGTGTTTCAGTTTTATATTCGAAACAAAGAAAAACACATAAAAGTATTATAGATTTTTTGAAGTTATTTTTTTTTGTCAAATGGCGCATGACCCCGCGAATTACTATTGGATTAGGCAATTAACATGAACTGGCGTTAATACAAACCATTTTCGTAAAATTTTCTTTGTCGGAAAACTTTCTATAACAACCCTAAAAATTGAATTTTTTAACTATTAATATTTAAGGTAAAATGACTTGTGACCCCTCAAATTATGATCAAAATACTCGTTTAAGATCAAAAAAAAGTAGTAAAAACCATTTTATCGAATTTCACCCCATCGGAAAATCGTCCAAAACCAACCCACCAATACAACTTTTTTTAGAAAATAATTTTTTCGGCTTAAATGGCCTATGACCCCGCGAATTATTATTGGATTATGCAATTAACATGAACGGGCGTTGATTTAAGCCATTTTCATAAAATTTTCTTTGTCGGAAAACTTTCTATAACAAACCTAATTATTGAATTTTTTGACTATTAATATTTAAGGTAAAATGACTTGTGACCCCTCAAATTATGATCAAAATATTCGTTTTAGATCAAAAAACGTTATTAAAAACCATTTTATCGAATTGCACTCCATCGGAACATTCAAATCAGGTCAAAATATTTATATTATTTCATGTAAATTGGTGGAACCTCCAGTATCTACTATACCTACCAATAATTAATAGATATTACCTAATACCTAAAAACATTGGTGTAGTTTCTGCCATTTCATTTGTCTGCTCTACATGATTAAATGTTCCATGACAATAATAAAAACATTAAAATATCCCAATTAAACGATCAATTATTGAAATATCGGATTTATTTAAATATTAAAATGATCAATTATTGAAATATTGAAATATCGGAATTATTGAATTAACGGTGAAATATCGAAATTATTACAAAATATCTCCTTATCAAAATAGTTTCAAATAAAAATAATACTTACATGATTGTTTTTAGTTTAAAATTAATGTAATACCAATTAATTAAATCCCACATTCAACCGCATATTATCACGATACTAAGATACCTTTGGTTTTTTAATAACAGGGGAGTACATATTACAAAACGATCCAAAACAGTAGTGAAATATAATGAAATAATGACTAACACTTTAATTTTAAACTTTTTATTTTTTACAAAATTTTACAAAAGTGAGAAACATTGATTTTAATTATTTATTTTACAGTCTTATACAAACAAAAATATATACAAATTTTATAATCAAAATAAATACACCAATATTAGAGAAAAATTGATTTAATTATTAATAGAAAATAAAATTAAAAAATAAACGGGACCTGAAATATAATTAAATAATCAAATCAAATTAATAAATATTTTAATATATCTCACCGAATTATCGCGTCTTGTAAAACTAACCTTACTCTGTTCACAATTATATATTTCTATAACTCTTTTATATAATAGAAGTTGCTGCTTGAATATGTTTTACAGGAACTGAAAAATAATAAAATGATACTATAAAATTTTTCAAATTAATAAATATTTTAATATGACTCACCGAATTATCGCCTCTTGTGAAGCCAACCTTCCGTTGTTCTTCCATGGCACTCCATTAAACACAAATATTAAGTCAAACCCTAACACTATCCAGTTTTATGTCACTTAGGTTACAGTTGTAATTGATTTTCTTTTAAAAATAAAAACCAAACATTCTCAACAATAATTTGTATGTTTTATATACCTAAGCCATAGAGATAACTGCCGAAGTTTCAGTCCGGGCTTACAAATATCATGACTTGGTACAATCGTCCTTTGCAGAACTACTTCATTAGTACACACATAATCATCGGAAAAAACATGATTTTTATGATTAGTATAAAATCTAATTCAAACAAAAACCTATTCAAGTATGGTCAGTCATTCAGTTTATAGGTTACAGGTCGAATTGATTTTCTTTTAAAAATAAAAACCAAACATTCTCAACAATAATTTGTATGTTTTATATACCTAAGCCATAGAGATAACTGCCGGAGTTTCAGTCCGGGCTTACAAATATCATGACTTGGTACAATCATCCTTTGCAGAACTACTTCATTAGTACACACACAATCATCGGAAAAAACATGATTTTTATAATTAGTATAAAATCTAATTCAAACCTTCAAACCGTCTAACCGAATTACCGCGTCTTGTCAATTTAACCTAACATTAGTCACAGTCAGTCACACTGTTTTAAATTATTTAGAGAACCTAAAAATAATGAAATAATAATAATAATAGCAAATTTTTTAAAATTAATCAATATTTTAATATGACTCACCGAATTGCCGCCTCTTGTGAAGCCAACCTTCCGTTGTTCTTCGATGGCACTCCATTAAACACAAATATTAAGTCAAACCCTAACACTATCCAGTTTTATGTCACTTTGGTTACAGTTGTAATTGATTTTCTTTTAAAAATAAAAACCAAACATTCTCAAAAATAATTTGTATGTTTTATATACCTAAGCCATAGAGATAACTGCCGAAGTTTCAGTCCGGGCTTACAAATATCATGACTTGGTACAATCGTCCTTTGCAGAACTACTTCATTAGTACACACATAATCATCGGAAAAAACATGATTTTTATGATTAGTATAAAATCTAATTCAAACATAAACCTATTCAAGTATGGTCAGTCATTCAGTTTATAGGTTACAGGTCGAATTGATTTTCTTTTAAAAATAAAAACCAAACATTCTCAACAATAATTTGTATGTTTTATATACCTAAGCCATAGAGATAACTGCCGGAGTTTCAGTACGGGCTTACAAATATCATGACTTGGTACAATCGTCCTTTGCAGAACTACTTCATTAGTACACACATAATCATCGGAAAAAACATGATTTTTATGATTAGTATAAAATCTAATTCAAACCTTCAAACCGTCTAACCGAATTACCGCGTCTTGTCAATTTAACCTAACATTAGTCACAGTCAGTCACACTGTTTTAAATTATTTAGAGAACCTAAAAATAATGAAATAATAATAATAATAATAATAGCAAATTTTTTAAAATTAATCAATATTTTAATATGACTCACCGAATTGCTGCGTCTTTTAAAACTAACCCCACAATGTCACTGTCAAATATTTCTAACACTGTTTTTAATTATTGATGTGTTCACTTCAACTGTCACTATGAAACTGATTAAGTTTAAATTTGAAAATTATGAAATATTTTAATATGACTCACCGAATTGCCGCGTCTTTTAAAACTAACCCCACAATGTCACTGTCAAATATTTCTAACACTGTTTTTAATTATTGATGTGTTCACTTCAACTGTCACTATGAAACTGATAAAGTTCAAATTTGCAAATTATGAAATATTTGAATTTGGCTCACCGAATTGCCGCGTCTTTTAAAACTAACCTCACAATGTCACTGTTAAATATTTCTAACACTGTTTTTAATTATTGATGTGTTCACTTCAACTGTCACTATGAAACTGATTAAGTTCAAGGGGAAGTTTCTACTCATGGAGGCTTTACAGGACTGAAATATCATGAAATTATAACTTTAAAACTAAAAATTTTACGCCCCTTAATAGGCTTGAACAACCTACTATTTGGTTAATAGATCAACGACATAACGAATTGCGACACGAAGGCTTGTTACAGTGATCCAAATTAGTAGTGACATATAAATAATCATCAATTGCTCTATTAATATAAAAATTTTGCGCCGCCAAATAGTTTCGTAACCACGACCTTTTGGTTGTTATCACAACGCTATTACCAATTTCGCCACAGAGGCTTGTTACAATGACTCCAAAACAATAGTGACATATACATATATAATCAATTAATCTAATTATAAAAATTTTCATCCCGGAATAGGCTCGAACCGCTGACCTATCGGTTGACAACCCATGCCTTTAAACAATAACGCTAAATTGTCTGTTTATATGATACAAAGAGAATAGAGAATATAAATCAATAATCAATTAATCTGAATAAAAAAAGTAGAAACCGTCCCCTAGATTCGAACCACCGACCTTTCGACTGAGAACTCTACACACTAACCAATTGTGACACATAAGCTTGCTAGAAAAATCCAAAATCATAAATCCTAATTTGTTTCAAAATCATATTTTATAATTATTTTTTTAAATTTAAAATTCAACTCGCCCAGCCCCCCATATTTTGACACATTGTTTCACTTACATATTTGATAACCTTTAACTGAAAAAAATGTTCAAAATACAAATATACACGAAAAAAGCTCAGTGTTATCTCTTTATTCGTAGATAGAAAAAAAGCTTTCCAAATACCTACTTTAATTATTAAAATAATTCTCAGTTGATTGAATTATACAACTATTATTTTATACAATTATTTTAATAATTAATATATTATGCAAATTTTAAGATGAAAAGTTATTAATGTTTTATTTCGTTGTTAGATTTTGATTAATATTTACAAATACTTTCTATAAAATTGCTTTTTTTTTATATATTCAGAAGTGTTCGACTTTATTCTATTTGATTTTTATACGTCTTTCAGTGCAAAACGCTTTTGTTTGATAATAAAATTTATGCATTTCATTTGTGTTAAACTTGTAGGATGATTAAAAAAAATACATTGAAAATCGATTTATTTAGAAGTTGCAAACAATGCTTCCTCAAATTTGGCATATTGATTTCTTTTCTACCATTTAGTATACAAATGAAAACACTATTTCAAATTTTTCACAAAACCCAACCATAAATTTGGTGTTGTTTTTCAGATATTTTAAAGGATTACATGAACTTCAAAAGCTCAAAATAAAAGTATTATTTTTTTAAATGTTTTTCTTATATATTTTGTATTTACATTTGGAAATATTTTGTGAATTTTAAATCAAAATTATGAAAATGCTTATCTATTAGGACCATTGTCAACTCGATCGATAAATATCGACAAAAAAGTTTACACATATTGGTATCAATTTTGAAAAGATGTGTTCATACCTAATGTCATTCATTATCTTTCAAATTTGGCGTACATATAACTTCAAAAAATAATTACCCAAACGTTTTGAATTTTGGTATGTACAATATTTACATGAAAGCGGTTTGTTGAAACATTTTTTTATCTAAAATCGAATTAAAATTGTTACTTTAGGAATGGTGGGTCCTCCGTTTTCATGTGAACATTTTGCTACCAAATTTCATAATATTTGGATGAGTATTATTCAAGTTATTTGTTGGCAAATTTTAAACGATAAAATACATTCAGGAATGTGCTTATTATATATTTATAACAATTTCTCTTAAGCACTGAAGCAGACGTTTTGGTGTTTCAATATCTTATCACTCACTTAACAACTACTTAAATATTAATTTTTCTTTATAAAAAGATGTTGTTTGCTTTATGGAAGACTTTCAACAAATCAAAATAATAAATTATTAATTAATATTTGATGAATAATATATATTGTATATTGAAATACGTATTAATAGCTGAAAATAAGCAAGTGTGACACCATTATTACGTGTAGTTAGTTGAGTACTACGTAGAGTTATAAATAAAATTTAAAGTCAATTTATAACGAAGTGTATTAAATAAAATAAATGGTTGATAAAAATTGAATAATTTTTTGGTAGATTTGGTGGATTTAGATTCGATTAAAATTTAACTAAAAGAAAACAATACGTGAACAATTAAAAATCAATCAATCGACCGATTAATTGCAAATATATTTATTTATAAGAAATCAATCAAAGACCCAATGTTTTTTTAAATTCTTCAAAAAAAAAAAAAAAAACCAAAAAATATTTTGCCATAGAGGCTTGTTACAATAACTCCAAAACAGTAGTGACATATAAATCAATAATCAATTAATATAAATAAAATATTTTAAACCGCCCCATAGATTTGAACCACAGACCTTACAACTGACAACTCAACATACTAACCAATTGTGACTGTGAAAGTTGGCATGGAATATATTGTCTTATTTACAACATATTGCTTATTTTAAATCTGAGCATAATGTTGTTATATTTTTAATGTCCATACTGTTACAAAATTTATTGATACTTAATATTTGAGTTGGTAATTGACGACAGTCGATCCCAAGAAAAATAGGCAATCTATCAGCTTTATTCATTTAAAAAAGATAGGAGGTAAATAAGGCCAAAAGTGTAAAACTTAACAAAATAAGTTTCTAATAAAAAGTGTTAATTTTTTTTTTTGCATAGTTTAAAAAACGTACCTAGTTTAGAACACAGAAACTTCTATATATCACCAGATAGCGTTGTAGTCAACACAGTTCAAATAAAAATTTGAAATACAGAAACGTAAAATAATATTAATAAATAAGAATAAATTAAAAAATAATAAGAGTGATAATTCTTAATAACAAATATGTACATTTGAACAAAACGAATGTGCAAACCGACTAATGCACAAAAATAAATGATGGCGTATGATTACGTATATGATTAATTTTTTAGCTCATAGTATTTGCAATAGTGACTTAATACTAACGTAGGTGTGCTGCTATTTAGGAGCTAAATTTAAAAGAACTAGAATATTGCTTTTGCTGTGAACAAAGCTTTCTAATTTATTATCCTCGGTCAGAGTAAATGAACAGAGGACAGTGTTGCACATCGATTTAAGTAATTGTATATTCATAAAGCAGGACATCAGAGAATAATATACCAAGTAACCTGAAAATAAAAAACATGATATTATCTTAAAAATAATATTCATTAAAATTTATTAAAATGTTTTATGAATATTACCTGTTTACGCCCTATTTACATTTAATAGTTCTATCAAAGACACTAAGATAAAAAGAAGAAACAAGAATTCTTTAATGGCATGGTGTAGAATCCAACTAGGAGCTACAAACACATTAACTATCACGTAGAAAAAGCTGCTCCCTTCCAACTGTCTTTACTGGTTATTATTATAAGTTTATTTTTATGTCTTTTAAAAAAGGGAAGATATAAAAATAAAAATCTATTTTATTGCAGTTTTAAACTTTAATGTCTACTTGGATTACTTTAATGTATTTCATGTATAAAAAACTATAAAAAAAAATTGAAGATTTTATTAATTTTCTTCATTTATTCTTTTATGGACAAACAAGGCATTAAATATACGATATATATTATTATTTATATAATAATATTTATTAGATACTTTCTGAGTCCTAAATATAGTATTCATGAAAATAACAACTTATTTACAACAAATAAATAATAATTCATATGGTGATGAATGATTATAAATGGTTTATTTTAGTTTTTTATAAAAATGGCAGAAAAATGATTATTTTGTGAACTTTTTATTACCCTTTGTATTAATTTAAACTAATTTTCGAATAAAATGATATATTTGAATTGTCTTAAATTACGAAGACTGGAAAAGAATCGATTACTAAGATAACATTAAAGTAAGATACTCTTATCTTGCAATGCAGAATAGGAAATATGTGAAAATCAAGTGTGATAGAAGTATTATCGTATATAAAATTTCACATATTTACTTAATGACCAAAGCGGCCACTGCTTATAATTTCCACTAAAAATTAATATTTTACAATGACAGCTGCATAAATACCTAATTAACAGTATAATAATGATAATAAAGTATATAATGATAATAATGAATAAATAATCAGAATAAGTTTTAATTAAGAAGTGACCTATATGGTTGCTGCGATCTCGACACATTTTTCATCATACATTTCAGGATTATAATACCTTTCTTTTAAGTTTAAAATATAAAGTTTTTATAACATTTGGCCTAAAAAGTAAATAATATGAAAAAATAATAACGTAAATTTCAATGTTGAAAAGCTTGGTCTTATCTGCAACATATTTATAATTAATTTAGTCTATTTATCGGATATTCAACATCCGACGCTTTTAATCATTGGATTTATACGTTTACAATTAAAGTTATTTTGAATTTATAGTCCATATGTCACAAAAGAGGGTTTTATAAAACCTTTATTTTATTATTTTTCTATTTCAATATTTAAAGCTCTTTCAAATTACTATCTGCTCATTTATCTACTATAATACATTTCATCTTTTCAAGCATGTATTTTGAATTATTTTATTTTCAAAATAAATCTACCTTGCAAAATGCTTACATTAATACATTTCTACAATACAAAAATTTTACTTTAAAAATTTTATACTTTGAAAGAGTTTAACTTTATGGTGTCAAAGTATTCGGGGTAAAAGCAGCAACTTCCCCTTCATTTTTAAATACTTTTTGATTACAATAAATTTGTCACCAACTAAAGTTTAGTCGTTTTGGTTGATATGGTTACGAAATACTACTTGAACACTTTGAGTGTAATATACAAATTATACACATAAAAATTAATTATTAACACTTTTTTAACATCAATTTGTGTCTTTATTTCATGATTTTTATTTGAAATTTTCTATTTACATTCAATTGATCAAATGATTATATTTTATTGAACACATATCTTTCAAATTTTAGCTACTTGTGGTGCTTTGGTGTCATAATTCTAGTATTTGGGACGAATAAAATTTTTGAGTACATTAGATTATTTCTGTATTTGGCATCTTAGTGTAATATTAAAAAAGTAGATTTTTGATAGCGTTGATTTCTTTTCAAATAAAATGATTGAATGTTTCAATTTTAATTATTGAAATGTAAAACTAAATTAGAGTAGAAACATAACAATGTAGATAAAAAGTCAAAATTTTTTTGTAAAGTTCACAAACATAGTGAAGTGAAAATATAAAAACTACATTATTGTCAAATTTTATGTAGAAAATATGAATATACCAAAAAATGTAATATTTATCATATAAATCATGCATGTTTGGTCTGATTTCAGACTGTAAAAGTAATTCATATAACATATTATTTTTCCTTTTTTTAATTGTATAAACATAAAAATCTCGTACATTATATAAAAATTTATGCTGCTACTACATTGTGTGTAATGTGTAATGTTAATGTATTTTTATTACCGATAAATAATTAAAAAAACATTCATTTACTAATTGTTAAAAAAGAAAACTTCTTTATGATTATTATTTTTTATTTTTGTATTTCTTATTATGTACTAAATGAACCTATTTATGAACAAAATTTTACTAAGAATCTTTTAATAACAAGTTATTTATGTTGTTTTTCATTAATAATATAATTATATAATGCTTACTAATGAGAGATATTTAATTTCTTTTTATAAATTTTCAAAGGATATTAAATGAATGAAACGATTAATTTGTGCTATTTTTCTTTAAGTTAATAAAAACTATTGGGCTTTTATGTTATATTTCACTTAGTGTAGCAGAAATTTCTTGATTAATAATACTAAATACAATTTTCTTGACATTATATATTTCATTGCAATTTAGAGTTTGATGAAGTTCAATAACTGACGTAGTTCTGACGACCAGACACTTTGATACACATTCTTTTATTTTTGAATTATCTTCATTGAGACTGAGAGAAGGAAACATAAATTATAGATTGCTAGATTTAGATGTATGATACTTATTGATTTGTCTAGTATATAAAAATCAACAAAACGTTCGAATTGACACAATTTTTAGGTTTAATTCATATGGGAGATCGGGACAAACGATGTTTTGAACAAAACGGGAATGCTCTGATGCACGTAACTCGAACATAAAACAGTACCAGAAAACGCGCCATTAAAACGAACTTCGAACTTTAGTCGCCTCACGACAGTCAATGGCAACAAACTTACTGTTGTGTGTTCACAAAGCTATATTGTGAAAAAGAATACTGTATTTGTTTATAAATTTACAAAGTGTAGTTACTAATAACGTTGTATTTCAAGTTGAGTAAACAAGTTTTAAAACCATTTTTAACCAAAAACCAGAGCTGTTATATTTTGATATTCGGTGCTGATATAGTTTTATTTGAAAAAATGCATGTTGGATCAAAATGGTCGGGGAAAAAGACTAATATTCTTGAGAAGAAGAAAAATGCAACGAACATAGTAAAAATAAAACTAGGAATTCTGAGATAGAAAGCGGAACAGACAATGGTTCATCAAATGAAGAAAATGATGATAATTCTGCATGCATCTACTATGGATACTTAACTCTTTTTTCAGTTTTAAAACTTTTAACCCATAGATATACTTAATAATCTATAATTATCTGCAATAGTTTTTGTTTTTCTGATCAAATCGTTTCATTCTGTACCCATATTATGGAGGAGCATAAAGGAAAAATATTTCAGTTGCCTAAACACGCATTGTATCGAGAGAGCTTACTAAATACGTATTTTTATCTCATTAAATCAAATTTCGATTTTGTAATGTAAGAAAAAATGGTTATAGTTGAAACTATGAGTCATACATAACAAAGCAAGAGAAATAAAAGCTTGTAATAATTCGATGAAGATAATAATACATTTCCTGGTTTAACTAAAATATAATAAAAACCAGCACAACAAAATTATTTCTTCAAACATAAACTTTTTTTGTATTAGGATGTAGAAGAGCTTTGAAAAAGGATTTCTTCTTGAAATTTATTATAAAAATCAAAGACATATTTATTAAAATATGTTGGAAGCGCAATAAAATGCAATATTTTAAGCTTCACAATGTTATCGTATGTATCTCAACTTAGCGAATCAGCTTTTCTCAGTTAAATTCGAAATAGGCATTAATTAATCGTTCATTAGTTGTGGAAAAAAAATTAATAGCTCTAACCATAACAGAGAAGATTGATGTAAGCCGTCAACTTAGCGAAACAACTTTTTCCGATCAACTTCGAAATGGGCCCATAATTAGTTGTGAAAAAAAAATTATTTTGCTATTTTGGAGAAAATAATGTATCGCTAAGCTGAGAGTTGACTTAGTGAAAAAGCAATTTCTTCAGTTATGACTAGAGCCGAAATAATGTTTTTCCCACAACTAATTAACGATTAAATAAGAGCTAATTATGGGCTGATTCCAAAGTTGATCAGAAAAAGTTGTTTCCCTAAATTGAGATTCATCGTTACCGTATTATTTTTGCAAATATGAAAATCGCATAATCACGTACAGAAGGTGAACTCTTTTTTTAAACACTTTGTATTTAAAATTTTGGTATATTTCGAAATAAAATTATTTATATACTGTCAGACATTCTCTAAAAACTTTTCTGGCATCTTTAAAACTATAATGTCCCATATTTTATCTTTCTATTTTCATATTTAAAAACCTATATTTTAAAATGTTTATCTTTTCAAACGAAGGAAATTTTTAGAAAAATTTACAAAAAAATACAAAAACTAAATAAACAAATATGTATATTATTTTGTATATTTTATAGCTGATGGTAGTAGCAACAACCATACAACTTGTGCTGCATGCATACATAATATGTAATATCCAACATGTTACTTACTCGCTGCTATCATCTCGTATCATCGGTCTAGTCAACTGCAACTAGACAGACATTTTTACATTTATTTTTTTTTTTTTAATATTATTTTTATTTTATTTTCAATTTATTATTTATTTCATATAACTTCTGGTTTATATATGTATTTGTATACTGTTAAACGTAGTAATTGAATCTAGTCGAATAAAAAAAAGTGTTTCGTTTAAATGGTTTATTTTCTTTTAATACGTGCTCAATATTAAAGCACAATTGGAAATAAATTTAGTAAATCGTATCGTGTAATATCGTTTTTTTAGAAGGTGTCTATTTTTCAATTATTTCCTGCAATTTTCTACTTTCTAAAGTGAAAGTTAATCGATAAATTCTAAATAACTGCAACTATTATTAATTATAATCGTTAGTGAATAGTTAACAAAAAGTTCGTAAAAGGAATATTCTTGTTTCAATAAGTCACAACGAAATAAAAATTTCGTGCAACGATCTTTATTGACTAAATGCAAGTTCGTAGAATAAAAGTACAAAATATTTTCTAAATGGATTTACTGTTAACTGGACTTTCTTCTAATCAATTGCTTGTTTGAATTTATGAGAATTACTTCCAAAGAAGTTGAAAAATATCTAGCGTTTATATCCAAATCTCAATCATTTGACAATATAGTACAATAATATAAAATTAAAGAAATTTGGTGGAAGTGTTTAAAACTACATTTCACATATGTGTTATTATACAAATATGCCTCTAATATTTGAGCTAACTAGAGAAGATGTTTAATTATATCGAACAGACCGTGCTAGTATAGTAACCAGAATCACCGATTATATAATAGATGTGATAACAAATTATAAACTTAATAATAATTATTAACAGCAATAAAGTAGTAAATTTAACATTAACGATAAAAACTATTACATAAGTGTAGGTAACAATAACAAATTATAAACGAAGTAAAGATACAATCAATAGTAAACGAATAATAAAGTAAGATAATGTTAATAAACATAACGAAAGAAAAAACAAATGATATTATGCATTGAACTGATTTTACAAAATTATTCTTAAGTTTGTGGGATGCGAAAAGAAAAACAAATCTTTGATGCTAATTAATTCGATGTTTAAATACAAAATTTTGATAAAAACCTTTCAGATGTAATCGTATAATGGGAAAAACAGTAAAATATGCTCAAGATTTTCATTTTACCTTATGTAACAAAGTGAACTAATTGTCATTATGTATTGTGTAATTATTTTTTTAAGTTCTATCCTTTAAATATTTTTACGGCTTGTTCAAAGCTGTGACACAATTCTAATGGATTGATTGGGACATAAGTAAGGTCTAGCTTGGTACAGTCAAAAAATTCAAGAATGTGTGCAAATAAAGCAGCTACTTCCGGAATAGGTTTTGGAAGTAAGCCGAAATAACAGATGTTGTGTTTTTCTTAGTGAAGTCAGCAATCCATATTTTCTACTGATACTGTGCGTTCGATTCTTAACGTTGACACAAAAACAAAGGTCTGATGTAGAATAAGACTTGATGAAAAATTTGTCTGTCGAAGTTAATGACAAGCTAATATGTTGGTAATTATAAAAAGGCTTAAGAAATGGTCATGAAAGATCAATTGACAGGTATACTCTAATATTAGAGAATAAACGTGCTTATAAAAGTATTCATAGTATAATAAGAATTTTATAAAAATATACTAACATCGGACTCGCACCAAGTATTTATACTTTCCATCATATTAATTTTCAAAAATTATGTTTAAATTTTTATAAACGTTCATTTTTTCCCAATCTTAATGTACGTTTATAGTTGTATCGTAATATACATAACGGAACAAAAAATAAATGTATAAATTTTTTTATATAAGTATAAGGTCTTACTAAACCAACCATAACAGTGGTAATAGTAAAGTATGCGCTTAAGAACATCACATGCAAATATAAAATGCATGTGGAATAATCAATGAGATATTTGATAAATAAAGAACGTAAATAAAAAGCAACTTGCAATGCTTTTGATAATTCTTCTCAAACAATTTTTAGAATTTTATATTATCATATTTTTCAACAGATAATTTCTATATATAAATATATTTTTACTGGGTGTATAAAACCACACAATAGAGTTTTCGAGTATAATAAATCGAAAATAATGATTTAAGGAAAAACGTTCAATAGCTAAGGTAATAAATTAAAAGTTTTTGCCTTGAAATTAGTGTATAAGATGCTTTGCAAGTTTAATTTGCACCAAGCTTGGAAATTTCAACGTCTTACAACGTTATTTTAAGGTTAATCACTTTGTTAGTTTAATCTTCATATTTGATAATTTAAGTCTACTATCTATAAAATTCAAACTTTATATGACTCTGAGATACAATTTTACCCTTGGATATTATACTAGGTAAAATTTTGTGTTTAATTTATTAAATGTGTAAAAAATAGGTTGTTTGATTTTTATTTTCATGCTTGTCAAAATTTACCTTTACAACTAACATCATGGTTTAATTTAAGAGACCACTTTTTAAACTTGTGTAATTTTTTAATTTTGTATCAAACTTTGTATATGATAATAATTATTTTTCGAGTTCTGGTATTCTTTTTTAAACCCAACATATATGTACATATATGAGTGTTATTCATATATTATTGTATATATTTAACTAGTGTATTCGGGGATTACCGAGGCAAATTTTTTATTATTTTGTATGTTCTTATAATAATTTATAAAATAGATTACACTTATAGTCTATGAAATTTATTTTTAATAAAATAAGTTACAAAATAAAATTCTTCAGACAATTTCTTAAGTTAACCTTAAACGTTAAAAGAATTGTTACTAATTTGTAATTTATATTAATAAAAATAAATTTAATAAAATATAAGTGGATACTGCGAATAATTTTTTGTTATTAATTTATAAAAATTTCACAAATTAGTGCTCGACACAATTAATAAGTATACAATCTATCGATTATTAGAATAATAATGCTACCCGCACAAGTATCATTTCATCAAACTTCTTAAGTGAATTGCAAAATAAATTATAAAGTTTCTTGAAATTTATTTACCAATAATAAGCATTTATCTTACTAAAATAAAAATACGTACAGATTTGACTATAATTGTAGGTGAATAATATTTCTCAGATTATAAAACCGTAAATCTTTGAGAGATTGATATCGGGAACAAAGCATTGTCCTTTGAATAGAAAGACTAAAATACTTTAATATTTCATATACAGTTTAAAATTGCCGAGAATGTTGTAGATAACGAAGAGGGAAACCGCATAAGTTATCGCTTTGCATTTATCTGAAAGAATATTCAACAATTCAAAATTTTGATCGTGGTTTAGAAATGTTTGATTAAATTAAAAATTGATCAAAGTGTATAATATGCAATTTTTTTATTTATTTTTATTGCAAAACATCGTATAAAGAATCAGTTAATAGTTTTGTCATATTTATAATTATTCTCGAGGTAATTAATAAAAAAATAATCAGCGAATTAAATCTGCCGTCTCCATTTAGTTTGTTTATTTCTTTTTAAACCTCTCTTTCTGTAGAGAATAGTTCATTACTATAAATTTTCATTAATTAACAAGTTATTCATTTCTACATGCAATTCGAGACCATTGTTTTTGTTCTGAAAACAAGGCAGTAAACATACAATAAGAAATCCTAACGATACAACAACGTCAAAAGTTACCACTCTGATAAATACCTTACATTTAATAATACTTTGCCTTGCTACAGCTACGTATTATACCTTTATAAGGTACACAAATTTGCTCAACTTGCCTACAAATATCTATCTATCTATTCGATTCAAACCATCTTATACAACAGTAAACAAACAAAGTTAAAATATATTACGAACACATTGAACTAAACGCAAAGTTTGTTTGTTAAACCAATTAATCTTTTATACAATTCATCAACGTAAAAGCATTTAAAGTGAAAATGTTGTTATGTATATATGTTTTTAACGTCTATGTATACAAATTTCAAAGTTTGAAGTGATGTTTTGAAGGTTTTATGGTACACAGTGACGCCACTAACAAGTCGTCTCGCAGCCCACAGCGAAAAGAAAAATTATGCATTGTAAAAATCCACTTTGATCAGTTGGACTGCGTAGACTCTGAATGGTCTTTGGTTAAAAAGGCGGTCGAAAAAAGGTCTTCAGAATTTTTTAATCTGATGTTTTGCGACACAATAAAATAAACTTTTGAAATCGTATTAAAGAAATCGAATGGCAAATGTCATCTAGAGGAGCTAATCTTTAAATATTTGTCCAAAATTTAATTTGCAAAATATATGTCATTCATTTGAAAATAAACGATACAACGCCCCGCTTCACAGATGTTCACTTGAGCACACATTTGCTAAAAAACTACACTCTCGTTCACTTAAACCTCTATAATGGGATCAAATTCTCTAAGAGAATCTTATTACAAATTTGGAAAAAAAAGTTTTAAACCATAAACAAGGAGATAAATAGAGATTACCAAATAAAAATATTCAATTTTTTGGCGCCAGTTTTTTTGTTTTGGAATGTATTCAAAATGTGAATCATCATAAGATGCATGTTTTGCAAAATTTTATACATTTCCTTTTGTCTAGCAGGAATTTAAAACTGTTTTTGTAACAATGTTGTAGATTTACATTTAAATATTTTGCATTGTCAGTTGGTTTAACGATAATCTTTCGATTCAGTCAAAATTGTAATCTCCTTTAATAACACGTTAAACTGCAATACCTAAGGCATGATAAAATAAATGCTTACTTTGAATGAAAACTAAAAAACGGCGTAACATGCCACATTCAGAAAAGTTAATTATCCATATTTGGCAAAGTTGAGTATCTTATTCAGCAGCTCATATAAGGAGAGTAAAGTATTTTCATTGTAAGTTGAAATCACTGGAAAAACATAGTTCATCTGATTGTAATTGCAATCACCTCCATATTTAATGGTAATCCATAAATTTTTAGCTGTAAATAAACAATTTAATCTTTGTATAGAAATTTGAGTTATTGGAAAATTATAAATAATATAGAGAAATCATACCTCATCACGTCTATATACAAACACTTTGTGTACACAGAAGTTATACACTGTTCACACTAGATTTTTTCTTGTAATGTAAACGATAAAGTAAGCATTATTTATAACATTTATAAAATAAAAAAAGATCGAAAATAGTACAAGACTGATATGCTAACAATAAATATAAAAATGTTACATAATTTTTCAATACATTCGACGAATGAAATGTACGTTCAAAAAAAAAAAAAAAACATAGAGTAAAAGAAGAGGAATATTTATGAATCGATGTTGTTGTGTTGCTGTAAAACAAATTTCTTGTAGTTGTTCTTGTTCATATTTATTTATTTGTTATCAATTTACTGTGTATTTATGTGAATATATATTTATTTATTTTTTCTTTTTAAAGTTTTATATTTTTTGTGACGCTATTTGAAATGTCACTGTTAGTAATTAATAGTTTTCATTTATTTTAAATGTGAAATGATATTGAAAATGGTAATGGCATAAGAGGCAAAAAATTTACAAACAAATAATCGTCACGCAGATGTTGCGTAGTTTTGACGATATACAAAATTTCCAGTTGCCCATTTTACAATCTTAATTTGATAGTTCAACCAAAGCAAAATTTTGACTCTTGAATTAAAAGTTTTTATTTATTTTTTTTATATCAAAATCACGTCGACAATAAAATAAAATAATTTGAAAAAACTTGGAACATTATATCTTTAAATTTAAACAGCTGAAAAAAGTGTAACACGGGTAATAAACATTTAGATTTGTGGTATATGTGTGCTTTTACGTACTAAAAAAGGAGCTTTTAACTGTTAAGACAGTTAAAGTTGTGATTCTATCAAAGAAAATTTTTTCATTTCCGTATTGTGTGTATGAATTTTCGAAAAGTGGCGAAGTAGTATAAATCAACCATTTCAAACCATTTAAGAAATTTATTATTTCTGAATGTTTGTTTTGGTCGATTCAAATGAAAAAAATAATAATAATAATACACTAAACAATAATAGACCAGTAATTCTATTAAAAAGGACTTTTTCGTTGTTACACAGAAGCTAAAAATAAGGTCGTGTAAATTGGAATATACTTAAAATCGTAGTGTCGTTCGTATCCCTATAGTAGCTATTACACAACATAATATAAAAAGGTTGAAAATAGATGATTTTTTTTTTTTGGAATTTAAAAGAAAACGAACATTCCTACAGAAAAAAACTAAAGCTATAGAAAGTTAAATATAATAAAAATATCTACCGATTGAATACTTATTTTCTTCGATAATACGGATTCGTTGTATATTTTCTGAGACAAACGTCAAATACTCTTAAGCACTTTCATATTCGGTGAAAAGGCATCTTTTGTTGAGTTGAGTTGATTAAAAATTATTTATTTGATGGTGAAATTACAAAAAAAAAAAAAGCTTTTCGTAAATTGGCCATTGCCCAGCATGGGTAGGTAGGTTCTACAGAATCCATTGAGGGTTTCAATTCTTTTTAAGATAGTACTGTAAAATATAACAAACGTGAGAAACATTTTTTTTTTATTTTAAATCAAATGTTTAGGAAATTAAAAAAAAAAATTGAAAAGATAAAATTATAATATTGGGAAAAACAAAATTGCAGACTTTTCAGTGAACATCAAAAATTATTATCAATCCATGAATTAACTTTTAATGTATAATTTATTTTATGTTAGTTTCATTGTGCTCCCTGGAATTTTTTAGGAAAAAAATTGCCACAATGAATAACAATAGTCGTATTAAATTCCAGTTTTTTGTTCATATTGCTTCCAGGTTGAATCTTACTCAATTAATGATAATGAGTATTTCTTAAAATATCACTAGGATAATATTTAAGTTCGAATATTGTACAAATGGCTCAGCTAAGTATTTGGGGGAGGGGAAGCTTAAGTAAAGAACGGGTGTGAATACACAGCCGTGACAGATGGTGAAGTTACTGATGGAATTAATGCATTAAGTAGTTTTGTTTAGTTCAATAAATTAAATTGTATTGTTAATGAAACGGGTAACAGCTAATATATATTAAAACACTGATATTGTCACCAAATGACCTATTAGTAATTTATCTTTGAAGACCTAATTACACGATAAATTCATTAAGTAAAACAACCACGATTATCTAATTGGTATTGCTAAATTTATTTCCAGTACTTAACTTGAAATACAATTCGATTTAATTTGGTAGTTTATATAAAAAAATCAATATTTAATAAATTTTAGAAAACTATCCCTTCAAGCTTATTTTAAATAGATTTTAAAATAGCTCGAATAAACTAAGATCAAATACACCTATTTTAATAAAAATTTATCTACCACTACTTCTCGATCGACTTTTATAAGAAATTGCATGATATCAATTTCATCATTCAATGTTTGAATTTAATAAATAATTTAAAAGGTGTTTAAAAAAAGCAAAGGAGATTTTTGTTTTTAACTTTTATTGAAACATTTTGTTTTATCCTCCAGCAAAATTGTGTTCAACAAATAGTAAAGGGTATTCAATTTACTATTTTGTATAGCACAATCAAATCAAATACATGTATTTTTTAGAATTAATAATACATAATTTACTGGTAATCATTGGCAATTTTTTCACTAACTTATTTTATTTTTATTCATTAGGTCTTCTTCTGATGTCGTTATTAACACTTATTTGATTTTATATCCTATATTCGTGCCCTTTGTCCATATTATCTTTAATATTATTTTTCGCTACATCTAATATAGACAAAGATATTTTCAATTTTAGTGTCCGCCTTTATTTTCCGGAATTTAATTTTATTTTTAAGTCAAAATCTTTTATTCACATCGGATTTTAAATTTTAAATTATATTACAAAATATATATAAAAGAATTAAATATATTTTAAAAATAAATAAATATAGTTATATATATATATATATATATATATATATATATATATATATATATATATATATATATATATATATAAATATATATATATATATATAAACTGCAATATGCTTGCATATACTTTGGTAAAATAAAAATCAATGAAGATAAATTCATATTCTTAAGTGGCACGAGAACCCTGGCCTTTACAAGAAAATTGTTCCAGGCTTTACTTTAAGAGATGAGTATCTAGATATCAACTAATAGAGTTTATTAATTATTAAAATTTATGCATAATCAATATGTTCACTGTTTTAGTTTGTATTATTATCGTTATTAAAATACACAAAATAGATTAACACACACATATCTGTGCAGGACTTTTAAATGATACTGTGGCAAATAGTAGTAGTTTATAGAAAGAAAGCTACAAAAAATAGAAGTTAATTTCTAATGGGTAAATTGAATGTTTGATTAAAAACCTTTTGTTCCCATGATAAAACTTTTTGTCTACCAATCCGTTTATTTATTCGAAAGAGAAACAATAATCAGGAAGGTAATACTCTAATTTCATACGTTTTGATAAGGTACAAATTTGTAGACCAACGATTGATTCATCAAAATTGAGTCGTTATTTCAAAAAGCACACAGTCAACTCAAAAAAAACCGTACCGGCATGAATACTTTTTGTTAATTTAAAATTTTTATTTAACGTTTTACTTACCCAAATTTATATAATTGTATCGCATAAAACTTAATCAAATTCTTATATTTTATAATTTTAAATAAACAAGAAGAGACAAAACAGGCTAGTGCTATTTTGTTCATTGATCATAAAAAATATCTAAATATTACATTAAATAATATGGATAACTATATGAATACTTTCATTTAATATATACATAATCTCAGCTTTTAAAAACAAAATCATCTTCATAAAAATCTCCTGTATTTTAAAATAATAAACTTTTAAACATTCTTTATTGTTGACTTTATATCAAAAGTCCACAAACTTATTTTACCTTAAATCTACCTGAAGTAAGAGTTTCATACCAATATTAACTTTAACTCAAAATTAGTAGTCCAGTGGCTCGTCATTTTATGGTGTCTTTTATACCACATCTCTAGAAATTTCTCTAGAACTTTGGCTAGCAATAGATGGTCAATCAACTGTTTTCTTTGTGAGAATTAAAGTAAGTGGGCCGGTTTTCCCCAGATTTGAGTTAATGGGGCGGGAGAAGTTAACGTTTAATTAATTTCATAATAGGTCAAAAATATGTTGTCGAAATTTCAAGTCGATTAGAATAAAATTGACGAAGTATCCGTCCGTTGTTTAACTCTCGCATACGCAACTAGAAGTTGAAAACCAGACTATATAAGGCAAAACTTAAATGCCTATTTCCCGCAACTCACATTTTCAAAGTCGGTACCTCTAATAACTGCAAGACTGCTACACAGATTCTTTTTAAATTTTAAACACAATTTTGGTATATAATTTACAAAGTAGCGCAAAAGACTTTTTAACAAATGTATTGATATTTTTATATTACAATATCAAAGCGGGCGATTTTTTTTCGCAAAAATCGCGTTTTTCATTGAAAAGTGTTTCCAAATTTACTTTTTTCGGGACAATTCTGAATAATTGCTGCTAAAGACGTATATTTAAAAAATATTTCTTTAAAAAAATATTTTATAATTATTAAAAACTTCTCAAATATTAAAAAGCTTTGAAATCCTACAGTTGGAATTCTATTATATACACAAGGATGAATTTAAAAAAAAAAACATTATGAAATTCGTAAGATATTATCACTTTTCGAAAAGCTACTGAAATGTATCTAATAATCT
This sequence comes from Chrysopa pallens, assembly GCA_020423425.1. Classification (NCBI taxonomy): domain Eukaryota; kingdom Metazoa; phylum Arthropoda; class Insecta; order Neuroptera; family Chrysopidae; genus Chrysopa; species Chrysopa pallens. The sequence goes on from CM035591.1 coordinate 111,654,213, forward strand.
TAATGCATGCATACATGGAAAACGATATAGCTTGAACTACAATTAAAAGTGCAACAAAGAGCTATAAAATCTCAATCACTCGCAAAATTCTGAAATTCTTTGGTGCTTCGCTACGATCTCACGGAACATATCTGCGAGGTTAAGTCAGCACTTCACCTGGTCGTTTTATTTTTTACCACAATGAATAGTATTCATTTCTATGTCTACTGTAAAATTGCTCGGGTAAACAGTTTGCCTCTCCACAATTTTGTTTGGTTAAACATAATTAAGGCTTCATATTTTTTATTAAGGTTTCTTTTATGATAGGAATTATCAATTGACGGGCAACTGGTCTAAGTCTCTAAAGCAAGAATTGACCGATACTATATACATCACCATATACACATATAAAATTGCTAATCGAAACACGAGTTTAAGGATACATCCAACTTAGAACAAAACTTAAGAAAAGTTTCCAACTACTTTTTTTCATACTTTTTGCATAGTATATTTTTTTCTCTAGTTTAATCATGATAATAATGCCTCACGGTGTAACTTCCAGTTAAGTGTGTTTAGAATAAATTAAGCGTCAACTTAACTATCAAGCGGAAGTCATGTAAAAATTTTGAAATATTTCCTATTTCGTAACAAAAAATACAGTATTCACTAAGCTATGCACTTTACTATATTATACATAAATAATTTTTAGAATTAAGAACAGAACAGAAACATTACTTTTTTATACGTAATTACAAGAATGTACTTGTTAATAATTTCTAACATATAAATGTTATTGCTGGATACGAACTATCTCTTTGTTTTATCGTCCATTCATCAAAATACGACAAATTAATTTCCTATATTTCATTTTACAACTATACCCAATTTGAGATGAGAAACATCTCCAGAGATAATATAAGACTAATTTTAAAAAGAATAAAGTTTTATTCTTATTTACGGAGAAAAATAAGAAAATAGATGATACTATTTTGTAATTGAAAATATATTTTTAATTTCTTAAAATTAATCTAGGCATTGAAACCAATATGAAATTTATTTATCGATAATTAATGTCCACCTCTAATTTTTTGTCTAATCCTATAATTTCCAATCCTCAAAGTAATTTCATTCGTAATTCCTACTAAACATACGAAACCCTTATATAAAAACCATCACACATTTTAATAAATAATTTTCACGAAATTTCCATTCAAAAGAGAATAGCGTTTTATGGAGAAAAAAAAAAGGGACAAAAAAGGTTTTCATAATATGAGCAAATTTATTTTGAACATATTGAATAACGTCAACCCTTTACATTGTGTGTACATTCCAAACATTTTCAATGCATAAATACCTGCTAACAAATTTAATTATATGTGTTGTTGATTTTTTTTTCATGTTTGACAAAATCTTATACACAAATATACACTTTGTACATGACCTTTTCACAACGTGTCTACTAAAGTTCTAGAATAGAGTAAATACGATCGAATAAAATCGTTTATGACCAAATTTTTATAAAGATGTATTTTGATTTGAGATATAAAAATTGGACAAATCGAACCAACACTCCATTTTAGAGGAATTTTTTTAACTTGTCTAAAACTGCAGGGCAATACCAACAATAAGGTAGTTTAGCATGTTGAAACGAGTACTTCAAAATATTGATTACTTAATAAATAATTACATAAAACAAATATTTTTGCAAAATAAACATGATTCCTTGCCATAAAATAGCTAGAATAATTTTGTGCCGTTTTTATACGCTGTCTACCATCTTAGTGACGTTATATCGGTATATAATATTGAGAATACTGGTTTTTTATCAATGTGTATTGATAAAAAAAAAGCATAACCAAACACTTTCAAATTTTTTTCAAATAATTCATATACTGTTGATAGGTAGATCTAACAAAGACAATACAAACTAATAAGTTTACCGAAATGACGTCACGGAACCAGGCAGCCTAGTGTCCTAGGCCATGTGATATAAGGATAAAAATATCGATTTTAACTTTAAGACAATAAATTAATCAGGTGCATTTATGACTCAAATTTAGAATATTTAAGAATATTCCGAAATAAATTTTAATGATTGCCAAATCTTCTATTTTTCACTACCGGAGGTATCCACTAACTTTAGGGATAATTATTTTCAAAATCAATACTAACTTGATATTTAACTTTCTAAAATTTAAAAAAATGATTATAAAAATGAAAAACTGTTAATTGAAAGAGGTTAAATGTAATTGTATTCCCAAAACGTGTATTTGAAATAAAAACTTGAACTCCAACAATTGACTTGAAAACATTATTTTCTTTGACTATTCTATTGTAGAGGAAAAAAATTTTATAATTTTCTAATATTCCTCATTATTTATCTTAGATAATTTATTAAATTGTACGAACGATATATTGTATAGTATAGTGGTAGGTTATACAAGAGTTGACTATTTTAGTTCCTTTCACCCAAATATCGGGAAAAAAAGTATGCTTATTATAAATGTTCTGGCATAAAGCTGGTCGGAAATCTTTTGTTAAACAAATATTTTGCCATTTAATGTTAGGTTTGCTTTTTTTGGGTTCTGCATTCCAAGCTGATAGCAATGTGCAGGCAACATATTAGAAATATACGATATATTTATTACACTAACGCATGGAAAAATATTCATATGGAGTTCATGTTGTTAGTAGATTACAGGAGGTAGGAACGCACATGCATTCATGTATGTTGGTAATGTAATAATATGAAATAAATACATATAAAGTTATAAAAATTTGCTCTGTAGATATAATAATAACAATAATAATTACACAGCAGTATATCTGTCCGCAGGCAAATTTATTACATATACACTTGGTGCCAACAAAATAATCTTTCGAATAAAAAGAAACTGAATATAACAAAGTATTATTACTTATAAAGTAATAATAAATGTTTAGAAAAAATAACTTTGGTTAATTTTACAAATATTTTAAAAATTAACTTACAAAATACTTTTACAAAGTATAATCTGTTGTGGAAAAAATAATTAAAAATATGTTTTTTCCAGAGGTACCAATAAAAGGCTGCCGAAACTAATTGTACAGATCTTGTAGCAGATCCAAGAAAACATATTTTCATTATTTGCCCTGCTTTCTAATATACGTGAACTTTACCTAAAGGAAGACTCCAACTGGAAAGTTTCGATTCCTGACAAATGTATAATATTTCCAATTGCATCTTTCAACAAGCTTAGACGTTAAGATTTACTCATTTAAAAATAATATTTTTTGACTTTTGATAATTCTTAGTAAATTTTATTAGAACCATATTGTAAAAAGAAGAAATGTTGAATCAAATTTTGAAATATGTTGCCTGAATAAATAATTTTCAATGTTTTATGTGACAATAAAATGACAATATTAAACCATTGCAAACTACAACACAGCTTTTATATTAGTAATTCGAATTTTATGTTTGACGCTCAAGGTTATTGTCCAACAGTTATGACTATACGAAATGTTACATATATATAAAAGATCCATTCAGGGATCATTTACAGATCCCTTTCAATACTAAAATACTCAAAAATTAGTATGCATGTGATGCTTATAAATTTCATGTAAATAACAATATTTTAATTTAATACATTGTATTTTATCTGCATAATGCATCCAAGTAGAATTTGACTAACTTTGCGCAGATAGACCGAATGGTTGGCTTAGAAATATAAATTAGAAAAAAATAAGTCATAGTAAGTTTGTCTTACCAAAATTATTTTAACTTATCATGACTTCAAGATTGATTAGTGTTACTAAATTCCAAATTTGAATTTTTTTTAAATAAAAAGTGATAAGTCATCCGACTACAGATTTTGTACCATGATTAAATTGTGGCCCACAGCTTCCATATAATTAGTTTTTACAGTTATCATTTAAATTTCGATTTTTTCCCCTATTTCCTAGATCAAATTATTTTGTATTTTATAAATTAGTATTCCGACTACAAAGTAGTCATCACCAGTATGAATTAGCTAGTTGTAATGATTCTCTGAGTAGATGTTACTCGTTGCTAAAAAAAAGCTATCATTTGATTCTATTTACAAAGTAGCTCATGGCGAGCTAATAATTAAGTTTTGGAGATGATTTAGTACCATTATTGAATTTTGACTCACCCTTGGCTCACAACTGGCACAAAATTATTTTTTATTGATTTCATTTATTTTTAGTTGGATAGTTGATCATGGCAAGCTATTATTGAATATTTAGAGATGATTTTCAGCAATTATTTAATGTTGACTCACTCAACTTTAGCTCACAGCTCACATAAATTTTTTTTTGTTTACAAAAATCACTGGTTTTAACTAAAATAGTATATCTTAGCAAGGCAACAGTAACTACATAGAAATGATATACAATTGTTAAATTATGTTATCGAATTTCAGTGTATGTGTGTTTCTAATTGCTTTAAATATAATTCATATAATTTCTAAGCAAAAGTATGTATAATAATTTTATGGCAAACTATCAAATTCCTAGAAATTAATTTTTATATCCATTAATTTTTTTTTCATTTTCTCATTTTTCCTAACTCACTCCTATTATTTGAAATGGTTGAAATTTTCGCAAATAAAATATTTGATTTTGGATGGTATTCTCAAAGTTTGTGTGTTAGGTTCAAAGAGAGATGCCATTGAGACATGCTGAAGAAATATGCCTAGAAATATTTTGCGACATATCCCACAATAGTTAAGATATTTATAAAGTCAGCAGGAATATTAGAAAGAATATATTTTTGGTATTGGAGTGTTGTAATATATACTCATCAAGATATTAATCCAATTTGTTTTAATGATTATAAAACTTAATGGAAAATGAAAAAAGAAAAACCGATTAAAATTATTAACGATTATTTCGCATTAAATTTAATCATTTATATTATAAAATATACTTATATGAGAGTATATTTTATTATATAAATGATTATATTTAGTGTATGACATGATACTTGAAATCCTTTCGATTCACAATTTTTTCAATATATGTATGTATTCAAAATATATACCTACACAGCACAATGCAACGGAATTTTCTTGCTACAACATGAAGGAGAAAAATTTCAAATCAAAGACAACCTCGTAGATTTTGTTTGTCCTATATAACTTGCAATATCTTATTCATTACTATTTACAATTAATAATCATTTTTTATATTCTTTTATATTATCTTATTATTCTTTTTATGAAATGTAAAATATTGTTCCTAGAATACAAAACCAATGAATCTGTATTTAATTCGTTTGGATTTTATGATGCTGTATATAATATATATTTACATAAATTTATGAAACAGAATAAATTTAAAAAAAGAAAAAGTTTCTAACAAGTTAATCAGTTATCTGTTGTCGAAAACAAAGATATTCACTATATAAAAATATCTAAGAATAAATTTATAAATAACTCGAAATTAAAAATTGAAGCTTTACTTGATTCAGATTTTCTTTTAATAATTATAATGATTTAAACTTTAACCATTCAATGCGAATATAATCCTTTATTATTTAAAAAATTATAAACTTTAGAAACATTTTAAATACTCTTACAATAATTTATGTCTTAAAAATTAATTTTTTTGAACTTCTCATACAACTTTGCAATTACTGTAATGGAAAACTGTACAAGGAAAAGAAAAATGGAAAAAGTACAGCTACGTAATAGATAAATATAATTTTAGTAGTCAGAGCTCTAAATAAATAATTTTGGAAAAAGTGACCATACAACTATATTGTCTTTATTCCCTTGTATTCAGTAAAACCGAAACCTTAAAGTCGTTTTCAAACTTGTGGGTGAACTAGAAGTCTAGAAGTAAGTAAGACAAAAAAAATTGAAGCATTACTATTTAACTTTTTATTAATTAAGGTAGTTTCCTTGACACTAATAGAGAATATATATTTTTAGATATTGATCCGAAAAAATCAAAATTAAATTCCTTATTAAAAAAATTATTATATATTATTTGTTCGTATCGAGTATATATGATATAACAATAGAAACAATTTAATCAATCGTAGGACCAATCCCTAAGGAGGTGACAAATGGGGGGAAATTTTATTATTACAACTTGAAGTATGTTAAAATTCATATAAGCATCATTTCCATCGAAACCAAAATATTAATTTTAAATTCAAACTAAAATTTACTTATCTCTTCTCACTAGTAGTATGTCGAAATGTCAACTATATAAAGATTCTATGTCAGATAATTTAAGTGTACTTTTCATCAAATGTATTAGTAAAACAACACGAAGTTATATGTCAAAATTTCGTATCGACTGTCACACAATTGACAATATATACCAGATACCACACCAAATACCAGGTGTTACACAAAATAAGCGACACCTTAAAGAAAGGATTTTCCAAAATTATACACATAATAAAACGGAGTTTCTGTACGGGTCAATGTGATTCCTTGGTACAATCTACTTCAAATTATACATGCAATCGATGTTTTATATTTATATAAAATAAAAAAAAATGATGCGGTGTCGTGGGACACCAGGTAGGAACGAAGTTCCTTCGGCTAATGTAGAATCGAATCATCAAGAAAGATAACCTAGAAAACCTTACTTAACCAATGTAAAATATTTTATATTTATAAATATATATTTATTAATATATTTATTAATAAAGAATAAACTAATACTTACGTATTTAATTCTTTTGCACTGAATAATTTGCCACTATTATTACTGTCAATTGCATTCAAGTCACTTGTTGGTTCAATTGACATTGTTACCTATAGTTACGTCTCATTTAACGGTTTTATCCCACGCATTTTTTCTTACGGTTTTACTATCACATTTTTTTCAGTTCGGTCGCGCAGCAAAATTCCTATCCCCTCCAAGCCTGCCGTAAGGAACTTCGTTCCAAAAAAAAAGACTTTAAACTGTAGTTATTGCGTCGAAAAATGTAATAAGGACCGTAAAAATCGCGTTAACAATATTCATTTAAATATAAATACTTTATTATAATAATAATACATTTAAATTTTTATTAATGACTGAAAATTTTTCATAAAATATAATAAATACACCATACCTTCACAGACGACTATAACATGTGATTCATGAAATAGCATTTCATATCCATAGCAACATCTGAATACAATTTTGTGGACGATACAAATGTGGAAAATACTGAAAATTTATTTAGTATTATGAAACATTGAAAAATATCCTACCCTTAAAATGTATGACCTTCAAAGTGGGTATAATATAAATGAACACAAACCTAAATGTAACTAGAGCTCCCAGATACCTCATCTTAGTTTGTGTTGTGTTGTAACTGGAGTATTGTTCAACTCATAATTCATAACTTTCCCGAACACATGACTAGAATTTTAAATATAGTATTAAATAAATATTTCAAAATATATTTCCCTTCACAATATATTTTATAACATTTAGATTATATAATACTACATAATTATGAACCAAATAATGATGGTGTCTCAAAACTTTTCTCGTTCTGTTTTCATTTACAAAATTATCAAAAAGTGATTTTAATGTTAAGGTTAAAGGAGATAAGGTGATGCGTTGCGAGTAGTATTTAATTTTTTTTCCATCTCTCTCAAAATACAATAATAAGAAAAGAAAAAGAAAAATACAAACTTACATAACAACTGAATATGCCAAACCAAGTTCTCTTTTCTGCTCGGATCTTCAAGCGAGTACGTAATGTAAATTTTTTCACATCGTTTCTGACCACAGGTTTCTTCAAAGCATAAGGGGTTAGGGGTAGTCAGAGGCACGAAAAAATGAGAATTTTCAGTATTTTTTTATTTTTTTTGTTATTAAATCGTGTTATTTTACAAAAGTAGTAATATGGCATTATCATACAATGTTTTGACTTGAAGTCACGAAAATTTCAGATAAAAAAAAATTTAATTTCCAAAGTTATAGCTGTCTTTGTTGACCCAGTTCCAAAAAAAGGTCCTTGTGGTGACAATCATAAGTCCTTGGAGATTCATTTAAAATCAATCGGATAAAAAAATTAGTTTTATAAATAGATAATCCTGGGCCTGATCGAAGGATTTTTTTTCAAAAATTAACAAAATGGCGGCCTCAGGAAATTTTTGTCTAGATTTTTGGGAAAAAATCAAGAGTTAATTGGTCTTAAAAAATCGAAATTTTTGATTGAAAAAAATTCCTTCGATCAGGCCCGAGTTTATTATGTATTTTAAAAGCTGTATAAATCTCATTAAAATCTACTGAGCGGTTTTCGAGTTACAGTTGTCATAGTTTTGAGAAAAACGCGTTTAAAGTTTCACACTAGATTTAGAAGTGCCCGAGCTCTCTTTGTTATTTGTCGAATAACTCAAAAACCAATTATCGGATCAACTTGAAATTTTCAGAGAATATTTTTAAGATATTACACTTAACGAAAATGCAAATTGATTTTTTGAAAATTCTGACTACCCCTAACCCCATAATCCATTTTTAGAAAAATTTAAATATTGTTGACAATCGCCAAATTTATATTTTTTTTGAACATCTAAAAATTAATATTGGATGTTAAATATACTTGGTAGAATTTAAGGATTAAATCGTCATATGCAGGTTGTATGAATTATATTAAATGTTTTATAATAGTTTAATTAACAAAATTTTGGTTGCATATTTATTAAATCCTCGGTGTAAATTTAATCAATACTTTTAATGTATTTAAATTTTGAGTAAGTACACTAATTTCGTGTTATTAGTTTACTTTGATAAACATTTTTGTAATTGCAAAAAAACATAATTGCATTTTGTTTTTGTTCCATTCATTCAGCTATTCTTTCAAACCTAAAATAAATCCTCAATCCTCTGAATTTCTTCTTCAAAAACGACATTCATGGTTTGCTCAGGTGAATATAGTCCTAGCCATCTACCTTCCACTTACGTATTTAACTCCAACGCCTCTTAACGCCGTTATCCCATTTTTTGAATACTAAAAGCTTTTTGAATACTAAAATCCCCCCTCCCCCACTTACTAATTATTAATAATTACTAATAGTCATACCCCCGCTTTATTTTCTTTGCTTAATGAGTGATAACGTAAGACCTTCGTGGAGTAATTTTAAATTATATAAAAACTTCAAATTAAACCAAGATTTAAAACAAAGAAAATTTTTTCAACGAATCCAACAAGATCATTATATCGTATACACTAAAACAGTTTTAAGTGTCACAGAAAAAATGGCATTGAACAAAAATTTAAGAAACGTGTTAAACTCTTATAAATGTCTGTGTCTTTTATTTTATGGAATATTTATGGTGAGACACACTGTACATACATAATCCAAAACTTTTCAGTGATGTGAATTAAAATTCAGATAAATTCGTGATCAAAATATTTATGTATATTTTATATCTAACATACAAATTAAATAACCACTAAACTGTATACAATAAAATAAAGACATAGACTGATGTATCCACGTATATACAAAACTATACGGTCTTGAAACATGGAATTTTGCCCAATTACCTTTTTTCAAAAACTCCAGTGAATAATTTGTGATTGGTGTTGTCTGAAATGGCTACATGAAATCAATCTTCGAACCTAATTTTGAATGCTTTCTCAAAAATATCTCACTTTATTGTTGAAAGGATTTTATTATTGAATTTCTTGGATCCAAATTACATTAGAAAATGAATATAGATACCAAATATATTTCAACTAAAATATTTATGATTTTATACGGTGTATTCACATTAATGTTCCATCATTGATCGATCGCATTAACCATAAATAGAGACATTTAAACATATATGGATATGCGGTGAATGAAGACTATTAATAATTCATATTCAATTACTTAAAGATTTAAATATATAGATATTTATGTTAAGTGAATTTTTATTTGAATTTATAGATATGATTTGTGATTTTAAGTATGTTATCTAAAAAAATTAGTTTTCATAGAATCTATAAGAAAATGAAAATACACTTTCTTTAAAGATTACTCCAATAGTAAAAAACTTTTCTCATAGCTTGCGGCTATATATTTTGTATAAAGTTTTAGCTTCTATAACACACTTTTCCAACTTAATAAAGAAAACATACAAAAACTATATAAATTAAAATAAAGATATATTAAATATATTATAATATGCTTTTTAAATTTACTATAAGGACTTAAAAAGGTATAATGCCCTTTTGAAACCCCGAGCTATTAAACAATAGTCCTGAAAATTAAATGATATTATTTATTTATGTTGTATTATCATCAAATTCTGAATTATTTTGAAAATTTCAAGCCTATAATATAATCATCTGGATATATGTATAAAATCATTAAAAAAATTCCATTATAACTGACACATTACAAGTTAAGTTAATAATAATAAAAAAAACATGTAGGATAAAATATAAAAATAATTTTTTTAGTGAACAAAAAGCGTAGGTTTGCATCATTCTGTATAAAATACGAATAATCAACATTCAAATTAGTTTTTCTTCAGTATAGATTGGAAGACAGCATTTTATCATTTTATGATTGGAAATTATTTCTGAAGAGGTTTTATAATTCAACAACAATTCACATTAAATATTTCTTATACAATTCACAAAACGTAGGAAGGAAATCCTATTATTACTCAGCTGTCTATTTCAAATATTGTAAAATGAATAATAAGTTAATGAGATATTCAAGCGTATTTTTATATTTCATTAAATTTTGAGTACATTTTACATTTCAAAATTATTAATATTTAAAATGAATTTGTATTATTAATTTAAAAAATATTCTAAATGTATGTTGGGTATATAGCAAATGTATCTGCCAAAATGTGATAGATTTAACTAAACTTGAAATAATCGCCTTTGGATATGTTATGAAAGAACACATTGCAAATCATTAAATCTGGTAACCATTGCTTTTTATGTTGTATATTAGTGCTAAAATATACAGTAAGTCGGCATCGGTTTTACTCAGATCTAATGTTTTCGTTAAAAAAAATAATAATAATTCCAACTTTGTTGTACTTATGTAACAAATTTATTAGTTTAAAAATAAAGATGATGATCATTAAAAATTAAACAAATCCAGTCTAAAAAGCTACTATTGTATGTTTAGACTTGTTTATGAAAATCGCCGCATATGTAATAATAACTTGTTTTAATCGTTGAGTACAAAAAAATGGTTTACGATTTGTTTTTGGTCGAAAATTGTAGTTGTGAAAACAACTTTTGAACTATTTTTAATTAAAACTTTATTTAATTAAACTATTTTTAATCTAGAGTTGTGACGAATGTAAGTACCTTACAAAAAAATGTCTCAAACAAAAGCTTTTTTAATTTGCTTCTATTTTATAATTATTATACTCAAAAAGAGTCATTGCTCCATGTGACTCAATTGGTTACTTTCGTAGATTGACCAACTTCAAACTCAATTTTTGGATCAAAATATTGCTTTTGGATACTAATTTTTTCTCGCTGCAATTATAGTTTTAAGTTACTATGATTATAGATACGCAGATTCAGTCAAAAATTCCGCGAGTTTCATTTTTCAATATTTTGTAAGAGTCAATAAAATTTTCAAGAATAACAAACTTAAGACTAAATTTCATACTTTCACAATCATTATATATTGATATATATGACCGAGATAGGATAGGATTTCATAAATACGTATTTAATTTTGTACTTAAATACGTATTTATGAAAACTTAAAAAAAAAATTATACTATGAAGTCAAAAATAAAAAAAATGTTTAATAAATTTAACCGTAAGTTTTGAAACAAATGTATATATTTTTGTAATTATTTTTTATAAACCTTAAGATTTGAGTGTTTAAACTAATGTCAGTATAAATACCTAAGTAATTTTGATTCCTCGTATTGGTTGTATCTTTAAATTTCATGTAATTTAATCATGTTTGTATATTTTTTGGCGCCGACTTAAATTTACTTTGATATACTTTGAAAGAATTGTCAAAGTTTTGTCACAGGGTGGGCATATCTAATTTTGAGTTGAGTAAGAACACTTGAGAAGGTATTGCTTTATCTGATCTAGAGCCAAATGAAGTATCACACAAGCTTCACGGTGGACGAGGTTTAACAGAAATGCAGAAAATGCGAAGTCTATAAAAAAAAAAATAATCAACAGTAAAATTTGTAACTATATATAACCAAATTCGAGATATACCTCTTCAAAATCGGAAAAGAATTATCAAACTCCTTTTTAGGAATGCGTGGTCGGTCATACATTACAATCAGTGAATGGATAATCAATCATCACCAGTTATCCAACCCATAGCATTGAAAATTTTTCATAAATTTTCATGGGATCCATTTTGGAGCTTACCCTTACATATATAATATATATATATATATAAATATATATATATATATACATATATATATATATATATATATATATATATATATGTATATATTTATATATATATATATATATATATACAAATCGACTTGAGACCCTCCACAGTTTATTCGTGTATAAAAATGAATAATATTCATACAAATATTATTCTATTTCCATATTCAAAGCACCATATAAAAATTATAAAAATTAACAGAAGTAAAACCTATTAAAAATTCTCTCTATTATAGGTATTCTCTCTAATCTCTATTATAGGTATGCCAATAGTACTTAACAACACATAAGTTAAAAGTTTCATTTATAATTGTCGACATAATATATTGTGTTTTAATGTCATTTTTCTAAATATTTTTCAAATGATACTTTTGCTGTTGTCTAAACTAATTCATCAATACGCCTGACAGCATTTGATAAATTAGTTATTGATGTATTACATATTATATACACAATACTAAATAAATGTTACTGAAAAACTAACTTTAATATATGTTTAACGGCTCCGTTTTTTACAACTTTTTTCCAACCTTATACCTAATCACTTAAAAAAACATGGAATTACCATCATACATTATTTTACGATGAAAAACTGTTTGTTACAGTATCGATACTTCGCATCAAAGCAATATATTTGCGTTGTTGAAGCGTAAATCCATAAATTCTGTCTATCAATGTTTATTAATGACAATATCTATCAATGTTTTAAAATAAATAGGCTTTAACTAGATAATAATTGTTGTTGTTTTTTTTTTTTACATTAGTATAAATTAAATCATTTGTTTGGTCCCAATAGCTTAGTTGGTAAAGGGGTCGACTACTAAACGCTACATATATTTTATAATCACCACAAAAGTTCATTTAAAGAAGAATTCTCACAAATTGAGAAAAATGACAAAAAATCTAATTTCAGTTACTTCTGACCTCTCTGAAAGGAAATGAATATAAACAGCATTGTACAATTAAATTATTGCACTAAAGAGTTGTTAGGTTTTTTTGTCGCACGGGTATTTGGCTGTGGTTATCGAGTCACGGCAAGATAATGCAATAACTAATAACGAGCTTTTGTATTTTCTATATCAATTTATTTACAAATATTTTTCTTATTTGTGATTTTAACCAAAACTTTTAAACATAAACTAGAATATTTTATCGATGTTCTTCAAAGCATTTATCAGCTACAAACTTATTGACTGTTATACGATAAACGATCTTCTTAACAACAACTAACAAACAAATCAGCAAGAATAAAATAAGTTTGGTGTAATATTTAATACAACTTCAAACATGCAAGGTGTTCTAAGAAAACCACCATCTTAGTATTTTTTAAGAAAATTCTAGTATTTTCACTTCAAGTTTAAGTTATTTATCAAGCTCGTTTGGATTATGTATATAAAACTAGATGAGAACTCGAACTACCTTTAATGCAGTAGTTTTAGTTTATGTCAGCAGATGTCAGGGTGTCATATGTTAAATGCTAATAGTTTTGAAGTTCACTTGTTTACAAACAAATACTAGAATACGTATGTTACAGATACATGAGAATGATAACGGATTAGTGTAAAATATAACCAATTCAAATAATGTCTAGACGCATTTTATTATCTTCTATAAATGTTGAAATACAGGTAAAGACAGCAATGAATTTCAAAGACCTAGTAAATATTCGATAAAACACAAAATTTGATTTTTAGGATAAATATATGTTTTGAATATAAGTTGACTTGAATTTGAATAATTAATAAAAGTTGTTAAAAAGAATAATAAATGTCTCTTTAATCAGGGTTCTATACATATTTGAATTATATCTACGTGGATTCCAGAGAGCATATTCTCCTAGTGTATTTTGTTATAGGACATGAGTTAATATCTGATTTGAAAAGAATTTCGTCTGTGTTATAAAATCTTTTCAAATAATATTTTTTTCTATTTCTTTTAATATGGATTATCCTTATATAGTTATAAATTCAAATTAAACAGTTAAAACAAGTTAAGAAATATTAATAAAAAGAAGTTGGATTAGTCAGAAGACACTCTAAGCTGGATTCTATTTCATTTAGACTATAAATATTTCCAACAAATTTGAGCACAAGAAATAAACATAAAAATATATACTTAATATTTTCGCAGTTTTGACCTACACTCAATTAAAAAACAACTAGGGGACTTGTGTGCTCCACATGATTTATTGTTGATGATTATTTTATAGTATTTAGATTAATTTAATAAATTTTAATCTCAAATAATGGACAACTGTAACATTTTCCGATCTAATACAATTAATAATTTAAATCTCAAAATAATGTGGGGCTTTTTTTCAAGTTTTGTTATAGTATTATATCCAAAAATATCCAGTTTTAATGAAGATTGAGCTATTATATTTCAGCTATTTAACACTCAAATTAAATGAGATGCGTACATAAAAAACTCTTTATGGGATTTTCTCCATTCAAGTAAGAGCAAGGTGCGTATATTAAACTCTTTATGGGATTTTCTCCACTCAAAGTTAGACATATTTTATTCTAATGAACGTAAAAAGTTCCTTTAGGTCAAGAACACTCAGTTTCACAAGACGTTCGATTTGAGCTATTAAACATTCAAAATAGAATAAAATGGAGGAGAGGAAGACATGACATTTAAATTTTCATTAATTTAAAAAAAATATATATTATCAAAATTTTATGAGATTGAGCATTTATAATCTATGTATCACAACGGAGGCCTTCTCAAACAATGTTTCTTATACGTACACTATGCCTATTACAATTTTCATTTGTAATTATCAGAAATTTTACCTTTATCATTAAAATTTCAATTTTGTTCTTATGCGTGTATTGAAAGGCTTTTGTTTGAGCCTTGATATTGATCTATGCGATACATAAATATCCAAAGGAAGTGCCAAAATCTGAAAAAAAAACATCGAAAATCAAATGATTTAATATCGAAAATATTGAGATCTAGCCCGAAAAAAATATGAAACATTTCATAAATTGATTCCTTTTAACTTTCACACATATCGTTACAATATTTAGTACATAATAGAACGTAAATTATTTAGCTAAGAGAATCATCTCCAAAGTCACTAAGTGTGTGCAATATTTGTTCTATATATTTATATAGAACAGAAATAGTTTAACCATATTTAACTTCAATTTTGATACAACCACACACAAATACTTAAACTAATGGTTTTCAGAAAAGTTAGATATTTACACGACTCGAGATGCTCTAAACCACATGATAAAGTGTCTGCAATGTGTGGAATTATATGGATATTGGATATGTATTGAGTTGCTTCTTTGAAAATGATGAGTTCGATTTTGATAATCTTTAAAAATAATAGATTTTTAATTTAATATTTCCACTTTTGTCCTGACTTTGGTCGTATGAAAAGATATGTCATAAACAAGTGAATGTAACCACTAAGTCTCATCATTTGCTATTTTTTTATGTAATCATATATTTTATAATTTTACTATGCTTATGACAAAACAAACATTGTTTTGCCATATAAATTATTTCTAATCATTATCAATATCTCCTAAATATAATAACATATTCCCAACTCTCTATTTCTAAATAATGAAGCCGAGACAAATCAGAATTAATAATGATATTAATATATATTTTAATGAAGAACCATCCGGTGTCATTTTATTAAATGATATTATTAGGATTACATGCGGATGCAAATCTACCCTTATTGGACACCTGGTAAATTATATGCACCCGGTATTTACCTGGTTAGTACACCCGGTACCGCGTTCACCCGATAATTTGTAGTGTGGAACTCATACACTTGATGAAAGGTATATAAACCTCCTGAACACGAATTATTTCGGTAATACTTGAACAGTACGATATGCATACCTTATACAATTGACAATTCGACATACTGCTAGTGAAAAGAGATAAAGAAGTTTTACTTTGAATTTCAAGATAAGATTTTGGAAAAAAAATTACAAAGATGTTTCACAGTTAGGAACATTTTTGAGTTATCTTGAGCGCAAATAGACTAATTAGCTGATATTATGGATACTTATTCCAAAATTTTGTAAGTGCTTTTTATATGTTCTAGCGTTACACACTTTAGGGGCTTTCTGGCATATTTTATGTATTATGTTGAGTAGAAAGTGGAAAATAAATTTAATTCAAAGCAATTAACTAATAATAATAATTTCCATAGAATTCATTTTTAAGTCTTCTCAAATTAAAATTTTCTTTGATTAACGTAAATATTTTTTATATTATTTTACATTATTTTATTATGCTAGTAATAGGAAGTATTGTAATCCAGTCAACATTTCCATATCGATTTTGAACCAGAAGTAGATGGCTTGAGGTCTCCTGAATCCAAAAAGTGGATTTTGGAAACAAGCATATGTATTAGTGTCAAAGAGATATCGTATTGTACGCTTTATTTAAAATTCAAGCTCGTTATACTGTCGTATTATCTCTAGATGTGCCGTGCAACTTTTGGTTAAAATCGGATTAACAACTTACTACACTTTATTTGTGTTATTTTCATGTTTTTTCAAATGATTTTCTTTAATCTTAGTATGTTTACAGATAATTTTAAACTCTACAACTTTTATTAAAACCGTTTCTGTTGGAAAATTCACATAAGAGAGAGAAATTCATCTAGACATATATAGATACACATAAAATACTACACATAAAATACTACGTATAAAGAAGTAAAAGAAAGTCCTGTGACGCGTAGCAGCAGATTTTTTAAGAGTAAATACGCTTAGCTCCTAGCTATACTTATTCTATGCACTTTATTTATAATATTTTATGTGTATGCTATTAAAGAGAATAAATAAATAAATGCCTACGTATTCAAAGAGCGTAGGTTCATAAAAGAATCATGTTGGTAAAAAGAAATTGATGTAATCGTATTCTTGCTTACTCAAAATTTAACATCAAAATCAATTTTATTCATTAATCGAATATTTCTTCTTATCACTGAAGTTTGTGAAATACAACAAAATACATGTATATACAGAATGTTTCAGAACAATTATCCTTTAGTAAGTACTTATCAGGCTTATAATAAAAGTTCAGAATTTGATGACATTTCGCTTATTGGTACTTTATTATAAGATAATGAACGAGGTAGATTTTTGCGGTATATCTACAAATAACTGAAAAAAAAAATAAAATCTGCGATTTCTCATAGTGATCAATGGTAAACTATCTTTTTCAGTTCCCGGATAACCTTTTAAAGATAAATAAGTTTATCTTATTCAAATATGTCAAGGTTCATCCAATTTTGAATGTTAATTTTTATACTGATAGTACTGCTTGAGATATCATCTCTTGGAAAAAATATAATAGTTTTTAAGCTCGACATATATAGAATATGTCAGAGTGTTCCGGCTTGTGTCCACTATAAATTTTATGATCTGCATTAGTAAGATGAATGGAGAAGTTAGAAGAAGTTTTATGGCTTTTCATGGCTTTTTATGTGTGTTTTATTTATTTGTCCATCAAACAAGACATGAACAGCCATAAGGCTTCTTCATACTTCTCCATTCATCTTACCAATACAGGCTATAAAATTGATAGTGAACACAAGCCGGAGGTGTTATATATTTGAGGAAAAATCCAAAAATTACATTTGCTAGAAACCCTGGAGATCAATAAATGATAATTAAATACCAAATTTTACAATTTTAAATTATCAAATAGATCTAAATTACATGTATTAAATTTGACGTTATATTTGAAGTATCGAAAAAAATACGTATCAACCCACAGTTTCTTCATTCACAGTAATCTTACCTTCTTTCTCTATGTATTTCCAAATTTCAAAAGAAAATTACTTGAAACTGACTTTCAATTAATATTTGATAATGGATTTTTACAAAATAAATAATTTCCTTGTCACCAATTACCTTTAGAAGTTGACATAATTTTAAGCTAAGTATTCAACTTTGAATACTTGAAAGATTGATTTCAACTTTGAAAGGTAAAATAGGTGACATGGAAATTATTAATAGTAATTTTACGTTTATTTATTTATTTATTTATTTTTTTGCTTTTTAATTAGTATTTTGAATTCGGTTCTATTTGATGTGTAGGTCAAGTTTACTCAAATCTTGTAAAATAAAAATAATATGTAATATTTATTCTGAAACTCTCATTACATTAAGAATGTAGTATGTAAGCAATTCTACTAAAAACGTTTTAACGTTTTAAACATCGAATTGGAAGTTTAGTTAACAACATCAATAGCTTGTATACAAAAGATGTGTGTGTGTATGTACGTCGAGTTTGGGATTTAAACGTATTATACAAGGGGAATTATATCTGGTGCGCGTTTACGTATATCCACACAGAGAATGAGTGAGTTATGGAATGTATTGCCTACCTTATTACTTATCGATTGACATAGAATTTATAGGATTATACTCAAGTCTCAAGTTGGAACATTGTGCGAAAAAAAAAATTAAATAAAAGTCAACGCTTTATTTTTGTGGTGTTCATACCTTTAAGTTTCTCAATGAAAATCTTTATAATTATTGTTTTATTTCAAGTACAAAGTACATATAGACCAAGATCGATAATTTTTGAAACCAAAACAAAAATTATTGTACGTAGAAACCTATTGAAGACGGAAGAGATTATAACAAAACTGAAATTCTTCTTCATTTAACATTTTTCCATAGGACTTGTAGTTGCTGGAATTCAAGATAAACCATGTTTTACCCTAAAAAACGCACCTCCTTCCAATTCCCGATCTCAGATCGCCCATAAATTATTTTTCCTTCCATTTTTGTTATATTCTCTTCCGTTTCAAATGTGTTTCATCCTACTATATTTTTTTTCACCTTTTACCATTGTTAAAAGCTTCTACCCTGATCTAATAACATGAAAACTAAAGCAAATACCAATGTAACTGGATGCTATTATCCTAATACCATGAAATCTTTAATAGTTCATGATAAAGTGTTATGGTTTCTCTGTGATTTCTAAAATTATTGTATTTCAAATGGTTATACTTCCTTTACAAAGTATTAGGAGTATGCTAGTTCAGGATGAAAGGAAAACACTGGCAAATATTCTAGGCCATTTTACCAACTCCTGTAACGCATAACCCGCTGATTATTTCTGCTACTCATTCTTTTCAACAGTCTGAGTGCACAAGCTTCTTATACAAGTCTTATTGAGGTTAGATTTAAAATTATATTGGATTTTGAATGCATCGTTACACAGATAACGATGCATTATCAAACTGAACTTATATACAAAATTTCTGCTCAATCTGTTGAAACCTGCTTTAAAACTGAGTTAGTTACAAGATTCTAACCGAACCAAATTCATTGTATGCAAAACAAAAAGGTTTCAGAAGATGCAAATGGTTACTTGAAACACGGAAAACTTGCACTTTATTCATAATCTATTAATTAATAACTTGATCATTAAAAAATTTAATTAGGTTTTTTTAATTAATTTTTTTAGTATTAAATGAGGTTTTTATTGAATCTCTGAAAAAGTAAGAGACGCATTTCTCTATCGAGATCAAAATATTTAATCTATGAGTGGGTTAAATATTCGTGATAGTGATAGGAAATCATAATTATCGGCTCCATCGTGCCGATAAATATCACCATTGTGTGTTAGTCGTGATGAAATTATTTACATTTTAAGAGTTAAAAATATATTTAACAGATTTAAACTGAAATTAAAATTCATATAAAGTATTAAACTGAAATTTAAATAACAGGTAAACAATATTGTCTATTTTACTTTAAAAAATATAAGAAAAATAGCGAACAATTGTTGGTCAAAAAGTATGCTTAACCAGTCATAGTACGAAGAAATCTCGTTATCAATCTTTTATTTCTACTATTTCGAGAGGAGAACTCGTGAGTCTATAAATATTAATACGTGTAAAGTCCAAATACCATTATCAAGTATTCGGTTAAATTACCATAATAAAACCAATTCTGTTGACTTAATTACAAATTAAACAAAACTAGGGAATGACTTACATTGGTATTAATAAAGTGCTTTTATTTATCGCAGAAATATGTTTTAATAAACTCGAAAATAAAAACTAACAAATGGATATAATACGAAGCTCTAAAATATAGAATTCACTTTCTCGTTCTTTAATAATACAAATTAATATAAAACGTTTATTCTTAATATACGATTTATTTAATAAATATAATCTGTTCTATTTCATTGAAAATATATATGTAAGTAAAATTAGTTATTCAAATCCCTTTAATAAATATAATATTAGTTATGAATTGGTAGACGACTTACATAAGATTGTAACACAAATCCATATTTAATATATGAAATAAAATACATATACCAAAGTCCATACAACAATGTGATGTAATAACATATAGAAAGACAGGGAGAAAGAGAGAGGCAGAGGACTTTGTAATAATAATCTAGAATTGAATTAATTTTAAGGAATAATAATGAAATGAGAAACAAGAGGAACTATACATCTATAAACTTTAATAATAGTTGTGTGTACAAGGTACTAAATCTATAGTTTAATATGCCTACACCATTTTACAGCCACTATTTATCAGCCTAGTTACTCATATCAAACATTTAGTTCAGTCAATAAAGAATGGAAATGCTGTGTGTTTTGGAAAAATTATAACTTTGGATAAAATACAACTTTTGAAGCTAATCACGACGGTTAAATATCTTTATTTCTTTTTGTTTACTACTCAGAAAATATAACGTAAAAATTTGTTCAAAATGCACATTAACATGCTAACAAGTAAGCCTTAGCAGGTATTTTTCACCTACACCTGCAACCCGTTACCTGTTCTATGCGTATCATATCTGGTGTAGAGAATATTTCCATCGACAACTCAACTGATCTACAGAATTGCCTGAACGGAAAACTTATTAGAAAATTGGGTAAATTTTTTTATTTTGTTTATACTTCTTCGTCAAATGAAATTGACAAAAATTCGTAATTAATGTCTACAATAATAAAAACAATGAAAATTATCTTCTTTTTTAATATATTGTAGAGTTTTTCCAGTTTTGAAGATCCTATAGGTAGAGATATTTGATTTACTTTAATGAAATGGCCGCGAAGTAACGAATTATGGGAGTTTCCCTTAGATATTTTATTTCAAAAATTCAAAGTCGCTGTTTTATACAAAATTTATCATTTTGCCCCAGCGTTTTTACTTTACTTATTGAACTAACCTGTCCTCTTCTATGATAACATTATATTAGTTACAGTACAAAGAATTACTGTAACAGACAGATAAAATGAGAGTCGATATCAATAGTTGCAAAGTTGAGGGAAAATGAATAAAAAATCGGTTTTGTTTTAACCATATTTGACAATAGTTCATATCAAACTATAGCGGGTGTGTTTTGAAATTCTTATTGTTTAAATATATTAATGCAAAATTGCTTCAGTATAGAAAAATTTATATCGAAAAATAGTATATTTACGTTACAAAGAATTGTATATTAACCGTCCAATGGTGATTGCAAATTGTACAAATAGTAGTATTTACCAAACTTCTAGAATGACTCTAGAATTGCCATTAGCCTGAGTGATGATGACCAATTTACTATTTTATACCCGTGAAGAATATTTAAAAAATTATATTAATTAAATAAATTTTAGAAGAAGCCAAAAAACTATCATATGCAAAATTATATTTCAAATTTTGTGTCAACTTTTGTAATCGGCTTCCACAAAAAACCAGCCGAAGTTTAGCCGATCCTGTGTCAACCGGTATATATGCGAACTAGATAAACATAACAACTCTACAAGCTTGCACATTATTTAATTTTTGCATTTTTTGGTGTGCAGCTACAGATAAATTTGTGATAATAATTTGGTAGACCGTAAGATTTCAAAGTTAAGGCTAATTAAATAAGAGTTTATCTTTATTTATTTAAAATCTTTACAATGATTTTATTTTCAGATTGTTTTTGTTTTGGTATTTAAATAAAGAGAAATTAAAATAAATTTTACTGCGTTTTTATTACTATATCATACATAATATCAAATAATTCTCACAGATTTTTCAAACAAATTTATTTTTTAGTCAGTATTCAATAATTTATTTACTAAATTCAAATATTCGGCTTCGACTTCAGCCGAAGGTTAGAAGTAGCGTCGAGTAATTGACTTCGGCAGAAAACAGACATTCGGTTCAATTGTCTTAGACTTATAATAACGTTACCTGTATATAAACAGCTAATATTTAAGATCATAATTTTCTCTTCAAATCAGTTTTAATACCATGTGCTAAATGAAATGAAAGCAAATGTGTACCATTGTTGTGTAAAGCTGCATTGTATTTGATGTTTTTAATATGATAGTCATGTTTTTAGTGAATACATAAACGGAACCTTAACAAGAATATTTATTTTTATGAAATATGAAATACAATACTCATAGTTTAATTTGTTCATAACAAACACAGCGGGTGAATTCCTAAAATTGAACAAATATGTTCAATATTTACAACAAAATTCTGTATAATTTTGGAAAATATATTGACAAATTTTATTGCTATAAAATTTGAACAATTCAATACACACTGAAATTTCTACAAAATAGATTTTTTTTTTCATTAATTATTAACTTTTAAATACAAACAATTTTATGTCGGGATTTATATCACAAAAATTATATATGGGAGTGTGACGTACGGCAAAGGGTTGGCGCTACAGCTGTACGTAGTTAAAGATCCTATTAAATTCACCGCCACCAGCGTCTTATATGCTCATTGGATATTTCAATTGTGCGAAGATTTTTACATTATGGGCACCGTGCAACAAAATGTTTTCATTCGTTTCTATGGTTTTTAAATACTAGTTTATCAATCAAAAGGTATATAACTCTGTGAATGTTGTATGATTTTTAATAGAAAATTTCTCAATATTTATTAAGTAATTTCAATGAACAATAATTTATATTTACAATTAAAAATAATAACTAATGCAATTTCTTCAATAATTTTTGTTTATATTTGCTATATACAGTTTATATTCAAACAATTGAATAAATATTTAATTTTCTAGAATGTGTTTTATTATAAATTTTAAACACACGTAGCGCATCAATCAAATAAGAAGTACTTTCCACTTTCTACGCATGGTATGAGTAGTCACTATATGTGATCTCATGTAGTTGGTTGATAGATTTAGAAATGTATTTTGAAAGTACCATACGGAAAGTATTAAAACAATGCATTGTATTGCCCATTACAAATATCTTCACGAGTTCACCAATTGAAAATATTGGTTTAAATTCAGGTTTTGACATTTGAAATACGCATTGTTAGAAGGTGATTGATAAATTAGGTCAAACTATTTCTGTCTGATTCTGTAGATTCAAAAATTTTTATTTCTACTTTTACTTTTACACAATTCGATTATTTATTATGGGGCAAAGTAATACAAGTTTTGTGATACTGAATTTGATATGATCACTGTAAAATTGTTGTATTCATGAAGTATAATTTAACAAATAGTCAGGTAATATTGTATACCAATGAAATCATGCTGATTATAAAGAAAAATTCCAGGAATATAGATTAGGTGTCTACTATGTCTTCAACATCCTTCGGTAGAAAAAGTATACTCCGGACAAATAATCTTATTATGCACTATTTCAAATACCCAAAAATAATTCCAAATAAATATAGCCAAAAATGTTTCCAAAATGTAGGCAGATATATCTCGCATTAACATGATGATCCAACACTACTTAATGTTTATAGTATTAAAAATCGAGAAACAGTTGTTATTTTTATATAACAAATCCCAAAAATATTTATTTTTGGAACCACTTAGAATCAACCTTAATTTAGAATAAACGTTAAATATTTATTTTTCGAAAACCTTTCACAATGATGTTTGAGAATGTCATAATTAAAATATGAGTAAATAATAATTTTTTTAATAAATAAATATTTGTAGTAAATATTTCTTTGTTAACCAATTTTTTTAATACCCATGAAATAACACAAATATTCACTTTTTAAATTAAAATTCATTTCAATAAGGTTTGGCTAAATTAATATTAGAAAAACTTTGAAGAAGTTCATTCAAGAATATTACAGTCATCAACACGTGAAGCCTCACTAGGATCATATGCGGGTACTAGGTACTCCACAGACACTTGCCGACCTCATATTCATGTTTAGCAACTTCAAAAAGCTGAAAATAGCAAAATCATTTTCACCTTTATATATCGATTTTGATATCATCAATAATTATCTATTTCAAAATGCACTTCTAAAATGCATGTTTCCTGTACGAAAATACAATTCTGAATTTCCTTATAATTAGATTAGTTCACAAAGTTTCTAGAGATTCTCGCGAATCCAACGCATCTTCCGTCTAGCTGCGTCAAAAATCGATAGAGCATTACTTTAAACCCTTGACGAAATATGTTGAAATTTTTATCAATTCATGGTGAAAAAACTTTCCGTGCAGACCACCACGCGAGTCTTAAAAAAACTAAATACTTTCTCATTCAAAACATTCTAAACTGAGCCATAAATAGTAAGAAGTTACTTTTGAATTCACAATTAAACGAGCTAAACGATCAGGTGGGATATGTGAAAAGAAAGAGTTATAAGAATAAATTTTTTCTTTGAATGAACAGACACTTTTATTTTTAATTTATTTCAAATAATCTGTAGAATCCCAGGATGGTTTTATAAAGCATATATCGATTTATATTTTCTATAAAAGTTATATTTCTTGTAATTTATCAATCAAGTGAAACATTGACAATGTTTCATATGCCAGTATTTGAACTAAAAAAATGTTATGTGTATTTTTATGTGTAATATCTTTTCGCTCATCAGCATGCATGTATGAGAGTGACTTTGTTAATAGGGACAGTTTTCAATTTGTTACGCAAATGAAGTTACAATATCACACACCGTTCGAAAAATTGAATTGCGAAATTTATGTAAATTGAATGTTTTTATTGTGGAAGTGATTTCGGAAAAAAAGTACATACATACATACATAAAAAAATTAATTATTTATAATAAAAAAAAAATAAAAATACATGTAAAAAATTAAAATTAAAAAACAAAGAATAATCAATGTAAAAAATTATATTAAATAAAAATATAAAAATTAAATATAATAAAATTGTTTTAGTTAAATAATTATTCTTTGTTCATCAAAAATCATTTCGAGTAATATTCAGGATAAAATGTTAATTTTGCTTTTAATAAGAAAATACGTGAGCATTTTTCTTTCATTTTAATTTCATGATACAAAAAATGTGCACTTAAAATTTATAATTGATTATTTCTATTCATTATTCGTTTCTACAAAAGCTTCTATAAAACTGTGAATATCACATTAATGCGAAAATCACTCATAGAAAGAACTAAATAAAATAATTTTATTAGATTACGTTAACAGTCTCTAGTAAAACAGAATTTTATTCGTTGGTATAATGTTTCAACTACTGTATAATTTTAAATAGAGTATTTTTATGGTGTAAAGTATTTTAGTTTTAATAGTTAGAAACGACAATTCTACTATTTACTATTTTTACCTTCAGGTTAATAATACATACATAAATGAATATACATAGGTTGTTCTACAAATGATTCTTTTCTACTGAATGTTTTTCTTGTAACAATTAACACAAAATAGATTTTTTTTTTTAATTAAAATGCTGTTTGTTATATTTCTTTATTTAATTATTACTAGATATCCATCGGAAAGTCGTATCATTTCGACATACTATATTGAAAACATGACTTAAAAATAGCCCCCAAAATTGTATTATAAAAATTTCAAAATTGAAAATTCTATAAACAATTATGATTTAACGTGTTTTGCCTTACATCGGCTGCAAAAACCAGGAAAATACTGAACGCGTAAATATTTATAATAATTACTATAAAATTCATATTGTATAGTATTGAAAATAATATATGGTAGAATCTGATCTGGTTTTTAGAACGATGAGATCTGAAATTATATTTTATATACAAAAGTTTTATCTGTTTGACAACTTCAATTATAAACATTTATCAATAGAAGTTTGTTTGAACATTCACAACAACGATATCAATTCTTTAAAAGGTCATTAATTACAGCTAGATTATGACGAAGATCATTGTAGATTAACATTAAGTTTAATGGAATGAAAATGAGTAATTAAGTAATGATATCTCTTACACAAGTCTCTAGGTTGTTCTTTGTTTTAATTTTCTGCATATGTTCAAATATCTGTATTTGAACCATTTAAAACCTCTTATATTGTTAAAACATGCAAAATACTTAGTGTATAGTTCATAACTCTATAAATATAAATCAAAAAATGTATTTATTAATTATTTATGCGACGTTAAATGCGTCGTAGATTGAATCTTCCACGCTTTTAGTGAATTTTATAATTTTTTCAGATTAAAGTAAATGTTAAAGATAGAAAATCGAAATGAATTCTGATTAGCAATTCAACACAACGTAACGTTTTTAAGTAATTAAGTTATTACTGTTTTTTTTTTTTCAATTGATAAAAAAAATGAAAATACGAAAAAATTTCGAAATTTTTTTAAATCTTTGAATATACATTGTAAGTTTAGTCCTAAAGAGTCAACTTGTCAATTAAATATTTAAATATCAGTATATTTGCAATGAAATACAATAATGTAGTTCGTTCGACTTTTCAAAGCATTTTAATGAAGTTTTCTTTGATTATTACTTTTTCATATTTTTAACATTGTAATCTTAAATATACTATTATATATTTTATATAATATTTTAGAAAAACATGATTTTGTATGATGGCTAACTACATTTCCTCGTCCAAATTTCCAGTATATTACGTACATGGAGTGTGTACATTTTTAGAAACCTTAATCCTTTTACGAAATCAACCTGTAAAGTATTATACTTAATATATTTTGTACATAAACACGTGTTTTGAAAATACAATTGTTAAAGTTCATAAATGTAAATGAAAATAATCACATAATACGGATTAAATGTGGTTACTTGAAATTCACAGCAAAGTTGTTGATAAAATAACTAATACACATGCGCATATAATCATTACCTACCTACCCAATATATGCACTATATTCCATACATATATACAAAACTATATAAGAGTTTGATATTATTATTTTACCGAAGGAAAATAAGAATGGCTCTGATATAATAATCCGCAAAATTTTGTTATGTCTAGGTCATAACTTGGAATACAGTATTATTTTACACATAACTTTGTCAACTTTTAACTGCCCTGTTACAGCTAATTTCGAGCTCACGTCTTAACGAACGGAAGAGATTCTAACTGGGCACGTGAAATTATAATAGTCAAAATATACAACAATAAAAATTTGTTTTAAAGGTTAGAGCTCTACAGTATTTTTTTTTTTTTTTAATATTTTTTTTTCTGGCTTCAGCAACTTTCAGCTATACAGCCATTAACCAAAGGATATTATTATTTTTTTTTATACAACAACAGTACACAGTACTGCCAGGTGGTCACCCATCCAAATACAGATTCTGACTGCTGTTGCTTAACTTCATTGATTTACACTCGTTGAAAACCTATTTAAAAATATTTTACTATTCTAATATATATGCATTTTATAGCCGTTAAAATAGTACATAGTTCATTTCACAGCCGTTAACGTAGTTCATAGAGTCATGAAAAGCAAAATCTTTCAAACTTACAAAATAGGGAATTAAATGCATAATTACATATTATTATACATGCTGTTCAAATTTGAAGACGATTTACCGTATCCAACGTGAGATAATTTGAATCAAAATTGTACAAATAGCATAACAGAAGCGTGAGAAAATGTCAGATTTGTTTATTTTTTCCTGTAGAAAATGAAATCCGTTTAATGAAAAATTAGTATTTGTTAAAAGAATTGTTTCTGAATAACTAAAACAACATAATTAATGACAACTGAAAATTTTTGAAATAAAAGTCTACCCATACCAGTTTTTTGTATTGTAAATACGAATTACGACTTCAAAGTAGCTATCATTAGAATAAATTAGCTAATCGTAATCTTAAACTACTAATTATAAATAGAAAATAAAATGTAAAAAATTATATGCAAAATTAAACAAATAAAATTTATTAAAACCCTTGTAAAATTACTCTTTTTTTTGTATTTGGATATGTAAGATGTCGATAATTTGGTGACGTTTTAACTATATATATTTATAATTTTTTTGGCATTTCTTTTAACCATTGATTGTTAAAAAATAAAAGAGGTTAATGAATGTTAACTCAAGAAAAATTTATGAAAAAATTAGTGAAAAAAAACTTGAAATCCAATTTTCACTAGATAGTAGAATGTAGATTGTCTTACTCCCAATCTAGAAAATGCGAAATATCAAATTGTAAAAGTTTTCCCAACATAATGCATTCTTTAAATTTTATGATGTTTATGTGCTGGGTATTGTACAAAAAGTTCCAATTTCATTCTGTACCATCAACAAACATGTAGGAACATAAATGTATTTAATTCAACTTTAGATACGTGTATAGAGATAATGGTATATATATTTTGTGATTACTGTTATACAATTCAGGTGTTAATCCTATCTGTATCTTACTAAGTTATTTTATTTCATCAGTTCATTTATATTTATTGTTTAAATTATACAAAGTTTTATTTATAAATTGTAATTCAAATATTCTACTTTATAATATAGATACATAACATATAATATACCTATGTTTGCAGACATATAATAATATACACATACGAGACCGAAAAGCCCATTGAAATATAAACTTTATAAAATATTTTTTATTTGATACACGTTCAAAAACATGATGCAAGAGCTCTAATGCTAAATGATTTACAGTATAAAATTGATGTAATGTGATTGGTTATAGAGGAGCCTGCATTATCAGGATATTTAAAGTTATGTAACAAAAAGTGTACTTAGAAATATTTTTTATCACTAGATAGGGTTACAGTCAAAACTGTACAATAAGAGAATTTAAATGTAAATTGCTGGTACCCAGCGCTCCGGTGTCATAGAAGTACAAAAACATATCTCCAATATTACTGTAATAAATAATTCGATAAAATATATTATTTTTAATCTTAAACTGTGGCATTTTTCAAACAGACTTGATACTATTTTAAAAAAAGTGATTGTGTTGTTTAATAGCTCAATCCCCAATTCACGAATGTTTAATAGCTCAAACGTAAAGTCTTGAGTTACTGAGAGTTCTTAAATCAACAAGCTTCCGCTGTTCATTACAACAGCAGATATATAATTCCTCCATCTCATCAAATTTGAGTATTTAATAGCTCCAATCAAAGGCTACATCCAAATTCATATGTGGATAATTTAATTTATACAATTAATAAACATAATAAATAGTAAAAAAATGATGTGGTGTCGTGGGACACCAGGTAGGAACGAAGTTCCTTCGGCTAATGTAGAATCGACAAAAATTGCAAAAAAAATCGTGCTCAATTTTATGTAAGTTTTCTTGATTTTTCTCTTAAATTTTGCTGATTAATTTTTATTTAAGTACAAGAAAGTATTTAGAAGAAAGATAACCTAGAAAACCTTACTTAACCAATGTAAAATATTTTATATTTATAAATATATATTTATTAATATATTTATTAATAAAGAATAAACTAATACTTACGTATTTAATTCTTTTGCACTGAATAATTTCCCACTATTATCACTGTCAATTGCATTCAAGTCACTTGTTGGTTCACTTGACATTGTTACTATAGTTACGTCTCATTTAACGGTTTTATTCCACGCATTTTTTCTTACGATTTTACTATCACATTTTTTTCAGTTCGGTCGCGCAGCAAAATCCCTATCCCCTCCAAGCCTGCCGTAAGGAACTTCGTTCCAATAATAAATTGACACAAAAAATTTTTTTATTAGCATATTGAAAAACTATAATAAATTGACTATCATCCAATATTTAGATAGCTTAAAATAAATAGAAATGAATAGCGTTTCATAAAAAAATTGTAGCAACGAAGGTTTTCTTTCTGTTGAGGTTTGAAAAATTTACGATAATGTGCATAAACTTTAAGTACACGCACGAGTATCCATTTTTTTCTAATAAGAAGATAGTTCAAAATATATTATTTCACCCCGAGACAAATTGAGGTTATTCCACAGTAAGTTATTTTAAGGTAGTTCTTTCTCGACAGTCCACCGGCAAAATTATAACCTTATTATCTACATTCCACGTATGTATAACATGTATAAAGTAGCAAGACTGATGGCTGCATTTTTATAACGAATGCTATACTAAATAAATACAGGAAAAAAAATATTTTAAATGTTTAGTTATTTTAATCGTTTATCCTAACGGCGTGGTCAATTTATCGCATTTTTTAGTTATTCAGAACATATTATTCTTACAAATACTAATTTTTCATCAAAATGGTAACATTCTGTCTCTAAGACAAAGGTTTTCTCATTTTTTACATGTCTCTCCTATGCAACGTGTACAAAAATTGGATTTTTAATAGCAATGATCTCACATTGAATGCGGTACGGCGTGTGTATTATGTATTTATGTTTATTCAAAGTTTGAAAGATTTCATAACATTTTGCTTGTATGACCCTCCTAAAAATGGTTATTCCTTTTAACAATAATAATTCGGAATAGTATCTATCTAGGAATATTAAATCATTAAAAGTATGATCGATAAGTTTGGCTGCCCACGAACCTTTCAATCACTGCACCCAAGTTTGATTAATCAGATATTATATTTAAAAAAAAACGTACATACATAATTAAAAAATGGTACAGGATCGTTTCATATAAATTAAAGCTATATGCATCAGACAAAGAACATTCAAAAATATTATGTATAACGTATGATGTGCATCAAATAAATTAAAATCCATGGAATTTGTTTAAAACGTGTTCATGATGATGATAAATAGTGAATGTTCATACATGGTTTTATGGAACATGTCAAAAGTTTTCATTCCATTTTATACTATTATTTTATGGTTTATTACAACTTAATTAAAAAACTAATATTGCAAATCCCACATTTCTAAATTAAGTAAAATATTTTTGTGGTTTCATATTTATACATATAATTGTTAATGTCCGAATAATAATTATATTCGAGCCTATGGTAAATATGAAAAATTTATTTTGCATCACTTATTCTAATAATTTACCAAATAATTATATGACGAATGAAATTTATTATTTTATAAATTTTAATTGACAAAACTCCTATATTCAAAACTTATTTAATCGGTTATGATGGATACTACTTTAATTGTTAATAACAATCTCGAATATATTTTAAACAAATCCCTGCCATTTTGACAGCTTATTATTCAGCGTAATTTTTGCGCAAAAAATTAATTACATTCATGTTTCCTATGAAGCAATGTAGATATTTTATTTTCTTACTTTGATTGAGTTGTCGGTGACAGGAGTTGCACTTAAATTATCCATTGATATATCGGTGACTGGTAATGAAACTTTAATTTTTAGAAAATTAATAATATATATTTTAAGAAAATCCATTTTTATAAAATAATGGAGACTTTTAACTTTGTCTAATTTTTACTTTAAAATTTTTTAAAAATTACGAGTGTACTTTCGACTTATAAAGTCATTATCAAGTAATGAATAAATACTCTTTTAATTTGGAAATATATACGAAAAGCAGAAGAGATTATTTTGAATGAAGAACTGTGGGCAGTGTTGATAAATAATTTTACGATACATATAATTTCAAAATTAATAAAAGGAAGTTATTAAGGCCTATTTGATTATTTTAAATTGTAAAATTTGGGTTTTTATTTTATTTATTTATCTCCAGGGCTTCTAACAAGTTTAAATTTTGGCTTTTGTCGCAAATATGTTACATTCCCGGCTAGTGGTCACTCTCAGTTTTATAACCCGTAAGAAAAATGGGGAAAAAGTTTTATGACTGTAAATGTGCACTTTGTCTCTCGTTAAAATGATCTACCTGACAAACCAACATAAGCGGCATTGCATTGCGATCTTTGATATTGGGGGAATTTTACGGTCCATAAATAAACTGCCCATAATTGTATGTCTCAAAGTAGACTGTTTCTCTATAAAGACTGTGCAGCCCTTTAGAATATATTGTTAAACACAGTAATAATGAAACCATAATTAATACTTAAATATGATGAAGAATACCTCAAATCTGATAGATTTGTATATTTATTATTTTTTTTTTTTACGTTTGAAGTAATCAATCAATGATAATATACTAGCTGTAGGGCAAGAATGTATAAACAATTTTTTTCCGGTTGTCAGCTACTAACGATCGAACAAAATTAAGTTACACAAAATAATTTCCAAATATTAAATATTGAGCCTC
The DNA here is from genome assembly GCA_020423425.1 of Chrysopa pallens. Classification (NCBI taxonomy): domain Eukaryota; kingdom Metazoa; phylum Arthropoda; class Insecta; order Neuroptera; family Chrysopidae; genus Chrysopa; species Chrysopa pallens. The sequence goes on from CM035591.1 coordinate 111,686,907, forward strand.
CATTAGTTACTATTTAACTAAAAATAAGTGATATTTCTAAAATTTATCTCATTCCTGATATACATACTTGATTTGCACTTACTTCTGGATCAAAATCCTCGTCGTAGGAGAATAAAATTCTGGAAATATTACGAAATAGTCTAATAAACAATAAAATTGAAAACTAATTTCTTGAACATTAAAATATTTATATATGTTACTATAAACAATAAATCATCTTTAATTTTTATTAAGATTTCGCCATGTATGACCTAAAAGTTTACTTAAGTTCAGATTGAAGATATTAAAACTTAATTGGTAAGAATCATAATAAATTGATGTTCAACAAAACCATTTTATTAAAGTTTTCCATTTAAGTGAATATAAATTGATTGAATAATGAAAAATAACGTATATACTACTCTCTTATAAAATATAAAATAATTTCATTTTAATATATTTGAGATGACAAGGAACTACAGTATAGATTAAACTTTGTGTTTAAATATTAAACAAAAATCACAGGTGTTTGATAACTGGGATAGGATTAAATAAAATAATACACGTATTGTATTATACTTAGTATATGCTATACATTAATAGAGACTGTAAAGCATAGTTCATATTATTCAGAACTACGAAGAAAAACAATCAAAATGTATGCTAACAGCCTTTTTTATGCATACAGTAAAAAACTTAAACAATTAATCGCCTTAAAAAGAATCAAGTTTTAGTACTTCTTCTCTTCTTAATACTTATCTTTCATTTGCTGCAGTCAGCAATCCAGCCCTCATTAGACTCCAAATAACAATTACAAAGCATACATAGTACATTACCCAATCTTAGTCTTTACTCAATATCATGATTCTTCACCCACACCATGAAGGTATTTGAAGTAGTTAAATAAATTAAGATTAAAATTAAGGACAGTGGCCACTCCTTTAGACGTGTATGTCAGACAAAACGGAAGTAAAACCCCATTATCATTCATATTATTTGTTATTATAAGGAGCAATTTATTATTATTTAAATACAGGCAAGAAGCCCGGTGTGCCCCTTTGCCGCAGCTTTTCCTCTCATACCCGATTGAATTTAATATTTGATTATTAAAAACAATATTTATTCTCATCAGTATGATCATTCCCGCATGTAAATAGCCTTATTTGTATTTTAAAATTATTTTATATAACAGTCACATTTCAAACATAGTGAAAAAACTGTAATCAAATCACCAAAAACAATTTTGCTATTTTTCACAGAAATCGGATGTTTTCGCCCTGTAACTCTGCCGACTATAACTGTTAGAGTGGCGGTGTCTCATGTACAAAAACAATAATGAATAGCCAATTGGTTTCTTCTCCGTCCTACCCGATATCCCATCTTGCTGCTCTTTACCGTACTACAAAATTTGCTTAAAACTGTCTTAAAACATTACCAAAAATTGAATATCTGTCTACTTGAAGAGCTTAGTTCATTGTAAAAATGCTCGAGTATTCAAGTTGTAACGTTATTCTAGAACAGGCGTTACATATTTACCTCTCAATAGCAATGTTCTTAAACACGTTTCATAAGTTTATGAGTCATGACATAATAGAATCATCATATTGTTTATAACGATATCAAGTATATATATATATATATATATATATATATATATATATATATATATATATATATATATATATATATATATATATATATATATATATATATATATATATTATTAAATACCTCCTACCAACTACCACTTATATTTTTTATTTATTTATTTATGCCTTTTTTTTTACAGAAAAACGCCTGAGTTTATTATGCACGATGCTCTTCAACCATACAACCAATTCACTTCAACTTTAAAACCTCATTAGATTTTCAATTTATTTCTCGGTAAGTTTATTGAATTTTTTTTTTTTTTTCATTTTCTATTTTACTTGTATTTATTTTTTTATATACTCCTTCTTGTTGTCAGTCTAATGCATAGACATTTTTACGATAATTATGAAAAACGTTTATTAAGAAAATTATAAATAAAAATAAATATATAAAAAAACTCTTTTAATGACAAGTAAATAAAAATACATGGTTATAAGTTAACTAATTATATTCCTGAATTAGATTTCCGGCAAGACTTCGTATCCTTTTAAAAACTATTAAAGCTGTTCCCTTGAAAATATGTCATATTTGTATACAAATCCCAAATGAAAATTTCTTTTTATATATAAACTCATATTATGTGTGTCTTTTCTATAACATATATGGGCTGGCTGCCAGTAATCGTATTAAATCATTAGTAAATATACTTGTAAAAATTTAGAAAATTCATAGTATTGTATTATTTATTTTGTGATAGAAAAATTTTGTGAATTCTTACCTACTTTACCCATATATTTCCAAAATAAAAGAACAATTATTCATTACTTGATAATGGCTATAAGTCGAAAGTGCACTCGTAATTTTAAAAAATCTTTAAAGTGGAAATGTGATTAAAATTTTTTGGTATTGTAGTAGGAAAATCATTCAATAAAAAATATAAAAACCATTTTACCCGCCGTTGTGTGCAGATGTATGTTGTTCGACTATCTGAAAATTTTGGAAAATAGTTTGAATATTGTCGGACAAAGGACATTCCGTTTTGTCATATGCGAAAATCGTTTTGTTTTTTAATTATCTTCCGATTACAAAAATTTATTTCGGTCAATTTCAACCAAGTGGTGGCAATCGAAAATTTTCCAAAAAAGAGACTTTACCTTCATTTTCGTAAACAAGTTGTAACATTAACGATAATTAAGCTATATACAAATTTTTAGAAGTGTATTTATCAATGATTAGATATGATGAGGGGCACCAGGAATAATACATGTTGTAAATCACAGAAGAAAAATTAAACTAAAAAAAAAAAAATGATGTGGTGTCGTGGGACACCAGGTAGGAACGAAGTTCCTTCGGCTAATGTAGAATCGAATCATCAAGAAAGATAACCTAGAAAACCTTACTTAACCAATGTAAAATATTTTATATTTATAAATATCTATTTATTAATATATTTATTAATAAAGAATAAACTAATACTTACGTATTTAATTCTTTTGCACTGAATAATTTTCCACTATTATCACTGTCAATTGCATTCAAGTCACTTTTTGGTTCACTTGACATTGTTACTATATTTATTACATTGTTACTATAGTTACGTCTCATTTAACGGTTTTATTCCACGCATTTTTTCTTACGGTTTTACTATCACATTTTTTCAGTTCGGTCGCGCAGCAAAATCCCTATCCCCTCCAAGCCTGCCGTAAGGAACTTCGTTCCAAAAAAAAAATTTTTATGAATCGCTCTTTACAAGTTAAATTATTCTAAGAGAACATTTTATACTTATTTAAGACTAAATATATTAAACATAACGTGTGTTTCGAAAGATGGTACAGCAAGGTATAATGTCAACAATATTGTATATTAGCAATGTTTAATATCATTTTTGGTGACATCAAACCTAGTGGCCCATCATCAACATGGGTGTTTCAAAACACACGTATATTAAGAAATTATGCTTTAAGTTTCATAAAAATTTGTCTTTATTCGAATTAATGACTGTTCGTTTATCTAACCGACATCGCACAGACACAAAATAAAATATGTTATAGATCGAATCTATTTTTATTTTCGGATGCGCAAGTGTCATTGTGTTCAAACATTTTCAGAAAACCAAAAACGGTGAATCTGTTTTTGCTTAAAATTTTTTCTGATTTCAGGAACCAAATGACACGTCTAATAAAAGAGGTGTCATATCGATTTATTAATTTGTTTTCGAGATATTTAGGATGCAAAGAGACGTACGCCCAAAACAAACACACTAACACAGTTTTTGGGTTCCAGTGACCTAAAACGCAATGATATGTATACATTCGGGATTCACAAAATAAATGCCACTATATGATCTGGGAAGTAAAATAGTAATTTTTAATGGTAATAATAATTTTATAAGAAAATTCATTGTAATAATAATTTCCTTTCAAATTTTTTACTAAACTTACTTAAAAAAATAAAAAATATTTAATTTAAATTACAAAACACAAAAGTTCTATATTTTCATACACGAACATAATATTTTGCAAATTATAGCTTTGGCGTATTGAACTCAACGATGAAACAAGTGTACCGTTTCCATGTATTGTATATTTTATTACGATAAAACTTTCATATCCAATGTGTGCTGTATTACCACCTACTTAATGAAGATACTAAAGTAATCCCCAAGTGTCAACGAGATCGTATATAAAAAATAAATGAAGGAGCATGTATATATATATATATATATATATATATATATATATATATATATATATATATATATATATATATATATATATATATATATATATATATATATATATATATATATATATATATCTTTACAAGAATGGTGAGATAATAATGATCAACATTAAAGTTTGCACACACATTGCAGAGCCAATGTAGTTTATATTGTGTCCAGACTTTCTTACAAAATAAATATGAACTAACATACATTCATGCATAACTCCAAACGATTCAAAATGTCTGCGATCTACACTAACATTCAAAACACTCTAGTCGTATTATTAATACAGAGTCAAAATTCGAACATAATTTCGAAATACTCAAAATTCACTAGCAGAAAATTTACATACCACCTCACGTCTATTAACTGTCTATGATTATTAGAAAAATCAGTCTGAATAAAATAAATCGATTTTATAGCCTTGTCTTTTTTTACGAAGTTTTATGAGAATTCACATTTACATTTTATTTAGTTAAACCTTATATCAATATTTCTATGAATCCATTTATACAGAAATAAATTAATGAGTTTTATAATATTTATTTGGAATCTAATAAAAGCAGTTTTTAATTCCACTTATAAAAACAGTTTTTAACAATATTCCGTTGAATAACAGCAAAAAAATACTATTATCAGTAAAATTTAGTGTGTATATAACTTTTTTTTTTGAGATATAAGTAATTTAATATTTGAATGGCTTTTTTGATTGGCGCAGGGGACAATCAAGATTTTCGCCACAATTTTGCCTCAATGAACTAAAAATAATCACCTGTTAGCATTCTTACAGTTTGATTTATTTTTGATTTTTTCTCTTTAAGTTTTGAATTTATGTGTACGATTAAAAATGGTAAAATAATACACTGCGTACTTGTTACACCCTATCTAAAAATATATATTATGTTTCAACAAAATGCCATGTTCAGATTATTCTAAAAACTTCTCTATGTGCACACATATATACTGCACACTAACAACATTGAGCAATTTATTTGAAAGTAGCATCATCTAATCTTTTGTTTCTGAAAAATTTTATAGTGCAATAATAAGATAAAAATATTTTTTTTTTGTCTAACATTGGTTATATAACATATTTCTATGCTCATAGTATATGTGTTACGGAAAAATTATGTAAAATAATAATTCCACAGAATCACCAGGTCATTATATATGAGCACACTATTCTAGCTAAAATTGTATTCTATTATAAAAATATTTTTGTCATATGACCCTTTGTGCTACCTATTTTCACTATATGTTTCAGATTAACATATATTGAGGAAAATACATGTCCTTTATGAATGTGTGATCCAAGACAAGCTGTTGCATATTATAAATCTATCAAAATTATTCAAAATAAGCTATGTTTCAATTCTCTATATATCGATACAAAATTATTCTATATACTCATATCTAATGAATATTATTATTCTATAGAAATTATTCAGTATTTCAATATTCAGTAGCAGAGTAGATAATAAATTCATCTATTAACAAATAGGCTACGACAAGTATTCCTTACTGGACACCTTATATCATGGCATGAAGATTCTGAAATGATTTTAGGTGATTCGAAACGAAAGTAAATCAGCATCAAATTAAATATCACTTTTATAAGTAATTGATCCAGTTATATTATGCGATTGAGAATTTTGATCTTTCACAAAGCTGTAATATACACACCAAAAAAGATTTTGCTCCTTCCGATTCAAGTCACTTAAGACTGTCATTGATTCTTTACGTAATAAGTTGGAGCGTGTTCACTTGAAGTATATCGGAGTCTCCCGTCGTCAGAACTCTAAGTGTGTTTATTCCTACCACATAAATCGAACATAAAAAGACAAAACTTGTTGTACTGTAATCCGTTTCAAATTGGCTTGGCTTAACACGGATTACGCTAACAAAGGTTGGCATTTATTGGTAACACTCATAAAAAGTTTCATATACAATGATCCTATACCTTCTAAAATTGGGGCCAGTTTTGTATCTAGTGTAGCTGAAACATTTTTGTCACACTCATTTAAAATAAAATCATCAAAAGCGAATTTTATTATTTATTTTTATTGTTTCAAATAAAAGTATGTAAAAAAATTATAATATTTAAATGAGTGAAAAATAGTCATTCTAGAGGTACATAAATAAACAGCCGTTTTCTAAGCATCTATATATTTAAACAATTGATGAAATGTGAATGTCTTGCTCACCACCATCTCATCCAATATAAATGTTAATAGCTGCAATGAAAGGTCTATCATTTAAACTATTAAACACTAAAATTGAATAAGTTTGAGATTGTTTAGAGTACAGCACAGTCTCATCACCTTTTTTATGCGATTGAATGATTAGCAATATCCGGTCGATTTCACAGTTGCTTAGAATTTTATGCTCAAATTTAAGCTATTAAATTATTATCAACAATTAATGTTGCTGATCAACACACAGGTCCAATAATTTTATTGAATATAGGGATAGTAAATGAAATGAATAATATTTTGCTGAATCATTTAAGCAATTTAATAGAATGGCTATAGATTCCAGTGAATTTCTTATTATATATATTTTCGGTAACGTTTACATTTATGTATTGACTGAACATTGTGTAAGTCATTATTTACTTACGACATTTATAGTACGAATTGTTTTTGTTCTATTTTTCTAAACATTTATTATTGGATACGAAAGTTATTGGGGTTGTTTTGGACATATTCTTAATAAACTATCTTTACAGTATGACCAATTTGTTACTTTTTGTGTCTGATATTATATTCAATTCAAGGATTTTAAATAAAATGATTTTATATAAATCATAAAATTAATGAAACAATAGTTGTTTTTCTTTATTTTTTGGCTAAACGTGAAAAATTATTTTCGAGTTGATTGTGTTGAAAAAATCAAACTTTCTTTTTCGAATTCTTTAATGGTGAGTTTTTGCCCTCATGTGGTTTGCATATAACGATATGGACGTCCAAATTTTATCAAATGCACCTAATCTTTAAAGTAAGTTATTAATAGATTAGTTTAACAGTAAATACTGCAAGGAGGTAAACCATTTTTCAGCAATTATTTGAGACCTGAGAATTTGTGTAAATTACCATTCACCACATCTAGTCATAAAATTAAGTCGTCATCATTCATCGTCCAATTAAAAAAATTTACTTCGATATAAGCCATTATAACTTAACTTTATTTCTACATTAATTATTAGAGCACTCGTTTAACCTTTAAAAAAAAAATGCTTTCTCTGTGCTTTCGTAGATTCAGTAAGAAAAATATAAAAAAAACTAGCAGTAGTCTCACCTGCTTGTGAATATAATTGTTCTTTGACTTCGCTTAAAGTCAAAGTTTTATAAAATGTACGATATGCAATTTCAAATCAATTTAAAAGATACATGCAATATATACAAAATATAATACTGTAGTACATATTGAAACTAAGCATAAATATATTCTACTCAAAAATTCAATTTGGATTATAGAAATACGATTGTACAATGTTACTATGAGGGATAGTATTTCTATCAGAATTTTTATGACTGAAATATTTAGAAAATCCTCCCAGTTATGATATGTTTAGATAAAAAATTGGAATATATTATAAATAATAATAAGGATGCAAGAAATATCAACAAACTATAATATTGAAATACTTAAAAAGCAGACAGTTACAGGAGACGCTAGGCTGCGATCTCAAAAGCCATGCCGTGCATTTGAAAAATACGAATGGCCACTTCTTTATTGGATTTTATATCTACTATCCATGAAGTGAGGACTCACTAGGTTTAAAAATGCTTCAAATTTAACAGGCGATTAGATATAAAAATTGTTTAACAGTATTCAAATGTTCAATTGTTTCATCTATAATTCCTATAAATCCAACGGCAATGACATGGCTTATGGTGAGTTTCGTGTTTCAGTAGATACAAAACTTCAAAACAAAAGAATGCTCAATAGGTAAATCATATATTTTTCATATCAAATTTTTCTCATTTTTTAGGTTAAAAAAATTTGTTAAGGTTATAAAAATTTGTTTTTGAACTATCTCAATAATGTAAAGATTAACGTGCCTCGGATAGGCTGACGCGCTGAAACAGAATATGTTAATTTTGTTACTGCTTTTTGTATTTATAAACGTCTCAGACTATAAAGTAAATTTAATATAGGTATTTTCATATATTTCATAAAAGTAATATACATATATACATAAATTTTTGAATAAATATTTATATAATTCTAGACCTTGTAGCAACAAAATCAGTTTTATTCGATTCTCACCTTAAAATGAATCGTAAACAACTATATGAACTATCTGCATTATATTTTGCATGGAAAACTTGCAAACAAGCTATTATATAAAGTAAACACAATAAAACTCTCTAAATTTATCATAAATTTATACTTAAAAAACAAACAAATGCTTTATAATTTATTACCAATTTAATAAAATTAAAAAACCCATATGAACAACAAAAAACTGATGACGTTGTAAAATATGCATTTAATAACATAATATAAAAATGTTTGGCCACATTCATACGTATCAATAAAATTTTAAACTAAACTTGTTCACGCATTCGGGCTTTCACAGAGAGAAATTAGGTATAGTGATGTTCAGAGCATATCCGTGATCACATGCTGCCTAGTCGTAAAAGCTTGTGTACCAACAATACACATTGATGTGGCACGAAGCATGCGAGGATTTTAGAACATAACCGTAGGAGGATTTTACTACTTCTAATCTTATTATTTTCTTTAAAATATTTTGGGGTAAAGTGGATCAATGCAATTAATATATATATTTTGTAATTGTAATAGCGGAGCTCTATTGTAAGATAAACACGTAAATGCATATACACGTACAATACTAAAAAAGCTGACAAAAGTGTAACCCATTTTTTTCGCTCTTCAGTAGTTGGGATATTTATTCCAAAGCAATAAGTGCCTCAAATGTGAATTAATGATACTAGAAGCATATAATTTCATCAGTAATAATTTTGTGGATTTATATTATTACTCGAAGCATAGTAAATCTTCGAAGTCTGTTCTTTAAATTCCGTATATATTGATTTTGATTTCCATGGAAATGATGCTAAAAGACTTGATAAAGTTCTTTATCTGCTGTAGTTGGCGATTACGTGAGATTTGAATATTTTATTTGTTAAGTTGTTTCTCCTCCGTTAATGCTTAACGTATACACGAGTATTAATTTTAAAAATTCTCATCCTACTTCCTCAAATGCTGATTTTTTTATGAATAGTTTAGGAATTATTATAACTTAGTTTAAAATGCTTTTGAGGTAAGTAAGTGCTCTTAATATATAGGTTAAGTAAATGCTTTCAATATATATGTTTTTGAAATCTACTAATTGTGCTCTTTCATTTGATACCCAATAAGGCGAAGTTAATTAATTTAAAAGAAAAAAATATTTATAACTTGACTTTTTTTTCTCAATTCGATCATATTTATTATTTTATTAAATATAACACTCAGGCTCTTATAAAAAATCGATGAACACCTCATTCATAAAAATCGGTTCAGTAGTTTGGCTGATATGGTGGAAAATACGTACATATAGTGGAGCGCCGTAAGACATAAAAATGGTAAAATCTCGGAACCCAGGGCCAGTCAATGAATCTGTATAACAAGTGTTTGACTGCATTATTAAAACCGCAAATAAAAAAGTTAAAAAAAAAAAATTGGCCGATCTCGATTACAACAATTTTTATAAACAATTTACTGAAAAATGAAAGGCGCAAGGGGGAAAAAATGTTTACAGTAAAGATATTAATTTTATATGTAATAAATTATGTTTGCAGAGTAAATTCAATGTTAATTTATTAGATTTTCGTAAAAAAATTATTTACAAAAGAAAATTTAACCTTAACTATATACATTATTGTTCATTATTGTCGTCGTCGTCGTCGATTTCGTTGATGTAGATTGTAGGTAAAGGATTAGTACAGCTATCACCATTGCATTCTGAGCAAGCTGCAGTGCAGTTTAATCCACTTTTCCTGCACCCACAAGATGCTCCACATCCTGTTTTGCATGCGCAAAAAATAATTTTTAGTAAAGATTCTGGAGCTGGTCGCTGCGTCATTGTTAGCGGTATCAATATTCCGCGTTCATCTTTCCAACCCCATTCTTCTGGTGATATTTCTTTTCCGAACCATGTTTGAACTTGTAAATATACTCTTTTGAAGTGTTCAAAAGCGGCATCTGCAGTAGGTGGTAAAGACGGCAGTTTAACGCAGGTATTTTTGGCAGTTGCTTTCAAAAAAGAGTTATATCTCAATGCATTAAGATCTTTTATTTTTTGGGGGGCATTATATAAAGCAAGAGTGCATGTAACACCAGCTTTAAAAATTTCATTGATGTCTTTGCATTCATTTTTAAAAACTGTCGCAGCATTTTGCAAGTCCGTTCGTTTTTCGAAATTTTTTGCAAACACGTTTTTGCCACGTTTAAAAAAAGCTGACGTCGTGTCACATCCAGTGAATGCATGTAAGAACAGAATATGCTCTTTACACTTTGGTAATATTTTTTCTAAACTCTTAGAAGAGTACGCTCTTTGCAGTATTTTGCCTTTGGATGGTTTTCTAAAATAAATTTCTCGGTCTGGTGGTGAGAGCGCAGTCAATAAAACTAAAACATCTACATCCTCGGACACTACAGCAATGTTTTCAGATTGCAGATTAACAGCAGTTTCAATTATTAGTCTGTCGGCATCAGCTTCTGCTTGGCAAGAAAATATTTTATTTTCTGTGAGTGTTTCTCGTAGCATATCTATAAGCCTACTCTTATTTTTGGCATTCGATAAAAATTTTTCCTGCGCTACTTTTAGTGGCATGGTTTTATCAAATATTATGTCATTACATGCGTTTTTTTTACAGCGACGCGTTCGTTCCATTGATTTTGTGCAGCTCTTCTTGTAACCATCAAATACGACATAAATGTTGTGTCCATAATTATTATGTAGATATCTGACATAATGTTGACAAATTGTACCGAAATTTTCATCTAATTGCCACTTGCAACGATGTAATAACATCCCTCCATCAATGACGTAGGAAAATTTTCGTACATCGTTCACATCCACTGACACTTCTGGGAATATGTCATAAAATGTAGATTTTGTTGTTTTTCGTATTTCACCATCTTCAAAGAGAGCAAGAGGATAAGGAGCTAATTCATAAGTCAAGTAGTTTTTTAGTTCTTCATCAGATTTTTTTAATACGCATATACGCTGAAATAATAATAGCGGATCAATTGGAATAATATCATCATTCACTTTGATTTTGCTAGTGGATGCCAACAAAGGAATGATCTTGTCTTTTCTTGATAACTTAACTTCTTTGAAATTTATTCCATTAATTTTCTTCATTATTTTTAGACCTTGCTCAAAAGCTGCGTAGCAATTCACGTTTTCTTGCCCAGTTATTCCAGTTGCAATAGACATAATGACACCAACATCAGGGAATGGAGGATGTTGAATAAAATATTCTTCCAATTTTTTCACGTCAATGTCGTCCCTTTTGATTCGTGCATCGGTTGAATCAGCGTGTTGATAACTTTTTTTAAAAGATATATTACAAAATTCCTCTATACCTTCTATTATATCTTTTGAAAAAATAACACCTTTTATCCATTTATAGACAATACTTTTCGTTACACCACGTTTAAAAGGTCCGCCTTCAACACTCATAGATTTCATTAATGTTTGTTCTATGGTTTGATCCGTGGAAATTCCAGAAAAAAATACATCGGAACGTCTAGCAGTAAAATAACCCTCTGTGAATTTTTGAAACTCTTCTGGGTCCATTTGGATAGATAATTCCTGCATGTCTTGCAAGTACAGTTGCGCGGACTTTGCATACGGAAAATGTCCTGATGCATGGAAGTATGGGATCATCCTCTCAATAGTTTGTAAATGCAGATTCCAATCACCCATACGCTCAGCTGCAATAAAATCTTTTAGCACTGATACCATTCGAAAATAGCTGATCCATAATCTGGACGTTTGATTTTTACTCTCTATATCATGTAATTTTTTTTCAACAATTTCATTTAAACTTTGAAATCCAATATTTTCCGTTATTTCCGTGTAATTAAACATTTCAAAAATATTAGCATTCGTCTCATCAGCAATTAAAGTTTGGAATTCCGAATTATTTTTTAATAGATCATCGAAAATTAATCTAGATAAAGCTAGCTGCAGAAGTATATGTGCACGTACCGCTCTAGCATATGCACGTCCAGACATGATATGATCGATTGAATTTTCGGCATAAACCGTAGAGAGGGCTTCTTTAATTCCACTTCCAGCCATTATATAACCAATAGATCCCATATAGGACATTAGCGTATGAAAAGAGCCCAATCGGACAACAGTAAACATCTCATCTGATAAACATACAGCTGAAGTATTATTAATAAACAAATACTTACTATTTATGCCACTATTTTCAAAGTTTGTAAAACTCAGTAATTAACTTTTATCACACTCACTCCACAATAATATATTTATTTTTTAATTATTTTCTTTTTTTTTTTTTCGAAGCAAACAACAACTACATATGAAGCCTAGTAAGTTGTCACGTGTACTATTCTGCTAGGGCCCGCGTTAACAACACCCAACAGCTGCTGTTGCCCCCTCTATTCCCCTCCCCACCCTTCATCGTTATACCTGCAGTCCCTTGAGACCCAACATGAAGTTTGTAATAGTTCTTCTTTTTAAAATCTAATTTTACACTAATATAACTTAAGGAAAACTCCAAAAAAATAATAATTATTTATAATAATTATTAAAAAATTAAGATCGGACAAAATATTTTTTTTAACATTTTTCTATATGCTATTAAAAACACATTGCCATAGTTTATAAAAAGATTTATTTACTGGCCCTGGATTCCGAGGTATAAACCTTACGGCGCTCCACTAATACCCAGTGACATAAACTGCTACACATAAACTGGTAATATCATAATCCATCCTTTTGGCTTTGTCGTAGTCTGGTAAGAAATGAAGGTGATACAATGTAACATTATTTATATTTTAATGTAAACTCTAGCGTGTAACAAGACACAGTATATTAGTTACTATATTACTTAGTCGTCATTCTATAAATACAATAATTTATATGTTCAGATTAAATTGAATGAAAGATAATCATATTTATTTCTACTTTGTTATTGTAGGTATGTGTGTTTTGATTTAATAATAACAATAACAATCTATTGCTGGAAAAAAAAATAGCAACATGCACCTTCAGTCTGTCAGTAAGTCCACTCAACTATTTTTAAATGGATAAGGCTCGTTATCAGATTCGATTGCTGAAAGAGAAACATTTATAAAAAAAAAACACCAATAACAACAACAATAACAATAACAAAAAGATTGAAAAACAATAGAGAAGCAAAACAGCATTATCATCGTCATATTTATATTTAGAAGAGATGAGATGGAATACACAAACACACAATATCGTAACACACAGACAAAAGAATCTTATGTTTTATGTCCATCATCATTTTATAAAATCAACAATCAACAATATAAAACATAAGAGACAAATCCACCATTATACATATAAGTTGATTGAACTATATATATGATAAAAATGGTAATGGTTTCCGAATATTCTATAGATGGTTCGAAATGTTCCAGGACTGTCTTTTAAAACGCGTCAAAAGTAATGAAAAAAGAAAACACTTGCATTCTTATGTAAAATACTTTTATGTACATCCATTGGCCAACTCATTAACCGCTTGACTTTAAGATAATTGTCTTCATATTTTTGGTTAATATAATGACTTCCCAATCTCAAATAAATTAAGATTTGATATCAAAGAGTTTACACAGGAACATATACTTTGGTTTACCTTTTTTGACATACCTTTTTGTCAATCACAAAAAAGCGAAGCTTGTGTAAACTTCCATACTTAAAAATTTGCAAATGCAATTCATAAAAGACGCATATCACTCAACGCGCATTATCTGTTTTGACTATCTAAGAAATAAGATTATACAAATTTTTGACGAATTGGAAATAAAAAATACAATAAAACGGCCTTTGTACTTGTTTATAGTGGAATAGGAATTAAAAAGGGGCATCTGTAATAAGGACATCTTAAATGCAATATACATTTATTTACGTTTGCGCACAAATAATCCAGAGAATGATTTACCATGTTCTATGAAGAAAAACAATATTTATTGTACTAGATATTGTGTTTATAATATATGTGCCTTTTTTTATTCATATAAAAAACTCATTTTATAATTTATCCAATAAATATGCAGATTTTTGATTGTTTAAGGTATAGGTACAAGATACAAATCCATATAGACATCTGTTTGTATTTGTTTGGGCTTGACTCTATTAGATATGGGTGTATTCAAAAGTTTTCTATTATCGAATGAAACTGAATCCTATTTATTCAGTAAATAACAAACAATAGAAAACAAATATCATCTCACATATGATAGATATGGATGGATAATAGTAGGTGAATCTTATTGGAATGGGAATTATTATAACACAAAACTTTGACACTTGAATATTGTGGAAAACATCATCTATAATAATATCAGAAGGTGTATATGATAAAGAGATGGGTACTGCATGTATAGGACTTCATATGTGTGTGAGTGTGTGTGTGTGTGTATTACACAATGGCGGACGGAGACCTTATTTGTTACCTTTCTACCATATAATCGTTACCTACCGAAGTAAGTAAGATCCAGTGTGTTAGCAAATTTTACAAGTACAATTGGGAACTGACAAATTGAGTTGGGCTGCTATCCGATGGAAGAAAATTAAACCGATAAGAATTAACAATACTGCAATCTGTGCGTGCTGCTTACATTGATAGTTACAAGATTTGATTATTTGGTAATTTATTATTAATAACACAATAAAAAGACGTGTGGCACTCGGGGACTGCCGCGGTAAAGCTATTGCAGAGCATTTTGTATCAACTTATGCAATTATAATTTTTTATTTATTTATTTATTTATTTTATTCATGCAGTATTGCTTTTTCTTTGATATTAATTCAGTTACACTTTTTGAGCGTGGAGACCGATAAGAAAACTAATTTTTCTATTATTAAATAAATAAAAAAAGTTAATATTGTTTATTTAAAATATGTTTATTATTTTACAATACATGTGGGTTTTATTATTTTACAGTAGCTGTTGGTTATTCAGGAATATTTATCATTGAAACTATAGAAACGATGCACGGCCTTCAAGCCTCACCTCCTTGCCCGTCAGAGTGGGGAGCGTGAGGTTTTTTCGTTACGGAATTTCTGGATTCGGTCCCCACGCTCAAGGCCCGCGATAGAAGCTATGCAATAGCTTAATAATTACTTTTGTTTACTACAAAAGTATCGAAGCTGCAAAGTTAAATTATAATAAGCATTTTTGAAAGATATCATAAATGTCTCTATACTTTTATTCTATTATTTTTAAGTAAAATTTTCATAAATATTTTTCTCCACAATTTGCAGCTTATCGTAATATACTCTCTTTAGCGATACTAACATTAATTTATGTATACTTTATTCAAATTAACCGTAGGTACAAATAAATTTTATTGAAGGTTGCTAATTCTTCCGATTGATCTTCATTGATTAAGAGCATTACTTTACAAGGTCCTTCACTTGCATTTATGGTCTTTATATCACATTAAAAATTTCTAACTGATTTCCTTTCCTGCAATAAATTTTTTATTTATTATAGTTAGTCTCATTATCAGGACATATAGAGGTTAAAATTTTTAACTCAACGATAACAAAAACTAATTTGCCTCCTAATCCTGATTTTCACCAACAAACTGAAATTTTTCCATTTATAAATAACATTGAATTAATTCCATGTAGGTTTTTCTTTAAATGAGCGGTTTGTTTGCTTTTTTAGTCACGTTTTACAAGATTATTCTACACATAATTTAATGCTCAACTGACACACTTCGCTTAGCTGCATAAATCTTTTATGATTTGAGTTTTTACCTGCCCAAGATAATTTGTCAATTAATTTCAATAGAATTTTATTAACTGGCATTACTATCATATAGGCTAGATTTTTAAAACTACTTTCCGACATGTTTTAAGCCTTCCTCCGTGTCAGTTCCCAATAGGTTGATCATTTTTTGAAAATTATTGACCCCTTCAAGTGTGTATATTAGTTTTATTGTTCAAGAAAAACAAGTTAAAAACTTTTTTTTTGTCTGCTAGAATCTAATCTAATAAGATTAAAAATCAACACAAAACACCTAGAGACATTTTATATAGCCTGTTGAAAATATAGTTTAATAAAAAAACTTCTTTAAAAATAAGCATTTGTTTAAATACTCCTAAAAGAATAATTTGAACTTTAAATTAAATCAAACCCATCATTTTATTACACTAAACAAGTTATTTGGGCCCCCACTGATGTAACGTAATTACCGATCTCAAACGATCACCAAAGGTAAGCTACAACAGATACAGTCGGAACATGGATGGGTGAACATCTAGGATTGCTGAGTACTGATGTTGTATAGATTGAATATATACTCACTAAAATTGAAAAAGTTGAAAATTGACTTAAATAGGTAAATCTCGCGACAAGTTTTTATACCATATATATTGTGTATTGAAATGATTTGATTGGTTTAATTTAATTTAAAGTATCTTTTCTTCTTTTTAGAACATTTAATAAAAAGCTTATTTAAAAAAAAATGTTTTAGTTCCTAAATGTATTTTTGAATTAATTTAAAAATTAGTTAAATAAATATTACTATTTATTTCGACTAATACAGAAATGAAGCAAACTTTAACACACTCATATTGAAAATACATATTAAATAACGTAAATTCACAAATCACTATTAAAACGTTATAGTCATAGAAAAGTTAAAATTTATTGCGGTTAGTAATTTATCGATATTTGTGGTATGTACTGTGTCTTTGCCATCTGCATAGATAATTTTCATTCATTCAAACATTTTCACATAAGTGTTATATAACGACATCACTTTCACATTTATATGTTATTTATCACATTAGCCGAATATGGCTTTGGTGCGATTTTTTTATCCATACCACGTATAAAATACTTTTCATTTTACTTTTTAATTTATTCATTTTTGGGCTTTAAATTGAGGCATATATATCTGATCAATAGTTTTATAAAAAAATTTTTAATTGGTGAATTTGAAGAGTATACCCAGAAAAGTTTTATTTAAGTAATAATTTATTTGAAATTATTTATAATACATATATATATTATTTATTTATGTTTGCTTTATCTATTACTGCTATGCATTATTTATAAATTTATAGGCCATCCTTGTTTGAATATTTTGGCATATTATTTGTAACAAATTATTCACTTTCATTCCATTATATAATGTAGAAAAATTTTACTTTGATGCTTGATAAATATTTTAATTCGATCGCAATACTTTCTGATCTATGCTGTTATTAGTCGTTCAACGCGAAATGGATAAAAATATTCGATATGCAAAATCTTGTTTTGTGAATAATCTGTTCCTCATTTCATACATACATACAGTTGTAACGGCATGGCTTTTAGAATAATATAATGGTATGTATGTCTTGTTATGAGTTTTCTCTTCAAGAAAATAAAGCTATTGGTTTTGACCGTCATTTGTGCACATTGCTCTGTGCTATATAACAGAAAATTCCATTCTATTTAGGCTCACAGCATCACTAATCAAAATGTCTACAAGCAATATAGATTCCAAGTCTTTACGTGGTTTTAGGTATTATTCCGTTACAAATACTTAAAGAAGATGTCGCATTAATTTATTCATTTATATAGTAAACAAGTGAAGGTAACATTTAACAGAGGTAATTGTTTAGATACTCATATAATATAATTTCATGGTTTGGACTAGTTGGACTAGTTGAGTTATCGATGACTGTCGGACAGACGGAAATGGACTAATTAGGAGTTTCTATGAACACCTATACCGAAATTTTGTTTGTGTGATCAATATTAGGTAGCGTTACAAACATTATACTAAAATTAATATAATCGAACATAATATGTTTGTCGAATATAAATATAAAGTATGATTTTAAATTATTAGGTTGAAAAAAACTGTTTTGTTAATATTTTATTGATTCATAACAGGTAAATTTCTTAGTTAACGAAGCAACTGCGTAATTTTTTTTTTTATGTGTAAATGTGTTTTAGGACATACATATCGAGTTTGTATATATAATATGTGTATATGTTTGATAACAAAACATATATTCCATTAATTTTTATAACAATAACAGTTAAATTTAGAGATCTTTTTGTTATTATATTCTCCATATAATATTTTTCTTTAGTGATGATAATGTTTAATAAAAAATTGTTAGTTATTTTTTTTTTTGCCTTTTGTATATATGATATGATGATCGCACGTTACCCTGCTTTTATTTTTTTATATTTTTTGTTATATATTACATAAACGTTACGCTTAATTTTTGCTTTTCTATAACAAATGTATGAAACGTAAGTTTGTCGTACCATCTGTATCAGAGTTTTTTTTTTTTTTTTTAATGTGTGGTTTATATTTTACTTTTTAAATGATTTCTTTATATATTTATTGTAAACTGGATTATTCTTTTTTGTTAAATTATATATGAAAAGAGATACCGCGCTGAAAAATTGGTCTATTTGGTCTAATTGTTCCATTATTATTTTATCAAGCAAAAATTGAGCGTAAAATAATTCGATTCGTCACAATTTACCTAATAAATACATACCAATATAATTACTAACGTATTATTATATAGGTATTTATAACTATATAGACTGAATATTTAGAGTGTTTAAAGTATGCTTACAATTAAAAGTAGTTTAAATATTCATAAACTCCATTTATCGAGAATCTACACAATTAATTCTGTCAATTGTTATGTGGTCTGGTTCATAATAAATTATTGAGGGATTTGGTATCTAATTATATTAAAGGATTTATTGTTAATATAATTATAAATTAGATATGATTATATTTCATAATACACATACCAATAATAATGAGCGCCGAGAAGATGTATGAATATGTTTACTTAAATAGGTCCGGATTGGCTTGATCGATTTATTTTAAATTTAGATATCAGGTGACAGTATCTATTTTCCAACATTTATTCACATATAAATTTTATTAGCATTTTTGTGATTTTCAGTTTCACTTTTTGTTGTTTTCTCAAAATTCAAATGTTAACTTCTATTATATTGATATACATTTCTTTAAAATCATATGCCTTAGTTTGGAAAGGCATTTGATTTTAAACGGAAGATGAATAGAAAAATGTGCAGTTTTACCCATCGAAATAATACTAGGCTCATAACTATGCAAAATTCGGAAATTAAATTTAAATTGATTTAAAAACGAATAAGTTTATAAGCTCTCAAAGATTTTTTCCATTTCTTTCTTTCAACACAAGTTTTACGGGTTATTCTACAATCAGCGGTCATTTTCTATAGAAAATTTGTGCATACTAACATTATTATCATAAATTTTGTAGAAAAGATTAATTAGTGCCATAGACATCGATAGAATAACTTACCGTAAAATGACCCTTATGCATA
Source organism: Chrysopa pallens (assembly GCA_020423425.1). Taxonomy (NCBI): domain Eukaryota; kingdom Metazoa; phylum Arthropoda; class Insecta; order Neuroptera; family Chrysopidae; genus Chrysopa; species Chrysopa pallens. The sequence goes on from CM035591.1 coordinate 111,706,794, forward strand.
ATCACTATGGAGATGAACTTTTATGACGACATTTATGCAAAACGTCTTTTTTTAATTAAGAAACATGAACGTTTATATTTTGGCTATTTTGTATAGGATTTTTACAAAATAACTCCAATATATATTCGTGAAGTAAGGATGCTTCAATTGAAGTGATGAAAAAAATTTGGTGCATCTTCCCTATTTGAGCGATTTTTGTATAATATTTAGAATTTTCGGAGGTTTGTTTGTTCATCGTTTTCTACACACAGTCACGAATGTAAATGTGCTTATAACTTATTAAGGTTTATAAAACGGATTACCAACTTAGTTCTAGAGTCTATCAAATTTGGATGTTAAGTAATGACATATTCTCTTTTAACCTGCGAACAAGGGAAGAATTTCGTTATCCAGTCCACCAATATATTTTATGTATGACCACGCACAACTTTTTACAGAGTTATCGAATTATTCTCCTCCTATTCGATGAAGTTTGTTCTATTTGAATTAGAGTTGAAAATTTAAATAGAACAAACTTCAATGGGACATAAGGGCTAAATCAAATTTATATTGATTGTATATCGCTCCAAGAAAAATTTTTATTTGTGAAAAATTTAAATCGTTGCTTAAAACTGGAAAAAAATAACATAACAGTAATTTTTAATTAAATAATTCAAAAAATAAATTCTGGCGTATTTCCTTTTGAAGTTGGCTACAATCATATTCTTAGCTTATAATTGATTCGTTAGTGTCAACTTCAAAATATAATGAAAAAATTATTTTTTTGTTTTAGTTTCATCTTACCTTACCCAATCGCTGAAAAGTAATGCGATAGATACTTTACCCTATTTTAAAATAATTACCTAAAACCAATATTGTCAAATTTATTACAAGTCAATTTTTACGTGTCACAATAAATAAATAAATTTAAAAAAAAAATTAATTAAAATGTAATAATTTTAATTACTTACAATGGATATAATTTGATAGGAAAACTAACATATTTATCTAAATCAACAATTTTATAAATATGTAAATGTTATATATGATTGTATATATATATATATATGTACTGCGTTATATATTTAACTTTTATTATTAGTTATATATAATAATATAATAATAATTATTGCCATAATTTGAATAATTTAACATTTTAAATAAATAAAATAAATTATATTACATTATACATATTATTTAAATTAAATGTTTTATACATAATATTGTCTATATATATACATAATAATCAAATACAATGCTGCAGTATATAAAGGTACAGTTACTATTTTATTATTTACTCAAATAACTATTGAAAAGTGTATGTCTAACTGTGATTTATTTGTTCATTAAAATAATGCAAATATTCTATACATGGGTTAACTAAATACAATTATAACAAAACCCATCAAATAATTTCGAACATGGCTTTTGTTTATCATTTTACATGAGTTAAATTTTTACTGAAACAAGTGAATATACAAACTAACCGAATTAATTGTTTGAATATTAAATATAAGGTAATTTAGGTATTATATATAAAAGTTTGAGTATCCATGTCTGAACTATATTTCAACTTTATCATTAATAAAATACTCTAAATATTCAGTCCTTACAGCTGGAAATACATATATAATAATAATAACATGTATTTTAAATTAGATATGTTTATTATAAATTTCGATTTTTTCCCCAATTTCCTAGATCAAATTATTTTGTATTTTATAAATACGTATTTCTACTACAAAGTAGTCATCATCAGTATGAATTAGCTAGTTGTAATGATTATAAAAGCGTTTATTATGTTAAATTTAAGCTAAAATTGTGCTGGATTCAAATGTTTTATGAAAAAATTCTTCAGACAAAACTTGTTTAATTTAAAAAAACAAAAGTTGCCATACGCTTAAGGAATTTTAAACCTCCATAGTTGTGATGATTTAACTACACCGAAATATTGTAGAGATCATAATAGTCACCGAATATGCTCAAGGTGAAACGGTATTCATATCGTGGTTATATATAACACCGTCAAAAAACCGGTTCGAGTCTAAGAGATTACAGTTTCCTCTTAAAGTATGTTTTGCTAACTGTATGTAAAGCTTAGGATCAAACGCTGCAAATGGATGCTTGCCTTTTTTCATGGGCTGTTTTATGTGTTCGATAATCAGTTTCGCAAACAATATGGTGATATTAGCCGAAAAACCAATATTTATGAGCGCTATACCAGGCATATGGTATACGACTTTGAATTAGAGATAAATCGTTTCATTTTTTACACTTATACTTTTCTAAATTATTAAAATAACTAGTAAAATGTCGCGACAAAAGCTAGTTCAATATAAAATAATAAAATTAAAAAGACAATAATTAATCAGAGATGTACTATTTCAAAAAATGTTCATTGACATCACTTTCAATATGTACACGAAAGTAATTTGTTTAAACATAAATAACACATAAAAAATGAAATTTTTCAAATATTTTTTATAATGCGATCGTTAATAACATGAAAACAAAAGAATTCATAAAAAAAACAGTAAAATTAAAAAATATTAAATTATTCCATTGGTTGTTTTTATACTTCCTATTTGTGTTGTATAGTGGTTTTGTTTTTGTTTAAAAAAACAAAATAAAATTATTTGTAAATTATATAAAAAGTGTGAAGGTAATAAAATATAATAATAGGCAACAAGGCAATACAACGGTTTACCTAGGACCTTTTTACAAATTCTATAGTCGCTCAGCTAGTTTAAAGCAAACGCATTATCATTATTTTTTATGTATATCGGCATAAATTTCAAAAATAAATGATTCTTAGAATGACTATTAACGAACATAATCGATCAAATTTTATTTAACTCTATGTTTGTATGCGGATAAAATGTAAAAAAAGAAAAACTGCATATATATATATATATATATATATATAGGATTTAAAATTAAGTTTTGCAAAATTTTATTCAAATGTCCATTGACCTTACTAATGCAATATCAAAAACCAGCTTCCCTTTCAGTTAAATGTTTGAGTTCTAAGAATATATTCTTAATACGGAACATATTTAAATAATCTAATAGGGCAAATGAAATGTAGCGTGAACTGAACGAAACGCAATTTTTCCAACTTAACTTGAGTCGACTTGCCAACAATTTATATTTAACATTGTTGTTTTTTATTTCTATAATACACGATTTGGTATTCATAATTTTAATGTAATATAAGGTATCTGTAGTAGTTTCCTCACTCATAAAAAATCATGGGATAATCCTTTTCTCAGCAGGAACAACAACTCACATTTGAATTTAGTTTACTTTAATATGTTTTTATCACCAAAAATAATTGCAACATAAAATCTTAAAATTTTTTAGTACTAAGCTTATGCTTCTTTGATTTTTTACATATTCAGAACCAACGAAGTTAAAGTACAATCACCCATTGACTATTTTAAAGCAAAATGAAAATTTTTCGAATTTTATTCTTCGACTAAATTGTTTTTTGAAATTTTTATTATTCACAGATTACGTTTCAAGTACTTCAATCACAAATATAAGATGATATCAGGATATTATCAACTCTTAATTTATATAGTAAAACATATAAAATGTCAAATGACGGAATAATAATTTATCTCTTGTGAACTGCTTGTCTGTTTTGTTATTAATTTTTGTAAATGAAGAATTCATAAAAATCTGCTAAGATAATCAAAATTGACAAAATTATTTGCTTCTTGTAAATATCAAAGGATAAATTTTATTTAGGTATAAAATTTTCGAATCAAACACTCATCCACGATTTTATTTCTCACAACCACAACCAGAGTTGTAGTATGCATTAATTCAAAATTAGTGAGTAAGTGCTGGCAAATTAAATTGTCCAAATTTATTCCGTTCTTCGGTTTAAAATTTGAAACGTGAATTTTTCTCGTTAAAAATATTTCATTTACTTGAAACAATTATAGATTAAATACTACATATTTTCTCAGTAAATTTAATGAGCACCAAGTATGGATCATACAATTCAATAATATCAGTCGATATTCATAATTGTGTTATCAACCATATTTGAAATTTTATAGATAACATCGATGTTTAGTGTACTCACTAGTACAAATATAGGTTGTTCAGAAAAATTAATTCTTTTTCTATCTGGTAGGAATAATACTTCAAACCAAGATTAATAACATAGAATGGTTAAATAATATAAAAATAAAAAGTCTTTTTATGGGAGATTTGATATGAATATCTTTTATGGGTGAAAAATTTCTTACATAAACGTTCTTGCTAGAATTGTTCTGATTAGTGGGAAACTAGTGGGTACAGCCGACTATCCGGACACTTTTAAACTTACCGACGTACAGTAAACATCACGGACTATCCGGCATCTAACTTTGTTTGAATTTTACAATAAAATTTATCCAGGAGGTATTACATTAAATATAAACATGTATTATTAATTAATATTTTATTATTTTAATTTTAAAATCAGTAATATTGAATCGAAATTAATGTACATGATGTACTGTAAAAATAAAAATTCATTAAAAAAAATTCTAAACATCTTTCATAAACACAAATCTTTAATTTTAACCACCCAACCCAATTAAATTAAATTTGAAACATAAAAAAATATCTGTTTAGTTTTTTCAGTTTTTTCTCTTCTTTCCTTGGCTCACTAATCTAACGGTCACTCGGCCAGCTTATCACTTAGTCGGCTATTCGGCTATAGATATAGTCATTACTCTAACTCTAGTTCTTACATGTTATGATGGACGTTTCAGACAGTCAAAAAATAAGATTATTGTTTTCTTAATTGAATTTTACGCGAGTAAAGTTTTCAAATCTATACTATATTAATACCTGGTTATTATTTGTTCAAGTCAAGATGGAAATTTAAAAGAAGTTGAAATTAGAAAAAATTAAAATAAACTAAATTATCATCATCGATTTTAAAATATTACATACATGTTTCCTCCAGTGTTGAACTTTCAAAAAGACAAAACAGATATTACTAAGGATATCACTACACGGGGTATCAATGTTACTTCCATCAGTGGAACTCGTTTTAATTTTAATCAAATTAAACAGATAATAATACAATAAAAGATTCTATAAAAAATTTATAAACAACGGGGTTTTTCAATTAAGCTTAGGGTACCACTAAAAATATGTCGGACATTACTCATATGCTTTTAAATTTTTAACATTACTTCATATGCTTTTAAATATTTCGCTAGACAGCCTGTATATAATATTATAATAATCTATTTGAAATTATAATGTTGTTTAATTTTACTGTATAAATGTTACAGATAAAGAAAAAATTCCAGTTAATGTATTCGTTCACATGATTCTACGTTAAGTTTTAAATAATTTAATATTTAGATGAACACTTTAGCCAAATTATCCGTTATCGAGGTAATGTAAGAATTAACGATGAAACGTTTAAAGTGTGTTTATATTTCATTTGACAGTATGACATAGATAATAAAAGTTATAATGAAAATAAAGTTTTAAATGTATAAATAAAGAATCTGAACGATAAAACATTTGTTAATCTTACCACTCGGCATGTTAAGTAAACTTTAAAAAATATGAAGTAATTTTTTTTTTTTAGCTTAAAGACGCGATTTCGCATTCGATAATAAACGGTTTGATAAAATAGAAAATTGATAATATTAATAATTATTATTATTATTGATTAATAATTATAACCTTATAGGGTAAATTTTCAAAAATTCCAATTTTTTTCTATATAAGCAAGGAAGTTGCGAAGTGAATAAATATTGAGAAATTTTCCATGTTAAATAATACACCCTTCACTGAGTTAGTTACATATCATTTGATTGATAAACTAGTATTTCGTATTCATAGATGTTAATGCAAACATTTTGATGCACGGTGCCCATAACAAACTAACTACTTCTCTAAAACAAAATAAAAAATATTTTAATATTGAGTATAACAGCATATGTTTACCAATAATAATTTTTTTATCATTTATGCATTCATTATTGGTTATCATTCGTGTTTAAGACAGTTCGTTGATACCATGTCTAATTTAGGAACAAGTAGTGAACATAGCCTATGTAGTGAACAGTTCTTTCTAATATACGGTCTTTGATTGTAACAATCACATATACACAGCATGTTATTAAGATACTATATTTAAATGGTAAATTAAAATAACCTCATATTAAAGACCTCTGAGCAATATTATATATATATATATATATATATATATATGTATATATAATCACTTTTAATTAAAATCAATGATATAAATATTTAATTTAATCGTAACGTAATACTACAATCAGTAATATCAGTTAGTTGAATTGATTATTTAAGTGGTTTAGATATTTATCCAATCAATTCGTTTTTACGTACAGTGTAAGCTATTCGTTTTGTGTACAAACAGATTAAATATATAGTTCATATCATTAATGCCCGAAATCGTAGTTGTACAAAGAGTATAGAATAAACGAGACATTAATCGTAAATCCTCTGTTCTTTATTTAAAGTAATGGGATATTTGACTGGTTCTGAATTTTTTTACTATCATAATGTAAAACTATATAAACTCTTGTATCTATATAAAGTAATTTCATCAACGAGATATTTTTAACTATATATTTTTTAAAAAGCATCCAAAATGTTTACTCTTACTGTCTTTTTACTCTACTACGGCAAAACCAAAAGAATGAGTTGTAAAACCATAAAAGCTTGTTTTTAAAAAATGGTTGTGGAAAATCTTTATCTTTATGAATTGAAACAATAATACAATATCACCATACAAAAAAAAAAAGAATTCTATTAATTTATGAGTTTAAGCAAAAAGTTAGTATTATTGATTGAAAAAAAAAAAAGGTAATTAAAAGTATTACCAGTATTTAAAAAAGTATTTAACATAATTATTTGGGGATTGTTGAATAATATCAAATAAAGCTTTATATCCAAAGTATTTAATAATGATTATTTATTGCAGAATTTATATTAACACATGACTATGATAATTATAATTAATACATTTAGAATATGAAAGTAAAAATTGTCAATATTTATTAAAATATTTAACTGAATAAAAATAATTGGACTATTTTCAAGTCATAATATTATTTACAATTGTATTAGGCTTTGTGCATGAATACTAGTTTGGCTGATAAAACATTTATACAATCATATAGTATTTGGGGAAATTACTTTAAAAATTCTAAATATATCTGTCGTTAAAGTTTATTTCTCGGAAATTCAAACACAGAAACTTGTTTTCCAAGTTAGTTCAATAAATAACGAAAACAAATTTTTTCAGGCAGACTAAAAACAGACTGACCACAATTTTCTAGGGTAGATGCGGGTGAGATATTTTCGAAAACAATAAGTATATAGTAATATTTTATGCTTAGTTTACATCTATCAACTGGGGTTACTGGCTGCATGTGCAAAGTGATATTAAAATTAAATAAAAAATGAAGTAAATACCGGTTAATGGGTTTTCCAAAAAAAAAAATTTTTTTAATGTGTACACATTGAGAACCACGGTGTTATATTTTGAATAGAAATTTATACTTTATTGTTTTACACTAATTAGTATTGTAGATGCGGTACATTCGAGTCTCAAAACTGCCATCAATGTTTAACCATTCATTTTTATATCGATATGACCATCTCTCGCGGTTGAGGAGAGATTGCCACATTTGTTCTGGTAAAAATGGCTGTAATTTGTTTCTAAGCATTTCGATAGAAATAATACCTTATTCACCTGTATGTCGAAGCCCAACAACAGTTTCTTATTGATTCGAGATTATAGATCTAATACCTTATACAGTAAAAGTGTTATTATGTATTATTTAAGCTACTTAAATGCACATAGCCAAAGAGTAGCAAAAAAAGCAAATAAGAATAAGTTATGAACTAAAAAAACAAATAATCTCCCCCAGATATGGCAAGTTTGTTATTTTGTAGTTAGAATTGTTTTATAAGTGATAATGGATTGGATTAGAATAAATATTTTTGAAAACCCATACAAGTTTGAATTTAAGCGTCTCTTGTTAACAGCTTTCTCCCGCGGACTTACCGTATATTTAGAATTCAATCATTACTATAATTAAATAAATAATACTACATTGTGACGAATTGAAAGAAAAAATTTATGCGAATTTTGCATAGTATTTTTCTCTACAATATTGAGTAACTTCAGTTAAATTTTTCGTATTTGAAATTTTTTTAAAGATTTTCCAGTAAAATTTCAAAAAGAACTTAAATATAGGATCAAATTTCGCAGATTTCTTTAAAAAAAATGAGAAAGGGTAATATCATTCCAGATATAAGTCATTCCAGATCTAAATTTTTCATAAAATACTTAGAAAATTGGAGATTCTCCCCGAAATTGCATGCTTCAATTCTCACTACGTTCTCAAAAATATTAATAATGTCTAACACTAAAATATTATACTTATTTTACATTTTTTATAAAAAGCAAACAAACAGTGAAAATAAAAAATTATTTACTTTGACTATTAAGTATTACGTATTCAAACTTCTGTATAAATAAATTATCAAAAAACCATTAAATTCACATTAAAGTTCCCTCTTTATAATTTATACATGTACATGAAACTTGCTTGTAACATTTTATGTAAGGAACGCGTTTATTTTTTCATCCATTACAATATCTAAGATTAAAAATGTATCTTGTTATCAAGTCTGTATGTGTAACAAGATTATAACAAAATAAGTTATTACTTATTAAGAAATTAACATGTAATAGAAAACCATGCGATACTGGTATTTACAATGTAAGTAACTCAATTTTTTCGAAAGAAAATATATAAATATCCAAGAATTTTTTTTTTCTAATACAGATAGATTTTTTTTTTGGTGTGTAATATATAGACATAAAGTACATTACTAAAATTTAAACGTAAATCATTATGAATTAAATGGTATTTTGTGCATTTACTTTTAACCGAGAGCGCAAGTACAAAATGATTCATTTCATTGGTGGTGCTTTATTGAAGAATAATATTTTTAATTTCCTGTTTAAATAATCATAAATGTACAAAATAATGTCATCTAAACGCATGAACTATTCACGAGAGATCGGAATTTAAATGGATATCAATAGCGAACGCTGTATCTTTGAAGTGATTATTGATATTAACTGACATCTTAATCAAGTGGGATCATCTCAAAAACCTAGACCTTTCACTAAATATCTATCAATATTCGTACAGTATTTTGGAGTTTTGAGCTTTCGTTTTTGAAGATTTTAACAGTTAAAATTATTCAAGAGATTTAAAAAATTCGATATATAACCGGTTTTCTGAACATTCTCGGCGAAATAACCCATAAACCGATAAAGTAATGAAAAAAAGGAAAATACATATTTAATATATTTAACCTTGTTTAAAGTCGTGAGACAGTTTTAAAAGAAATACAGGGTGATCCAGACACACTGTAACTTTTTAATTTCAAATTCACCTTTCGATACCTGATTTTACCATTGAAATTAGAAATTGCTCAAAAATGACCAAGTTATGGTGCAAAATTTAAAATACTTATTTAGTTAGTTTTTATATTAATTCCAATAAATTTCTTTATAATTTATTAATAATGTTCAAATTCTTTAATTGTTTACAAGCATCGCTTATCCAAATTTTCTTATGATAGCAATTTGAATGATCAAAAATAAACAATTTTTGGAAAATATATAATTCTTGTTATGAGTATTTTTATAATCAGTTAAAATTGACCTTTTACTATTAAATTTTGGAGTAGGGTGGTAAAAAATAACACAATTTCTCTTCAAGGCTAACCTTCAGTATCTTTTTCTGTATTTTCTTATATTTAACTTTGTTTCAAACGCATATGATAAAATCTAAAATAATTATATTTGTATTTTTTTGTTGGAATATTATCCGAACATTTTCACAAATAATATCGTTCCATTTTAATTTTTAATTGTGAAAAAGGATAAAAGCTTCTTTGTACTATGCTTGTATAAGTATTCAACCCTTATCAATGACAAATAAAAATTATTATCAAAAAAGGTACAAAGACTTAAAATATCTTCAACAAAAATCACTTAATCATATAAGTGAGTACCTGGAACACTTGACCTTAACACAATTCATACTTTTGTGTTCCGCTGCGAATACATCAACGTATGTACGAAATTTTTATTAGAACTTTTTTATTCGTATAAAATTATATTTATTTTCTTTAAAGGAACTAAAAGAAATTTAAATATTACAATTTATGTAGCACAGAAAGAAATCTCGATGGGAAATATTATTTCCTATTTCTGTCGTCCTGTTTCTATCGTATGTGAATAAAAAAAGTTAAACTAGAAACATTCACAAGAGTTGAATGAATGTGTGTTTTAATCAAAGTCCGATTTCATATCTTTTAATCTTTACGCCCAGCGTGTTAAGAGGCTGAGAGGAAATCAAACATTTTAAGATAAATAGGAGCCAAAAGAATACATCTCTAATGCAATGGGTTTTCTTTCAATTTTTGCGAACAAATAACTCACAAATAATTATTCAAATGTAATAAATTTGGTAAATAAAATCCAAACATGAAAACAAAGTACGAGTCGAAGCGTATTTCCTATTCCTTCCAGCACCCCTTGTAATACAACATACCAATTTTATGTGTTCTTAACTATGCCCAAGCTTCATTAATGTACTTTTGAGTATATCGTTACTTATGAGCATAGAAAACTTTTTTTTTAAAGTTCGGACTGTAATAGTCGATGAAATAACCACTTCAAAATCCAACGAATTTGACAATCTGGCATACTCATACATTAAACTATAGACCATCAGGTTATAAAAACAATCTGACACGATTGAAACCTGAGTGTTCTTTAAAAATCAGGATTATAAAAGTTATCACATTATTATAGGTTTAATTAATTTAAATAAAATTGGAACACAATAATAAACAATAGTTCAGTGGAACATTATCCGCATTGCTTGTAAGCTACTGAGATAAAGCCGTTGCAATGAAAAACGTACTTATTAAAATATTCGAAAAACTTCGATGTTGAGAAATTCTGACTTTGGTTGTATTTTATTAAGAAAAAAAAAAGAAAGTGAATTTAAAATTTTCTCTTTTATCTGATTATTATAATAACATTTGGTGGTTTATTCATAAAAATAGAAAACTACTCAAATTATTGTGTATTTTGAAGAAAATTCAATTGACATAATTGATTTGGTTTGGCTGTACCCATGTAAAAAAGGATATTTATAGAAGATGTGACAAAATTGAGAATTTTATATCTAAAGAGTTTTGTTTGATTAAATAAAGGGTTTGTATATCTTTATAGAAATTCTACTTCAGACGAAAGTGGAGTAATTACAGTGGAGCGATTATATGAATACATTATCTGTACCATCAATATTTTCTACCGTTACAATTTTCCTACAAATAATACAGTACAGATTTATTTCAGAAATGTCGAGTAAAAAGAGGTGTTGTAAAAGGGAGAAAACGTACATTTTGGCTTTCTTGGTACCCACTAAATGATTACATTGTTCTCATTACTTGAATAATATTAAATTAATGATTTTATTAAGTTTGAAACAAGCTGTTTAAAAAAACGATATAAATGCGACAAATTTTTGGTTTCTTTTATCGAAAATGAAATCTGCTCTATAGACTAACGAGGATGAAAGATAATTTGAGTGTTAAAATATACTGAGGGCACAGCAAAAAATGAATAGTAAACAACATAACGCTTTAATAAATTAACTTATTTTAATGGAAAAATGACTCAAGTCTTCTTGTCTTATAATAAAATCATTGAGAATCAACTGGAACTATAATAAATATATTTTACCTTTTACATAAACAAATTTTAAGATATAAGAACAAGTGAAGGCAACAATTACCAATAAAATACAACGAAAAATTTTATTCAACAACAGCACAAACTAGATAAAATTTAAACGTCAAGATGATTTATAATTACATTTAAATAACACTTTAATTTAAATAGCCATCTGGAAGATCAGAGATGAATGGATACACTAGGATTATCCAAGAAACGGAACTTGATCAACTTTTGAACCCAACTATTTTAAATATTCAATAGGCAGAAAGAATTAATCCTACGAAAATTAAAATAGGATAAATTTAAATATTCGTATTAAACATTCTATCATAATGTATGAAATATATATATATACAAAAAAAATAAACGAAACTAAACAAAAAAAGTTTAACATTAAATAAAAACGTCAAAAAATTAAAATTTTTATCCATACATAATAATAAAAACGTATTTACAACAAAAAATTTTTTAAATAAAACAGAAGTTACAAATTATAACAAAAAAAAATCATTATAATACCGTTAATAAAAACCATTAAAAGTCATGTGAAAAATATATGAAACAGTAAAAGGTTTATTGCATTTTTTTTTCCTAGAGAACAGCCAGTTTTTCAATTTTTCACTGTTTTTGTGTGTTTTGTTCACATATAATTTAAGGACGGAAATAGGCATAGTAACGAGGTGTAGTAGTAACCATTGAACATTGTTTGAATACAACTTTTTAGTTCACTGAATTTTAATGGAAAATAAAAAATTTTTCAAATAATATATATATTTGCTAACAATTATAAAACTGTTTTGCCTAGCATGACGAACAAATATTCCTTGTATATATTTCGAATAACTAATCTAATGATATGAAATCATTCATTGAATTGTAAAAATGTGTGAAAAAATCTAGTGTGGTCGGGGAACCCCCGTCAAGAACGAAGTTGTTAATATTCATTTTTCAACTGTTAATGTGATTTTTATTGATTACATCCGTTTATTTTTGTCACCTCACTATTAAAAAATGTAATTTAATATTTTAAGAAAAACAGTAATTTATTAAAACTTGAATATAAAATAGTGAATTATAAATGTTATAATTTAAAAAAAAAAAAAAACTTTCCAATTTTTTCGTTATTTTTTCATCAAGGGTACTATTTCTACCAATTCACTCTTCGAAGCTCCCCTAAAACAATTTTGTTCTAAGAAAATAATTAATCTTTTGTCACGGAAAGCATTATCAAAATTTATCAGATGGTACGACCTCGGTAATATATATATATTTCAAATAAAAAATGGGATCATCTCTAATTTAAGCATTTAAGTCTAACAAAAATATCCTTTCAAATCGAATTTCTCGAAAAATCGAAAACTATTTACTGTTCAGAATTTCACAGGTTTCGGCCACTGTTTTAGCTTATTTATCAGCGCTCTGAAATTATCCATACATTCAACAACGATTCAAAAAAGTTATCACAACTTAATCCAATATTTGAAATCCAATATTTGAATTCCAATATTTGAAAGGTTTTATTATTATTTAGGAGAAAACTAATTAATCGAAAAAAGCCTCAAATAAAACTTTTATTAATTAAAAAAACCAATAAGATGACATACACAAAAAATACTTCGGTTCATAAATTTTCAATCATTGATAGAAAGTTTTAATAATTTCAGAAAACATGCTTCAAAAGCTCAACAAATGATCAAAACCTCGATTTTGAGAAATAAATAGTTTCTGAGAAATTCCTTTGTTTAATACGATATGTGAAATACGATTTTCTCTTCTCGATTGAAAGTCATTTTCCATAAACGCAAAATTCCCAATTGAAGGTCATACAATTATTATAATGAATTACTTGTATTTACAAACAATGATTTGGTAACTTGGGTGTGTAGATTATTTTTTGACAGATTTTTTAATTATTGATTCATTTTAAAGCACCTTTTTATATCAACATTATTGTTTGTAATTAGTTATTTAATATTCTCTATTTTAAATTTTAAAACTGTAAAATGATTTTCCATGGTTTCCAATTTAAAAAAAAAGATAAATTTAACAAATTTAGGAAGATTATTTTATGAGGGGGGGATTTGTATACAAATATTTTTTTATACAGATGCAATTACTACAATTGTGTATTCTTTGTGTATTTGTCTAAATATTTAAGTCAGTTTCTGACTGAAATGGTCATTGGTGACTACAGTATTTACTTACAACAACAGAACACAGCATTTTTCAGAGTCACCCATTCAAATACTGATTTAAATTCGAATTTCGGTCATTGTAAGGTATTTACATTGTATTATCGGTAAAATAAATAGTAATAATATTATTATTGTTATTATAAGATTAATTAAAAAAATTTTTGTATAATTTGTTTTGTTTGTTAACAATAAAATTAAATGAAGTGTTTCTAGTAAAATTGTATGGTTCTAAAGGAAAGTACTGTGATGCATTGCAGTTGGTCAATCATTTCTTGGTTTCCAGTTTTGTAAAAATTATTTTAATCCGCATAACTGTGAATAAACGGCTTGATGAAAAATTTTAGAAAGAAATTGAATCTCGAATAAGGAACATGATGGTTAAGTACACTTATGTTAACTTTATAATAGCTAATATTTCAATTTTCTATTCAGCTTTCTATAATACAATTAATTTGATGTAATGAAATTTCTAAATGTAGAATAAATCATTTAAAAAAAATTATATGACTTATTATAAAGTTAATTTTCGTTATGCACATTTAATTAATAAAACTTAAAAACAAAACAAAAAAATAGTTTTATACAGCATAAAATAATTTATATTTATTATAAATAAAATATTTTATATAATTCTAATTTAAAAGAGAACTAAACCAACTTAACTACTCTCCATTGCCATGGAAGAAAGAAGTAGAAACACAAACCTCATCTACCTAAAACTATATAATTTATCATTTTGTATGTTGTAAATTTTACTTTTTAACAAGCTGCACACTTAAAGTTATTAAAATATAATGTAACAACATTCACATTACAGTCAGGGTAGCAACCAACGACTTCAAACAAACATTTTAAGATAAAGACGTCATCATGCATACAGTATGACCAATATATATTGCTTAGTTTTTCATTGCAGCAGTCTAAAAAGTAGGGTATTCGTAACCCAAAGGCCACGTAGAATGGGAATACATTAATGTTCTTTATAAGAGAATTACAGTCAGTCCGGGGGTGGTGGACGTAATTTGTCAATCAAACTATTGATGTTTTTTCCAAAATATTAATTTTGATCTTTAATAATTAAACTATAAAATCACACAAAGTAACCCAGATAAAAATATTCAATTAATCTCTTCTTTTTTCTTTATTAATTCTTTAATAAGCACTTTCTATTCCATAGGGATAGTCGCCCAGCAAAGAATTTCTAAAAATTTTCTGTGATTTAAATTTGAAATTTATTATAATTTTATGAAAAATCTTAAAAATTTTCATAAAGTATTCACTTTTTTTTATTATTCCATGAAAGTCTAAAAAAAAAAATATAATTATTTTACAATTAGATTCCTATATTCCGAGATATTGTTTCCTCCAGTCAAAAGTATCCGGTATTTTATCGGTGTAAGTTTTCTTTCCCGAGTAGAATTTTCGTTGATATCTTATGAAACACGCCTCCTATCGTCAAATAGATATTTTATGATTGATAGGTAAAAATGAACTTTTTTTTTTTTTAAATTTCTGGCTTCAGCTACTTTCTTCTATATAGCCATTAACCAAAGGGGATTATTATTTTTATACAACAATAGTACACAGTACTGCTAGGTGGTCACCCATCCAAATACAGATTGTGACTGCTGTTGCTTAACTTTATTGATTGGTCTAAGCCTGTCATTATGTTACGTCAGTCCGGGGTCAAATAAACTGTTAAACCGAAATTTATCCAATTCGTCATTAAAAAAATTCCTCATCTTTATTTTTGAGGGCACTCTTTTGAAAAAATTTATGGTCTACAATTTCGTTAAAATTTTGTTTATAAGGTCATATTCATCTAAAAAAGAAAAAATGACGATTACATGAATATTTTTGAGATATTGATGATTCCTAATCCCGGGACCGATGTTTCGAATCGATTTCAAGCGATATTTTGGAAACTAATCATTGAATATTAAAAAATTTTTCTAAACCTTTTCGTTTATTTAATTATCTTATCGGTATACAATAATTGAAGACCTAATTATTTCACATTGTAACAAAATAATTGCATTCAATCAACTTTTTAGTCGAGAATTCCACTTTTGGATCATACATCTATGTGAGCAGATAATAATTCCATTATAGTTGAAGGAATTATGTAATTTTGACAAGAAATTATGCTTGTAAAAAGAAATAACTTATTTATAAAAGTTTGACCAAAAACAAATTTATAAACAAGTAAACAACATTTTTCTTTCGTAAATACATAATACCACTATCACATCACCTTCACTGTGACATAAGCCACAGCTCGCACACTATCAAAATGAACGTATGAATTAAATCATTGAGATGACAGTAAAGGTATAATTTGCCATGTCAATAATTACAGAGGCTACTCGTAGCTTTAGGATGTTAGGCTACTCATTATTCCAGTTAAATATTAATCACATTACCTATCAGCTTATTATCAACATTGTCCAAGGTCTTTGAAAATTATTTCTTGAATAATTAAAAATTATATTGAATGAGTTGTATAAATGGTGTATTCAAGTGATCGAGACAAAATCCAATTCAATATTCTCATTACGAAAAGGCAGCTGCATGGCTGTCCAAATGAAATGAAATAAATATATAAATTGATAGGCGACTTCCATGGCGTCCAAATTGCACTGGCTAGGCTTTTGGATGTTATCGAAATTCTCCTAACATTTCAATCAAAAGTATTACAAGCAATTACAGAATCCTCTATGGAATGGGCGTAGTAACGATATTCCCAGGAATCTAGAAATGATTGCAGTGCGTTTTAGCTACAGATACTTCTCTGGAAAGGCCTCCAAACACCGAGGTGATAAATCTTTAAAAAAATGGTGATATTTTAACGAGACTCAAATTATAAAAAGTTCAAGATTTAAAAACTAGATTTATTAAATCAGTTCTTAGTTATAGATAAAGTAGATTAAGTACAATATAATTTTAGTATTATATCACTACCATTGTGGGGCGCATCGTTCACATCCGCTACTTTCTCGAAGAGTGACTCAAAAATATCGTTTAGAATAATCAAAAATTGTGAAGGCTCATTTCGAAAAATTTTACCCATTAGCTAAGTAAAATGTATTAAAGCAAAACCACGTATTGAATAAATTCAAGATGGTATCAATTGAATGAATCTTAATTTTAAAGCGATCATAAAAGAAGTTGCTCTTGAAATTTTAAAGAAAATAATGAAACTCTTTTCAAAACAAGTTTTGCAGTGACACTCATCCTGTACATAACATTGTAGCAAATTAATGTTTCGTAAACTAAAGTAATGTCTATCTTTTAATACACAAAAAGAATATGAACTTTTACCCCTTATTTAATTCGCTCCATATGTACTGTACGTACGTACAACTAAGTATAATGTTGTTATGTTTGAATGTACATGTTATGCAGGAAAACATGTAATAAATTTTAATACATCGTATTAAGATTGGATTGCTTTATTAGATAGAGATTTTTTTTTTGTACATAATACTTGTACGTAGGGGAGAGTTGGGGGAGAACCATTAATATACGTAAGTTAAAATTACATATTTAATAAATTTAAGTAATTTTTACGCATTAAGGAAATTGTCAAAATGTAATGAAAATTCGCATGCCAGACGTTTTCTTGCCATATGTTCTATACTCATGAACATATGACAAGAAAACGTCTTTAGGATATGGAAAACATATTTTTTATATATGTGGTATTTTGAATGACTTTAATTGCTTGATGAGGTTTCAATAAAGGCCATGTAAGCCATATCTCTATAATTATATTAAATGGATTAAATTGAAACCCATAATAATCTAGCCCTTCCCCACAGGTCACAAAATGATTCGAAACCTTCAAAAGAATTTATTCATATTTATGTTCTAATTAGCTCTATTTTGGATTTTTGTGCTCAAACCTTTTATGAGACAACGAAATAGGTCTTGAAATATACCACCTCAACGATTTCTTTGTCTTTGTTGTTAAAGTACAAAAAACTTATTTCTCTGTGTTTGATTGTATGAATGTTTATTTGTATTTCCAGATATCTAGTCCCTACAAAAAACCACAAACCTTCCAAAGCTGAATATTTTATTCAAAACTTTTCTTACATAAATTTGATATTCAATTTGATGAATGAGTTTCTTTGTCATATCATATAATTATTTTATACATTATTTTATTCTGGATAATTTCAGAAAATAAATAATTCAACTTTTATTGTCCGATTAACTTCAATAAAACATACATTGTCTTAATGTTTTTAAAACTAAATCTATATATTTTTAAGTTTTCAAAATACTTGAAAGTAAGTTGACGCCATTCCTGGTCCTTGGTGGTCATATTTAGTTTATAAAAGTTAAAAAATATAAATCAATGTATTCAAAACTAAGAAGATTAGTTGTTACTGCAAAAACTGTTATGAATAAGTTTTCAAATTAAAAAGTACATATTACATCTTGAATTTCTGAACCAAATGTTCATGAATATAAACTTTCGGGTACTAAGCAGAACCACGACCTAGAAACTACTTTTCGTTATTTTTATTTATACAGGTTGTTACAGTTGCCATAAGTCCATAGAATATAAGCAGTATAAAAATTATCAATATTTAAACAAAGCTCAATCATTCCTAATATTGAAATATACACTTTAAACACGTCCTAGAAAAGTAAATATAGCCAACATAAAAAAAATCAGCTAAAAATTATTAATTCTTATTTGAGCAAGCATTCAATAGCGTAAACGATTTAAAACTGTTATAATTGTGATGTTTTTTATTACCATTGGTGCCAGACATTAGATAATTACTACTGAATTTCATCTTCTTTAAAACCAAATTATCTTGATTGCTTACTGGTCTAAAAAATTCAAATAAAAACTACCAAATAGATATAAAATGTAAAATTCCATGATTATGTAAAATTCCTTAACCGTTGACCTATATATTGAGGCATTCGTGTCCCTTGCATTGAATTCTATATTTAAGTAAGTTTATTGTAAAAATTCCAGGAAGTACTAACTAATAAAATCATAATAACTACTTATAATTCTAGCGAAATCAAACACAAAAACTAATAATTTATATTATTTTAAATTACCTCCATGGACACGAGAGAGCAAAATATACATCCTTTACAATTAATTTTATGTATTTTTAATATGTGCAAGCGTAAGAATCCAATGTAATATTTATCCAAAATTAATCCAAAATGATTACTATTACTAATAGTTATACAAGTGATGATAAAAAACACAAACAAATTTTTTGGAACACCGATGTCCCATTTACGTCAAAGGATTAAAAAGCTTGTTTTTTTATCTTAATATTTAAATGGCTAATCTTGAGAGTTTCATTCTATAAAGATAATACCTTGAATGTATCACTGATTTTTAAATGTCTGCATTTATAATAACACATAAAATACATACACTACCACAAGAAAATAACGATGAAGCAACTAGCGCGCTAAACACTTTCAGCTTGAGTACTCACAAACATTCATGTCATTTCCGTCTTTTATAACGCATCATTACCTTTTTATTTGTCCTTTACTTTAAACTATTCCTTAATCCTTTTCATTTGCACAACGTTTTCTATTGATATTTATCTCTTTCCGTCATAGTTCTTCTTACTTACTTACATTTGTTGTTTTATATATTTTTTTTTCTTCTTTCTATCTGTTTGTCTATCTTTCGTAACGTAAAGATTTTCTTACGCTCATAAGCAGTACCTAACGATGTAAGTACCGGTGAAATTCATTTTAATTTGTTTCATAAACAACATTTTATTTACTTAAACAATATATGTGTAGCAACCTGCTCTATGACATGTCTGCCTATCTGTATATGCTTTTAGCTATATGTTTTTGTTATTGAAACTATCTCAGTTACCAGCGCCGGCAACGAATATTTTCAACTAATAATGCCGATGCCAGAAAAATTAAAATTCCAATATAATTTTCGGAGTTAAAATTTTTTTAATAGCCGGTAATATTTGTAGTTATCTATTCAATGCTGTGATGGCTCTAGTTCAAATATATTCATATTATTGACGTTTGTTCTATGTTTATGGTTCATAATGTTTGTTTTTCAATCTGTATAATAAATAGATTAGATTTGATATAAAACTTGACGATTTAAGCTTAGAAAATATGATTAAATTTGAATATTTAAAACCACATTGGAAATTTGAAACTGGAAATTGCTGGAAAAATTCAAGAGCTATGATATGAAAAAGTTTATTGAAAATTGGAAATTTATAAGAAACATATTTTTCAAGACTTTTGGATAATAGATTACAGAAATTTGGAAACTCAAAAAAAGGATTCTATTAAGTGTTATTCATTATTATTTAATTAAAAAAAATTTTATTGGTATATTAATTTTGATAAGGAAAATTTAAAGTTATAAATTTATCCTTCTTCGGTTAAATATCGGCCTAAAGCAGAACAAAAAAAAAAAAAAAAAACAAAACAAAAAAAAAAATGAGCAATAAATATAATGAATGCAATATAATAATGCCTAATTTCATTATTCAATTAATCATACGTCAAGCCTGTTATATCTCAGTTATAAAATATACCTAGACGTTGTTGAATGTTGAAAACTACAAAAATTATTTCGGTGCTCTCTATAGTAAATTCTCATAGATTTAGTGTTCTTTATATTACCTTTATGGATTTTAATAATTAAAAGAACTATTTTTATAGATCCCTAATTTTTCTACTAATTATATACAAATCTTAAATTTTTTTCTAATAATAAATTTTACTAGTTACCTTTGATAATATAAAAGAAGAATCAAATGAATATAGATTAAAAATTAGAACCGTTACAAAAATGTTTAAATAAACGCTATCACAAATAACAATCTACAACCGGTTACTAATAAAATTATCAGCATCAGTAATTATTACCTGAAAATATTCGTTACTGGCACTGGTCATGGAGATAGTTCCTTTTGTAATTCTTTTAGCACACAGGTGTATGTATGTTTTTAATTTATATTAATAACAGAAATTGTTTGAACCTGTGCATAATATTTGTCTACGTATTAATAAATTGTCTACTAGTGTTAATTAACCTATTTTAAGATTTATATACCATATCTATGGGTACACTATAGGTACAGGACATTTTATTTAACCCATTACAAAGTTTTCACTTTTTTTTATACTCAACATAATGTGGAAAAATATATGAGGTTATTCTCAATTAAGCCTTAAGTTTATAACGCTAGAGAATATTGAAGACATTAGCAAAAATTTGGTATGGATCTTTATAGAATATCACTAGAATATCAATCAATCCGTCTGTTCGAAGACAACACAAAATCAAAAACAAGTTAGCGACAAAATTCAGATAACGTGTTCTAAATATAAAAAAAACTTAAGTTTTAGTTCGTGAATGATAAGAATCGGTCAATGGAAGAATTGATGGAAAATTAAAATACAAAAAGATAAACAATACAAAGTCACATTTCTTCAAGGCAAACAATTATTGTATGAAAAGTTTTTTGTAAAAAAAATAATCCCTATACGTCACAATTTTAGCGCAAAATTCAACTAATCAACAGGTATTATTTTTGAAATTGTATCAGTATTGATAATATCTTTTTTAATATAATAAATTATTTTAACTACATATTAATACAAATTTTCAAAAAAATACCGTCTTCAATAATAAACTTTTAAGTAAAAATATATATATGAAATATATATATGAATATATATATATATATATATATATATATATATATATATATATATATATATATATATATATATATATATATATATATATATATATATATATATATATATATAATTAGAATATTGAATAATTGTGAATGATCATATTTGACTGAGTAGGAATGGTCATAAATGACATCACACATATTAATTTTGACAATTTTAATAAATTACATTTAAAACCTTACAGAAATAGACGCAAATAACATTTTTAAAAGTAATTTTCCACTTTACTGCCGAAAAGAATTAAATAGTTTAAATAAAGGAAAAATGTTCTCGAATTCGATATTCACAATAGTTTTTCGCCTTAAAAATTTATTTATACTTAAAGAGATGCTCAAATAAAAATTTCAGTCGATATAATGCCAAGGAATTGTTGAAAACAAATTTATATTCTTTGTACATTTTAATGTAATTCTACGATCAAAGTGAACAATTACTAGCGAACCCAAAGCTAATGAAAATATAATAAAAATGAAACAAGACATGCTTCAAAATATGAATGTAATTTAGTATTATTGCTTCTTTGGGAATGTAATTTTATGCTTATACGCTTACATACAAGTTTTATATATGTAAATTTGGCTAATAATATGCAGTGAAACTTATTTTATCAAAGACTATTGTATTGTCTTATGTGGCGTATTAAAGAAGCCAGTTGAAAAATCATCGGACCCTTTAATATTTTTTTGTTGTTTATTAGAAATAGATAGATTAACGTATTAAGCGTAGGTGGCTAAGAAATTGTTTTAAGAAATATAAAAAAAGATGGGAATTCTCAAAACAAAAAAAACACGCACTTGATCCATTCATATATAAGTATTTAAGTTTACAAAATAAATTATTTGTGTGGTGTTTTAAGTGCTTCAGATTAAATTTTCTTTATCTTACTGAATAGGCAACAAACTTGCATACTGAATAGGCTATAAATACCTAAACCATAAAAATCGTGTATTTAGTCATTTTAAATAAACATGAAATATTTATTTATTTATGGTGTATTAAGAATTTAAAAGTTCTATCGGTCCTATATATATATTGAATAGTAGCCCAGGGATGACAGAACTTATTTTCGAATGGGTACCGTGTTCAGAACCAGCCAATAATATAATTTTTTTTAAGAAAAAAATTTGGTGTTTTTAGAATTGTAAATTTCTAAAAAGCGAATATATATACAGCGAATTTCGTGTGAGCAGCACCAAATTTTGTCCAATTCAAGAATAGTGTTCGAAAATAACAGCGGAACAAACTTAGAACATTTAAATGAAATACAAAATCGTTCTGTTTTACCATTGCCTTCACTTCGTTCGGAGAAAAAAATGAACTTTCAAGACAAATGAATTATAAACATATAATTTTGCGGAAAATTTGTTCCCAAACTTTAACTTTTCTCGATTTTATAATCGAATAGAAACAACCAGAAATATTATAAGGCAACTAAAAAACATTCCAATTATGTTTAATAAATTACGATCAAACAGAAAACCTTCTTCAAAAGACGTTTATTATCAATAGATAGGAACAAAAATAAAGAACAATATTCAATCAAGAAATTGCATTCAAATATTTATCCTTGTTAAATTTTTATAGCTTTTTTTGTGAAATATGAGTATACATCGGTTAGAACAATATTCAAGACAATTACATATCTGTTAATACACAACTAACTCAGAAAGGATGTAATTTTCTTTTTAGTATTATAAACATCTTTGTGTTGCGTTCCGGTGCTTAAACTTTTAATCATCAAATATCTTGTTATCTACATTTTCTTCAGAACCATATAAAAGAGTATATAAAGTCTGTACCTATTTCAATGCATACAACCCAATTTCACACCTGCAATCTCGAACATTTTGGATATAAATATGTACGTAGAAAATTTCGACAATATTTCAAGAGTTTAAATTAGACTAACGATAATCTGTAAACGCGATTTTTCCTCGTTTAATACAATAACATCTGTAACTCAACTTTAAAAAAAGTTTTAAAAATAAGAATGAAGGATAAATTTTACCACAAAGATATTGTATTTATTTGTTTATATTATGTGATACGCTAAAGGTTTAAAAATTGAGATACTAATTAGAAATATTTGGCACGGAATTTGATATATTTGGGAAACATTCAGTATATTCTGTCTGATAGTAGAAAGTCAACAAAATTATAAAAAAAATTCTACCAACTTGGAAATAAGGTGTATTTTAATAAAAATTTACCATACACATTTTTCGATTTGTCGTTAGCGCCCACCTATTAAATTAATAAAAATTGAGCCAGAAAACACACATTTTCATGGTGATATCCTCTATTGTAGTCATCTCCAAGCTTTTTAACCTCGTATCTCTTATCTCTTAATGCAGTCACATCCAACCATTTTTGACCGTAACGGTTATAAAGAAGAAAACCATGAATTGTATTCAAAATAAATATACTACACATAAATAATAATCTTAAACATTTTTATAAATTTGTTTCTGAAAATTTAATTTAAATTTTTGTATCCACTTTCATACTCTATAAATTTACTGCTGAACCTTATATGAAACAATTTCAGAACTTAACATTTATTCTACTTCCCGTGAAATACCAAACTTTTTAAATCGAAGATGTAACAAAATCCGCCTTTTTATTATTTACAATTGGCTATTTGCATGCTACTGTATTTGTTATATTTCAATAAAAATGTGAAATTTGACTCAATACAATTACAGAACATTAAAATTAAATTGAAATTGATTCAAAACCAAGGGAATTATCATCTATCAACGATTATTTTCCATCTCACGCTTTAAGACTAGTGAAAGCGATGCTTTACATGTAATTTATGTGGAGATATGTAAAATGACGTCGTAGTGTATATATTTCCGTCCTTGTTTAATTAGTATTTTGAATGTCCATATTTTGCTTAGGATTTTAAAAACTAACTTCAGATCCATATTCACAAGGTAAAGACGTTTCAGTTGAAGTAATAAAAATAGGAAATTCTGCATCATGCAAATCTCCATTTAAATCTTTATTGAAAATATTATTTTAGTAGAAAGCTTACAAAGTAAACATTTTTTCTAATTTTCATTTTTGTATATTTTTCAGGTAAGCTGTAGCCAAACTTAAATCTGGATGTTTGAGGATGAACAAAAGGTTTTTTAGTATTTCATATTGCTTTGTTTCTGTAATACTGATTTCTGACAATGGTAGCAATTCCATATTAACCAGAACGCAGACCCCATTACGTTGGGATAAATGCACAAATTAGAAGATATCCAACTCAACTAGTCGGGACATTATAATTCTAGTCTTGGTAAAGACATTTATAAATTATCAATTTTATTTCTAGAAATCTTAATCATTTCCTATTTAAATATCCATTTACATACCTGAATAATATATCATAGATGCAAATTATACTGATAGTAAATAAGTGTTGTCATCTGATTAAGTATATAAGAGATATTTCTGCATCGTTATGCATTTCCAATAAAAAAATAACAAATAAAAAAACTACCCGAAAAATAATTCCACACTAGCTTTCGATTCTTATTTTGCATATTTTAAAAATGATTTTGGTTCATAAAACTTTGATAAGTTTTTATAATCGAGCGTTCGAGTAGATTATTATTTCTTGATTATATTTCGAATTATTTTTGAAACAAAAATTTTCTATTTAATCATGAAATTTTTCAAAGAGTGGAAGATACAAAATTTCATTTATCCTAATTTCAACACATGTTGATTTATCCACAACATCTGTTTAATTTGTTTCTTTAAAAATTTGTCAAGTATAAAATACGTTTTAAAGTGATATGAAGTTAAAATGAAATGGAGCGAGTTAATATAGTTTAAGGTATTTACGTTAATAAAATTACAAGAGCATCGCTGGCTTCTTAACCAGTAGTGGATTCCTACATTCGAGCTTGTTTGCTTTTAATCAAATAATAAGGTTCCAAGCACCCTACAAAAATCAATTTATTTTGGAATCTGCTAGCGATTGTTTTATATTTTAACAAATGTTACATATAATATTATTCATAAATATGTCAAAGCTTACGAAACCGTTACGACGACTCGATTACGAAACTTTTGGAAATTATGACTTTTTCAACGGACCCTCGACCACATTTTGAACATTATCAAATGGGATTGGATTAAAATTACCTAAAATAAATAATTGATTCGAAACTACTATTAAAATTACAGTTTTTAACAATTTTTAATAGTGATGATATTTTTTATTTATTATTCAATTACATTATCTTGCTTTTATTATTTTTTGTGCATAAAAGAAAATGAAACACTAAAAAAATTCCCTTTAAACGAAAAACAGCCACGTATCGAATATCTATATATACTATACTATAGAATTGAGTTGTATAGATTAATGTACTTGATTTTCTTATCGTTGAAATGTTATCCCCGAGGAGTAAAATATTGCGCGAAGACACATTTACGTTGAAATCAATTCTGACATAATATAGAAAAATTTCTTTTAATACAAATGCAAGATAAATTTATTGTTGACTACTCCAAGACTACTGCTTTCGTAATATAGACTTTTTTAGTTTATGTCCTACTTACGTGTTTTATTCATATAAAAATGTTTTCATATTCCATAATGAAAAAATAAATTTTTAATTGTGATTCTTGAATTCCGTCCCAATACCTACATCGAATTTATGTATAAAAATTCTACTATGCTTACAGACCCTATAGAAATAGAGTGATTAGATAATTTTAAGCTACTTGTGAAAAAGACAAAAGAGTCATAATTGTAAGCGTCAAGAGAACATCTAGAATCGGCCTACATAATTATGGTAGTTTCCTTATTACAAGAGATTGGTTGCAGCAAAGACGATGAATGAATATTTTGTCTTCCAACACTTAATTTATTTTGATTAGATTAATAAATTAAACTCAATGTATTCAGTTTTTTTCTATATTACCCGGTTATACGTGGAGTTTTTTACATTTATTTGCTCAGATATTAAAACTATACACAATTTTTTCTGGAAAATTTTTAATTTTCCATTATCCAAATATTGAATAAATAATATATAGTGCTAAATAATTAGACAATTTTCTGGATACAAATTATTTTTAAATCATGAAAATTTATCCACCAAATTCGACATGTAAATCTTCCCTGAAAAAACACAAGAAGAGACATTTTTCGGATCTTTCCCGGCACAAATATAGTTAATCTAATTTAGCTCTAATTTAGTTTTATAATATATCTGTAGATACAACATTTTTTAATTTCATCAAAATCGAAAAAGAAAAAGAAATCACGTAATTTATTTTGGTTATTTTGGACATTTATGCATAATCAGTTCAATTAAAACTGAAATTCAGGCGAGTATCATTTTGATGAAAATTGAATTTTAGAGTAAATTTATGATGTGAGTTCAATTTAAATGTTTTAATTGAAATATCTTTTCGTTATTTATTTTGAGGGTATAATTGACAAAAGTCTAATGTAGTTTTTGAACTCAAAATTCCAGAGATTGTGTATTCAAATTGTACAAAATTATGCTTTTCTGACGGCATTACATGTTAAACGATTTTTTATATATTAAATAACAATTTTGTACCAATACGATAATGATATAAACTCCATGCATATTATTTAACGGCCAAAACACAGTCACATTTTCATTTTTCTACTTGCAATTTGATAGAAAAATATATAATCATTGAAACAAACATAAGAAACTACTTAAAATTATTGGGTTCAACTAAGAATTTTTCTTTATAAATATATATAAAATTACCGATTATTACTCGTATTATTATTATTTGTCTCATTTTCAAACGACATTTATTATTGAGTACAGATAGAAAATTTAATTTCATCTTACGGTGAAAACCAAATTACTTTATTGTTTTGAAACTAACTTTCAATGAACATTATTATTGTATGTTTCATATATGATACAATAAAGTTACTAGCTAAGCTAATATAGTTTGAATCATCCAACAACCAGAATCTAAAGTGTGACATTTTCAATCGAGTATGTTCATCGCTGTCGGTCTTTCTGTATAAATACACAGGATTCTAGTTGTTATATGATTCAGACAGACTGTTATATTCGTATGTTATGTGGAATATGTACACGCATGTTATACAAAAATTGATCGTTCATAATATTTTAGTATTAATTATAAAATTACTAAGATATTTTCAGATTCAAATTTTTAAAATACTTTCGAAATATTTGTTATGAATCAAATTTTGCACGAAATTAACGGAGTTATAATGAAAAGAAAGTTTGTTTTCTTTGATGGAGAACTAAAAAATTAAAACGTGTCCCTCTAAAATTTACTTTACTTAGAAATGCTCATTAAGTTTTCATTCTTGTAGATAATTTCAAAATAAACTTTTTCACCTACAATAAGGGGTGGTTTCCAACTCTAAGACGAAAGCTGACCTTAGTACCATATAACTTTTATTTCTTGGGGTCTTTTCAGGGTAATCCCACCTATACGAAAAAATAGTTAAGACTATTTTTATTGGAAATAATTATTATATAGAGACTTCATTTGACAGTCTACGAATTCAATTTCTCAAAAAAAAAAAAAAAATTCTTGAACAAATATCAGAAAAAATTTCACTCACAAATGGCTGTAAGATAATCTCATTGGATCGTCAATATCATCGACTGGAGTAGATCAGTAAATCAGAACAAAATTATGTATAACCCTGAAAAAATTGCATTATATACCTGGTAAATAATAATAATAAAATAAATCACTGGAAGTCTGGACTTTAGTAAAACAGCACTCAAGGTTTTAATTTAAGTTGAACATTTCGGCAATAGTCTTTTAAGTTATCTGGTAAATAATCTCTTAAACAATTTAATTAATTTATTACTAATGGCTTAATATATATAAATAGGTTTATGTTATGAAAGTGAACACTAGGATTTTTCGAATAAATTTCGATTTCTTACCCCGTATTTCATAAATTCGTATTTCGACTATAAAGTAGTCATCATAAGTATGAATTACGTCCGGGCAGACCGTCAGCAAATTAGCAACAAGTAACATATCTTCGCAGAATTATTATGAATAGCTAAGTCATACTGTTGACGACAATAAAAAAATATAAAATAGAAGATTTAAAGATTAATGATACTAAAACTCAAAATCGAAAATAAGAAAAAATTATCA
Organism: Chrysopa pallens; assembly: GCA_020423425.1. Lineage (NCBI taxonomy): Eukaryota > Metazoa > Arthropoda > Insecta > Neuroptera > Chrysopidae > Chrysopa > Chrysopa pallens. Next base: position 111,735,708 of record CM035591.1, read on the forward strand.
AACAGAAAGTAGTAATTGTCAATAGAAACTGAGGCACACATTTCACACAAAAAGACATATAAGTCCTTTTTAAGAAAGTAACTCATGAATGGATCTCGGAAAAATAGCTGGATTATGAAACATTGAATTTTTCTTATAATATGAAAAAAATCAGCCAACCCAACATTTCTAAAACCATAATATTCATTAATAGTATTACCGTATTATTCCCATACAAATGAAAATTACATTAATTTTCAATCAGTTGGAATCATTTTTAACTGACCAAAGTGTATGAAACAAACAATATCTCGACTAAAAACTTTAAAATTGAGTTTCATAGTCAGTTAAAAATTTAATCTAGTAAGTGTAATAATATAACACAACCATTAACAATCACATAATGTGATACCACCACCACACACATGATAAAAGCCACTTTCATTACTTTTATTATTACGAGATATGGATAGCTTTGATACAATATATTCTACTTACGATATAATTATTAAAATGTAAAAGTGTAATATTCTAAGAGCTACCTTTATGAAATGCATATTTACAAACTGTACAAATACTGTAGAGACTTCACAAACATCTCTGTATCTAGGAGTATGTCATGAGTCTTCTAAATTTCTCAAATATTAAATTTATTAGATGACTACTTTACATATAGCGTTTGTATTCGACATACATAATATGTCAGAGTATTATAATTTTAACCTTAAGTTTGCAATGACTGCATGACCCAACTTTTAAAACAAAAAAGATAAAAGTTCTAAATCCACAAATAGGTAATAATAGTATATATTATGATACTTGTATAAATATATAACTGTATAGACTGGAAATTTATAGTATTTTATGAATGCTAATTAAAAATAGTTCAAACAATGAAATTGAATCATATGCCGAGTATCTAAACAATTATCTATGTTAATTTTATCTTCACTTGTTCTTCGTATGTTTGTTGTCAAGTTTTGTTCTTTGTGTAAACAACTAATGTTTTTTAGACAAAAATATGATGGGAAAGAGGAAAAAGGCTAATTTAGATAAAGTTATTGGCTTCGAAAGAAGTGTGAAAGAAACTAAAACTTATTTTTTGGATTTAACGAATTTTATCGAAGCTACGACCTAAAATTTTTAAGCGAAGGAGAAATAAATACATTTACTCTGAAGAAATGATCACATTTCGCTATTAGTAATCTGGTGACTGATAAACCAGCCTAGTGTGAAACGTATACTTGCTTGTTAATAGTACTAGACGATGGATTAAAGTAGCGACTGGTGAAGTAAAACACTTCAAGTCTTTCTTTAGTGTTGGTAAACACGTGATCTTTTAGCTGTTACTAGCTGAGTTTGAGCCCACTAATCCCTCGATAGCTTCTAGTAATGTTGTAAATTTGTTAATTGTGTTTATGATTTTTCAAATTTAAACTAATCATTTTTTTCGTGTAATACATTTTCAAAGACTAATTAATTAGACACATATAATTAAAGTTCTGAGGAAAAAAAATCAAACGAACATTATTTTAGCTGGTTTCCATTTTCAATGTTTGCTTAATTTGGGAAGTTTGTGTGTGAGACTTTAAACTAGCAACTGAAGTACATTTTCAAAGCCAGGTGACTCGAATTTTTGTTAAAACTGTGCTACACATTTGTTATGGTCTTAGCAATATTTAACCCACCAATAAATTTTTGTCTTTACCTGAAGCAAAATCAGTGTTGAAATTATTTCACCCTTTTCATACATGCTGTACAACTTTTCATACATGCGATATTAATATATTTTGTTTACTTTTCTCGTATTTCAGTCTAATGACATGAACTCTCTCTGGATATAAATTTATTGAAAATATTGTGATTAAAACATGTTCAATTTAAAAATAATTAATAACAAAATCTATAAAAAATAATAATATAATAGTTTAAAAAAACTAAAAAAACACGCATGCATGCGTAGTTCGCGCACTAGCTCTATCTTTATTACTCTCATGCAAAGGATCCGTTCAGATGCGTTCTGCAGCCAACTTCAGAGAGTTACCTACAGACAAACAAACATACGAGTGAAGCTAATAAAAGCGTGTTAATAAAAAATTTTTAATGTGATTTAAATCTCAATGTGTATTTTGTCAACAAGAGAGTCAAAACAATTTTAATTTTATACTTCGATCATTATACTGATGCGGTATTACTATGTTCAGTTATATACCGATTGTCCACAGGCATATTTTCACTAGGACATAAAAATAAGGAAGCCAATATTGAAATACTACACAAATTAAAATAACCAGTATTCAATTCCCATCGCCAATATTGAATCATTTAAAACTAATTATATAATAATATGTATTATGTGTTGATTATATAATATATACTCTTATAGAACATTATACGTATTTTAATATGCATCAACCTCTTTTGATTTTAAAAAATAAATAAATAATATCACTGTACTGTTGAGTGAATTATTATGATTGTAGTTGTGGATGTTAAATTTTTGGGTGTATTTATTTAAATATATGTTTCCCCTTTTGTCCTATAGAAAAGGATTCTGTGAACAATTGGTATAAATGTTTCTATAATATTTTATATTGAAGTACCATGCCGGTAATCAATACATCAAATTGTTTCTATGACTGTATTGCTGTAATGCAGTCATTGGTAAATTAACGAATGACTTATGAACATTTGCATCGTTTTGATTTCGAATGTTTTTTTATTTTAAAATAAACTACATTTGTAGTTTTCATAATTTATAATTTCATATCAAAGTAGAACTTAAGTTTAAAAACTTAACATATTTTTGTTTGAATATTTAAAAAATATTTTTCTTTTCTATATAAAGTTTGATTTTAATTTTTAATTGAAAACTTTTTTTAGACACATTGGTCATTTTTGAAATCGGAAAAACCCATTGTACTAGTGACAATGTTACAACCACTTTAAAAGTATTTACATAGATAATATTTTATTTATAGCAATAACAGCTTTATGTCGAGAATAGTTGCCTTTGTATTTAACGGTCATCGGTTTGAAACCTTCTGCATACATTTAAATATTATTAATTTTGTTTATATTTATCCAAAAATAAATTACAATTTCATACTATTTTTTATCATTTACAAATTTTTAATGAAACAAATATCTTACATAACTTAACAATGTAATCAAAACGAAAAATTTTAAGGAATAGATTGAAGTTTTTAAAAACACACGTGGTTATCGTTTTTTCTTTTATTTTTTCACTTTTTTTATTTTAACTTTTGATGAACTTTATTCAAGTTCATCAAATAATCGATATTAATAAAATGGTACAGACCTTTGGTATGCGCTCACTTAAAAATTTCTAACTTAATTGGATGTTGATCAATTTTTTATAGCTACATTTGGTACTTATCTCGTAATCTAAAGACAAAATTATCACAATATCTTCATTTAATTAATTTAAAGTTTTAAAGCAATGATGTCACAAAATTCTGACAATATGATTTTGAATTCGTAATGATATCCAACAACTTTATGAAGTATTATTTCGAAAATTACATTTTTTTTCTTTTATCTTATTTAATATGAGCGATGAGCCTTCAAGAGCTGAAATGCAGAGTTGAATCGCCGAATACCTCGAAATAAATCCAGTTGAAATCTGATCATTTGGTAGAAACGACAGTGTAAACAGATACAACATAAAATTTTCGAATTTATAACCAAGTTTTTTTTTTTTTTTGTGAGGAATTGAAATGAAAATACGTGACGACAACAATCAAAAGAGAAATCCAATTTTAGTTTCGAATACACGTAGAAATTCATACAATACGTTCATTGGTTGGTATAGTCTTATAACAGAACATATGTGATACTGCTTAGATGCAATAAGTTATTTACAGTGACTTTCTATCTAACAAACTGACTGAATCCCTCGTCGAACACAACACCGGATGTTTTATCAAATTTGAACGGTGGCTCTGATAATTAAACTATTAATAATAAATTTGGTGCCATTGGGAATGGTTGTGAAATGTTTTTTTGATTTCAGGATGTATTTTACAATATTATGTATTTTGTTTGGTATTATATAATATTGTATAATATCTACTACCGACTTCTTTCAATCAAACTTTTTATAACATTAAAATTGTGTTATTAGTTTTACAATTTAAAACATATCAGATCGAAAGTTTAAGGAATATGTGTATCAAATTGTGATATTTTCAATATAAACAATAACTATTCGTCATGCAGAAGCTGAGTCATCACAATGAATTTCATCTTAAGTATATTTAACAAAATCTTTATTTAAGATCCATACTTATCGAAGTAAAATTTTGAAACTTGACACAGATCATATTTTTCCATTGTCATTCAATAATCGGGAAGATGCAATAAACAAAAATTTTACCCATCAAAATGTGAAACTAGGCTCAATACCAAACACATATCGAAATTTAAATGAAAATTGATTCGAAAACGATAAGTTATAAACTATTAAAGATTTTTGTCCATCTTCTTCTTGCAAAAAAAGTTGCATGGTTGATTCTACGAGAAGCGGTGATTTTCTATGGAAATATTACACTACAAAAATTTTGAATATTAATGTAATTTTTATATCATTTTTTATTCTCAATCAATTTATTTGTGCATACTAATATTATTTATTTTAAGTTTTGAAGGAAAGTGTCTAAGAGTATATAAGTGTCGTGGACATCGGTAGGACCACTTATCGTAAAATAAGCCCTATGTATAATACTATTGATATAAACATGTATTACATCATTTATGCAAAAATCCTTCTTTATTTAATTAATAATTTTGAACGTCCATACTTTTGATATTTTATTATATACTTCAAATTTATGTTCGTAAAGTAAAGATGCTTTCATCGAAATAAATGCAACTGTTTATCAAATCTCTTTATGATATTCTCTACAATTTATTTCAAATGTTTTTGAATTATTGTGTCTTTACTTTTCACTTATAATATATCTAATACTTTGATTTCCCTCTGCCGATATAAAGATAAAAATTTTAAAGACAGCTACTGAGACTAAATAAATAATAATACGTTTCATGTTTTTGAATATTAACAATGGGGTGTAACTGGGGCCATAATATTATATTAGAGTACCTGTATCTTGTATATAAGGACAGAAATTTCAAGTTGGAATTTTATCAACTCTCCAAAAGTATAATATAAAATTCCATGGATCAGAGTCTTTGAATTAGCTTAAGTTAAGGTAGATGTGATGCGACTGGTTTCACCAAAGTTTGCATGTGGGTTTCGACTTTTTTTAATGAGACATTCAAATACGGTATTATTTAATAATTATGATACGACTTTAGTTTTAATCAGAATTCCAAATACGGTATTAGTTAATAATAATGGTACGACTTTAGTTTTAACTGGCATTCACGCAGTGAACGACTTCAAATGCTTTCAAAATATAATTTTTTTAAATTTTCTTTCGGTTATTTCTATTCTTACATTAATTTTCATAATATTTAAAACAAAAGTGAGTATTTGATACATTTTGGTTACAAAAAGGTTAAATATATTTTGAGTTATTTGTGTTAACTTTTTATTTATAGTTGTTAAATAACTCGATGAAGTTTAAAGGCCGAATTTTAAATCCAAAATTAAACAATAAATTTTTAAACATATTAAAATTTCACTATAATCTAAAATTAAAAAAAGTTTTTAATTCAAAATTGAAAACTCCCTGATTAGATTGGAGATCAATTGAATAAGGTTACAAGATTCAGTAAGACAAATATACATGAATACAAATTTTATAAAAATCCATTAATTTTCTGTTACTTTTTAATTGCCTACAGACAATTTAATAACAGAAACCGATAGTCTGTCTACTCTTTTTAATTGAGAATATAATATTATGAGTAAAAGAATATTAAATATTAAATATTGATTTAATTCGATATAAATGTATTTACATTAACAAAATAATAACGTTACAGTTCAGTTCAGCCAGTTCAAATCAAATTATCATAATAATCCTAATAACCAATATATTATATTCGTAGACACAATTAAATGTAAATCAATAATCAACATTAAAAACAACGATATGATAATAATAATTATGATTATTATATTCAATTAAAAGTACTTGTTTTTAATGGTATTAAATATTGTTTTATTACTGTACTCCGTTTCATATACATATAATATGGTATAGATTATAGTATAATTATTAATATTGTAAAACGGTAAATATTTATTTATTTATTTATTTATTTATTCTTTATACATCATATTTATGATTTAATTGTACCGATATTGTACAATGTACGTTAGAAAAATAATATTTTATGGGATTTAAATAATTGATACAAACTGGCTGTTACTCTCTTACAATATTGAAACAGTTATTGCTTGTTAGAGCCACGGTATCGAAAACAAAGTATCGATACTTTACGCATGATTAATACCGAATCAAAAGTATCATATACTCAAGGTATAGAGTTCTTTTTGATTTCTTAAAGAGGGAGTGGAGTTTATTCATCAAAAAGGCATATATTGTGTATTTTCTTGAAGAAATATTAAAAAATACGGCAAAGGTAACAATTATTCGGAAGCGTAATTAAACTGAATAAATCGATTTTTCCGAAAAACATCTGTCTTTGTAAATTAAAAATATTAATAAATTTGAAAATATCTTCGGCATTACCTCGTAAATAAAAGATAGAAATTGTGTTAATAATTTCAAAAAAGAAGAGAGGCACCGACTTTGAAAAACGTGCGTTGAGGGAAAAACGCTTTGAAGTATTTGGAATAAACGAAAACGTTCATAAACGAGTTACCTCTTACTGCATCATTGATCCCATGTTTATGAATGATGTTGCTATCATCCATGATGTTAATTTATTTAAAGCCTTTTTCATAAGAATCCTGCCTTCTTTAGTCTGTTTTTCAGTTTCCTGCTCTGCTTGGCTAAACTATGGACGGACGCTTAGACACTTATATCGTCGAATTTGTTCCAATCGACAGAGAAATCAACACAATATTATTGAGATATTACGCATTCAATAAAATTTTATAATCCTACCCCGCTGATATTTTTTTTTTAAAGTTGATAATCCATAAAGTAATAATAATTTATACTTCTTGTGTTCTTTTTTAACTGGTTAAAGCTGTCTGAAAATCACATTTAATATGAGGCGTCATTTTTATAACAAAAGGATTATCGTTATATTTATATTCAATATTTTAACAATTGAAATTCGAAATATAAAGCGGACACTTAACAGCTAGGATTTGATATTTTCAGTATTTTTAACCCTCTTAAAAGGAAATAAAAGACAATTTTTGTGCGTTGGATACATTTTAAACAAATATATAACACACATACAAACATATAACTAATACCAATCTCTTTGATTTCCACAATACCATTCTCACAATATGAATGTTGGTCCTTTCACAACAATCCCGATATAACAACGTATATGTGTACAAATGAGTAAGTATGCAGGTGAAATTTAATGTTGTGTTACTATCATAAAAGATTTTAATGGCTAGCACTTAGTACATATTCTCAAAGATATTGTTGTAATCCCTATTTATAAGTTCAAGATTAAAATGAGACACGAAATAACGAGAAAAGAAAGTCTATAGATTATTTTAATTGTATCTTCACGTAGCGTTCGTTCGTACACACATACACACACCAATACACCCACACACACACACGCAAACCTCACACACATTTATTGAATTGAATGGGAACCAACGCATTCCTATTTTATATAGGCAAGCAATAGCACACATAACAACATACAGTTTAATCACACAAAAGATTGAAAACAATAAGCGTTATTATAATACAAATAGTAGCGTATACCAAAAGAAAAACTTATCCACGAAGTCCTGTGTGTGCGATTGTGTGAAATAAGACAATACTTTTCATATAAATACGAATGTACGTATACAGACAGTTTCGAAAGATTTTTTTCACGTATTAAAATATATATGATGTATTTTAAATCAAGTGTTTAGCAAACCAGGTTCAACCGATTGTAATGCATGAATTTCATGTAAAATTAAATTATTTTGTTTATACCTGACCTATATAATAATGCTAAGATATATTAAATTTACTCTGAATTTTTTAACTGTAGAAAATAAAGAAGGCAGTAGCAATACTTTCCATCTATCTATCTACTTGAACGCCAGTACAGGCCTATTGCAGGTCTATTATAAATATAAATCGAAAAGACATAGCAAGCTGCAATTTGAATCTCGTACTCGATATCGGAAAATGAGTTTTAAAAAAGTACGCTAAGGTTACAAAATGAGTAATACTCGTCTACAGAAAGTTTGTTTTGGTCAATAAGCACTCTGTGATACATGACCTTTCATTTGAGTTACTAAACACTCAAATGGGATCAGAAAGAGGAGAGCAAAGTGCGGACAATTACCGATTTATAGGATTTTTTGCATTCTAAGTTAGATATTTGAGGTTCAAACGAACATAAAATGAGGGAAGGGTATTGAATGAATACTAGGATTTAAATGATAGAACACCTACAGCTGTTTTGTTTGAGGAGCTATGTATGCTGACAAAGGTCAGAAGTTATGATAGGGAAACAGAAAATATCAACAAGCATAGCCGGCTACTTCATTTTCATCCATACAGCCGACAATTTTATCAATTAACCGCATTCCTATACCATTAGAAAGTATAGTTCATCCGTTTTGAAATAGCCTGTATGTGAATTCATGTATAATTGGACTTTATAAGTATACGTACATAGTCAAATTAAACTTTCCGCTTAACATTTTAACTTAACCAAATGTTAATTTAAAAGTTTTATTATGTGTCTACTTGAATTATTAATATAGGTGTACGTACGTTGGTTATATGTATAATAAAATGCTTTGGTTGAAATAAACATATATTTTGTAACTCTAATTTCTAAGAAATTATGGTGGCTAAAGTTATGTTTAGTGGGTAGTTTATAATTTATAATTTTATAACTTTATATAGAGACGATGACAACACAAATGAATTAAATTGTAAGATAATTCTGGTTTAATTTAAAGAAAATACACGTAGTACTATCCTAGTGTTCCTAAGCAGTTTAAAATCGGTTACCCAAACTGAAATTACTATTATATACTCCATATTACTTTTTTAAAATTTGAATCAAGTGAACAACATTATTAATTAAACTGATAATGAAATTTGATAGAGCAAGATTAAAAAGGTCTTCATCTCTTTTTGCATGACAGTTATTATAAATGGTTAATGAAAACTGTTAATATGGAAGAAAAAATGCTCTAATCGTATATTTAGATATTACTTTTTCTAGAATTTTTTTTTAAATAAGTTTTTTTTCTTTAAAATGGGTCTTTATAAAGCATAAGACGCTCATTGAATAGCTTTTGAGACAGTTTTCAAGCTGTTTAACGTTTGAATTTGTTCAACAAATATCTACAAGCGTCTTAGTTTTTTTGAAATAATTATAAATAAGCTTAGTAACTTAATATTTATCTTTTACTAAATACACTTTGTTTGGGTACCTCCTACTGTCATTTTTATTAAGGCCATTCTAATGGTGCCATATGCAGCGAGACAAATGTTGTGTTATTGAGTCAACACTTATTGTCATTCTACCTAGCAACATCTTTTTATGAGATTTAATTTTACCGACAATTTGTTCGACGAGATGTAATATCGTCGCATATCAACTTGTGTAACAAGGCGGTGCTACGCGTTCGTGAATATTGTACGTGTGAACGCGGCTTTATAAACAGATGTAAGTGTGATAAAGAACATCTGATTTTATTAAAATCCATTTCAGAATTTCTGTGCTAGATGAAATTCTAGTACACCAATCTCAATTGGAAAAATAAAAAATTCATAATAACTAACTTCACAATTTTTTATACACATTCATCAATCACCACATATTTTTATGCTCAATAGGTCTTTAATTGAAAATGTTTATACTAATTCAATTTTAAATAAACTATTATTTTCATATCATTAAGCCTAAAATATATTCCATTGAATGTAACTTAATTATAATTATATTTTATATATAAAGTTTATAATACATTAATTAATTTTAATTTTTGTTTTATTTTAATTAAAGTAAAAATACTTTAGATTTCATTTTCATAATTCTTTGTTGTAATGTTTATAGTAATTTGTATTGTAGTATTATAACCATGAGATATGTTGGATACATAAATATAATAAATATGTGTTTATATTACTATTATGCAGGGGTTAGGGAGGGATTCTACTTTAGTACACACAAATTAACAAAATTGAACCACACAGTGATATTATTATGTTTCATTATTTTTCAAATGTGGTTTTTATGTTCGCATACAATCTGGGTAAATTTTGAAAGAGTGACTTTAATCATCATCAAATTACAACTGTAACAATAACTACTATAAAATTTAGTTTTTATTTCTTAAAAATTACATATTTTACAAAAATTTTAACTCTTCTTGTAATGAGCTAACTGGTAATTCTTATAGCAGGCTACCATACCATAAGGACGACTCAAAAAATCCGTTCAACTGTTGTGCAAAAATTATTGCAGCTCTGCTATTTTATGCGAGATTTCTTAAATTTTTTTAATTTCATCACTTCAATTTCCAATAAAGACCAGGGTAAAAGGCGTTAAAAATGGTAAATAAGTAAAAAAAATAGGATGAAACCCATTGGAAACGGAAGATGATAAAACAAAAATAAAAGGACAAATAATTTACGAGCGATCTGAGGTCTGAAAGTCGAAGGGGATGAGTCTTCTAGGATAAAATATGGTTTTTTGTTGATTTCCGCCAAAATTACAAGTCCTATGGACAAAAGTTAAATAGTAAAGTTGTAGGTTGTAAAAAGACATACAACTTAAGTATTTACATTTAAAAAAAAAATAAGGTGCACTTTCCATGTTTAAGGTGCAAAAACAAATATTTCAAATAAAAAAATTACTGTTTATTTGGAACATAAAAAGGTAAGTTTTCAACAAATTCCGTGAACAATTTTTTGATTGTTTGTTTGTAAAAGACCTAAAACTTGGTTATTTAAATTAACACAAAATTTGTACATCTATTTATTACCTACAACTTTGCCATTTAATTTTTTTCCATAGAATCTTTAGTAGTTTCGCTAGAAATCAATATAAACCGTGTTTTACCCTAAAAATCTCACCAACTTCCACTTCCCGACCTCAAATCACCCGTAAATCATTTTACTTTAATTTTTGTTATATTCTCTTCCGTTTCCAATGGGTTTCATCTTACTGTAACTTTTTTTGGTATCAAAAATGTTTGGCCCTAGTCTAATAGTCAAAGATTCATCTAGTTGCATTTTTTTTTGTTTCTTTGTACATATTTTAACTAAAAACTCATTTTAAATATTAAGGTTAGGTTTTCTTATACAATGATGGTGTGTGTTTTGTTACAGACAGACAAATAAATAAATATACATCCAAACATATATTTAGACATATACAATAACTAAAATATAAACAAAATACAAGACCACTTCTAAATTAACGATTATAATATAAAGGTCGCTTAGAGGAAAAGGTTTTTGTGCGTATGTAGTAGTAGAAGGTATACAAAAATATCCATGTTATTAACACTTGTTCTTTATTTAATGATAATAACATTTAATTAAAATTGTTTTGTTTCCTTTTTATACATATATATATATAGGTACAACCAAAATGACAAACACATGTTTTATTCAAAGATTGGTTGGTGTTGTAGCATAAAAGGTTATGTTTAAAAATAACAAATAACAACAAAAAAACAAATTGTATTTGAAAATTTTTTAATGTATTTAATACACAGAATACACTGAAATATAGTTTATGTGTGCGTATAACAAAAAATTTAGAGGAACCGTGGGTTAGACAACGACCTAGAGAAATGTAGTAAATACAAGACTATCATTTATAATCATCAGCAAAATAATTGTACATATAATTGCAAACTGTGACAAATATGGCCTATCTAACTTGAATGTGCTATTAATGTGGATATTGTGGATTTTGGAGATATAATTAACCTATTTAGAAAGTTTATTAATTTGATTTATCATAAAAGTAAAAAAAATACAACACAATACAATACTTTTATAAATATTTTGATTTAAAATCATTATCTTTTTGTATCTTATTTAACCACCATTATCCAATTATATTCAAAAAGACTCTTTAAAATTGTCCTTTGATAAGAAAAAAACAACTTCTAAAACTTTCATTTGACGTTATATCCTTCAATAATTGCCCTCGGTAAAGTTATTCTGGAATATTTACCTTCATTGAAAAACTTATTGTTAAGTTTCTTCAATTCTTGGAAATATTATGGAAGCCTTTTAAAAATTAATTGTTAATAAATAAATGAGTAGATAACTTTTGGTAAAAATGTTACACAAATATGTGCGAATCATTTCTTCTACTTGATCATTTCGTTAACTTAATTGAATATAAAACCACGAACCACACGTTTCACGATTTTATAAGATTGTAAGTTTTAAAAAAAAATCCATTTGTGGTTATTCTATCGAGATAATATCAAGACCCATGCATGTTTAAAGTGGGCAGTAAATACAGCCCATTACATATAAACAATAACTTTTGCGGAAAGATTGAAGTTACGGTTATATTTCATCATAAGTTATAAAACAGTGCAACGACAAATCGTTCGTTGCTGAAAAGATTAAGTCATCAACGACTTTGAATTTAAGTTCATTGAGGTTATACTGACTAAAAGCATATATGAGATAGGAAATTTTTTTCAAAACACTAAATAGGCTTGAAATTTATATTGTAGGCTTTATCATCTCATGTGCCTTATTTTATCTAAAATTATGGCAAATCCAAAAATTTTATATTAATAACTGTTTCAAAATAACTTGTTTGTTTAAAAACAAATGTTTTTCGTTTTTAAGTACTTAGCTCTTATGGTTCCAAACTCCCAATGGACCGATTTTGGTCATTAACGTTAATTTTGGTATAATAAATTTGGGGACCGATTGCGTAATTTTTTTTACATGTTTGTGATAGTTATGGAAAGGCTTGCGTGGAAATAACATATGAAAAAATTAGTAAAAAACAAAATTGATATGAATAATTCCTTTTTTAGTTTTGTTGACATGGCACTGACGAGAATGGATAGAAAATTCACAGTGAAATTTTGCTGTAATTGATGTTTTTTAAGAAACTCAAAACTTCACTTTACTTAAAAAAATTAAACTATTTCACAAACCAAAAATTATATCCAATATTCATTTTGGAAAATTTGGAAAAGATGTCGGGCTATGCATACACAATATGTAAATGTAATACACAATCATGAATAGACAACTCTAAATATAAATGCTTTATCAGTGTAATTAATTCCTTTTTAATTTGTAAACTTAATGACATTGTTGAATTTAATTTGAATACACAAAAGATTATTTTATATTTAAATTTAATTTTGGTACACAAATGATTATTTTATACAAATAATAAGCTTTATATAGTAAACCCTATTCAAATTACAATTTAACGTAACATTTATGATATTTAGACAAATTTTTTTTGAAATTATTAAAAAAAAAATATATAACTAAAATGTAAGAAAAAATAAAAATTATCTGGTTTTGTTGTTTGCTTTTTAAACAGAATCTAGACACAAGGCTAATTTTACACGGTGTATTTTATTTTAAAAACTTTGCGTTGTATTTTAAAAACTTTATTTCCACTATAAATATGGTCCGGTTTCAGTTATTGCCATGAAATTTGAAACATATACAAACCCAAAATGTGTTACCATTGCCTAAAACTTTCAAATTTCTCAGTTAAGCTATTATAGAGATTCGAAAAATGTATGTTTTAAGGGTTATATACTCACTGACAAATCAAAATTATAAACCACTTATCATATAGATAGAGTGATAGTTCTTTACGTATAAGTAAAGTTATTAATCCAAAATGTATTGGAAGTATTCATGGCACAAACCCGGGTACAGAAATATTAGGGGATGAAATTATCAATAAGAAAACGTATAAAAACACTTAATGTATACATAGAACGTTGAAACGTAGAATGTTTAGCTCATTTCGTTTAAGTAAAAGGAGCACCGAAAAACGATAAAAAAATTAACTTTGTCGAGTGGCTTAAATAAGAAAGAAAAGGTATAATAAAACATTTTCCCATGCAGATAGAACGTTGAAATATATACCACTACTTTATGGACACTACTTTCACAAAAAGTGGGATATCGAAAAACTATGGAAAGTTTTAGGGATGCACTTTCAAGGGGGCTAATTAAGAAAGTAGTAAGAAAATCAAATTTTTTATACATTTATTATTATAATCCAATTGCCTCAGTTACCATCTCCTTTAGTGATATGATATTTGACATACGATACATTTATTGCATACGCTAATTAAGTATGTTTGACATACGATCTTTGCGCTATCCTTTAGTTATTTATATAAATCTTGGAACTAAAACCACTTTATTAAGTTGGAACAAATGGTTACTTTGTTTCTGTTAAAGAGAAAATAATATATAAAAAGAGATAATGATTTTAAATTTATTTACTGTGTAAAATGACCAAGGTTTTTTGCGGTTAATTGTGGCCAAGTTCTTTATTCAGAAAGCTTAACCCACTTTTCCTCTCTTCAGTGGGGAAAATCTCCAAAAAATAAATTATTCCTATGCAATAAGTATTTTGCATGTATAATCCATATAAACAATATGGAATAATTAGTGATAATTTCAATGGTTTTATAAAACCTACCGTCGTTGGAAAAAATCTCTCAGAATCTCTATAATTTTTTTTAAAAGCATTATAGAAAATTCGTTTTTTTGTGACCGATATGTTATGACAATGCAACATAGGTAAACTGTAAGTTTTAATTGCATAACATTTCTCCTGTTTTGTAAAATTTTAAACAAAATAACTTATCTCTATACAAGATTGAAAGGCTCTGATTTTTGAAATCGGTGTAAAATGAAAATGCGAATTTTTCTTGCTGTAGCGTAAGATCTGCAGATCATGCAGCTTTTAGATTGGGGGAGTCTAGGAGACTTGATCAACTGAGTGAAATGAACCATGTTTCGTGGGAGTCTAATCTCAAGTATGTCGCTTGCTATTTTTCATAGTGACCAGTTTCTTTGGGCGTCAGACAGTAAAATCTCTTTTTGTCAGTGTAGAGTTATTTTTTTTTATTAATAGTTTTGAAATTACGACCGTATTTATTGAAGTTATGAATTTGTCTTATTATAATTGTATTATCCTATAATTGTAGTTTGATGTGTGATTGTCCTATAATTGAGTTTTTTCCTACGATTAAAGATTATTTACAAAAATGTCATAGGAGAATGAAAAGAAGGTTTTTCTATAAAGAAATCAAATACGGAATCGACAGAAGTGCACAAATACGTTAAAATTGAAATATATTTAGAAAAATTATTGACTATTTGATTTTTTATTTGCAATAACTAATGTAGTAAGAGCAAATTATGGTATATAAATTAATAAATTGTTATTATATGGTAAATGTTTTTCTCATTCCTCCAAAAAAAGTATGATCAACTCTCCTCAAAGCCAGCTCTCTCTCTGATGTTAGGGAGACTTGACTCATATTGCATAGTTTATTAATATCCCTATTTCTTTTTATATTTTTCTGTTATTTAAAAACTAATGAAGCCTTATTATGTCTGAATGACTTAGTTATCGTTTCAAAGTAAAAATGAATTTTTACAGTCATTTGCAAAAAAATATTTCTTTTTTAGATTAATAAAAGCGGTTCAACTCTTTCGGACTTCCCCTATTATTTATTATATGTATGAAAATAATTGCATTCAATTTTGTAATTAAATAACGTTCCGTTCTGTATTATTTAGTTAAGATGAGAAAATGAAAATCATTATGACTTTATTTTTTTTAAGTCAAATAATGAGTTATTTATTTGGTTTATTGTATTGAAATACACAAATATATAAACTAATGTTAATAAAATACTGAATACAGAAGATAATTGTATTGTGTACCACAATTTACTACTTAAAAATGGAATTTGATCAAAATTTATTATCAAAAGATACCTATATTTGTACCTTACAAAAACTATTAAACACTAACGAATTTGAATTTGTTAATTGGGAAGTTGAAACATCGTATAATAAACATATAAATGCAAAATGTACAATAAAATTAAATCAAGAATCAAATATAACGAATCTAAATTTTTTTATAAAATTTAAAACTGGTAACAAACTCGAATCAGATTGGAAAAACAAAAAAGAAATTGCATTTTATCAAACCATAAATGGAGAACAAAGATGGGTTCCACGAATGTACGACTACATTCAAGATCAGTGCCTAATTTTGGAAGATTTATCAACAAGAGGATATCAAATATCCAAGGTGTCCTATTTGGATTATAATCACTGTATTGTTGCATTAAAAACAATAGCACGTTTACACGCGTATGGGTTTAAATTAATTAAACACACAGAAAATATTGAAATATCAGAAAAACGTTTTGGAAATGAAACGTTCAATAATTGGTTTAATAAGAGTGTTGATTTATTATCGAAAATTTTAGACATCTCATCAAATAATAATGCTTTAAAGATAAGTTTTAAGAATGCATGTGAGTCATTGCAGGATTTATTAACGAATGAAAAATATCAAAGATCATTATGCCATACAAAATTATTGCGAAAAAATGTAATGTTTAAATACGATGCAGAAAATAATCCAATATGTAGTTGTTTGATAAATTTTAAATCAATATCGTTTTTATTACCGATTGTGGATTTATTTATATTTTTGTATGCAAACACATCTTCACATTTTTGTGAAAGATTTTTATTTGATTTAACAAACTATTACTACAAAGAACTTTGTGATCACCTTAAACACTATGAACTGAAAGTGCATGAAATATTTAACAAAATTGATTTTGAATCGATCTGCGTGGATTTGGTTAAGTTTGGAAGAATTATTTCTTTAATCAAAACAATATTCCAAGAAACAAATATGAATGGAAAAGTATTTCGAAGTGAAAACATTTTCGATTTTATTCTTAAAAATAAAACTGAAGACATTCTTCATGAATCAACTCTTAAGAATAACAAAAAAATACTATACAAAATTTTTGAAGGAATTGAAGAAATTTCAACTACCGATAATATAACTAAAGAACTGTGTTTCAAATTAATTAAAAACAAATTTAAAAATAATGTAGAAATAAAAAATTTTTCGTGTTACTTCCCAAGCACCAGAAGTGGATACCTTGGATCACATAAATATCTAAATATAGATATTCTGTCTAACGATCTAAAACCGGATAATGTTAAATATTTCGTGAAATTTCTGCCTGAAGAACCAGGACAATTGGATTTATTGGAATCTTTCAATGGTTTTAATCGTGAAATAATAACATACAGGGAAATATTTGAGACAATGAAAAATTTGGGAGTTCAAATCGGAGAGATTGCTCCATATTGTCATATAGTTGGTCCGAATTTTATACTAGTTGATCTATTAACAGATTATCAAACTGTTCATAAATACCAAATGTATGATTACAAACATCTTGATACGATGTACAGAAGTTTAGCTCGACTTCATGCAGGCAGTATAATTTATGAAGAAAAACTGACTAAAAAGGAAGGAAAACAGATATTAATAGGTGATGAATATAGTGATTTATTTGTAGAATATATGTATAATAATCCAGGAATTATTAACGGGATGTCAAATGGAGTCCATGTTGTTAATAATCATTTGCTAAGAATGATAGATCATTCTTGCTTAGAAGAAAAATTACAAAAATTATTTGAAAAAATTCCATATCTTACAACAAGGTCGTCAAAATATCGCAATGTTTTAAATCACGGTGATTTATGGTCTAGTAACATAATGTTCAAATATAATGAAAACAATGATCCGATTCATTGTAGATTTGTAGATTTTCAAATGGGTCGTTATTTACCACAATCACATGATGTAATGTGTTCGTTATATGTAACAACATCAACAGAAGTACTTAAAAAATACAAATTGGAATTGTTAACAAATTATTACAAATATTTTAAACAGGAATTAGAAGAACATGGTATTAATTGTAATAGCATTATATCATTTGAAGACTTTTTAGATAGTTGTATAGAAATGGAACCTTTCGCTATGCAACAGAAAGCAGGATATTATCATTTTATTATGCAAGCACCTGAGTATGAGAAAGAATACTTAGCTAGCCCGGAATTACAAGACAAATTTTTTAAACAATGTGATCGCTCTCCTGTGATATTACAAAATTGCAAAAAGGATACCTATCGTAGACTTATGATTGATTCGCATGCATCGCTGATAGAGTATTTAAAAACTTTATAGTTTTGAAATAATTTACACTCTTAAATAGTAGTAGAGGGAAATACTCGACTAAATTTTTATACAATTTTTCTACAATTATCATTTTTAAGTGCATTTTTGAGCACATCATTGGGGTTACAGAATTAAAGAAGATCTCGAAATTATATGTTGAAAAAGTGGCGGGTAGTTTAATTGGTTACCATGAGCAGTGAATACAGCAGATACAATAGAAGATGAAAAAAATTGATAGAAGACAAATAAGAGGTCCTTAAAAATGTTATTGGATTGTCTACTTGGGAAGCATCTGCATTGCCCCCCCTCCTACTATAACATATTAAGTATCACCATTAAAAGTAGTTACATCCATCTCATTTATATTGTATTTTTTTTTGTCATATTATGATCTAGGAACAAATTTAAAATCAGATGATTCGAAATTTATTGAAATTAATAAATGTGGAAATAAATACATATTTTAAAATAGAACAAAATTTATAGTTTTAATATCGTCTTATTATAATTATTTTTATAGATTTTAGTCCCAACATGATTTCAAACTTTGTTTATTACTTAAAAGTTGTGCCTATTTAGGCAATTTAATAGTTTTATTGAAGTTACAAATAAACAAACGAATTCTGTGTATGTATTGTTAAACGCAATATAAAGATTTTCTGATAATAAAAAAATAAGATTTGTACTACTAGTTCAAACTTTTTAAGGCCATTTTCTCAAAACAGTGAACTTTGATCTACAACCAGATATTTCAACAGTATATTTGGAAAAAATGAAGCAAAAATTTATGTGTCCTGTTACCGAACCGGTATTTCAGTGGATTTTTTTTTTGTCATTTTTAATTTGCAATGTGGTTTTTATTAAAAACAAAAGAGAGTAAATTTTTTCATTAAAACCGAAACGTTTCTACAATTTGGTAATTATGGCAATTAATCATCAAAATTAGAGATATCCAAATTATCGTACTATGAGAATATTCTTAGGAATCATAATCGTAGTAATTGATCTTCGATAACAATTTGAGCATATACTAATAAAACTTCAGAGAAAACCTTCTGGTTCCATATATAAAAAAATATTATGCACGAGTTTTAAAACAAGCCTTATGATGGTCAAGAATATAACCTTTTAAATTAAAACATTCTGATCATGAGCCAAAGTTCCTACAAGATACATGTCTACAACAAAGAGTCGTAAAACATTTTAAAATTCTTTCTTAATCCAATGCAAAACATTTCATCTCGATACGCTTTGCTTCAGAAATTTTGAAAATTAAAATACTAAATTTTCTAACCTATACTTTTAACCCATTTACAAATAAATATGCGCATATTTCCAAAAGGATAAAAGTAAAATCCTTTGAAAAAAATCCCTTATTTCAGTGATAATAATTGTTCAACAAAAACCTAGTTAAAAATCGTTTTGTAAAGCTATTGTGTAATTTTTATTTGGAAATGTTTATTCTTAATCTTTTTTAATTAGTATGTTATTTTGTTGTTGTTGTCAGTTGAATCATTTATCTAGCACATAGTAAACAATTATTAAACTATTAAAAGTAATTTACTTAATTAAAATAAATTAATGTGAAAGTCATTTAACAACAAAAACTATTTTCTAAATCTACAAACTGACAAATTTTATTTAATGTATTTTTAAACACATATTATCATTTTACATAAATGGACTTGTTCACAAAATTTTATTTTATAAGAATATCTATTGCAGATCTATTTTTTAAATATATAAATGAAACTACATTGTTTTGCATTTTTATATATCTTCTCTAAATTCAATTTCACAACTTTAATTTCATTACTCATTTCCTATTTCACCAATTGGAAAATAATATTCGTTATGCTTCAATATTCTTGAAAAATTCTATTAATTCCAACAAATTATTTTCTCGAAAACAGAATATTGTGTTTCCATAAGTAAAAAATTAATACATCAAAGTCATGTGATTCAAAAATTTAAGAAAAAAAGCGACTTATTTAAAATTTATTAAACAGCAAATTTCTGGGTAGCCCGAATTATAATACATTAACATTAAATAATCTCCAAGTAAATTACTGAGGCACAATATTTTTTGATATTTTTTAGATATTAATATATTATACAATGAGTCACAATATTTATTAAAATTTATGCTTTATTCTTTTTTATTGATTATTGTACTTAAAACTTTTTACCATTCCATTAACACTATTATGTAACCAATTAAGAACGAATAACATAATATTTCATCTTGCGAAACTTTGTTGATGTGAAAAACCTGATTTTTGTAGTAGATTCGTACATTAGCTCAGATTCGTAGATTAGCTCTTAATACTCAACTTTTCGAGTTTCGGAAATGAGTAAAAACTTTATCATAAAAAATTTATTGAACAGACTCACAAAAAAAAAACTATATTGTTTATTTAATTATAAAATCATACATAAATAGTATTCTATATTTATATTAAGGAAGTACTTTCACCAGCAAGTCCAGCAGCAAAAGAGTTAGTTAGCTCAATGAGTTTTTGTACAGGCTAGATGGCTAGATGACAAGCTAATGGAATTATCTACCGTTTAATATAAGAAAAACGTCGATATTCACACATAAAGGGTGAGAACTGCTATAGAAATGCTGTTCATTTTGAAAATGAAATTTTGCGGAATCAATAGCTTTGCACTGACATTGTATCCCATGTACCGGAATGCTAGGGTAAAATTACCCAAATATTTGAAGATGTCAACAATTAATTATAAATAATACTATTTCCTTTTCATGGATTATTTTGTTTTATCTGTTCGTTTAATGCTCAAGGCTAATGTTTTTACTTAAATTTCCAATTCTCAATCTGAATATTAAGGACTTGGCCGTCTTAAACATCATATTATTAGTTATACTTCTAATATCTTAAGCAAAATTAAGATAACCAACGAGGTTTTTGAAATTTTGATTACATAATTAATACAAATTTTAATCAGTTTTTCTTCGTTCAGTAAACTTTCAAAATGGCGCTTAGCCTGTTAAAGAATCTGGCCAACGATATGGATAACACTTATGACAATAAATATGACAATAAACACTTCTTCCATGCTTCATGTAGAAAAGTGTTATTTTTGATCACAATTATCTCATATTTGCCATAATTTTCAAATTTCGACAGCTTGTTGATTTTTCAATTATTCATTTATAATTCAAATTTTTTCAGATATAAATAAATGTTTGCTCTCTCGCAAATACTATCTTAATGTCGACTATTTTTTATGTTCATTACTATATTATTTTTAAAGCAATCAAAATTCCAACACTAGTTCAATTTGAATCTATTAAATAATTTAAAATGTAATGAGTAATATCCAAATCATTTTATATAATTTAAATTGATAACACAAATTTAACTGGTTTATTTAAAGTCTCCAAATTATCATTACTATATTACACACTGAACCATGGATGCACATTGCAACAATGATTTGTTATCTAAAAATTTATGTATTACTATTATTCAAAAAATTTTAAAGACTAACCATTTTGAAATTATTAATTGTGATGTTATGAATAAGCGAAGTAAGAATCGAGCTGTGAATTGCACAATCAAATTACATAATGCATCACATGTGAGTAATATTAGTTTTTTTGTTAAATTTAAAACTGCATGTGATTTAGAAGTGAATTCTTATAAATTCTTAAAAAATGAACGACAATGGATGCCTCGGAATTATGGATTCATTCAAAATCGGTTCTTAATTTTAGAAGATTTATCATTAAAGGAGTATGCAGTGAGTGAATTAAATAATTTCGATTATAATCATTGCACAGCTGTATTGAAAACAATCGCTCAAATGCATGCGTATGGTTTTAAAAACATATCCAATAATGAATTAATGGAGTTGTCGAACCAAATTTCACAAAATGAAATATTTTTTAACTGGTTTCATAAAAGTGTTGATTTATTATCAAAAGTTTTAAGCACAATACTCAATAAAAACGAAGTAAGCATATGTTTTACAAAATATTGTGAATCGTTATACAGGCTTTTAATGTCTGACAACTATCCAAAAACTGTGTGCCACAGTAAGTTACTGAAAGATCATTTAATGTTTCGGTATGATAAAGAGGGAAATCCAAAAAGTTGCTGTTTACTTAATTTTCAATCAGTCTCTTTTCTACCACCTGCTTTTGATGTTATAATTTTCTTATATGGAAATACATCATCACATTTAAGAGAAAATCATTTCTTTGAATTAATCGAGTTTTACTACAATGAACTTGCAAATCAACTTGAAAAAATGCAATTGAAGCCGTATGATGTTCTCAATAAAATTGATTTTGAAGCAGCATGTGTGGATACGATAATCATAGGTAGAATTATAAGTTTGATGCGTAAAATATTAAGAATTGTAATTGCAAATGAGAAATTTGTGTCCATCGAAAATATATATGATTTCATGATGAATAACAGTGTCGAAATGATTCTACAGGAACTAAAACTTAGTGACAATAAATGTGAACTATTGAAAATAACAAATGAAATTGAAGACATTTTAAAATTCCGCAACGTTAGCAAAGAAGTGTGTATTAAGCTAGCTACAGACGGCTTAAAATCTGAAATATTTCTCGAAAAAATTTTATTTGAGCTACCCACGGAACGAAGTGGGTATATGGGTGCACATAAGTTTTTGAATATTGATATAATATGTGATTCAAAACCAATGAGTTTAAAATATTTTCTGAAATTTATTCCCGCTGAAGAAGGGCAGAAGAATTTCTTACAGTCAGCCAGCGGATTTAAACGTGAGGTGATTATGTATAAAGAAATATTCGAATCAATGAAAAACTTAGGAATAGGAATTAAGAAAATTGTTCCTGATTGTCACGTGGTATCGCATGATTTCTTAATAATCGATTTTCTTGATGATTATCAAATGAAAACAAAATATGATATGTTTGATTTTCAACATCTGGATATAGTGCTTAGAAATTTGGCAAAATTCCACGCCGCCAGTGTTATTTGGGAGGAAAAACTTAGTAAACAAGAAGGAAAAACTGTAACATTTGGTGAAAAGTACAGTGAAATATTTCGTGAAGTGGTTTATAATAGAAAAGAAGTAACTGAAGGTATGGCTGACTCAATAATCATAGTGAATGACCATCTCTTAAAAATGATAGATTCGAAGTTTTTAAAAGAAAAATTAAATAAATTGTTTGATAAGGTGTTATTTTATATGACGGCATCGTCAAAATATCGAAATGTTTTAAATCACTCGGATCTTTGGTCCAGTAATATACTATTCAAATATAATGCGAACAAAGAACCAATTCATTGTCAATTTGTTGACTTTCAATTTTCTCGATATCTTCCGCAATCACATGATGTACTGATGGCCCTTTATTTAACAACTTCAACCGAAATACGCGAAAAATATAAATTTGAATTACTCAAAAATTATTATTTGGCGTTTAAAGAAGAATTAAAAGTGTATGATATTGATTGTGATGATATTATAACATTCGTAGAGTTTTTAGAAAGCTGTAAGGAAATGGAACCGTTTACGATGATGCAAAAAGCAACGTATTATCATTTCGTGATGCAAACGCCTGCATATGAAAAAGAGTTTTTGGCTTCTGTAGAATTACAGGATATGTTCTTCAAACGTGGTGAACGCTATCACATTATAACGAAAAATTGTGAATATGAAATTTATCGAGAGTTATTGAGAGATTCTCATGTGCCTTTTATAGAGTATCTAAAAACATTATAAATAAAATGTTTAACCAACAAAATATATTCAAAATTGTGTATTTCAAAGACCAAGTGAAGTTCATTTTGATTCATGAAAATGAACTCAGAAGGTTATTAATTTTACTTATACTACAATTGTAATTTCGTTAATATAGCTAATTAATATTAAAAATTGTTTATTTCAAAGACTAAGCGAAGTTCATTTTGTATCCTGAAAATGAACTCAGAAGGTTATTAATTTTACTTATACTACAATTGTAATTTCGTTAATATAGCTAATTAATATTAAAAATTGTTTATTTCAAAGACTAAGCGAAGTTCATTTTGTATTCTGAAAATCAACTCAGAAGTTTAATAATTTTAATTACTTCAATTGTTATTACGTTATTATAACTAATTACTAATATAAAAAGTGTGAAAAAATCTGTAAATTTAGTTTCATTTCTATAAAAAGGTCATATATTCCTGAAAAAATTTCGCATTGGCTTAATTATAAATTTTTGTTTTTTAATACAAAAAACTAGTTTTGATGTAATTATTCCCAACACCATTTGCACCACCAATAAACCAAATTTCAGTCTAAAATTTATGTTTCCTAAAATTTCACAATAATATTAGTGATTCATTTTACTTATGTGGAATATGAAAAATTTAATTTTTTTGTAATTAAATAAGATTACGACTAATAACGTTTTTTTGGAATCCTAGAATACTCTTATTATTAAGCATTATACACTGAATTTGGTCATTCACAAAACTTAAACTCATTTCATTCAAATAGTCATTTCCTTTTTAAGCTACCTTGATGACAGACAGATAGACAAACAAAAATGGGTCAATCATGTACTAGATACCATGTTACACTTTTCATGAATTCACTCCCATATCAAAACATCTACTTTTCATATAAGTCGTTAATTAACTTTTCAAATATCATGCATTTTTCTTGTTACAATTTAATATTGCTACGTCATTTCGTTCCTTTTCACAAAATCACTTTCATAGATTTGCTAACAGAAGAATGTTACACATCAAAAATATAAATTTATGTTTATAGAAATAGAAATAATCAATAGAAAAGCATCTCGTTTGACTATGAAACTCAAACCATTTGAACATATACTCTGTAACTAAAAACAAGTTTCACCCTCTAGAATCCTCCTAATATTAAATAAAAATGTATCAAAACACGACTAAAGATACATTCATTATTACATTAAATTATTTTTTATTCAAGTTCAAATTAATTTTAATTCAAATCAATTTTAATTCAAATCAATTTTGATTCAAATAGTGTTTTATTGAATCATATATCTCAATCATTTCATAAATATAGAAAAGAACGATTCGTGTATTGTTTGGAAAGTTGAAATTATAAAACACAAAGCAAATGAGTCACAACAAGTAACTAATAAAGTGACGAAAATTAACTGTAAGCAAATCAATAACGGGTGTTGACTAGACATTAAAGTGATTGTTTTCTTTCTTATTTGCCGACAATAGTATATTATAAAATATATTTATATATATATATATATTTATATATATATATAAATATATATTTATATATATATATAAATATATATATATATATATATATATATATATATATAAATATATATATATATATACGCATTTCTCAGAAATGAACGGAAATACGATATAAAACTCTTAGAGAGAGAATATCCATAGTGCTTCTCCGATGCAGTCAGTATAAGTATAAGTTTAGTCAAATGCTCTTCCTCTGTGTATGAATTTACCGGATATACTCGTATTGTGAAATACTTTAATTCCGGTTTGTGCATATAATATATGAGTATGTATGTGTGTGTGTATGTAGGTAGGTATGTTGTATATTATCAAGGATAATATTCATATATTTATTTATGGATAATAAATTTTTCGTTATTATTTAATCTTTTTGTCAGAAGTGTATGCTTACTGCACTATTCAGATTTTATTTTAAGTATTCATATTAAAACATTATGAGGTTATTTATTGATAAAAGCCGGCAATTAGACTTTTGATAAAAAATAAATAAATTTATTTTGTTATAAGTGGAAGAAAGTTCATGATTAAGTTATATAAAAAACAATTTATTAAATTTTAATTTTTTTATTATTTCGTTAATCATTGAAGAAACAAATTTTAGGATTCAGTACGAAGCACACCCAATAGTTCCAAGGCCAAAGGTTATTATTACGTGAATTATTATTCATTTTATGAAAATCCATTTTTTAAAATAATAATGGCATTTTACTTTGTCTAATTTTCACTTAAAATTTTTGTTTAATTACGGGTGCACTTTTGACTTATATAAATAATAACTATTCTTTTATTTTGAAAAAGGATAAGGAAAGTAGGTAATATTATTGTGGAAAAACCCATATCCTAAATAAAGGTGTTGTATATAGATTATCTTGCATACAATGCAATGACGCCTATGTTCATCAGACAGGTAGACCATTTTTAACCAGGTACAAAGAGCCATAAAACTTCTTTAAACTTCTCCATTCATCTTACCAATTACAGGTCATAAAATTGATTTTGTACAGACGCCGAAGGTGTTACATATTTGCCATAAAAGATCAAAAATTAAATACAACATTCAATTAATTAAATACAACATAATAAATCCTATGTTGTCAAATTTACACAAAAATATTTTTCTCATTATAATAAGTCAAATTACATTCGGTACATTACTGCAGGCAGTATACATTTTAACTGGCATTTTTATACATGAATATATCTATATATATAAAAGAAAGTCGTGTTAGTTACACCACTTATAACTAAAGAACGGCTGCATCGATTTTTATGAAATATTTTGTATATATTCGGTAGGTCCGGGAATAGGCCATAAGCTATTTTTTATACCCCTAAGTGAAAAGGGCGGTCCACCCCAAAAAATTTTTTTATTGTAAGTACTCATTTAAAGTATGATACAAATCCTATTAGTATCATTTCCATGGAAACCAAAATCTAAATTTGAAATTCAAAATAAAATTTATTTATCTCTTCGTTTCTATAAAAAGTTTGCATATCGCATCGTACAAGTATAACCCGAGCCGTTCGTGGTTCTGGAGCTCCATATACTATTTTTCATCAAGTACATGAGAACCACAACACGATCTGCACGAAGTACGGGTGCTCCAGGTACCAGGTGTCCCTCATCAAACATGAGTGTATATATAAATATTGCGTGTCACGGGTATCCCACACCAAATAGTGGGTTACACACAAAATACCGGGCATCCTATAAGAAAAGATTTTCTTAAATTCTACCCCTAAGGGGATGAAAAGCGGAGGCAAAGATTGTATAGGACAATGCGATTCCTTTGTCCAATTTGCTTCAAATTTTTAATGCAATCGATGTAATATCAATTGACACCGCAACGTATGCTTTAAAATATAAATTAATATCATTATTTATTCTGATTTGCCTTAGCTTTCAGTATTAAGAAATAGAGGAAAGTTGTAAAGAATATGTTATTA
Organism: Chrysopa pallens; assembly: GCA_020423425.1. Lineage (NCBI taxonomy): Eukaryota > Metazoa > Arthropoda > Insecta > Neuroptera > Chrysopidae > Chrysopa > Chrysopa pallens. Next base: position 111,763,298 of record CM035591.1, read on the forward strand.
TACTTAGAAATTGTTGATATTGATTAGAAATATATGGCAAAACGACATTTGCCGGGCCAGCTAGTAATTTATAAGGAAATCTTGGAAACACTGAACTTAGAATATTTGAACATTATTACCATGACGTATTTTTAGTTGTTTTTATAATCAAACATGAGGTATTTGCTAATTTAAAAATACCACAAATATTAAGCTCCCCATGTTAATGTAGTATGGGGTATGCAGTTATTTAAATAATGTTCAATTAGTTGAAAACGATGATATTTTGACACTTGATATTATTTCGAAAATTAAATTTCTTCGTTTAAAGAAAAAATTACAAAGTGCTCTAAATTTGTTATCATCAACAAGACTCGTTTAGGTGAATTCATATTTTATATTTTATTGCAATAAGAGGAGCGGCGTAGAATTTGGACAGTAAATTGAGACAACAACATCCAAATTCTTAGTATTTAATTTATTCTTTAAAAATTACACAGCCAGAATGCAATTTTTGCATACTCTTATATCTCCAGTACCTGCTCTACTGATGTTTATAATTCGAAGACTGTAATGTTCATTATTTCTTATTTTATTGCCGCATTATTTTTGTGTCAAAAGTAAAATACGCCTTTATATTGTTTTATGTAAAACCTTCGAATGATGGAAATTCTTGGGTATAATGAGTTTTTGATATATAAAAAGTAAACAAATGAAGAATAAAATCCATAGATCATTTTCTTTGAAGAAAAATACATTTACCTTTATTTTCCTTCTTGTTATCATATTTTTCTAAACAAACAAGAAAAGTTTTCATTCAAATTGATTAAATTCTTAAACAGGTTTATAATGTAAACGAATAGTACTAAAAATAGAATCCAATCAAGATAAACATTGCTAATGTAATCATTTGTGGATTACACTACACACCTTACTCTAATTTTTATGTCTTGTAAAAAAAGTAATGTGTATGGAGTTGGCTCCCGCCTTATCAAAAGACTTTAAAATTGATCGAATTAGGATCGATTTGTGTTTGCCACATTCAAAGAAAATTTTCTTCAAAATATAACAGTTTTCTGACAGCGATTCTGTTTTGCTATGAAAGCTCCCTTTTAAGTTAATCGAAAGCGAGTAAGGTGTCCTGACTTGTGCCCGAAGAGTGCATATATATATAATACGAAAAATCGAAAAAAATATTCAATTAATAGAGCAAGATTCTGTTTTGGATGAAGTTTTTACAAATTTTTTATCTAACCAAAGCGTGTAAATAATGACGAATTTTTTAAATGTGCCCCACATTGAAAAAAAAACTTAAATAAAATGTGCCTCCGTTATAAAACGTATTTTTTTAACAGGTTGCTTCTTAATGCGGTACATACTAGCTCTTTTCGGGCACAATTCTACACAAACACAGACAAAAAACATTGCTTTAATTTCAAAACTTTCGATTTTATTATTAAGTTGTAATCTCTTGATGGATTTTATTAATTACCATTTTGAAATACAGTGCTTGAAAATAAACTCTGCTGTGTCACTAAAATGAATTTGTTTGCTCCATTTTGAATACAATTTAAAGGTAAGTATTTTTATTTTGCTAGAGATTTTGAAGAAATCATCTCACATTTTTCATTGAAGAAAACAAATATAAAAATATAAATTTTCAGAAAAAAAGAGACACAATTATATATGGACAAAGAACCAGACCGCGAGACGTACGTCGTTAAATAAATTCTAAATACTGAAGTGATAGGGATGAAATAAGGTAAAATAAAATATTATTTGAAAGATTTTTCTAAATCTTTTAGAAAATATTAAAAGAAAAATTTTATTTTTACTTGTTTTCACCCCCTCTCTTCGAATGACAGAGAGTTGCAAAACTACACAATATTAAGCGTTTATACTAAGATTCAGGACTATTCTTAGCTAAATACATAAATCTGTTCCAGGAAGTGTTTGTTTGACTGATCTATTTGTAACATCATTAGAAAAAAGTAGTACTTGTTTGCATAATTAATTAGTATGCATAAAATGATTTCATAATATTTTATAATAAATTCGATGGTGCGCATATTTTATAGTTATAGTAGCTTCAAAACGATTTACAAAAAATGTATTTGTACAAATTAAATATAATTTTTTATAACAATGTTAAATAATTGTTTACAATACTACTGAAACAATAGCCAAAGTATACAAGAAATACTATTTTTATTTATTTTTGTTATCATTTATCAAAATACGTAAATAATATCTTAGAACAGTAAAATTAATCTATTTGAATTCTTCAAGGATTTTTGCAAATAAGTGAATATTGAGTAAGTTGTTTTAATATAAGTACTATAAATGTTTAAATGTAGATATCAAAATTTCAGGTAGAAAGATTCATTACAGAATGTTTTGAAATTAAGACAAAAGAACTGTAATCGTACAGACGAAATTCTGCAGAAAAAATATGATTTGATTCAAGAAAAAAAAACATACGAAATTAGTTTACTCTGAGTTTGTTTCTATATTGAAGATGAAAAGAAAAATTTAAAAATACATTTCAGGTTATACATTTCTAGTTAAATATTTCAGGTGTTCATGTAAGTATATCCTGTCAAATTTAAATTATTCTCTGATCATTTCTAATTATAAGGCAACTTTGTGTGAGAGTGAGTGCTAAGGATTCGAATTCCGGCGGCGTCAGTTTGTTAATTATAATTAACAGAACGGTTAATTGATTTGACAGTCGGTGCATGAAGAACGAAGTATCTAGGCTTTCTGTAGTTTCTGTGTCACAAGTTCAGACTTGTGTTGGTATACTTCCTATGAAAAGATGGTTGCAGGCGCAACATCTACCAAATCCTAGCCTATTCTCCATTCACATCATAAATTTCTGTATCAGATGTAGTTTAATAAATAAAAATTAAAAGTACTGACATGGGTGGCCTTTGTTAAATATGGTTATTTCTGAAAAAGGAAGTAAAACCGCAATATTATTATTAATAATATTGTTATCGATTGAATAAACCTTACCATTCTCAGAGACCATAAAATTTGTGATTTCCCAACATTTAATATAGAAACAATATATAACACATGGACTGAAAAGTCCCGGGCCTAACAAACAATACACAGTTTTTTTGGTTCAAAATTAGCTTTATTCATCAACGTAATCTCCATCAAGAGCAACGCAATCATTCCAGTCCACTGCGTTCTGCATCATCGGTGTCTGTACGACCACGTTTGAAGTCAGCAAACCAACGTTTTATTGTTGTTTCTGATGGAGCGGAGTCCCCATAACACTTTTCAAGCCATTGCTTCGCTTGAACGGTATTTTTTCCCATCAAGAAGCAGTATAAAATTAAAACACGAAATTGTTTTTGATCCATTGTTTTGAAAATAACAAAAGTAGCGTCACTCTTAGTACAATAACTCATAAACTAATGAATAGAATATCATGAAATTTTAACAGCTGTCTAAATCTATGGACTTTTCAAACGGGCCTAACACATATCTATGTGTTAGGCCCGGGACTTTTCAGTCCATGTATTATTATACCTACTGGGTGAAATAGAAGGGCCCTGATACTATAAAAATTTGAAGGGCTTAGTGTTGACCTAGAGCTTTTTTAAGGTTATTTTCACTCAAATTTGTAAATTTCAAAGAGAACGTCAGTCAATTAACCTCGACAATTAATGGAATGAAAAATTTTGGGTGGAAAGATGTGTACATCTTCAAGGATAAAATTAAGCCTAAAGATCATTTTAAGGTTAAATTGCATTTTTGTTAATCCATCATTATTCGAAAAATAATGATTATAGAAAGTGGTAAAACTGAATATGTACTTAATTAACTCAACTAATATTTTTCATTACAATAATTAAATAGTTTATAAAAACTCAAAAATTTGAAATGATTTTATTGTGCAATGTATTTATAAACTGTTTTTAGTTGGAATTGACGAGATAAAAAATATTTCGATAATTTTAAAATGGAATTTATTAATAATTTTTTAAATCATGATAATTGTATTAATTTAATTGAAAAAATATTGAAAACAAATGATTTCGAACTAATTAAATGGAAAATTAAAAATATAAACAATGAATATTTTAATATCAAATGTACGATTAGATTTAGTTCTAAATCAGATGACGTGACTATTGTACAGTTTATTATGAAAAATGTAACGGAAATTGTATTCAGTTCAAAAGATACAAATGACATGGAAATTGCATTATATAAAATAATAAATGATGAACAAAAATGGATTTCACATTTGTATGATATTATTCAAAATGACTGGTTGATATTGGAAGATTTGATATCAAAAGGGTTTGTAAAAAAATTTTTCTTTAATTACTGTAAGCGCATATTATTTAAATGTAAAATAAAACACCATTTATTGCTCGCTGTATCAAAAACTTAAATATTCTTATTATTTTTATATTTGGTAAATTATTATTTAAGTTTTGGTTTTAAGCTTGAAACGTTAGTAAATATTGAAAGCATAAGCAAAATTTTTTTATTTGTGTTCGTTGAATTATATTATTGTCAACTATCTGCCAGTCAAACCGTCTGTCCGTAATTGGGACAAAAATGAAATGAGATAACGAACTGAAATTTTTGTTAACCTAAATTATTCATCAAATTCAATGGGATTTTTCGTTGTTCATAAATGTACTGTGACATTATAATGCCTCCTTTGCAAAAATCTTGATCAGAAAATCGAAGAATTTTAATTAAACGAGTTATAAAATATTAAACCTGCACGAAAATTTGTTGCCAATCTGTATAGTAAATTGAAAGAATAGTATATGTATGCAAATAATGAATTATTTTTACTAGGTATGGATTGCAAAAATTAACATATTTGGACTATGACCACTGTAGAGTAGCACTAAAAACAATCGCTCGTATGCATGCATTTGGCTTCACATATATACAAAACTGTGAAAGTTCCGAATTTATTGACAAGCTTTCGGATAACGATACGCCCTCTACTTGGTTTAATAAAAGTGTTGATGTATTAGCGAGTATTTTAGATTCATTAATTCCTAATGACAAAGATATAAAAAAATTTTTTAAGGAAGTTTTTGAATCGTTATATAATTCCTTATCATCTGATAAATATCCAAAAACATTATGTCATAATAAGTTATTACAAAAACATTTAATGTTTCGATATTCTAAACATGATAAGCCGTTGTCTTGCCGTTTGAAAAATTTTCAATCAATATCTTTGTCATGTCCTGTGTTTGATATTTTCATATTTTTATATGCAAACACAACTTCTGATTTTCTAGAAAATCATTTATTCGAACTGACAAATTTTTACTACGTTGAACTCTGTAAGCAACTTAAGAACCATGAATTAGAGCCAAATGAAATATTTAATAAAATTGATTTTGAGGCAATATGTGCCGATATGGTAATTTGTGGTCGATTGAATAGTTTTATTCAAAAGATGTTTGAAGTCGTTAGAAAAACGGAAAAATTCTCAAAAACTGAAAACTACATTGATTTCGTAGTCAGTAACAATACAGAAGATATATGCGAAGAATTAAGTACTAACAAGTATAAGCCAATGTTATTAGAAATTTGGAAAGAAATTCAAGAAATTTCAATTCATAGAAACATTTCCAAGGAACTATGCATTAAACTTATTAAGGATAGTTATCAAACAAACGAAATAAATTTAAAAAACTTTGCTTTAAATGCTATGTCTGGAAAAAATGGATTTTTAGGCTTCCATAGAATTTTACAAATTGAAGTAGATATTGACGATAACTTTAAAATATTTAAATTTTTTGTAAAATTTTTCCCTGAAGAACCTGGTCAACTATACTTCTTGAATCTTATAAAAGGATTTGAGCGTGAAGCAGTAATTTACAGGGAAATATTTGAGTTAATGGCAAGCTTGAAAATAAGTATCGACACAGTCATTCCAAAGTGTCATATGGTGTGTAGTAACGCATTAGTTCTTGAATTTTTGGAAAAATATCGTATGCACCCGAAATCCGAAATGTTTGATTACAATCACGTTGATATTATGTTTAAAAGTTTAGCTAAGTTGCATGCAGGTAGTATTATTTTAGAAGAAAAACTCACTAAAGAAGATGAAAATCCTTTTATAGTGGGTGAAAAATACCGTAATATATTTTTCGAATTTATGTATCGAGATGTTAAAATGGTTCGTGGCATGCCAATGGGAATAATTTTAGTCAATGATCTACTATTAAATTTGATGGACCGAAAATGCTTGAAAGAGAAACTAGAAATATTATTGAACCAGCTACCATATTATACAACAGCCTCATCAAAGTATCGAAACGTAATAAATCACGGTGACCTTTGGTCCAGTAACATCATGTTCAAATATTCAACAAACAACCAACCAATACACTGCCGTTTTGTAGATTTTCAGTTTGGTCGTTATTTACCACAGTCACATGATGTTATGTGCTCTTTACATCAAACGACTACAGTTGAAACGCGGAGAAAATATAAACTAGAATTGTTAACAAATTATTATACATATTTTAAGCAGGAATTGCAACAACATGAAATCAATTGTGATGATGTTATTACTTTTGAAAGCTTTTTGGATAGTTGTGAAGAAATGAAACCATTTGCTATGTTGCAAACTGCAAGAAATTTTCAATTCATCATGATGTCATTAGAATATGAAAAAGAATACTTGAATGACCCTAAGTTACAAGATCGTCTCAATAATGGTGATGTATTTGATTTGATTTCAAAAAATTTGCGTACGGAAGCATATCGAGAAATTATGCGAGATACACATGTCCCCTTAATCGAATTTTTAAAAACATTATAACAAATACTAATCTATTATTAAAAAAATTATTTACTGAGAATTTTTTGTTATTTAATGTGTGACAAGATATGCAATCTTGTCTTAATAAATAAAAGATTTTGTTGCTCCACGTTTAAAAAGTTCCCTCAGCAGTAAAAAAAAATTAGTAGATAATGATCCGAATTTTTAGTATATTATAGCTAACGACATATAATTATATACAAAACAAAAATTTTGGCACAGTATTCCGATCAATAATTAGAGTAGTTATTAATTAAAAATACACTAAATAACCGTAATTACCAAACTTCTTTTAAGGTTATTTTGTGTATTTTTAATAAATAATTACTCTCTTAATTGCTCGAAAAGGTACCAAACTTTTTATATTTTAATATGTTTAAAATTTGGATCGTTATAATAACTGTAACATATTAAAATTTTGATCCTTATCTACTAATTTATTTTTGCTATTACTGCCAAGGGACCTTCCTCAATTAAATAAAAAAAGACGAAAGATGTGTTTATGTTATTCAAGGATTAATAAATAAAGAACCAATTCTTTATGTTTGGTTTTTTTGTTTTTTATTTTTTGTTTTTGTTTTGGATCAATAAATTTATCATATAGGTATTTACCATGAGTAACACTGTTGGAATCATTTATCCTTAATAGGTATTCTGCACTTAACTAACACTCATAACATTTTTTTTGAAATAATTAAGTTAGAGAAATTAAATATGTAAGATCTTAATAGGTTAGAGATATTAAATAAAATTGCAGAAATTATATCGTCGAAAACTATAGTATTCGGTATACCGATGAAATAACAAAATTTGAACGGGGAACCTGATTTAAGTATATATGTGTATTTGTTTACAAATCAAATTATTTTAAAAACTGCCTATGTAAGAAAATAAAACAAAGATACAATATACCAATGCTTGTTTGTGATTTTTGTAATTTGATGAATTGACATTATAATCCAGTTATCCTACCAAAATTTTCGAATCATTTTTACCCATTTTAGTACACCAAACCTACCTTTCTATTACGAAATAATTCCATCGATACCTAAATTATAGAGAAAATCCATTTCATCTGATCCAGAATGGCGTCAGTGTTCACATTTCTCAAGGATTTTCATTATTTTTTGTAAATGTAAAACAAATATTTCATACGCCAATTTATATACAAATTAAGTCCTTATTTTTAAAATATTCTTTAGTAATACAAATTTTCTAAATTCATTTTGTAATTTGACGAGATAAAACATAACATGGCCTAGTTTTGGCAGTATATATTCAAGTGCTTTTTCTTGATTATCTTACAAGTCACATTCGCATAATTGTTCAGTTTCTTGAACTTAATTATTATTTAAAATCAGACAGCAATTTAAAAACGAATCAAAATTTAAATTATTAAAATTGATATACTCGACAATAAAATTTAAATACTCAATTATTTTTATTAAACCACAAATAAATGTACAAAAAAGCCGTCTATGTAAATAACCAATTCCATAGGTTAATTAAGCTGAACAAAAAGAAGAAAAAGTACCTAAATAAGCTTCCATTCAATCAATTAGCATGCTTCTTGCTGTATAACAAGGAGGCAAATTATTTAATAAACAAATGCGTTTCATAAAAAGCTTGTGTTAATACAGCTTAAGATATTCTAATTGTATTTTAATGATATTTATATATACTGGGTGTAATAAATAATCTGAGCACCATTATAACGTGATAAATAATGATAAAAGTAAACAAAAAATTACATTCATATATTAACGGGCTTAAAAATGCGTAAACAAGTAGTAACTTTAAAATTTACCATGATTTTAAAATTTGAAATAGAACTATACTTTTTCGTTATCGATTTCGTTATAGAAAAATGAATACAATATAATTAATTTTCAAGAACTAAATTAAAGATTAAAAGTTATTTTTAGTTTAAATTTCATATTTTTGTAAATATAACATTGAACCACCATTACTGAAAAACAAAATTAAATAGACAAATTGAATAGTTAACAGAATTGTTTAAAATGAGAGGCTTTTGAGACGTTTAATGCATTATACATCATAGTTCTAGGAGACTTCAAAGAAATGTGAAAATCCAAAAATGAGTGGATTTTGTACAGCAAGGGCAAATTATTCGTATTAATAAATAGCTTGAGCAGAATCCCAGCTCATCATAAATAATATAAACTATTTATTTTAATACAACGGGAGCCGAAATCATTATTTAATATATTGTATACAAAAATCGAAGGCATTTAAAAACCAATGGGCGATCTAAAAATTCCCCAACTTTTATTTTTACTTCTGAACCCGGCATTTTATTGCTTTCTTGCATAAAAACAAATTTATTGTTATTGAAGATGTCGACATTTGGATTCCTGAGCATTTTTTGTTGCATGTGTGTCGGTGATGAAACGCAGTCATGGGAACGCGATGGGAATAGCCACACTACTTATGACCGAATATTTATAAATTTTTTGTATATAGAATATATAGAAAATTGCATGCCAGGGATAGGTTCATTTTAAAAGAATCTTATCTTAAAATTACCATTCCTGAGATATAGACGACAAAACTAGTCTTTTATTTTATTTATATGCCGATATCTCAAGGATGGTGCATCCGATTTTGATAAAATTTTTTATGTACATGCGTGGTTTATATTTGTAGTTTTGCCTAGAACTTTATGAATAATCAAAAATTGTGGCAATAATCATACGACTTCCTTTCGGTCACAGAGAACATTATTTTATGCAAATGTAAAAAATTTATTTATTTATTTCATATTAAATTTTCAACACAATTGATCAAACATTTTTGAGTTATTGCTATTGAAGTAACTTTGTAGCTCTACCTAATATTGACCGCACATAACAGAATTTTGGTGTAGGGATTCATAGAAACATCTAATTAATCTATTTCCAACTGCCATTTCGTCCGTCCGTCATCATGATAATTCAAAAAGAAAACGAGATAGACTGTTGAAATTTTGATGACGAATTCTAAACAAAAAGATAGTTCAAGCATGAACAAAATCTATTGTCCATTGGTCCATTGGGTTCAACATGTAACCTATTGAAACGTGTTTTTGTCAAATCTTTGAGTTCTCAACAATTTTAGTTCAAATTTAACCAATAAATACATGTAGATAATAACAATACATATTATTATTATACAAGTATATATAGAATGCATAGAATGCATATTTATATTAAATGAATGCTGATTAAAAATAGTCCAAATAATGAAATTCAGTTATATGTCGAGTATCTAAAAAAAAGACGTACCGGACATCAAGCTATTTAAGTGAGCAAATTGATACATCGAGAGGGAATTTTGTGTCCATTGTTGACTGTGTTTTTTTCTTCGTGCATGTGGTATCAATTTTTTTGTATTTTACTAAGCTGTATAAGCTTATCTTCTTCCTCCTTATCTCAAACTATAAAAACCAACATTCTGTATATAATTTTTATTTAAAAGTAAATAATGTACACTCTAACTCTCATATACATATACAAGCAATACGACGAAATTCATAATATTAAGAGAATTAAATATTTTAAGCACGTTAAAGTTTTCACTTCATATCAAAAATTAACATAATCCTTAAAATCATTTGTGCGTAACAAAATACACACAATGTAAGAAGGAATTGTTGTTTAATATAGGTAGGTAGGTAGCTTACATATATATATGTTACACATACATATATATATATATATATATATATACCTAACAAAGAAACTTATAACAAATGCTTAGAATTTGTAATAATGGAGTGAAAATAATGCTTAACATTTTCCCTTTTTTACCCATTTACTGAACACTTACACCATTTACAAACTTCAGATTTAAAGAAAAACAAAATGTATTAACTAATGGAACAATAAATTAGAATGTAATTTTAAAAATTGTTTTAATTACATAATAGTCAAAAGGGGTTCCATAGAAAAATTTCATTTATATTAAATTGCATTCAGAAAATAGGAATAAAGGAAAAAAATTCAAAGCCAATAATAGGTTAATTTAAGGATGTTTAAGCAAGTGAGAATTGCAAATAAAAAAGTTAACTGTGTAGATACTCGACATAGGTCAAGTTTTAACTATTTTCTATCATAATTATTCTTAAAACACTCTAAATAATACAGTCTATACAGTTATAAATATATGTATAATAATAATTAGTATTGTATTTATATATGTGCTTGTTAACTAAATTTGAATTGAAATTGTGGTGAATCTGAACAGTTTACGAATAAATATTTCAAAAAAAATGGTGTTTGTTTTATGAAAAAACATTTTTTTTTGAATTTTTCTTTTATATTTTATATATCAAAATTTGTGTCAGGGATGAATTCATCCAATGAACCGATTTTGCTCATTCATGAATTCGATCTTGTTTTTTATGCCCTAAATACGTCACTAAAAACTCACAATTAGATGATTATGTGAAAACTTATATCAAAATTTTGTGTGTGCAGTCTATATTTTCTAGCGTTACCAACTTTAGACAAAAATTAATATGCTATGACATATAACGTATGTCCACTATAAGAAGTTCTTGCCATAAATTACATTAAAATTTAAACCTCTTTATTTCCGTAAAGACGCAGTCTGCCATTTGGGTGGCGTAATACTGGTATATAATAAAAAATACTAGAACACATTGAGAACAAAACATATCCCAACACTTTATACAAACATTTTATAAACTGTGAGATGACAACTAATAGTTTGTCACACGTGGCAGCTCTTGTTTAAGGTCATGTAATATAAAGATAAATATCATTTTATTTTAATATAATAAAACAATAACGTGCTTTTATGAATAAAATTCAGCATATTGAAGTATATTTTTACATAACTTTTAATTTTTTTCATAAATTAATTTTTCACTACCGAAATTATCGTATTGATAGGTACTGCAGTAGAAAGTTAACTGAGCTGATTTTATTTTTTCTAACTTTCGATAGAAATTTTTTTTTTCTACTATCAGAATAATCTATTTAAACAAAATTGAAATAACTGATGTAAACTAAATCATTTGATTAAATCGGATGAATGGTTCACGATACAATTCAAATGAATGGCATTCGAGTGTAAATACAGTAATTAAATTGCTGTATCTACCGGCTAGACTACATTTTTATCACATAAAATTATCTGTGACAATAATCTGCCTTTATTTGTATACGCTTTTCGTTTTCTTTTCCGATTATTAATTATTTTTTTTTTTTGAATAAAATGTTTAAAGATTATTCGAAATATAAGAAATTAATAATCGGAAAAGAAAACAAAAAATTCGTATACAAATAAAGGCAGATTATTGTACTCATGTACAAAATATAAGCAAAACGAGATATTACCAATTAGGTAAAAAAAAAAAGCAGAACAATTCGACTGCCGTCCGTATATCGTGGTAGGTAATAGAGATATTTCTAAAATGTAATCATCCTGAACACCTCATCTAATGTTGTCGCCATATTTATAGAAACTAGTTCATTAGTTTAAGACGAGATTGGTTTAGATTGAGGTTCAAGAGCTCGAATTATTTATTTACAAATTTCTTTATTTTAAATTTCAAATTCTATATAATACTTTTGTGCTCAGACTTAATTATAATTGGTTGACATTAATACTATACTTTTTTAAAAATTCGAATTTAATGTAAGAATTTTGTTTTAATTGTTTCAGGTAAGAACTTAATTAGACTTCACATAACTGGCAAGAAAGAAAAACTCTATAATCACATAATATTAGTAAGTGTTTAGCGTACAAGCTTTATTCATCGATAATATGTGTTGCTGCTCATAAGAATAATTCTTACGAATTCATTCAATAGAAAAAGGCAAAGGTGATAGAGCTCAAATGGTTTGAACTTTGAGAGTAATAACTTTCAAGTCAATTTTCAAGCTTTTTATAATGCATGCAAATTTCAATGATGCCACAGATGATTAAAGAGTTCAAAAGCTTAAAAGTAATAACATTGAAATAAATTTTCAAACCTATTTATTATGCATGAAAATTTCAAATGATACTGCTTTCTTGAAATGGTATCAAACATATCTTGAAATTTTCAGATCATGATTTATTACAAGTCTTTAAACATTCCAACTTTTATATGAAACTTGTTTTACTAAATTGCTATTTCGAATTATTCGAGAATGTTCTTTTCATCCAGTTTAATTGATGACAAACCGTGGAATGCCACATTGATAATGTTTTTCAAGTAGATATAACTAGTAATCCTGACTTATTTTCATAAAATTTGTGTTTTTATAATATATGTTACATAATACCACCCTCAAATCAATCATAAATAATTCCGGTGTAATATTCTGCACTTCCGAGAATAATGTTGCTGAATATTAAGCTTTTAGTAATTCTTAATTTGGGCGTTGTTTCTTCTACATATATTCATTATTTACATTATTCTTGGGAAATGTATTGTTTGAATATTTGAATTAATGTAATTTCCCAATTATATAATACAACAATAACCTTTAGTGTTAATTCTATAATTATTGTTATTTAATACGAATATTATTGATATTGATTGTAATTGACAGAATTGGATATTCATTGTTTACGCAATTCGTGAGTGATGGTTTTGACCTAATTAAAATATTTGCTTATTCAATATTATATTCATATGCAATGACTAGTCACCCAGCCTAACTTCGCTTCGTTATATGCCATTATAGTTCTTATTTTTATACATCAATCTTAAACAATTTCTTTAATATACAAATTCACCATACATAATATTTTTGTTCCATCTGAATTTTTTTGCTGGCATCAGATTGTATTGGTTTTTTGCATTTTCTATTAGAGATGCTTAAATTGAAATGGTAAATCTATAGGGATTATAAGCATGTGAGGAATTTACGCAGTTTGATCAGCTGCTGATCCAATCGGGATATTCTTATCAATTATATTATATTTTAATTACGTAACCTTTTGCAAGGCTTAGAATTAAAATCAAATAAATCGTAAAAAATACGTAATATCTCTTTGTAAAAAAAAAACTATTTAAATTTTTCCAAGTTTACCGAATAATTATAAATTTTTCTTAAAGAAACATTTTCTGGCCTATTAAGAATATGTAAGCAAAAATTTTTGTTACTTACAAAAAAAGAAAGTAGCATCATTAATTTTTACTTGGATAATAAGTTCTAGGTTATATGGATCTTTTACTAGATATTGATAAAATTCAGATGTTGTACGTGTGATACTCTCCCTGGTAAAGGGAATAACTCAGAAAAACGGAAAATCGAGAAGTTTAATTTTCAAAATGGTTAGATATATTAAATTTGAAGGTTCTACTATGCAAATTTCGAGATATTGATGTAAAGTCTTATATTGTGTGAAAAATCCCCTCTCGTGTTGCGTAGGAAACAGACAAATCGTAAAATGAAGAAATACTTTAGTGTTGACGTTAAAGAAGAATATATTGAAATATTTTATAAATAAAGAAGCTATGAATATCCCGAACAGCTTCTTGTAAATAAACAAAAATCTCGTCTTATTTCCCGATCAAATTTTGAGAAAAACATTAATTCGAAATTTCATGTTCCACCTATCAATAGTTTCCGCCCTACGTTGATTTTCCAAAAAAAGTAAACACTTTAGAACATAGATAAAGAAGATATGTAGGTATAGAAGAGTCTCTGCATTCGGGGTTGTTGGTATCTATCAATGATCGGATTTTACAGAGTTGCTAATCCAATTATTAACATTGCATATCATATACATACAGTCTACCAATAATATTTATGACTATGGTGGTGAAATATGTTGAAAAAGAAAATACATAAAACGATCCAGTTTTACAAAATTTTTATACTCTGTTAATGTTTTACTTGAGTGGCCTTGTTTTTCGCGCATATATGTATGAAAATTATTTATTACCTCGTCTACTTCAAACGGCTAGATGGATTCTGAATCTTCGTCTTTAAAACCTTATATTCCTTAAATTGTGTAAAAGAAATTTCTAAATTTTGGTGCGAAATATTAATAGATCAATTTAGTAACTAACCAAATCTATCGAGTATATCAAAATAGTGAAAATTAAAAGGGGATTTCAAAAATATATCAAATTAAATATGTTTAAATTGCATAAGAGATAATATATTCGTTTTAAAAGTTAGAGTATCTATTTATCTAATGAACTAAACCGACCGAAACAAGATTGATTAAATTTAATTGAAAATTTTACTCCGAAGTCCACATAAAGTTGAGTAGCAGCTGGCCCTTAATAAATTTCTTAACTGCCAAGTTTTTCTCGTGAATAATATTCAATTGGCTCTTGCCTGCTACTTAATGCGGGTATTCTACTTTAAATTTTCATTTGAATTTAATCAATATTGTTGAATGAATACTTTTGGGGAATTTTATTTGATGGTCAACAAGCAACGAGTAACATTTCCTCAGAGAATCATTACAACTAGCTAATTCATACTGATGATGACTACTTTGTAGTCGAAATACGTATTTATAAAATAAAAAATAATTTGATCTAGGAAATTGGGGAAAATATCAAAATTTATTCAATTCACTTCTGAAAACTAATTTGCTGAAGCGAGACATAATCATGAGCAAAACAATGTCGCTTATCTTAAATTTGTTCTACTAAAAAATTACAATGAGATTGTTGATTTGATTCAAATGAGTTGACAAAAATTTCTACAAATAAAGTACCTTGGCGAGAAACATAGCAACTTTTCGCTATTGTAAAAAATTTTAATGTGGCTTATAATCGTTCATGAGGGGTAGTTAATTGCACAACACATGGCCACATAGCTGAGCAAGTTTTAAAAATGAAAGGAGTAATTGACGTCAAGTAATACAGGGCTCGTACTCGAACTTTCAGATTTCCAGAAACTGTCACAAATGATTGTGCCAGTTTTTAAAATAGTCATTTTATAAGAAAATTATATCGAGTTGAAAAAAATATATCATGTAAATTTTTAATATTTATCGAAGTGTATTATAAATAGAAACCAAGTTTCAGAATAAGACAGCGTACATTGAACATTTCACAAAATAGTTTCCTATTTATCTGTAGAGATATCATAAATAGTTTATATCCTATTCATACAACAAAAATGGAATAGTTCAAGCAAATAATTTATTTATTTGAGAAATTTCGTTGTAAGTATGCTTTATAGATATATAAAAGTTTTAGTCTTTCTCTCAACAAATATGAAAGCAAATTACTTAGAAATGTTTGAAAGGATATAATTTAAAATCTATAAGATGGATTTTGAGGACGTGTCTAATACTGCAGACGTAATAGATAGAATAGCATTACGTTTCTAAAGGCTATTTTGCATAGTGCATTACGATAGTTTTTGACATACAAGGGCATAGATGTTAAAAGTAGCTGGCAATGCGCTTGATTACGACTTCCCGCAAGCAAGCGGGATTTCTATGGGTTCTCTGCTGCTAAATCCAGCATTAAAATCGGTTTTAAATGTGTTCAAATTAAGACAATTTCATGTACATTTAGTTCGCGTTTATATCGTATAATGTCAATTATATTGAATATTTTCTGCATTATTAGTTTAACAGTAGACAAATTATAACATTAATATTAGATTTCTTCACGTGAGCCCAAACAAGAATTGAAATAAATTTGGTTTCAAATGATCGATTCTGGATCGATTTTCAGAGAAATCGGAGAATCACTAGAATTTCTCTGAAAATGGAGTCAAAATCAATCATTTGATAGAAAATCCATTTTCAAGTTTGAGTTCACGTGAAGAAATTCAGTGTAATTTAGACTGCTGGAAACAGCAGAAATTGTTAGAAATGACTCTAATGCATGTTAAAACCTATTAACTTTTAATTTGAAAAATTTAGAAATAAGTTTCTCCTATTGAGTTTCGGTATAATGTGGCACGCGTTTTTCAAACTGAAAACAACCGCATACTTTTTTAAAATAAATCCGTATTTGCGTAATGAAATCCTGTCAATTTCACTGAATTTCTAATTAGTTTAAATTTTGTCTTGATAGGATGTTTTGATTGAACACTTCAGAGAGAATATTTATTTGAATATAGTTAGTTAATACTTAGCATTATTCCATTGAATTCAATTGAATTAACAGTAAGAAGAGAATAACTTTGTATTATTTGTCAGTGTTACTAGAATTTAGCAAGAAATAATATCTATTGAACAAGGCAACACCTGTATAAGTCAATGTTGTACAGTTTCAATTTTCATTCAAATCTTTGTTAAGAAGTTTGGATATAATACTGACTCCTTAACACTAATATATTGGTTGAACAAACTTATTGATATTAAATATACTTTATGGATTAAAATTGCTTTGAAAACAGTTTGTATATTCTAATATATATATATAGAACTTTTTTAATACTAGCAGATTAAAAGTTTACAAAAATTTGACGTCATAAAACCAAACAAAGAAATTATATATTTCTGTTAGATATTTTGTAGTCCAAATTAGTGAATTGATATTCTTCAAGATGATGATTGAAGCATCAGTTTCAAACGAAACTGACGCCCGTCAGTACTAAAATATCAAACTGCCCTTTGAGAAAATATTTTTTCATCGCTCTTCTTTTCCTTGAGGTGGAATCAAATATTTAGTTCATTATGAAGAAACACATAAACGAAGAGAAGCGACGCTAAATAAACTTAAAAAATTTCTCTTTCTATAACAAAAGAAGACGATTTATTTATTTAAACAAATGTTTAATATTGTCATAGGAGTTAAATGAATTTAACGTCGTCATTTCATGTGGCCAGGACTACGTTACATGTGTAATAGTCATGGGCATTATATAGCTATTTTAGCCATTTTAAACCACCTCCAGATAAGTTTTTGTAAAATAGACACACCATACATTCTTGGATTAAATTCAATATGAGGACCCCCCAACCAAATGTATCACGCATTTATTAGATTAAAAAGGTTACCAATGCTCTCCTTGTTCTATTTTTTCCAAGGATACTATAGGCTTTTTCCAGTCCATTTGTAATAATTCTATCTCAATATATTCAAGTAGGCTAATGAAGCCTACGCATGCTAACAGTGGATCTTTTTAACGAGATGACAACATTTTAGAAAAAACTGAAAAAATATATTAATATGAATTTCAATGCAAACTAACACATTGGTCTTGTATAACTTTAAAAACATTGATTGAAAGAAATGGTTATGTCCAATATACACAATAATTTTTATATTAAGAGAATTTAATATTAAAATTAACACTTATATTTTATCAAAAGTTATAAAACGGTGCTCTTATTGTCAATTCATTACGGATAGGATGAATTTACCAGCGGCTACCAATTTAGTTCATAAAGGTTATACCAACCAAAGCCATTTATGCGTTTTGAAATTATTTACAAAAAATTATTTTGGACTGAAATTTTAAATATGAGCCTTTTTATCTCCTAGACCTTATTTCTCCCAGGTACATTACTATCGAATAACTATCCAAAAGTTAATTTCCCACAAAGAAATTATTGATAGAGGTATTTGATTTTTTAAAGTCAATATTGCTTTTGCCTGTTTATTTGGTTTGTTTTTGGTGATTAAAAAGTGAATTAAAATCATTCTTTAAATATATATTCTAATTTTTGTAAAAGATGAAATTTAGTATCGTAGCTTAATATCAAAGAATACGTAGTTGAATTGCGAATTAAGATTATCATCGTCAATTAATGAAATGAATTACACTGGTGTATTGGCGACAAATATTAATTTAGTTATACTATGTGACATACTTTTACAATGTGTTTATGCATTTACCACCTGTGTGGAAACTAGAAGTCGATCCATAGAAATCGTCGAAGATATCCAGCTAGATAGTTTATTAAATATTGTGGTTTATTATGATAGTATTGTTATTGCACTTAATTTAATATCGTTATATAATGATTTATCTATATAACACAATTGGTGTTTATCAATGGATTGCTAATAATAATGTTATAAATAAATACATTTCCACATAATATTTGTAACGTTATCTTTGTGTATAATCATTTATATTCTTATTAATAAATTAAAAAATATGCGATCAAAAACTGTCTTACGACTAGGTTCCTTAATTTTATTGAGCCTATTCATATATTCAACGGAGTGATTTTTGTCGCAGTGATGAATCATTGCAATCCCAGTCTTAGTGTCTAAGAAATATCGAGACAAACAGATAGTACATAAAACACATAATACAAATTTAACTTACATGTTTTGAAAGACATACAGACTAACATATACGAATATTATATAATTCCAATATTATTACATACACACAGGTCGTATTGATAAAATGCATTTTTTGAAAGTTGGTTTACAATATTTTAACTTACCAAGATTCCCATTTAAATCAATTTCCGTGTTATTATGTTTTAATATATATTTAGTAGGAACCGATACTCATATCACTTCATATCACGTCTTAGTTCCTTAATATAAAAATTTTAGTTGAGTCAACTTTTGTATACAATAGTGTTAACATCAAATGTAAGACTAAATTTTTTTAATTTATAATTTCTGTTAATTATAAGTTCTGAAATACGAAACGTTACAGCATTTGAAACTATAACACTTGTAGTTTTCTGTCCAAGTTTCTGAAAATTATAGCATATCCATGTTATTATCATATTTTTATAACATGGATGAGATTAATAATTTTAATTTATTTCAAACTATCTTCTTAATATTGCGACTAACTTATAATTGTAAAATTTATTTATTCATTAGTCATTGCATACTTCATATATTTTGTTCTATTCGACTTTGAGATGAATGATGTTATGACACCCTCTTTTCGACATTGTACGAAGGGTGAAGTAAGAAATTGTTCATTGTGTATGTAGACATTACTCATTACTTTAATGTATACATATATTTGTTGCTTTTCTTCTGTCGTTGTTTGTGAAACTCCAATATAATAAAAGAAAACTGACTTCGCTTATGCTTAGCTTATTAAAGAAATTTTAAGGGAACACTTTAAAATCCCTAAATTTGAAGGGATGATTTCAAAAATTTCAAAACTAAAATTTTATACAAACTTTTTATTTGTAATTATAAAAATTGTTCCGAAAGTCACAATTGGTCACTTGGTAATGAACCTTAGATATTCAAAGTCAACGGTCTCAAAAACAGTTTTCTTTTAGTTTTTCTCGTTTTCTCTGGCTTCTATCATATTGTTAACTATAATAATTTTTTATACGTCGAACTGATTTCGAAATATAGGACGCATAGGATAGAGCTTTTGCTGGAGGTTTAATCGTTAATATGAATCTAGATAAGGTTCTTTTTTTTTGCTTTATTAATCATCAAATATTACTTATCCAACTAATTAATACCTTAAATTTATAATTATTTCGTTTGTCTAGTGCTCATTTAATATTAGCTACCCTTTGCATATAAATAATAAAATAATACAGTGAATCTAAATATATTTTGAGTTTATTGTAAATATAAATCTTATATTTAAATCATATTATAATTAAGGGTGATTTGTAGAAACAGAAAAGAGAATATTTTCTTTTAATGTTTATTTTTTTATACAAATTATTCCCATTATTATTAATATGTCCATCTTCCGTTCGGACAGCAATTTCAGACTCATTCTCATCTTTTATTTTTGTCATTAAGCTATAATTAAGCGCTCCATTTTCTGCACTCCTTATCTTGAAAATATTTCAACACAACTTTTTGAGACACAACTTGTAAACAATTTTAGTCTCAACAACTTTGATAATAAATGAAAATTTGATTGGAGGCAGAGAAACGAGATATTCTAAAAAAAACGGTTTTTTGGAAGCTTGGACTTTCTAAGGTTGTATAAACGTGACCAAATGTGACTTTGGGGATAAATTTTATAATACAAAAATAAAGATTCAGTTACTTTCGTTGGATTCTAAAGTGAAACTCTAAGAACTGAACTGTGATGGGTTTTGGGAAATAAGAGTAGACAAGAGTTGTACAGACTTACTGACATTTAATACACCATTAAGTATAAAAATGGTTACCGTACGGAATTTGTTCAGCAAGTGAAATTTTTCACTGGACGGTTAAAGAAATATTTGCGAATATGCACGGTGTTCATTCGTACTTGATGATAAAATTGCATGGACCTTAGAAGAACAAAATTAACGATAAAAAATTGAACTTGATCGCATAAAGGTTTAAATTAAACAAGGAAAAATGCAAATTCTGCGTTCAAGATTTTTTATACTAGGGAAATAAAATAACGAAAACAGGAATTTATCCTTATCACTATAAAATTTCAGTCGAAAATAAGCAAAACCCTACAGATAAAATTATGTATAATTATTTGTTGAACATCGTATCACAATCATACTACATTTTATGTAATTTAAAAAATGGCAGACGTGTTTTTAAAGGCAAATAATTTTTTTAAATTTTGAATAAGACATTAAATTCATCATATTATTATTTACCATAATTTAAACTAACATTGAATTTATTTCAATGTTTTATATTTTAAGCTATGGTATGTATACGATTTTATAAATTGCTTGTTATAAGTCAATTTCTGATATAATTTTAGTACTTAACGCGTATTAGAGCATCTAATTTTTAAAATTAGGTCGATAACGTATTATTCGCATCCACTCATTAGTTGGCCCATAATCCATAATTAATGGGTATCTCTGTACCGCATGTTAAATATATCCTCGCTCATTATCATTCATACCATATGAATAATGAATAAATACTACACAGAAAAGAAAAGAAAATTGGACAAAATGATATTGAGCCAATTGATTTTGTCATAAATGCGATAAATTCAAATATTAATTACAACTATTAAAATTGAAGCCATTGTCCGTTTAGTTTTTTTGTAAAAATTATATCAGTAATTATCCCAAGCGTTTTTTATCCTTTTCAGTAAACAGCTAATGATAACAGATAAGCACAGACTTATAAAAAAAATAGTCCATATCTTGAAAACTACTCAACCAATTTTGATGAAACTATTACTAGCCCCTTAGTTTAGAGATATATAAAATATACCTTATTGAACAGTAATCGGAATAAGGATAATACCTACAATACTCGGTAAAAACTATACGAACATAAACCACTTAGGCCCAAAACCGCTTGACAATAAACCACTGATCACAAAAACAACTCAGTACTAGCTCGACCCCGTATATTATTTGTGTAGTTTGTGGGCAATTTTATTACAAACTACACAAAATGAGGACTATTAAAAGGAATCAATAATGGATCAACACAAACGCAGATTTTATTTTTTATTTAAATTACAATCAGTCATGAATGTTTTAGGCATTAATACTTAATAGTTGTGTGAATTTATATAGAGTTGTTTTTGTGACGAGTGGTTTTCATCAGAGTGGTTTTTGTCGAAGTAATTATAGATCGAGAGATTTTTGACGTTTCCCACATTAACCATTGCAATCCCATTTGTACTAACTAAGAAATATCTGGACAAACCGATAATACATAAAACTCATAATACAAATTTAACATACATGTTTAGAAAGACATACAGACTAACATATACGAATATTATACAATTCGAATATTATTACATACACACAGGTCGTATTGATAAACTCCTTTTTTTGAAAGTAGGTTTACAATATTTTAACGTACCAAGTTTACTTTCGTATTATCATGTTTTAATATATATTTAGTAGGAACGGATACTCATATCCCTTCATTTTCAAATACTTTTCGTAATTAAATCCTTAAATTGCATTCCTGGATAGATTAATAGCAAAAGAATTGAATTCGAAAATATTTAAAAATCTGTTCAAAGATATTTTAAGATGTTTGCTGTAATTAATTACACATTACATTATAATTAAAAATTGTAACCACAAGAAATTTTTTTCAAAAAAGTCGTTATCCACTGGTTATGAGAATCAGTGATCTTTTTTTCACACATTATATTTGTTTGACTCATTTTTTTGTTATATATTTTTTTGATTCATTTTTGATGATTTTCATTTTACATGCATGTATGATTGATAATAATTATGTATGAAGGTTTTAATTATCAAACGGCATGGAGTTTTGAACATTGAGATAATCATTAAAATTCATTAATTATAGACGTGATTGAAATGTTCAAATTGCACATTAATTTTTAATGATGATTGAATACCTTTAGTACCTAATACATTTATTATGCTGTTCATGCAAATATTACGTTTATTTTTCTTCTGTATATTACCCTTTATGGATGGAGAAGCTCAATCGATTGACGTGACGCGAGTTTTACCACAGAAAGTTAAAATTTTGAGCAATCTTGAAAATGAATTAAAGCCATTTAATCAGAAAGTAAGTACAAAGTAATAATTATATAATTTAATGAATATGCTACTACTATTAGGAACCCTAAAACGTACCGATTATATTTTTGTTTTGATCATTTAGATGAAAGCAAAGCATCCGAAGAAGATTATTGGGGGAACTAAGTCAACGTTAGCCTGGCTCACCCTCCAATCAAATGCCATTTTTTCCTAAACGCTTGGAACACAAAAATCTGACATGAAACAAGTAATTAGCACATAAATAATCTCTTTAAATTTTATTTCAGTTAATTTTTGTGTTATACTATATTCAGTTTATGAATCTTCCCTATTTTATAAATACAAAGTAGCAAGCATGAAGAATGTCATACTAAAAAATAGATTTTAAATTTTACAATATTTAATGGTCTATGTTGAAGAACGACAATAACGTGAAACGGAGGATTTGGTAAGTAACATGTATAAAGAGCCAAACGCGTAATGTCAAGCACAGAGTTCAAGTGTCTTTGACCAACTAGCTTAGGAATCATCTACATATGGATTTTTTCTAAACGACCATCCAGTAAGAATTCAGGTATGTCATTCCATAATGAATCGGAAAAATAATTTTTGCAGCATTCAAATAATTGATTCTATTTCGAAGTTGAAAAGACTGTAAATGATTTTATGGGAAATGATTCACTTGGCTTAAAATTTAAAAGACGAAAAACAGCTCACTTCAGAATATTATTAATATACAATAGTAAGTTAAATTAATGCTTAATATTCCCGGGTAAACCCGCTGAACCCACGGACCAATTTCGATATCTTAATTATAAACCAGCGTCTATATATACACATTTGTATATATTAGTTTTTGTTATTTTCTATTTTTTCATTCGTTCTTTTGATATTTTATGCATCAATTTATACTGGTTACATGGGTATATCATTTTATTTATATAATTTATTTTATATTATGATTTATCCATGTATTGTTTGTTCTAGACAACATGAACAAAACAACAAAAAATTACCTACATAAAAAAAAATAAATAAATAAATAAAATAATTTAAGGGTAAACAAGCACGTATTCCCTGTTCACCTATGATAGTACCAGATAAACATTATAAATATATTTATGTGTAAAATCTTATATATCATATATATGAGTTTTGTATGAATCTGTTTATGTTCTGATACACAAATGTGTTGTGTTAGTCAAAGTAAGATTTAAATCTTGAAAGCGATTTCATAACATTTTCTATCGAAATTGCGGTAATTCTAGTTTAACTTTTAATTAATGAAACTTTAACTGTCTGACGAAAAATAATAAAATAATGCCTTTGCTATATGACCAGTGAATTATTTTTAATTTAAAAAAATAAAAATATTGAAAAATTGAAAACTCAGCTTTTAAATTATAATGGTTTGGTAACGTTTAATAGGTAATTCGGACTGAAAATATTTTTATGTTTTTCCTCACATTCATAAAAACATAATACAAGTATTTTGTTATAATACTTAAGCTACAGGTTATTAAAATAAAAAAAATTGTATTTTTGAATTTGAACAGATTTAATTACTTATTGATTGAATCGACACAAATTGATTTTGATATCCCATTTATTGTTCAATAAGTCCATTTAATACATGTCTGTTTAGTATATTTCCAAAATAATATTTATACATAAAAAAAACATTTATTTAACGTCTAGTATTAGAAAGAAAAATCGAGGTGTATTTGAATTTTCTATTTTTAAAAGTTAGCTAATTAATATTTCAATGCGAACTAGGTTTTAGATTGTGAAAATATTTATATTCCAAACCGGAAACATTCGCCATTCTATTTTCTATATAGTATAATTTCTTTAATTCTTAGTATTAGTATGATTTTGGTATGAAATATTTTGTTAGAAAGGTATTGGTTTGAAATTTTGTTTCGTAAAACAAATATTCAGTTTAGTTTTTGTTCATTTCATATATAATTATTCTTATAATCTAATAAAATAATAAAATGATGTGGTGTCGTGGGACACCAGGTAAGAACGAAGTTCCTTCGGCTAATGTAGAATCGACACAAATTGCAAAAAAAATCGTGCTCAATTTTATGTAGGTTTTCTTGATTTTTCTCTTAAATTTTGCTGATTAATTTTTATTTAAGTACAAGAAAGTATTTAGAAGAAAGATAACCTAGAAAACCTTACTTAACCAATGTAAAATATTTTATATTTATAAATATATATTTATTAATATATCTATTAATAAATAATAAACTAATACTTACGTATTTAATTCTTTTGCACTGAATAATTTCCCACTATTATCACTGTCAATTGCATTCAAGTCATTTGTTGGATCATTTGATATTGTTACTATAGTTACGTCTCATTTAACGGTTTTATTCCACTCATTTTTTCTTACGGTTTTACTATCACATTTTTTTCAGTTCGGTCGCGCAGCAAAATCACTATCCCCTCCAAACCTGCCGTAAGGAACTTCGTTCCAAAAATCTGATAAGCCCATTGGAACTGTTTTTGTTATACAATAAAAATAGGATTATTCTGAATGTATTGAAACACTAATAATGAACTGTCTCTGAGTTATTTAATGCCTAATTACGTAGCATTAAAGAAAGAGAAACATATTTTCTCAAGACATGGGAAATAAACACACATCTATACACATCGTTATTGACATATTTCCCGATGAACTAGATACTTGAAATTTGGAACAGAGCGAAAAAGTGGATGACAATGCATGCGAAAAACACGAAAGAAACCAAATAGCCAAACCAAATTAAAATTTCATCACTATAACCCTCAAATTCAGAAATTAATTTCTCTTTTTTCAAAAGAAAAACATGAGAGGTGTAGTTTATTCAGTAAACAATTATGGATTTCGGTGTTTGGCTATTAAATTTATGTAGATATATATGTAATGAAACAATAAGATACTTGTGAACATAAAAACGAAATGATAAAACCATCTATCAACATATATTACCTCACATAAGCTAGGTTATTTGTTAGATTTTTACTATAATTTTTCCATGTATACCCACAACATACAATATACCTTATTACCTTAATAAACAAATCGACCTTGAGATTTAGAATTGAATTTTTAATAAATATTTTCTTAAGTCGTAAGGAATTTTCATATTCTTTGGTACAACACCACTTGTGATACTAATGATATAATCTAGTAGATCCACAGGGATTTTTGGCAAAATAAAAATTTATTTCTTTTGGTTTGTTTGTGTGAGTAATAAATAATACAATATTGTTTTGAAACTTGTTTTTATTTGCTAAAAAAATATACACTTCAAATAATTGAAAGAATTATTTTTATTTATTATATTTCTGAGTGGCTCTGCCAGTGTTCTTAAATTAATTTGTATGCTTTCTTATTTTGAAGTAGTGAGTGTTGAAAAAATTAATAATTGGTTTTGTTAAAGCGAGAAAAGTTCAACTTCAACGAATTATTTGAATCATACAATTAATTGAAGTAAAAAAATTAAACTTACCCTTAACTTAAGATTGAATGGCGTATTTACCTACGAACCCTAAAAAATCAAATTACCAGACAAAGAATGCCTCTTCAAAAAATATTTTTTTAAATTAGCATGGGATTTAGGGTTTCTTTATATATATTTCAAATTACTATGAGTAAACAACCTCCTAATAATTCACTTTCATAGATAATGAACTTTCCTTCAAATTATTTTACACATGTTGTTCAATTATGGTGATACTGATAACATAAAAAATAACTGTAGTTGATTACCAAGCATCCATGTTATGGTTGTTAGAACATTCGGCTACTAATTGGAAGGTACTTTAATGAAAATAAAACGATGTACGTAAACGGTGGTGAAAATGGTACTTTAACTTTTTAAAAATTGAGTTTTAAGAACTTTTGTTGTATGAACAAATTATTTAATACAGCAAAAGTTTTTAAAATTTAAATTGTAGAACTCGTCAAGATTACAAAACTTACAAAAAATTCGATTATATTAATGATAATGAATAGTAATCATTATTTGATAATGACTGTATTAGTCGATAGTGCAATCGTTATTTTAAAACAAATTTTAAAGTGAAAATTAGACGAAGTTAAAACCTTCCAATATCATTTTATATAAAAATCGAATGATTGTTTTTAACCACAAAGCTACCAAAGTTTTCTACCGATTATATCCTCTAAAAAGTTTAGCTGTAGTTCTGCGGTATAATCACGAATGTTTTTAGAACATTTTAATATTATGATTTTTATTAAAATAATAAATAATTAAATAAAGATTATAGAGAGTCCATAAAGATAGTCAGCACCGAAATTACATGGAAATAATCTATTGAATGTAATAGAAAATCATGCATTAAACAAATATGTAAGTAATTAGTATTACGAAAGACTTATTTAAATTTTTGTATTAAATCCGGATAGATAATTAATTGTAAGTGAATTATATAAATCAATTGGGACCTTATTTGATTACATGGTATTTATGCAAGGGATTCCCAACAGTATTTAACAAGTGATGATATCGACCAAGGATACAATGTGGAGTTAAGGATAGTTGTGAAAATAGAAAGATTGTTAATATTTTTTAGTATTGAAAAATTGGAGCGCAAACTAATAATCTATATTTTTATATGTGAAGCAAAAACTTTGTACCTCTTGTTACGAAATTTGGGCGGACGGAGTAGTATGAAATTTGACACACTTATAATTTACAAAGAGAAGGACTGAAGAATGAAAATTTTTTTTTTTAAATTATGTATAAAAAATACATTAAATCAATAAAAGAAACATTACACATACTATGACACACATATATACAAGAGGTATGGCTTACATTACACACATTACTACCACACGCACATAAACTATTTAGCTTAATATAATGTTTTGTTTAAATTCACGCATACTTATTGTTTTATTTAAAGACAGTGAGATTCCCTTTTCAGTGATTATGGTCGAATTTCGATCGCTGTAACGGAACTCTAGTATTTATGTAACTTTTGAAAATGATTATTCAGCAACTTTGTATTTTTTGTCAAGTTTGGTTGAATAAAAGGATGAAAATAACTGTAGTAAATTGTTTTCAAGACATTTTATGTTGTCATATACACACAGTCATACATACATATTATATTCATTTTCATGCACTATCCAAACCAACCATAGACAATGGTGGTACACCATCCAATCTCAATATTCTTCGTCTACCAAATGTATGTGCAGCTAGCTAGCTAAACATACATACAATTTCAAGTAATGTTGGTTTGCTGAAACAGTCGTGATACATTGTTATTATTATACTACTACAAATAGTGAACGATTGTCCCCATTTCTCATTTTGAAAGGATCATTCATTTATTCTGAAACCTTTCACTACAAAATAATACGTAGAAAGTATGGTATTAGAATGTAGGGTATATATAATCTAAAGGACATTGACAGTAAATATTGTTAATTTGTTTTTTAGACTAAAAAAAAAATCACTTATGTGTAATTATTTATCAGTTTTTTCTTAGAAAATGCTATGGAATTTAGTAACGATGCACCACGTGCGAATAAAGTGGCTAGAAAACAACCGGCAGGTTTTCAGTATTTTTCTTCTTTAAACGACTTTTTGATTTGCTAATAGGAAACGTAGTTTTATCCTACAATGCAGCGAAATTCCCAAAAAATTTGATCGTTATTTGTAATAATTTCAATAACTTGGTTTGAATTTTTTCTGATCAACCATTTTAAAAAACTCTTTCCGTTACATCGTTAACATTATTAAAGCCATCCAAAGTTTTGTAATGCTTATTAATTTTGGAAATACATTCCATATTTCGAAATCAAGTTTCACATTTCTCTCAATTATATTACTGAACAAGTATTTATAAAAAATCATTAGGTCTTTCTAAATATTTTCTTTTCAAATTTCAAATTTTGGAGGAAAGTGAGACATAGAAATGCCGAACAACAAGCGAGCGAAATTGCAAATTAATCTCACATATGTCATACTTCGCAAATTTAAAGGTTTCTCTTTTGACCTTCAAGAATCGAAAATGGTCATTTAAGACTGGTGTCGAGCGATGGAGAATTTCTTATAAAGTTGAGGCGTGATTTTTACTGTTTTTAGAAATCCCATATAAAAAGCACCCTGAACATTTAATGGAATTGTCTAACTTTCTAAACTGAATCAACATGATAACAAAATTCACGAACGTAATTCTTTACAATATTCAAAGGCTAAAATATATCATTTTTATTGAAGTTATCTGTTTGTGAATTTGTCTTATATTATTAAATGTTTGTAATACTTAATTGTTTTATTAAAGTTAACTTAAGCTTTTCTAGGTAGATGAGATGCAAGATCTTGTAAGTTTAGTACCGCCGTCTATTAAGATAAGAGCAATTTAGAAAATTTCTACTAAATGAACGTACTTGAAATATTATATCAAATATAAGTTTTTTTTTTCGTGAAACACTGAGTAAAAAATTAAAATAAATGAAAGAAGCCAGAAATAACATTAATTTAATTATACAGAAGTATATGACTTTCTTTCTCTGTTTTCTTTTTTTTTTTCATTTAAATAATACAATAATTTATTTTTATTGTGATGTCTATATAATCTGAATAAAGAAACTTTTCTCTTTTTCAGAATACCTTATTTTAAAAATAAATTCGAAAACTTACTGGAAAACTTATATACTTACACATTTATATACATATACACCATTTTATTTTTTAAAATTAATAACTTCAGAAATTATTAATAATTTTAATTCAAATATTTTAATTCGATATTGTATTCTATGCAGAGGTACAAAAGTACAAGAAATAACACAGAAATGCCATGGCATGTTATACCAATTTTAATTAAAAAATTTCAGAATCCCATAAACATTAATTATTGAGTTACACGACATACTGAAACTTTTATTGAGAAAATATTATACGCAAATAATTGTCCCGGTTCACAATGTAATACCATTATTTATAAATTCTCATCATTAACTTATATGCGGATTTGTAATGAAAAGTGGAAGAACGTTTTTCTATAAAGAATTTCTGGAAAGTGGTGAGATTTTTTAAGTTTATGGGTATATTCGATTTTACGGATTCCGTATACGAATACGGCCCACTATTGGAGGTAAATGTAGGGAAAAAACTTTGTTAAGTAAAAATTTGTAACATATAACAATTTTGCAACATCATTATTAGGCCATATTACAATTTTTAGCTATATACTAAAACAAATGTACTGATTATATGGATATTCCAATTGTAATATTCTTTTATCTTGAAGTAATAAATTTATTTTTTATCTTACAAAATTTTAAAAATAAGAACCGCTTTGAACTTAAAAGTAAAAAGTATTTTTAAATATGTCCTTGTGACCAACTACTTTTCTCACTCAGTTGACGGTTTTATGTGAGCACAAAAAAAAATTTTCATTTCGATGAAATTTAATCATTTACAATTATTTAGCCCCCTTTCTCCTCTTAGGTACCAGTTTTAGAATAAAAAAAGGATCATCATATCGGTTAAATCAGTCGAAAATTCTGAGGATACATAAACAAAAAATTACAGTCGAATTAAGGACCTCCTCCCTTTTTGGAATCAATTAAAATCGAAAACAATATCCAATGATGATTAATTTCCATGATTCAATGAAATTGAGGCCTTTATAAGGTTAATGCTTAACCATTTTACGATAAAACCTTTTAATTTTATTTTTAAAATCATAAAAGTCATAATATTAATTAAATGCCGATATTTTTCTTGTATTTTCACAATTAGGTACAAATTATTGTTTAAAATAAGATAATGGTTCATATTTCTCCAATTTATATGAAATATCATACAAAGCAAACTTAATAAATAGTAGGCATATGAAAAAATTGACAACTCAAAGTAGGTGATGTACTTACGATTCAATCATTTTACATTGAAACTTTTGAGTCAAACTTTGAACTATAAGCATATGCTTCAAGCAATCTTATTTAACTTTAAATTATTTTGATTTTAATAAAATGAATAAGAACTATTATGATGATGTCACTACAATGGTTCTCTTGCGTGCACTCATAGTGAACTTACTGACAAACAACAACAACAAAAAGAATAATAATAAATAAACAAACAGATAAAACAAAACAATTGCCGTTGTGGAAAAAGAGGGCAGACAATACGAAGTAAGAAACGAGTGTATGTTTACGATGAAATGATAATGGTAAAAAATACTTTTGTGTTCAAGCAACTTTTACAGAGTTTTCTCTTCGTAACGTTCACACTATATGAATCTATGGATTATACAAAAGTGTCAAGTGTGAAATGTATCAACGATTCAAATAGTTCCGTAAAATGAAAATCTGGCGAAAATTAATGAAAATTTACAATGCAATCAAATGTGAATAAAAATAAATATACAAT
The DNA here is from genome assembly GCA_020423425.1 of Chrysopa pallens. NCBI lineage: Eukaryota > Metazoa > Arthropoda > Insecta > Neuroptera > Chrysopidae > Chrysopa > Chrysopa pallens. The sequence goes on from CM035591.1 coordinate 111,794,819, forward strand.
TGAAAGATCCTTCATATACTTAGGTATCAGTAAGACAGACTGTTTAAACGTGTGTGAACGATGGTGCGGTTAAACGTAAATTTTATAATTTTATTTATATTTAAGTGCAAACATCGAATAAAAGCAGACATTTGATTAAGTCTTATGTATAACGATAAAAGTCAAACGTTTTTCAAAAAGTAAATAACTCTTTAATAAAATAAAATACTTAATATCAACCATAGATTTTAACATAATTTTTTGGACAAACTTCAGTTAAATATATCCCCAATTAATAATGTGTCATTTCCGTCATCTTAAAAACAGTATTCAAAATTACATTGTTCGGTAGTAAATTTTAAATGAGAGCCACTCCCGTTTTCAAAAATTCGTTGTTTGATACTTATTTAAACCTTAAAAATAGTGAATTTTGATCTGGAAACACAAATAAACTATCGGCGTCCGGTCTCGGGCTCATCACATCCTAGTTCAAGTAGCCAAACGTTAAGAAATGTTACTGGCTGTTAAACTGCCGTAACGTTAAAGGCCGTTAAACTACACAGCTACTGATAAAAAATAGAGAAAAATATTTTTATTTTATAAGGTAAAACAAATTTAAAATTAAATAGTTTGCTAACGACGAAGATTGTTAAACAATATAAAACGCTGAACGGAGGCGTTATTCGTCGTCTTTATTGTGTATTAACCGAATATTCTACTATTCGATTCTCTGTGATTTTGAAATTAGAAATTATTTTATTCTATAGTGCTCGATGGACTATGGATTTTTATTTTTGAAATAACCCACTTCTAAATCATTTGTTTGTGACGACTATAGCAGGCTTTTTTAATTGTTTTATTCTGATTGTGCATAAAACGAAGTTAAAATATTTTAGTCGCCATTTCAAAGTACATGAGCTACGTATCCCATTAAAAACAAAACATAAATTATAAAACAACTACTACATATTTAAGGCCATCCATTTTACTATCTTTTAAATTTAAAGTATACACAAGACTCATATATATAACAAAATAAAATACTACTACTATGGGTACTCGAGTTGTAAGGTTTTTGTTTTATTATTACCGGATGTTTTAGAACAGTAATTGGAAAACTAAATGTTATCGGTGAAATTTTATCAAAAATGTTTATGCATTATATCATTAGTACATTTTTGTTAAACTAATGTTTGGTTTCAGCTATACGTCAAAAATTATTATTCTTGAATACTCGGAATTAATTTTAATACCCTGAAATTCATTTTTATACTTTACCTAACTATACAAACGCTCATAGAAGCTCATAAGTCCATTTTTTGTGTATTCAAAAATTTCGTATTTACTCTAACCATCAGTTAGCTATATCTGTTCAATGTCAATATTTAATGTGTTTATCAGTTGTGCCATGGATATGGTTAGTTTTTGAATGTCGGCAAATAATGGACATATGTAATCTTTGATAAAATGGATGAAATAATGAATTAGAAAAATGAATATCAGTTAGTTGTTATGTGTATATATCTATCTAAACAGGTATTTTTTTTTATCAAGGAAATTCATACACATTTATAGATTTTCAAAGTTAATTATAAAGCAAGTTTTTCTAATTTATTACTACAATTGCATTTTATCAAAGATTTCGTGTCTATTTTTTGCCGACACTCAACAGCTATGGGCATCTGTTGGTCACTATTGATAATCACAGAAAAAACCGACATTAAACAGCTAAAGCAATGTGGCGGTCAAGGTTAGTGCATAATTTTTTTGAGAACACACAAATTGTACTAAAGATTAAAGTTCTATGGGCGTTTGTATTCTTTAACTCGCATATACAATGGGTCTCGGCATATAGTACTTTCAAGTTAGCAGTACAAGTATTTAAAATAAAATTTAAATATGCTCAAAATCAGGTGTTTTCTAGGAGCTATTTAGGTGCTGCCAAAATAAATTAAGTGCTCAAATTTTTATGACATAATGTAATAATTAGATTAGGTGATTCTTTAGTTCTTTTATGGTGTGCATTCGATAAATCAATTTAATCAAAGTTTCTTAGAAAATTTGTCCAAAATTAATTACTGAAGAAAAGTGTCACATTTTGCACGCATTTTTTTAATAAATTGATGTATTGAACGTATTACATAAAAGCATATTATTTTGGTAGTAACATTATATGATTTTTTATTCATTTTATTAAAGTTATAATTTTTTTTTTAGAATTGCTCTGCCAGCGTGTTATTAAGGTAGTAATAACTTATTTTCTGAATAAAAAATTTTCACTTCAAATAATTTTGCAACACCAAACAAGCAACCGACTTAGATCATATTTAAATTAATTTTTTTAATACTTTCTCCTAGTATTTTAATATATATCACTGCTAAATTAACACTTTTTTTAACAGTGATTCATGTTAATGCATTATTACTGTTATTTTTATTGTAATTTTGATTGAACTGATTTATTGAATACACAGCTTAAAAGCACAAGTTGTATTCTAGAATTAAAAAGTTTGTGAATGCACTGTCCATTATATTAAAAAGAAATATATTTTGGTAGAAAATCAGAATTTTAAGCTCGATTCCAAAAAACTTAATTTAGAAAGCTGTAGGTATTGAAATAATCTTTCGATTTTAGTGTTAGAATTAGTGCCCATTACATGGAAAAAACTTTAAAAATCCCGATTTAAAAAAAATTTATTTATAATATTTTATTAAAGCAAACTTGAAAATATATAAATATATAAATTTTCTGCTTATAAATTCTGAATATGCAATAAAAAATATGCGATTCCATTTAACAAATGATTAAACTTTTGTTTAAAGAAATTTTTTGATTCACATTACATTTAAAGTTTGGGTATATGTCAGGTCAAACAATACAACCTGTAAACTCTCATTATATTCAAGTCGGGTAGCGTAAAAATGCAAATGAATGTATAGAATTAGTGAATAGATATACAAAATTAATGAACATATAGTCGAATGATATAAGTCAATGAAACATTCAATATTTTTTAAGCTCTCTGTAAATACTGTTTACAATTTTTGATAAAAGAGATAAAATACCAGCGAATGATATTTAAGTTAGTTAGTTAATGATGTTCCAAATTATCTTACATAATATAAAGTATCAAAAAAAAAAAAAAGAAGTTTCCATTTACTAATTGGCAAATAGATCCGTTATGCTACATAAATACACATATACAAAATGCTTTATATAACATATCTATAATATAATCAAATACTATGCAGCATTTCAAAGAATTAATATTTTTGATGCAAATTGGATATCCAAATCACATCTATACGAATTAAATATGAAGTTCTGTTTTCTGTAAACATTAGGTACAATGTATGCATTAGCAGATATACCTACTTAAAACGTGCATAGCCCGTGGAAGGGGATCATCTTAAACGATTGATGTCCAACGAGTAACTAAAATTTGTAATAAAACATTTGCATTCAAAAAAACATAATTATTTATTTAATTTTTTACATGTACATTTTATAATAAAATATTATTTAAAACATGAAACTTGAGAAGGTTTATAGATTATTGAAATTTTATAGCAAATGTTAAACAATGGCATTTAGTTGTAATTAAGTTGAAAATGTAAGAATCGAAAGAATTGAATTAAAAATTATTTTTAATTTATTGAAGACAGCTAGAGTTAGCTGTACTTTGCGGAATTCTATTATTAGCCGTAGTAATTAAGTGGAATTGTGCAAAAATTAATAAATTTTGAATTTTAATTTCTTCGGCTGATTATCTTTAATTGCAATTATGAATACGAGTTCATTTAAATTTGATAATAAATTTCAAGAATTAAATCATATACCACTTACAGACTTATATATCATTTCATTGATAATACTACCTTATCATATCCATAATCATAGCAATTAAAGCAAGCAATCTGATATAATTTGTCCATATCAACTGCATATACACACAATCAAAATGTTTATAGAGAATAATACATAATCAATAATTCCTATAGATTATAGTTTGATTGCCAATCGGAATATCGTTAATAATATGATTTATTATTTTATGGCTATAAGTCGTTTTTTATTTTCGATTGCTCTTAAATCAAAATTTATAATTTGTTTACACACAAAAAAAATAAGTTGCCTTTCTATTAGTTTCATTATTAATTTGTTGTTAACGGTATCAAAAATCACCAATATTATAAAAAATTTCTAAGCAGTTGCCAATTAAGTTTTTTTTTTTTTTTTTTTAATTTTTGGCTTCAGCTACTTTTAGCTATATAGCCATTAACCAAAGGAGAGGCAATTAAGTTAAGCAAACAAATCGTGTAATAGAAATTTATGGTTTAAAATACAATATCGGATGACCGAGCTTTGCTCTTAATTTTTTGTTTTTTTAATAATTATTATTCTTAGTATTATTATTCGCCAATAGATGTCAGGAAGAGTCATATTTTTGCTGATTATCGTTGGAGTCGATTCCGAAATTCCAATTAAATATATATATATATATATATAAGAATTGCTCATTTAAAGATATAAGATTATTAAATATATAACGGCAACAATTTTTTTAAAGTAAAATGTACTATAGATATACCATAATGTGAAAATGGCATGTCGTGAAAAATATGCTTATCACATAGAAAAATTTAAAACAGTTTGGGGAAGTTGTGAATTAAAGTAGAAAACAATGATATTGAACCATTTTCTTATAAACACAGCCTAAAATATTAAGAGAGGTGAATAATGTATGATGCAAAAAATCTTTCGGTTTTAAAGCTCGCATAAACAGAAAATGAATTAATAACTAAATATATAAAATAAAAATAAAAAATTTAACCACATAACCTAAATAAAATAGATTAAAAATAAATAGAAATATGTTTAATACTTGCTAATATTTAAAGAAAAGAAGAATTTTGTGATGGCTCATGAGATTGCTATACAGCAGACAATCTGATTGGAGTATATAGTTCGATACCATATTTTCTTCTATACATTCTTTCAGCTTATACTGTCTAAACATATAATCATTATGATATTGAGGGTTATAATTTTATTACTGAGATCTATTGTTCGGAATAGAATTTATAATATGTAGGTATATGAAATAGAATTCATATTAGAAAAGGAATCACACAAAAAAATTCTTTGTATTGAATCAATAACAATAAAAAAATATATATTCGTTAAAATGGATATTATTATTTTTTCGCTAACAGGTTCTAATATTTTATTCGAAGTCTATGAGTATTCTTTTTAATGATTTGTAAACTTTATTCTTTCTTATGAATGATTATTTTAAAATTGATTTTGCAAAAATTACATCGGTTAATAACATTTTTTAAATAAAGGTATGAATTTTATCACTTTTTAGTGACCCTGATATCAAACCTTTATGTCGATTAAGAGCGAGCTCGGATTAAAAAAAAAATTTGTATTTAAAATATACACTTATTTCCGCCATTGCGTCTCTTTGCGAGAGTTATTTTAGTACTTGGCAGAAGCTTGAAATATATAAATAATAGTAAATTTAGTCTAATGATAGAAAATTTTAATGGCAGATATGAGATGATTCAATGAACACACAGGAATACCAATTCATTTTCATCTATCGGTTTTTCCGTCAATTACTCAAAATGGAAATTGAAAGCGATATAAAATTTTCATTTTATATTCAAGATCTTTGAAACATTATTATTGTTATAATAATAAAATCGTTCAATGTTTTTTAATCTAGTATTTTGACTTTTGTTGTACACTTCATTAGAAATTTATTCAAGGATATGAACTACTTTCTCAAATGACTATTACGTTACTTATATAACATTTGCAGCTTTATAAATCTTACAAAATTTATCTAAGAATATTATGTAGATCGATATTTATACCATTTAAAAAATAACAAACTGAAATACATTGTAAAACAAAATAGTTGTCAACAATATTTATAAGTTTTCAGTTAGTAGTTGTCAGTATCGGTGTCCATTAATTTTTTATAAAATAATAAAAATCGACAATTGATCTTTGTGCCACCTGTAAGGTCTACACGATGCACTTTCCATTGAGTAGAAAAAAAACAATAGTTTATGTTTGTTTATATTATTTCGTTCATTTTTTTCTTTCCTTATTAGCTATTTGTGCTTAAAACAATGGCTGGGCCAATTTTGTTGAAAACTCAAATAGAGCATTATTTATTGTTGAGATCATACAGACGATTAAAATGAACATTTCTCTCAGAACAACACTTTCAGAACACTCTTGAAAGCAAATATAACTTCTGGAACAAGGTGAAAATTATATTATTAGTATGGCGTTGGAGGAACCGGTTACATCGTTCTGATTGTTTTTTGATAGAAATGCTGCTACCTGAATTCGAACTAGCTCCAATCCAAGTAGCGTCGAATGGGTGAAGGTATTAATATCTTTACACATTTGGTCACTTAGCTACAGGCGTATGTATATTTATTCAAATTAAAATGAAAGTTATACATAGATTAATAAAATTAAATCTGGTAAATACCTTAAAACACCATAAAAAGCGTGTATTTTTCTATTAAAAAAAAAAACATGAAATGTTCAAGGAGTACTTTTTTTGACTTAGACGTTTAACGTTTTTTTTAGAGGTTCAAGTTGCTGGTGTAACTTGAACCGCTAACATATGCCAAAATTCGGGATTTAAAATTTCAAGTAAGCTAAAAAAATGTGTTGTTTGAAATGTAATTCGCTCATTTTTAAAATGAAAGTGGTCCAATTATTTAAATACGCATGGTTTCCGAATAATTGTCTATTAGTGTAGATATTGCCTATTCAGTATGTGAAAGTACAATCAGATAACAAAATACCAGATCTTTCGACTTTTTACTTTTTTTTTTTAATCTGTTTGAATACTTTTGTTAGATGTGTGCGTGGGAGGTTGGTAAAAGCATTTAGAATCTTTCTGTATAATACATTTAATTTATAATATACACAATCGTTACAAAACGTATACAAATATATTTAGTTAATATAATTAAATAACATGTATTTTCAGTAAATTTATACATCATATTTATACAAACATTTCACTCGTAGATACGAATCGATTTAATTCGATTTTTTTTTTTTTAATATTTTTTTTTTTTTGTTTAAATTCAATAATAAAAAAAATGTATACGTTAATTTTATTTTAGAATATTTATTTTATATGAAAGCTAGTTTTTCATTCATATCACGTGAAATTAAAATTGAAAGGTTTTATTCATGTAAACAGACATGACGTGAGATGAAATTAAATTACATTAGTTCACTCCACTATAGCAGGCAGAGCGTAGTAATAATACTTTCAACTTGGTTTGCTCCTCTAGTCAATGTATTTAGCATGTTACTTTATATATATATATTATATATTTATCTAGAATATTTTCAAACCAACCTACCTATTCTACCATATACTGTATGTTATTTTCATATCTCTTCAAAACTATAATCTTGTATGTATATTACAAAAATGTGTAAATATGATATCAAAATGTAAAATTATTTGTCCAGTTTTATATTAACATCTATATTCTTGCAAAGCCGTTATTAATCTGCTTCGCCGGACAAAACCGTTAATATATTGAAATATTGGGGGATATTAGCGGCTCAACTAGCCTGAAAAAATCTTCAAAAACCCCAAAAATAATTTTAATTGAATGCGCTGGAATTTGGATATGGGTGTAAAAATTCATTTTCTACATATTTATTATACAAAATTTTCTGTGCCATTAATCTAATGAAACTATGATCGGTGTTTATATGAAAATACCCATTTTGGAATATATTTATTTCAATAGCCATATCTCTGAAACGGATAGATAAATTGTGTTGCAATTTCGCTATTGAGTAAAAAATTCATTTATATAAAATTCTGTGTGAAAGTAAGATAATTTTGAATTCTGCATATTTATTTGTTATGATTTTTCGATTTTTTCCATATTAAAAATATTCTATGACATTTTGATACAATTTGAAATAATAATGTGACATTTAATCACGTATGTGTACATATCTGTATCACGCGGTTGAATATATAATATTTCATCAAAATTGGTTGAATAATTCACGAGATAACATCATTTAACTGAAAGAATGAGGTAGGTTTTTAGTTTTATATCCTTAGAAATTAGTAGTAAAGTTTTGCCCATTCGACTAAAAGATTGTCACACACTTCAGTTCCATCATTCTTATTGTTCATAAATTTCTTAATGAACGTATTCTTAATTTTTAAACTGAAAAATATAAATACGCAATTAAAATCCTGAAATTCTGGTTTCATTTCGCAGTTCGTTTAAAACCAAGAGTATGTTTTTAATTTTAAGTGGGCTCTAAGCACCATAATAAACCAGCTGGTATTACCGTTTACAGATTATAATACTTAAATAATCGTAAGTAAATTTTAATAGAGAATGTAATGTATTTAGATGTTATGAAAACTGACTGTAACGAAATTTTATATTATGACTATGATGGTTATATTGAACCCAAAGTTGTTTATCTTAACTGTTTAAACAATGCTAATAAAAATAATGATTTTCGATACCTTCCACATAAAATTTTATACACAATCATGTTTTGGGGTGATATTTAATTGCTTATATAAATTTGAAGATGTTCTTTTATCTCAGCAATTACATAAATAATCTAAAAGCGTTCCATATCAGAGTGGAAGAGACGTGTAATTTTAAAAACAGGATTTTAAAATCTAGTATACATTAGTAAAAAAACTCTGCTTGACAAGCAGCTTAATGAAATAACATCATATCCAGAATATTTTAAGTAAATATTTATTTTTAGTCTACATATTATTATATAAACTAAAATTTATGAAATTATCTAAACCATACATGTCAAATTCAAATGTACAATTTATTGCACAGTACCTATGTTTATAATATTAAGAAAGAAATTTAGTTAAAAATTTTTTAAATGATTTTTAGTAGGTTATCTAAATGCACTTAACAACGGTGTTATTCGGAAACTCCGACAACTAAACAAAAAATAAATGGATTTGCGTAAATATTATTTAAGAAAGCTACAAAGTGAATCCAAAATTCATTTTATCACACACCAAACATTACGTTTTTTTTGTAGTCCAAGACTTCAGCTATGAAATTCAGTTTTGATTCCGTGTAGTGAAAAATAGAATTCTTTGATCACTAAATTTTGAATTTTATATTCATAAATAGAACGTTTCGTCCAAAACCATTTTAGATAATTTTCGAAAAGATGGTAATGCATTTTTAAATGTATCTTTCATTTAACAAGTTACCGAACCATAATTCGAACCGGGTCCCTTATGTATATTTCGCATTTGTCTTGGAAGAGCGCTAACCGAAAATTAATCGACAAATGAAATTTTTACTAATTATCTAGAACTAATACGCTAGCATTATACGTATTGAAGCTTCATTTATTTATTTTTGATAACATTATGTTCTATCTTAAAATTAACATTTTATAATGGTATCAATAACTCTGTAGGTATTATAGTAACATTGTCTCATTTGACTACTTTGACAGAAAGTTGTGGGTTCGAATCCCAGAGGCGAGTTTACTTCTGGATCTGAAGTTATTTTTGAAGTTATCTGAAAATTAGCATTATATGATCATTCAAAATTTCTTGTTAAACAAGAATCAAAATATGAATTTATGACGGCAATTATTCGTTCCTATCTAGATATAAATAACATATAAAGTATAGTTAAAAGAAAGAGATGGATATATAATCTTTAAAAGCTTATAGCTACTTTGTCTTTGAATCAATTTTAATAAAATTTTCAAGTTTTGTGAAAATACAGCTATTTCAGCACCAGACAACTGCTATTGTCTAGATACAACTAGTGGGTGTATGTGCCCTATTTACAAATATAGAAATATACCTCATCTCCCTATTGTTTATGAACAAAATTCCAAACGAAAATTTTCATCGACCTGTTATGGCATCAAATGATCAATTGTATTAAAAAACTTAAACTCTAGTTTTTTGAAAGAAAATATGCCATTAAAATTTCATTTCGATTTCTATTTTCTTGTTTTAGTTAGTTTATTGATATACAGTTTTTTGACATTTTATTACCAATTCTATTGAATAACCAATTTTTACATTAATATCTTAACGTATTACAAATGTAATTTATTATTTTTTATTATAATAATAAAAAGTAAAATTTGAAATTGAAATTGCTTATAGTGTATTGTATTCAACTATTCAAGCCATTTCATTTGATACCCATATTGACGGAGTTGTGAAAATAACATATAATGCTTCATTTTGTGGTGCTCATCATCTTGGATTTGAAATTTGCCATAGTGTTTTGTATTCTACTAGTCAAGCCCTTTTATTTGATATCCAAATTAATGGATTTGTAAAAAATATGTAATTCGTCATTTTGTGGTGGAGGCGATCTTGGATCGATTTTCAATAAACTAAGAACATTCCCGACTCATTCACCTTTCAAACAAACAAAAAAAAAATCAAAATCGGTTCATGGCGCAGACAGACACACACACACTGACACACAGACACGTCAAACTTATAACATCACATCATTTTTGCGTTGGAGGTTAAAAATAAAATGAATTTGTCTTTTAATACCATAAAATAGATAGTGTAGATGGGAATCGTTGGTAAATAGGTAAGTAAATTGGCTTGAAGCAAAACAATCCCATTGAAAATATCTACAACAATTTGGTATACCTCTATACATGAAAGTACCATCAACCACTCTGATTCAGTAAATTTTCAATGTTCATCAAAATATATTGAGTGTAACTGAAAGTTATGCGTTCCATTTTTTCCTGATGTATAGTATAAGTGACTGTAAGAATCCTATTTTAATTGTCAACTTCATGATGGTAAAAATCAAAGTACATGTAATTATTTTAGATTTTCTACTTATAAACTATGAGTTTAAATAAAAGATTCGAATGAGAACACCACCTTTTAAGAAATGTAGGTACTTCAAGGGAATTGAAACAAAAATGAGACCTCTATAACAAAGACAATCTCTAATGTAATATGCTTTGCTTTGTTATTCTAATTTCTGGACACAAATAACTCATTAATTATCCAAATATAATGAAATCAATATGTTCAATCATGAAAACAGAAAAAAGGTCTAAGTGTTTTTCCTGAAAAAATTTCCTAATTAAAAATTATAATTTCGTTTATGTAATTTTATTAGTTTTTTCATGAAAAGATCTTCGACACAGCCTCTTCACATTCAGATTATGCATATAACATTTTTATAACTTTATGTAAATTATTTTGAGTTATTTTAGGAGCACGAAAAGTTCAGAAATAATTTTTGAAAGAAGTTATAAAATAGTGATTATTTCTTTTACAGGTATCTCATTTTTTCTCTCTAACACGGAAAAGTATTAATCGAAAAAAAATTTTAAAAATTATGAAATTTTAACTATGGACAAGTAACTTATCTATTTTCCTGTAAAGGTGTATTTTGCCAAAAGGTTAAAGGCACATTTTAAAGCCATTACACTATGGCCACTTTCCAAGAGCCTTACTTTTATGTTATAAGTATTTGAAAATATGATAAAATTAAAAAAAAAAATTGATTAAAAATGTATAAAGTAGTAAAAATAATTTCATACTAATTTTACCAATTTATAATGTTTAATTGTAAATAAATTGTAAAATATTCAGTGGTCGTTGATAACCTAGTTGTGTAAAACAACCTAAAATAAAATAAAATAAAAAAATAAAAAAAAAAATTGCTTATTACACTTAATATTTGAAATCGTTCTTCGATCTTAAATAATAAAATTTAAATAATAATCAATCCCATGACAACAAAATAAAAAAATGTTATTTTACTTTGAAACCTGAGTCTGTCAAGTTTAACTCCCAATGATTTAACATTTAATGCTAACTTGTTACAATTGTTATTAAATCAAAAGTATATACGAAAGCGTATATTTGCCCACGGAAATGTAATTTGCTTTTTACTCCAAATTTTAATCAACTTGGATATTTTATTTTTTCATAAATTACTTTTGATTGCATCTTTCCCAGAATTTTTTCTCAAAACTATTATTTGAAAATCTTTTTATTTTTATTTTTTTCTCTACTATTTAAGAATATTCTTTCATTATTGTTATAAATTTTCCTTTGGTGTCCTTCTTTTACAAAATATAGTATTTGCATACACAAAGGAGTTGATTGTGAATAAAAATTTTATATAAATTACGTTAAAATTTAAAAAGTTTGTTGTGCGAATTTTCCATAGAAAATGACCGCTTATCGTAGAATTGTAAAATATTTTGACAAAAGAGATGCAACACAATGTTTAAGAGCATATAACTTATTTGTTTTTCAATCAATTTTAATTTAATTTTCGAATTTTGTTTGGTATTGAGCCGAGCTTCATATTTTGATGGATAAAATAACAAATTCGAATTATTTTAATTCATTATCTGGATGAAATTTTTCAACAACGTTTGTTTACTGACATAATCATTGTAATCCGATGAAAATATCATTTTATATTGCTGACACATTTTACATACAGCCGATTTTTAAATAGAAAGAATGAACATGCTTATTATACTGCAAAATACAATAAAATCGTTTCATTTTCTAGATAAACGCATTATTGTAATATATGAGCGAATTGCATCGGATACTTCCAAATTAGTGCCACCTGTATACATTACTTTATATATAGCATACACTCAATAACCTAATCGTTTCAAATCAGTGGTTTTACCTTCTTTAATAAAGTCTACAACTATCGACTATAGTACTAAAACCAAACCAATTCCATCCACAATACATCTATCTATCTATCTATCTATCTATCGTAGCCTATCATACCCCCATCCTTTGTTTAATTGAACGATCACCATGAGTGCAGTATAATAAACTAATATAATCAATATCGTTTTATTTTCATCATGATAAAAGCTTTTCGAAAGCTTATTAATATCGTTTTAAATTTATAACATAATAAAATCATTAGATATTTTCTTTTACTTTATAAATGAAGTAAGTGTTATTTAGTGCACATAGACTTTATATACTTAGATTTTTTTTTTTTAAATGTAAGTTTCGTTTAATGGAATTTTTTGGAGTATCTTATTAAAAAGAATTATTACTTATTAAAGTTTAATTGATTATTATTTATTTAGGTTTTTTCATTGTCTATCATATTATTTGCAGTTAAGTTAATCAAAATTATTCACACACAAAACATTCACACAGAAATTAGTAAATTTCAATAAATCTTATTATGTGATTTTCTCCCAAACTAAATGTTTTTTCGAAATTTTTAACCGAAGTTTTTGATGTAATATGTTACCAATTTTAATTATTTAGCCAGATCACTAAATCTGATGGCCCCAGAATTATTCTTTGGTTACCATATTAAATCATAAATATTGCAGTTTTAATGAGCAATATGGAAAACATCAATTATTTGGAATCAGAAGTTTGGCAAATATGAATGTTTTTTTTCAATTCTTATAAAATGGTAGCACATAAATAATAAGTATGGCCCAAGCAAGTATTGAAATAAAAATTGAAAGTATTGAAAATAAGCTACGGCAGCTCGCATTGAGTATATTAACTAGAAACGTTTGATAGTATGTAACACTTTACTGATTTTATTAGAAATTTGGAATATTTTGCCCCCCACCCCCATTACAAATAATGCTAAGTTATTTAGAGTGTTAGAGTCTTGACAAATAGAATTATAGAAAAAACTTAAAATTTGGTATAGAAGGAAGTATGTGAAAAGTAAAAAAATATCACTTTCAATTAGTTAATGGAATTATCATCAACAAATCAAACAAATTCGCTTTCAATCAAAAATTTGTATTTTCATTGACTCTTCAGGAACCACAGTCATTAAAATCCAGTAATGTTCAATAGAAATAAAAAATGAATGTTCTACATTTACATAATTTTTGTAACATTAAGCTTTAATAATTTCATTTTGACGATTTTTAATAACTATTACTTTTTTGTAAATATTATCATATATCATGAATAATCAAATTCAACAAATCACTGAATTAAAAAACTATACCATGCATGTACATATTAAATTTCATCAAAATTAGATGAATGGCTCCAGATGTATCAGGATTTTAAAGGTCAATTTTTATGCTAATGCTAATGTGAATTTATAACTTCCAACACATCGAGCCAATTTCCTGTTTGTGCCATGTGGAGTACCTCTAGATTTGTGATTGTTGTATAACAAATGATTGTCAAATCCCGAATCTGTTCGTTTAAATATTAGTTTAGTTGTTTTGTCGCTATGCGCGTTACATATCGTAGATACATATATACAATTTTTAATTGGAACAAAATAAATATTGTTTTAAACAGAAATATAATACGATATCAAAAGATAACTTGAAAGTAAAGGCACATAAAGGTTGGATGCCCATAAGCATATAATATCATTTAAAAAACTGTATAAATAGCCTAGTCATAATAAGTACAACAACTTTTTCTTACGGAAATTCTTAAAAGTTTTGGCTGTTTTCTTTTTCAGAGCCTGTAAAAATTTTGTTTGTCACCACTGCCCTTAAATCGCAGATATTCAAGTTCTTGTTATTGTAGTTGGAAAATCAATCAAGAGAAAATGAAAAAACCAATTTTCCATGAACGTGATATAATTTTGATGTTAGGCAAAGGACAGATGTCTCAGTTTACGGAAGAATAAATATGCTATATTTTTGTAACTAGAGTCCCGTTTCAGCGTTACAGTCTTTAAAAACAGTATATTTACGTGCTTTTAAACAAAACAGTATATTAAACAAACGAGTACATATTCGTGTGCATGGTAGTGTGTGTAATATAAGCCACATCTTTTATATGTGTGTATTTCATAGTGTGTGAAATTTTTTGTTTGTTGATTTAATGTATTTTGTATGCATGATTTTAAAATAATATTAGCATTCTCTAGTTCCTCTCTATATAAACTATAAGAGTGCCAAGTTTCATACTCCTTCGCCAGTCCTAGTTTCGTTAAAAGAGGCTCAAAGAGGTATCCATATAAAAATTTTTAAAAGTATATTTATAATTGATATGATATGCTTATGATCACCGGGACTTGTATAATAGTTTATGATTATGATCTGAATTTAGATTATACGGTATAAATACGTAAAATTGCCTATTATTTATAATGTTCAATAAAAAGAACATACCTTTTAAATGTAACAACACCTGACGGCAATTATTATTGACGTAATAGGAGTATCATAATCGTCAATCATAACATTTAATATATGCATTTATCAGTAAATACAAGAAGAATATATATATATTATACTTAGAGCATTATTAAACCATTTAAAATGATTAAGTATTCCTTCTTTTGACAAATTATCACAATGTTATCATGAGTAGAAATAGTAGAAATATTATTCACTGGGTTGTATTTATATAATAGTATTATTAATGTATAGTGTGTTCTTATATGTATCCTGGGGTTTATCTTTTTGATAGAGACCTACATAATAAATACACTATGTTCGCGCACAAATAACTCAAACAAATCTTATTCCAATGTAATGAAATTTGGTACACACCATTTTGACATGAAAACTTAGGGCACATCAAATAATTTTCTTCAAAAGAAAATTTTTAAAGTAAAGTTCAAAATTTTATTTTGTATTTATTCAGAAATTTTTTTTTACAAAAACTCACATGCTCTACGTTTTCATATCAATATTGTGCGTACCTACTCAATTTCATTCCATTTGGATTAGTATTTTTTCATTTACATAAAAGTATTTGTAAATCTTACGAAATTCGTTCTGTATGCTTAAATTTTTCTGTCAGATGTGTTACAAATTCGGATACAAGTATAATAGGGTATATATTTTATTTTCAAAGTATATAAGTTTGTACATATATGCCAATGCTTGTTTGCATTAACAGTACCTATTAATAAAGTAATAATAAAGTAAGTATCTTTACACAGTAAGTCATCACTACATGGCTAAAAAACAAATTTAACGCAATATTTTGTAATTTAATGTTTGATTAATTAATGATAACTGTGTTCTTTTTGAATTCGTATTGAGTATTTTTTTTTTGTGGGATACCATTATAATCTCTGCACAATCAGTCAGTTCATGGTAACTAGTCCATATTTGGGTCATACCAAATACTTTTCTTTCAAACAAAAACTATATATCTTGCATTCAAGAAGTTTTAATATCGTACTTATTTTCATGCCTCACTTTATATCATATTAAATAGTTAATAAATACTTGGAATATGGAATATCATTTCGGTGAATATTATATGCAAGAAAATGATAAATTGTACAAGATATGACAATATATGACATACATGTGAAATCTCTTTTCTAAGATTTATGAAAGAACAAAGTAAGTGATATATGATACGTATTTATATGATAAGGATAACTATGAAAACATATACATTTATAAATATAATATATACAGAGTCATTTAATACAAATTTTTCAACCATAAATATTCGACAATTTGAAAGCAAATATATTAATGACATTAAACAGTATTAACCATATCTAACTCTCATTTCATTGATATATTTACTTGAAATTTCCCATAAATTCTGCTTTTCTCGGCTAGCAAAAAGCTTATTTACCTTTTTGCAAATATATTTTTTCCTTGATAAAAGTACTTTAATTGAAATTTACTTAACAAGAAAAATACGTATATACATTCCTTTCTAATAATTAATTTACTTTCTAATAATTTTTATTAAACCTTTAAAATGTTTATAAATTTTTACTTTCAAAAACCATACAAGTTGTACAAATATCCTGGACACAAGCCAAATGTGTGAATTTTAAAAAAAGTAGAAATATATTGAAGTTAAAATCGTTTTTTTTTGCGGTATAAGAATAGCATTATTTGAGCAAATTTTATTACAAACAAGGGTAAAAGCTATTGTTTTTATTTTCAAAAAATATGCAAGATGTATTCAAAACTCTTGATTGAATAAAGAGGAAAATATTAAACGTAGGACATCACCTACATGAATAAATCTTGAATTTAATTTTCCAAATTTGTTATGATATTATCTAGTATCACATTTGCTGTACAATATAAAATATTGAGTATTAGCCAAATTCCAAATAGATTAATTTAAAAAATAACTAAATAAAATTTCAATTTAATAAAATTTATAATAAATTTTCCGTGTATTCTTATTCACAAAAATAAAAAAATTACATAATTACAGGTTACTACAGAATGGCATTAAGAAAACTTATATACACAGAAGTATGTATATAATTAAACATATCTATACTGCTACCAATTACTGCGCAATTTTGAAACCTATGGCCATCGGTCCGATTAAGTTTCCTTCAAGCATTTAAAATTAATGTTTTTGCCACAAAATTCCCCAGTCTTTTTTATATGATTTGAATGACGTTTGATGTACAATGCTCAATTAATATAAAAAAATAAATAAATAATAAAAAATAAAAAATAGTGAAAATATTGAAAATAACTTACTTGAGTTAATTGTTAAGGTACTCGACTTATGATTTATTATCAATGTTTGAATTATTTTTAATGATAAACATTCACAATATACTGTAGTCCATATACAGTTATAAGCACATATATGTTATAATAGTATGTATTGCAATTATATTAGTTTAGTAAGTACTTATTAGCTAAATTTGAGTTGAAATTGAGGCGAATCTTAACAGTTTATAAATAAATGTTGATTTTATATTATAAAAAAACATTTTTTAAATTCGAAATATATATAATAATATATTAGAGGATATTAATTACAGTATAATGCTTGCGTTACAAACACAAACATTTTTTGTATGAAAAAACAAACATAAAAAACAAACATTGCAAAAAACGAACATTTTTCGCTTGGAGTGTCATGAATCAATTGGATCCAATAAACCGATTTTGTTTACTTAACTCGGCATTTTAAGCCTAAAGTAGGTCAAAGAAATTTAAACTTGCTATCTGCTGCTGATGGCTCAGGAACAGACGCACAATCATGTTGAAATTGACTAATCAGAAGATTGTATGAACACCTATACCAAAATCATATTTGTGCCGTTAATAGTTTCTAGCGTTGCAAGCAAACTTTAGACTAATATGAATTATTATATATAATATGTCAAGGTAAAAAGTATTTTATTTTAATAAATAGATTATGAAAATACCAATTTTATAAGATGTATTTCAAAATACTCTTTAAAACGTCTATTGTATTTTATAATTGAAATACATTTTCATGAGGACTTCGAACGTCTTTGGCTTGCAGCATACTGTACATATATGTGTGTATGGTCGAGAAAACATTCAGATTGCAATTGAGACATTATATGATAGGATTGAATTTATATATTTGAATTGTCTCTTGTTTAAATAGAATATTCAATATACATGTTTAAATGGACTAGAATGTTTCTTGAAATCGGTACATTTATAACATGCAAACGTTTTATTATTCTGAAATGATGTGACAATAGCTATGCAAAATTAAAGTGAAGTATCTGTTTATATTACTGAATCGATTTAAAGGTTATACTGTTTATTTTATTATAATAATCCATTCATCAACTGTTTACGATTTCCGATTATATTATTTACCATCACACATTTTGCGTTGAAATTAAATAAACGCCAAACTAAAGCGTTCGTTTTTAAAGTTCATTTGCTGGCATGCATTATTTTAGTCTAATAAATATAGTAAAAGTTTTGGTGCTCATTTCACTCATTTCACATTAAAAATATTGAAAATAAACCACCACATTTAAAATATAAAAATTATTTCATCGAACGCAGTGAAGCCTGAGGTATAAAAACGATTTTTCATTTCGTTTCTCTGTAACTATCAATGATTGTTCCGATATAATTTTCGAACACTTTGTTTGATTTTGCGAAATTCACTATAAAGCTTTAGAAAAATTTTACTTTCCTCCTTCGAGAAAAATCACTTTTATCTGCAGAAATAAACATTTTTCAAACGAACTTAAAAAATAATTCAGTACGGATTTCGAAAACAGGGCAGCATGTTTCAAAAGCAGGTTCTTCCGCAACTAGGCTACTACACAATTTTATTTATAACATATACTATTTTTCTTTTTATTTAATTCATATTATATTGTCTAAGAGCATGTTATTTATAGCAATATTCACTTCATCGTGTACCAAAACCGTATATATATATATATATATATATATATATATATATATATATATATATATATATATATGTATATATATATATATATATATATATATATTAATGACCTTTTCAAATCCGCCAACTAAATATTTAACTGATGTCATCAACCATCAGGTGGCACCTTGGTAGTATAATTCAAGTGTCAAATTTAATTCATATAGGGTCGAACATATAATGATCGGACGGCCCTAAAAATTGAACCAATTTACGGACTCGCCTAAGACTAACACATACCGCGCTTTGTTGGTGTATTGATTCGCACTCCTGATATTTAGACGGAAAAGGAGTAATATAACACATAAGCTTGATTGCATTAAAAAATTTAAAAAAAAACATTCATTTAACGATTGGGAGTATAGTTTGTAAGATACGGCACAAAATGCCTTTAAGTTATAGTAATTGGGTCCTTTTCAATCAATCCCAAATTGTGACATATTTTTGCGATTCAAGGTTACTAGAATCTATATTTCATGTGTTTATTAGAAATGGCTGTATATGTATGTATTTGGTATCGTAATTTTTGACTCAATTATCTAGAGAATAAATAATGATATGGAACGACTAACGATATAGAACTGTTATCGCCGTAGAAGTTCTTTATTCGGCGCGTAGCTGCGTAGTTAAAAATTGAGTGAGTTTTCACCAAAATCGGTCCAGCCGTTTTATGTTGAGGATAAAAATATAAAAAAACATAAATAATACCTTTAATATTTGTCATTATAAACAAATTATTGTTTTTTATCCTCTTTATTGGAAAGTTCATCATGTAGGCCTTTTGTCCGAACCTAAACCACTTGATTATTCCAAAAATGAGTTCTGAGATATAATGGCGTAGACAAAACGCAAGATATATAAAGTTGTTCTTTAAAAACGATCACAAAATATTGTTAATTAAAACATGTTTTCAAACTGTAATTTAATTGCACACAAAAATACTATAAAAATATATTCATTTTATTTATTCTAAACGTTACATGTGAAAACTAACCAGAAATTCAAAAATAAATTTAATCTTAAAAAACGTCAACTCGTTCCATAACCAACTTCAACTGAATACGTGTTTGTATAACACGACAATACATCTTCATGATCTCTAACAAAATAAATCCATTCCATAGGTAACTTGAAACATGTCCATACCATGACACAACACCCATGCTGCCCCCATGATGCCCACATCATCTCACACGTATTCATCAAATTTTGTATAATATCCAATAAAGCCGGCCTCGCTGTTCTCGTACATTTCCCAGTCTTCCCTCACCTCCATGTCTATGACTCCCGAATCCATCCGAAAGTCGTTGGCGAAATTCACCATTCGCAAACCAAACTTTCCGAATCGACATTGGCGGCAGTCCTCCATATCCTTGACTCCTCAATCTATTCGCAAGTCGTTGGCGAAAATCTCCACTTCCCAACCCAAACTTCACGAATCAGCATTGACGGCAGTCCTCAAATTGGCAGGTTTCAAGAAGACTCAATATTCGCGATGTGCTCCTGCTTCCTCAGGCACAGCACATCACCTCGTCCAACACAACGCTTTATAACATCTAAACACCTTAATACGCCGAGGCCAGACTTAACATGCCTAATAAGCAGAAATAGCCTGTAATTTAGTTGCACACAAAAATACTATAAAAACATATTCTTTTTATTTACTCTAAACGTTACATGTGAAAACTAACCAGAAATTCAAAAATAAATTTAATCTTCTAAAAACGTCAACTCGTTCCATAGCCAACTTCAACTGAATACGTGTTTGTATAACACGACAATACGCCTTCATGAGCTCTAACGAAATGAACCCATTCCATAGGTAACTTGAAACATGTCCATACCATGACACAACACAAACAAACAAATAATTGTAGTCTTTTTTATTCACAATTAAAAGGATATTGCTACAAAATAAAAATTTTTTAAATTGTTTGATTATCATATTCGAGTAACAAAGCCTTCATACAAAGAGTAATTTTGTAAAACCAAATAATGTTGGATATAAAATCAAATTTCATTATAAATAAATAATTCAATTTTTACTTAATTAGCTATGTTTAATTAATCAAAATACAATCACTTTCATAATATAATATTTTATGAAAGATTTATGATAACATCAATTCAATTAGTATCTACTGAAAAGTTTTATGATAATTTGATTAAATTATAAAATAATATATAATTTGTTAACTATTAAAGTTAGTTGTAATTTGTAACTCTATTTAATAAATTTAACGTGTATTGTATGCTCATTGACCAATAAAATGCAAGCATATTAATAAGGAATGAATAACATCAATGAAGGACTTAATCTATATTATGTTTATATTCTGAATCATTCGTAACAGAATCCTTTATGCGTATACGTACGTAAAGACTTTCGGTTCTGGTTGTTAGATTGATTTCGACTATTTATTATATACAGGCTGTATAAAAAACAAAAACAATAATTTGTTTATAAAACGACTATTTTTTATGATGTTAAGGTGACGCGTATAGGTGTTCATAGAATCATCTAAGTAGTCCATTTACTTCTGTCCGTATTTCCGTCCGTTACCAAGCTCAAAAATGAAAGTTTAACGCTCTGAAATTTCGATGATGTATTCTAGACCTTCAAAGTAACATTATGATTGAGCTAAATCAATGGTTCATTGGATACAATAAATCCCTGATCAACTTTTTAACCATTAAATATAGAAGAACAATTTAAAGACGAAAATCTTTGGTTTCTTAAAGCAAACATCTTTTGTTTGAAACGTATATTCGTAAATTTTTGAATTCGCTTCAATTTTAGCTCAAATGTTGTATAGAAACACATATAGGCAATTTCAAGACTTATTATTACAAATATAACTTTACAGGCTGGATATTTTTAGTATTTTATGATTGCATATGAAAAATAGTCCAAACAATGATATTCAGTCATATGTCGAGAATCTAATTTGTTAACTCTGTTAGTTGTTATCTTCACTTGTTTTTGTAACTTTTTAACCATAAGAGCGGCTGGACCGATTTTGTTAAGAAACCAGTCAGTTTTATGTTACGTAATAAAGCGTCGAATAATCTACATTATCGGCGTATAATATAGATTATTTTGAGTATATTATTTGAAATGGATATATATTCTATGCATACACCCATCCAAGTACTAACTGTGTATATTGTTGCTTAACATTATTGATCGGTTGAGATCAGTAATTTCGTTACCCCCGGGGGTGGTGGTTATAATATAGATTATTTTGAGTATATTATTGGAATAATAATATATCTATTTCAAATTATATACTCAAAATAATCTATAGTATACATCCCCCCCCCCTTAGGGGTAATGTAATTACTGATCTCAACCGATCAATAATGTTAAGCAACAATATACAGAGTTAGTACTTGGATGGGTGACCGCATAGAGTTTCTATGAACTGTTGTTATATACTTCTGTTGTTGCATTGAATATCTCCAATATAGTCACTATATTGAAAAGTGACTTAAAATAAATAAATATATATATATATTTAATATTCATTATCTATTTCCAATAATATACACAAAATAATCTATAGTACAAGTCGAACGGATAATCAAGATGAAAAATCGAGAGCGCACATACATGCACACAGATATCTCTGTAAGTACGTTTGATTTGGGTTGAAGTGATCTTAGTACTGTTATTTGTGTCAAATTTTCGAATTCGAAAAATCAGCCGTATTACAAGAACTTCTTACTGGGAGGCTGAAAATAAGATGAATCGAGATAATCATTCCAAACAAGATCTTGGCTAATGGTCTTAGAAAAGCTTGATTAATAGCAAAGCCTTGGACCACAATATTAACAAATATTTTTTAATACAAAAATAATACTGATTACGAAAAATAGAGTAAAAAAATATCTGATTTAAATTAAGCAAGCCTCTTTCGTATTGTCAATAATTTTTGTTAAGTAATGTCTTTTATTCATTCAAACATCTTCAAACCAATCCATAAAAACTACTTTTTAGACATAAATTGATTTTTTGTCTGTTCATTAAGAAAAAAGTTGTCCTTCATATGTTCCATCCGGCTTTAAGTCAATATACACTTTTGATTAAATGGGCTCTCAAATTATGAAGCTTTTGGTTGAAACCATTTTCTCTATTCAACTTTTTGTATTAATGCCAAGTTAAAAATATACAACCTGTATATTGAATATTTTCTAATAACCCTTAATGTTATCAACAACCAAAAAGTTTTTAAGGTCCCTTATAATAGATTATGTTTTTCTAATGATTTATATGATTTGAACAACATTTAGCAGTTTATTTCTTCTGAGAAGGATGAATGAAACATGATACTATTCTTCAAATAAATAATTCTGTGAAATTATAATAAACAATAATTAATTCTTTAACAGCCATTCATGATTTAACTGTTTAATGATTGAAATATAATCGTGTTTTTTAAAGATTCTAACTTGTTCAAGTCCTAACCTCGTTCCATTCCTGATACATGTCCACTTTAATTTCTTAGAAGTTAAATTTTGTACTCTATCTTGATTAAGAGTGAACCATATTTTTATATTTGTAGTTCAGCAAACAAAAATTTTTTCATAAACTAGTAACGTTTAATTATTTTATAGAAATTTGAAATTTTAGAGGCTACAATTTACATTAAAAATTTAATGATAATATTTCATTTGGCCGAGAAACAGACTGCATGTTATAGTTTATTTCTGGATAATCATTGGTATTGAATTCGCATGTCAGAACATATTAAACATTTAGTATTTCCAGTGTCGGTGGGCATGTAATTAAACCTTTGAAGCAAATTGAGCGCACACATAAAATTGAGTAAATAAGATATTATGAGAATTAAATATTATAACACAATAAAAATTACCGGCTCATTGGTTAAGTGACTACTCACTAAAAACTTCACTTATTTGACTACTTAGATTAGAGGTTGTGGGTTCAAATCCAGACAGTAGTAGATTGATTAATTATAATATTTAAAAAAATTAAAAAAAGAGGTGGTTGGTTGATCACACTATTAACGTGGATAAGAATGAATTAACTGCCTTACATCATTATCTTCATGGAGTACTCTAAAAAGTCGGTAAAGACGACTAAGCGGCCTAGCTACAAGTAACGCGGTTGTGCTTAGCCTCTTAATACACATGATTTTAAATTAGCAAAAGTTTATACACATATTTCAATTCGTTTTCCTCTCTCATTAAACGGTCATCGTAAAATGGTTTTAAATACGTTACTAATTTCTTTTTTATTTCTAAATAAAAATTGTAAATAACTTAGTTAAATCCACCAAAAATATTTGTTTGTCTCGCGTGCTATAGTAGGAGTGATATTTTTCCTAATTCGAGGCTAATTTTGAATGTTAAAAAAATATTTCTTGAGTACAACTCTCTAAACATATCAAGAAATAAATAATTTGGTTTTTATTTTTTTAATAATCATTCTTTATATTTTGTCCTTATAGCTTTTGAATACACATATAAAAAAATACTCAGTAATTTTATATCAAACCAGAGATAAAACTTTTTGTAAAGATAACATTATATATATTTTTAGTTAAAACTTATAGCACAGAATTCTTTAGAGTAATAAGTTATTTCTAAGTTTCTTAAGGACTTTGTGAAAAAATATTTTAAAGGTCATTTCAAGTAAATAATAAATTCACTTAGAAATGAAATGGAGATTTGTAAGAATTTTCAAAATTTTGACGGTTTCATTTTTATAATAATCCAGCCAACTCCCATATTCAGTACAGTACAGTTCATATCATCGTGGACAAAACAAAAAATATATGAAAATGCTAAGTGCCCACAATTCTTATTCATTTTTTAAATATATTTCCTCTTTAAGATCCCAATTAAATATATTATCGTTGTGGGTCATTAAGAAGAGAACCGCTACTGTTCCCCTATTAGACCTTTTGTTCTTCTGTACCCTCTTTAATAATATTCCATCGTCTGAATGAAAAAATACCTTCTAGTGAATGTTGACAGTTATCTTCGTTAACTTCGTTCTTATAAATTCGACGACAGTGTGACCACCCCTTGTTTTATTTTATTACAATGATCAAACTTTCCCTGCCTGAATTTGAATAGGTGACACCCGTTAAATAGGTGAATGTATTAGTCCTTTACTCACTTGGACACTGTGCCGGTTATTGTGGATCCTTAAGGGGTTGTATAGCTGAAAAATGATTTTTATAGCCCACAGAAATTCTTATTCAAACCTAAACTTACTTATCACAAATTATTTTAAAATTTTAACGCATAATTTCTTCTAATTTCTTCCTATCTTTAATATTTTCCACGCAAACTTTAAAGTAGCTTTAAAGCTTCTGCCGATTATCGTACCCTATCCCAATTTAACAAACAGAGGATATTCAATAAACTTATTTATGTGATAATTTCAGAAATATATATCTAGACATTTTGAACATTTCACTTTCGATTAAGTTTTCACATTGCCATTATAATATTGTATGTGACGATTGTCGGAGACGAACTCATGTTGGCATATAATGAATGGTAAGTTAGTTATTTGATATAGAATTTGTGCGTGTTTTGTAAATCACATGGGAAAACTAAATAAAAGTACACACAATTGACTGCTATATATCTATTTAGGTTACGTTTATAAACGTATCTATATCTATGGGTGTGTTTTATAACAGTAGATGTTTGATGTCCTTAAGGAATTTATATACCCTTATATTTCACTAAAGTCACCATATATACATACCTATGTATCAATGTATCTATATTATATCTTACAATCACATAAAATCATGTGATATTTCGCTTGATAATTCTTTCTATTTTTGGTTCGTATGTCACTAAGAAACTTATTTTGTTAGTCTAAAAAAAGAAAGTTTACTTGAAACAATAACACAATTGAATAAATGAACACTGTTTGTAGGGTTTTTCGACTTTTTATACATTATATATTCGACTATTTGATTTGGGAATAAAATATTTGTATAATTTATTAATGCATATGTTATTTGTTGGAAAGTATAAAATTGTTAATAACCAAATCAAGTAATATATATTGTGAACAAACTGTGAGCCTAGGTGAAATTAATAAAATCAATAATAATAAGCTAAGTTACTATTTTGACTAAAATGTTCATAAGAATTCTTATAATAATTACTATCGACAGTCTATTTCTGTCAAGAAATTCTTCCGTTGAGAAATATAAACAATATCAAACTTGGTGCGGCGTGCAAAAGGATCGAGCTGGTGACCGATGAGAGGAGGTGTCTATTGATCTGTCGTAGCCCTCCTGTGTTTGGTGTCAACCAGGTCAATGCGTTCACCATCTTGGATGCTTTTTCGCTAGCTATTCGAAGGTGTTCGCCGAACCGAAGCTTCGGTCGATCTGGATGCCCAGATATCTCAGCGACCTTTGAGATTCAATCTCGCAATCTCCGATGGAAAGGGTGATGGACTCCCTTATTCTTCGGCCAGTTACCAAGACGACTTCTGTCTTGTGGTCGGCCAGTTGCAGCCCAACAGATGCGAGCAAATCCCACTGATGTACAGTCTTCAGGCATTGCCAGGTTCAGCACAGCGTCGTTCAGGATATTCCACAGGAGGGGCCCAAGAACTGAACCCTGTGGAATACCGCCGGTGACGTTGTACGACCGTTTTCCCGATTCCGTGTCATATGAAAGGACACGCTTCGAAATAACTGCTGATCTTATAGCAGGTATTATATATATATATATATATATATATATAGCAAATACCCTATTTTTATAATGGTCCGTATTCTAATCATTATGAATTAAAGATGAAATACACAAAAACCAGTATGTTTATATTTACATTAAACAGACTGTGTTCGAATACAAGAACGACAAAGCATAATTACGTTAATTAAGGATAAATTACAGTTTTTCCTTTTTTATAGCCTATTTATATATGAATATAACATAAACTATTCATATTATTAAAATATATGTATGTTAAACATATTTATGCGTATTTATATACATATATATTATAATTATAATAGAATAATAATAACAATCATATCTGTAAAACAATAATGCGACATGAAATAATGTTGCATGCATGTGGAATCTGTATTATTTTTTATATTAGCATAAATTAATTTATATACTAGATTTTCACCGAGAGATCAAAAATCAAACATTGGAAATCATATTGATGAAATTAATAAGTATATCCAAGAATAATTTATTAAAGGGAGCTTTTCTTTATGGAATTTCGTTATTATCTGAAGAAATTAAATTTCAGAATAATTTATTTTGCACATTTCCACTTTATTAAACTTTCAAACACAACATCTAAAACATGTCTTGACATATTTCGGTCTGTGGGACCATTTTCAAAAAGTGAAGATTACAAAACCTGCTAATGGTTTTTATTAAAAACTTATAATAAATTTTTAAGAATATATTATGGTCAAAAATGTTTATAAATAAAATACTATTGAATAATACAATTTACGTTTGAACAATAAAATAATTAAAACATAATATTTTTATATAAATTATAGAATGTACCATTAAGCTCTTCGCTAAAATCAATAAAAACAATTGAAGATAACAACAAACAGAGCTAATTGTTTAGATGCTTGACATAGGATTGACATTGTTGGGACTATTTTGAATTATCATTCATAAAATACTATAATATGTATTTTTATTACCTATATATGTTTCTTAGCTCAAGTTCAATTAAAAAAATTGTAGAGTACTTAAGCATTTTACGTAAAATAGTTCCAAACAATAGATTTTTGTTTCATAAAACTTTTTTTGTATTTGAATAATTCTTCTATTTTTTATAATTTAAAAGTCGTCAAGGATCCATTGGACCCAATGTACCGTTTTTGATCATTCACGAACTTAAACTCACTTTTTATGTATCGAATACGTCACCAAAAATGCAGCTCGCTGTCTCCTTTTGGTTTTGAGTTATCGTGATGATGGACGAGAGACGAACGGACATTCGGACTATAATAAGTTGTTTCTATTATCACTAAAATTTTGTTTGTGCGATCAATATTAGGTAGCGTTATAAACTTTAAACTAAAATTAATATACTCAGACATATGTATGTATATAGAGCCAAAACACAGCAAAAGAAGGTTGTTTTGGATGCATCGTTTGGCCATTTAGGAGTACAGAAATATTTAAGCATGTGAACTCCTTAGCCCTCGTAAAGGTTAATTTTTTTACCTTTTCCTTACAGAAACTCCAGTTTTTGGTTGAGAATGTAATCCTTTTCAATCAAATGCTTAGCGAAAGTATAATCTTTTTTCCATTCTTCCATGATCTTCAATGCTTTCCTCCACTTGATGTTACTCAAATGATTGCCCTGTTTGTCTTATGTATGTACTTGAATAGCCCTGACATATTAGCTTGTAAACTCCAGATTTTTTATTGATATCTATTTTTTGTTTGATATTAATGAGAAGACGTCCTAGTTTTAATATCGGTTTGAACTTTTCATCCTCTAGAATAAATTCCAATAATTTAGGTATACAAAATGAACTTCTTAGAGACCTCTGTTATATCTCACAATTGATTTTGCCAATAAGGAAACACAAATAAACTACAATTAAGTCAGTGATGACTTCGTTTGCGACAGAAACATTTGTTCCAAGAATACTATTCAAGATGGTACAATATGTCTGTGTCTTGTTATACCTATCATCAAGAATATTTTTGTTTATTAAAATAATAAAATCATAATTGAAATATTTATTATGAGTTTCTGGCACGCATATAAAATATGGATGAAACTATCTTGCATTATTTTAATAATGATTGTAAGGAATATTTAAAAATCACGTATTGATGCTTAAATTTTAAATATATGTTTTCGACTATAAATCTAATTATAATTTATATATATATTTTTTAATTAAAACATATTTAATGACATAAGCTTCTGTTAAGGGTGTATGGGAGATACAAGTGACGGTAAAAGTGTAAGGAATGAACTCATTATTTCAATTAAAGATTATAGGCATATAAAAATAAAAAAATGTTCCCATCCAGGTGGCTTAAAAATTAGTTTAGTTAATTTTGAAAATAAAATATTAGTATCCAGTTCATATTTGTGTCGAATAAAATTTATAACTAAAACATATTTATTTTTCATATTGCCAATTTAAGTGGCACTTATTACACCAACCAGGTTATCGCAGAAACTTTGATGTTGGTGTGCGACAGTTCATCTCACACAACTTGTAGTACCCTTTACTCTTCGATTTAATGTATAGATATTTCTTAAGATACTTTACACAAGTTTACAGGCAGCTCAATAAGTTACTAAATATTAAAACCTAGCTCTTACACTATCATCTGATAAAAGACACAATTTGTATATTTTATGCCTCCTCAATAAGTGAGAGTTTACGCAACATTTAATAAAAATGGTTCGATTATATATAAAGGTCACACATAGAATTTCTCACATTTTACGTATACAATTATTCAAAACAAAACTGGATATAATATAAGTAATCTTTCATGTATAATAATTAATTAGTTTAAAATTTCCATTCTGTGAATTTCACTCCATATTTATTATACTTACTCTGTTTATTGTTTTAATAATTCACAGTATGTATAAATTACTCAAAAGAATATTTTATTATTAAACAATAGCGATTAAATAAAATGAAATAAACAAAAGTAGTAATTATAAATGTATTTATAGTACAAAAGTTTATATTATTTCTAGAATGTTAGAGTTTTTCGAGAATATAATTCAAGTACACAGGGGGGTGTAAAGTATGATATAACGGGTTGAATCGAGAGACTGTTTGTTATTGTTATAAATACAAATATTGTATATTCGAGGGTTCAATTTATACAACAATAAAACTGACTTTTATATGTTGTATAATATTAATTTTGCTATTATATAGGTACATATACCAGTTTCACGTATTAAAAGTAACATTGTTCACAGTTGTTCAATATTAATTCTCACGTATGATTTTCATATTTTGAAATAATCATATACATAACTTATACAAACAATTTTTAATTTGTATTACCTATAGAGATATTGAGTGCTGCAAAATTTCTAATGCTTTGCATTTACGACGAATATTCATTTCACTCAGTCAAATGATTAAAGCTACAAATACCTTCATTCATTTGACCACTTAGACTGTAGGATGCTGGTTCGAATCCAGGTACCGGATGTTTGATTATTTATTATAAAATAAAAAAATCAAGGGTTTATTGATCACTCGTCGTCGTTTGAATAAGAAGTAACCTGCTCTACCAATAATATAATAACAATATAATTGTCACTTTATGCTACTAGGCTTCTATGTCTTCAGGTGATGGAGATTTTTAAAACATTTTCTCCCTCTTTATATACTCTAATTTACCCCCAAATATATTCTACTCTTCCACGAAGAATGTTATTGCATGATACTGGATTTGCTATATTTTAATAAATGTGAAACTAGGCTGAATATCTAAATAAAACTCTTGAAAACTTTTGAAAACGATGCTTCACATACAATTTGTATGGAGATATGCAAAGAGACGTCATAATGCATACATTTCCTTCCTTGTGTAATTGGGAAATAAATATGTCCTTATCTTGCTTATTTTAAATGATTTAAAAAAATAAATTCAGATCCATGTTCGCAAAGTAAAGTCGTTTCAGTTGAATTTATAAAAATAGAAAATCCAGTATGATGCAAATCACTTGTTAGGTCAAAATCAAAGATCTAAAGAATCTAAATATAATAAACATTATAAACAATTTTAAAATAATAATTTGACTTAGTTAATTTGTAAGCGTTAAAAATAATAAATAACAGAATATTTACGAAAATCTTACAATTATTAAAAAATTAGAATTTTATAATAAAAAACGTATTTTACTTTGACAGTTTGGGAATGGCGTCATATCTCAACTCTTCTTAATCGAAAGAAGTTTAATTTAGTTCATACTTTTGATATTACGAATTGCTTACATTCCTTAATTTTTTACATAAAACATAATTTGCGACGTAATTAGATCTGGTTTTACAGCTTTTACTTTAAATATTTCTATGGGAAAAACCATATAAAAGTGATAAATTCAAGTAATAATATTTACCCAAGTATTCAAAAAAAACGCTGCAACCAACTTCCACGATATATATATATATATATATATATATATATATATATATATATATATATATATATATATATATATATATATATATATATATATATATAAAATTAATGTAATAATGATCCACAATTAAACCACTCCTTAGAAAAATAAGCATGCACATGAGATTTATCAGGCCTTTCAAGTGATTCAACTTGTGTATGAAACAATTTTGTCAATTCACCTTAATTTTTTTCCATATGTCAACACATTCTGTATACACAAAATAAACGTTATTGATTTTATTACTAGTGTCATTAAAAATGTTTGTGCTCATATTTCCGAATATTATAATTACTTTCTGTTGGTTACTGACTGACTATAGAGAATGAGTTTAACTAATATAAAATTTATGATATGGGTTTTGTGCGGAAATGTTCAGCATGGTAGGCGAGGGTCAATTCAATAAAATATAATCTCCCTCTTGATACATGGTATACAATGTAATTATTCTATCAATTGTTGCTTATTGCCAATTTTTATTTTTTTACATAATTATAATAATTTTAATTTGACTTTTGAATTAGACATTTTATCTCTCTGATTAAAAAAAATTTATTTTTTTGGTCGAATTATAAAATTTGTATTAATGTTTTGGAACTATTTTTGTCGATTTGTAGTTCTGTCGACACACATCCAGGCGAACCTGCATAACTCCACAACAATGAAATAAATTTGTGATAACATTGATGTTATAATATAAAAGGGACCATTTTAGAAAGATCTCTTCTATTAATTACTGTTCCGATTAACTAACACTCTCTATCAATGAGCTTAATTTTTTTTTCACATAAATTTCGATATATCGTGAATCAATAATCCGATTTTGATGAAATTTTGATGAGAAGATATGCATGATGTAGTTTCACATAAGCGTCTGATTTTGTTGAAATTAATGATCAAATGCTGTCAAGGAACACCAACAGTTATATCTATATTATTTTATAACAAACTTTTCATAGCTACTTGAACTTTGATTGAGTGTATTTAATTAATGTTAATAACTAACAAGTGAAGATAACATATAACTGAGTTAATTGTTTAGATACTTGAAATAAGATTGAATATCATTGTTTGAACTTTAAATAATCATTCATAAAATACTATAAATATCCAGTCTACATAGTTATATTCTTGTATAATTAATAATGGTATTGTAATTACCAATATGTGATAATGACCTAAGTTTTAGCGTAAATTGTGGCGAATCTTAATACTTTACGAAAAATGTTTTGAGGTAAAAGTTGTTTGTTTAAAAGAAATTAACTTTTTTTGTATTTGAATGATTGTTTTATCTCTTATAGTTTAAAAGTTTCGGATACATTGGGCCTAATGGATCGAGTTTACTTATTAACGGACTTTTTGTTGTTGTTCAGAATACGTCACAAAAATATCAGCTCGTTATATTTTTTTGTTTTTGAGTTTTAATGACAGATGGACATCCAGAAATAGACAATTTAGGTTTTTCTATGAACACCTTGCCAAAATAGAGAGGTCAATATAAGGTAGCGTTACAAGTTTAAGACTAAAATTAATATACTCTAACATTTTATGTATGCCGAGTATAAAAATCGTGTATACATTTATACTGAATCATATGTTGGGTATTCATTAATACTAGGGAAGTGGTGTGTCAATTATAACCGGTAGTGAATTGGTACAATGGAAATATAAAGCTATCTACTATTTAAAATTATAACCTTATCAAAATTTTATGCATGTTGTGAAGTAATAGCTTGAATACTATTTTGTCAATTGACTCAAAATGTAAAATATTTTGAAGGACTAATTTTTTTGTGTATGTGAGTATAATTAAAATTAAAACAATTATTGTAAAATTATCGTTAATTAACAAGCTTTACCGTTAGTTAAGCGGCGTTGTTGTTTTAATAATTGAAGGTTCAATTGGTACGTATAGGGAGAATTAATTAGATACGTTGCAGAAGAACTAGGCATGTGCCACATAGCCCTTACAATGTATGTTAAAAATATAAAGGATCCCTATATAAAGGCTATAAATCCATATAATAAGGAGTTTTACGAAGAACAATCGAACAAACTTGTTGAATATTGCATTACTGCCTGCAAATAATAATATATGGATTAATAACTTATAAGATAATAATCAATTAATAAATAATATACATGGATTAACAACTACAGACTTACTCCTTTGAATTTGCCAATGATAAAAAAACTACTTTTAATAACAATTTAAGTTATTTATTACAACCAGATGATCAATTTTACATTAAATGTGAATATGAATTAATGTATAACTAGTAGTTTTGGAATAACTAGACCTCTTTCAGATATAACTAAAAAATAATAAATACGTAAAATTTAGAAGATATCTGACACAATCCAAAACATGAACTTGGATAATCAAATTCAATATTGTTTACAAAATTCATTACTATGTCAAGAAATTAAATATAAGAGTTGTAAATAAATAGAAAAATAGTATATGAATAGATAGTACAGTAGCCTAGTTCATAATAAAAGAGGCTCCAAGTTCGAAACCGGTATTTAACTTTTTTAAGAAATTAATTTTTTTAGAAAAGAAAAATTTTCCTGAAAGAAAAAATGAAAATTTTTCCTTAACTATACATTAAATTTACTGACTGTGATCAATATCCCTATCAAGTTTCGTCAAGATTGAACAAGACATTCCCAAGATACCATAGACCTCACATCGTTTGGTCAACAATTGATGCTGTCAGCATGCTATCACAATTGTCTAACTTGATGCTTATAAAATTTAACCTGTGAATAATTTCCATATTTGTTATATAGTTCTGGTATCCTGTGCCAAAGCACTGGAAATTAGGGAAAGCTTCATAAACAGCTACGTTTTTGTAACTATCGACACACCACTCTCCTATAGTTTATCCTTGCTTCTGTTTTAACTATTCTTCGTTTATCAATGTAAAATTATTGGACTATTTTAAAGTAAATTCATCACTTCTTTTATTCAAATAGTATTATCAGTTTTAAATAAATTATAAAAAAAAAAAAATATAAAATATTATACATTCATAAAATTAAAATATGAAAAATATAAAATAGTATTATCAGTTTTAAATAAATTATTAAAAAAATAATAAAAAATATTATACATTCATAAAATTAAAATATGAAAAATATAAAATAAAACATCATTTCTCTTAATATTAAAAATATTGGCAAAATACCGTTAAAATAAGTGTTATAAGCAAGATGGAAGAATGGTTTACAATTTTAATTTTCCTACTTAGAAAAAGTTTCCATTCAACTGTTGTTAAACAAAGTTTTTCTTGTTTTTTTTTTCTTCTTTACTTGTTTTGAATGAAAAAAGTTATGCGTTTTATATAATATACTTTTTTATACCGGTTTACATAGTGTAACTGTCAAGAAAAAAAAATAGAATTTAATTGAATATTATCTAAAAATAAAAAATAATAACACAAACTTTCATCAATTATGGTATATCATCTCTATATGTAACGAAAAGAATATTCTAAGCCTGTATATTATCTAAGAAAGTTTCAATTTAATTTTTTATGTATTTGAAAGTTTTCAATTGAAATCGAATTTTGGACTTCTAAAACAATATGATGCACACACAACGAGTGCTGAGTAAATAATTATGATTGCAATCACATCATCTGTTTAAATAATGGTTTTGTTTTAAAATTAGAAAGTGGTGTGCAATAATCCAATTATTTTCTGTCGTTTATGGTTACAAAATACGAGATTATATTTCATATGATATGTACCTCTGTGAATAGTGTATGATTTCTAAAAATTTGATAACTTTTTCAAATGAAAATTTATTTATAGTAGGGTAGTTAATCATGTTTAAAAAAGTACTTCAAAATATTGATTTCTTTATAAAAATTTAAAAAAATATATATTTTTGTAAAATAAGCAAGACTCCTTGTCAAAAAATTAAAATACATAAAAATTTTATTCTTTTTTTATAAAAGTTTAACCGCTGTCCACCATTTTAGTGACGTATTATCGGCATATAATGTTGGGGATACTGACATAAATAACTACACATTGATAAAATAACAGCACCAAACACTTTAAATTCTGTTGATAGATTGAACTGACAAAGGCTACTTCTAATTTTAACCAAATGACGTCAGATTAAAGCAGCCTTGTGTTTTTAGCCACTTGATATAAGGAAAAATTTCGAATTTTAACTTTAATAAATTAATAGATAATAAATTAATCATGTGCTTTTATGACACAAATTTAGAATACTTAAGAGTGTTTACACATAAATTTTATTTTTGTAAAATTTCATGCATTATTGTATTGTATTTAAAAATAACTCCTAATACAAAATTTCTTTATTCATTCTTACGGTTTTCAACCCAATACGTACAATTAAATGTTTTTTTTTGTAATAATTCAATAATTCTTGTTAAACATTTTCAACACAATTTACATGCAAACAGTTGGAAAAATAATTATATAATCATGAATAAGATTGTTTTATTAAAAATTATAATTATTCGAGGCGTATCAATCGATTAAGTAGTCCCTTCCACGTACTATACTCGGTACGAATTCGGTTTGATTTTACGGTGTTCCAAAAAGCAATTTAAAAAACAATTTAAATAACAGTGCAGTTCCTCATGGTGCAATCTTACCTTTACAAAGTAAGTATAAAATTAATTTGCAATTATATTTGAATACCAAAACATTAAATTGTATGCCAAATAATTATCATGAGCTAAGTGAATATAATAAAGTTTCATATTAAATATGCATTGTATTATTAATTGTTATCTGCATATATTTTACTTACAATGCGAATAACTTGAATAGATAATGAACACAAATAACCTCAAGTAGTATAAACATATTTACTTGTTTATTTATGCGAATAAAATAACACAGGAGATGATGTTAGTTCGTCTAGTCCAGTCTGGCTGAAGATAATGAAATAGATTATTATTTGAATCCTATTAAGTCCATATAGAATGGTAAGTATAATGAGTGATTTTAAATTACTGATGCTGTAAGACATGATTAAACACTTCTTCCATGTAAATGAAATGAATTTAAGTTCATTATTATCTACTAAACTTATTTCTGCACGTTTACAATCGATGAGTGTGAGTAATTCCATTAATTCGTTACAAAATATAGTTATTTTTCAGTGAAGCATAGAAATGTACTATTAACAATGATAAAATTTATTCTAAACTATACCACAAAAAAAATTTGCCGGTTTTTCGGTCAACGATCGCAAATTAGCGATCAAATTTTATATTTAAATAAGGTTAAGAATTACTTTCTGAGCATAAAATCACAAAATGCGGACAAAATGTAGTGCTATCAGCAAAAACCCTTGTAATAATTATTAAAGAGACTAAAATTTCCCATTTTTTGTCTCCCGTAAACCGGTCTATCTCGAGTGATAGATCTTAAAATATTGGATTAATCAACAAAATACTTCTATTATAAATATATATTTATTCTCTAAAACTTTCGTTCAAAAATTTTTTTTTAATGTTCATAATTTTTGAGTTATAGGACATTTGATATAGAAATGCCGACAATTGGCGGGTGTCGTGGCAGCCCAAAGGTTTTTTTATAGCAGGTTTCTTTTATGCCTTTACAGAAAAGAATCGACGAAACGGTCTTGTTTTATTCAATCACAATCAACATCATAATTTTTTAATAAAATAGATATTATTTTATTACATGATTCATAATTTCAAAATTAATATATTTATTAATATAACTAAATGCGCCATTATTATTAACAATTTTGCTACAAGTTGTTTTCTTAAAAATAAAAATTTTTTAATAGGATATGTCTAAATTATGGGAGTACAGTCGGTAATCCGACAAACAGTTTACAAGGCAGTATTGGATTAGCGAATTATCCGACATTAATTAAATAATCCGACATTATAAGACCCCCTATAGTCCGGAATTTTTGTATGAAAAAGTATCCTGTTATCCGACAAATTACAGATCCAATGATAAGATTCTACATGTTATATATATGATTCTACATGTCATATATGTTACATGTAGGATTACAGGGGGTGCTGGACTAGCCAGGGGCCGGATTACCCTTTTACGGATGGAGAAAAACTGAAAAAGATTAATTTGGTCTACTAAAATGTCGTTTTGCGATCAATATTTTCGACTTAATTGACCGATTTTGCAGATTATATAATCTTACTTTTTAAGTTAAGAATACTCCACAAAAACGGAACAAACGGACAAACAAACGGAAATAATGAAAATTTTGTTTGTGGGATCAATATTTTCTAACTCAACAAATTAAAACTAAAATGAATATACTTTGACATATATTGAGTATAAAAAGAAGGCATAGAAAACATAATACCGAATTTATTATTAATTTTTCCCCGCTTACAATATATTCTTTACTCTCCTACCCAAAAAAAGATTCCTAATTAGCTTTGAGATATTATATTAAAAATAGAGCAACGAAGATTTGTTTATGTGCTTATTATTATTATTATTTAATGTTTGAAATATGTGAATTGCATCATGAGAAAATTAAACTAAATAACATTGATCTTTGCATATGTGAAAATTCATTTTTTCTAGTGATGAAATATGATTTTAGTCTATATGAAAATTTTATTTTCAAAAAAAATAAAATAAAAAATGTAACACAACGTAAATTTGAAACTATATTTTTAGGTTGCATACATATAATATACAAAAATAAATTTATGTCTATGCTGAAAATATTTGACAATCATTAAACGAAATACGGAAGAAAATATATTACAAAACATAAATACTGTGATTTATTTTAACGCTTCTGTTAACAAAAACGATATATCTTCTTGGTAAATGATGTATTTTTATACTGAGTGATGATAATCTGGTGATTGTTCCACAAAAAATTTGTTAATATAACACATTAAATATTCTAGTTTCCTTTAATTTGTTCGCTTACGAAAGGATCAAAAGAAATTGTTTCGAACAAATAGTTGAAAAACAGTTAATTATTTCAATATTTAAAATCATAAATATATAAAATAAAACAAAACACAATTAATAAAACAATTGAAATAGAAACTGCCGGAGTTGATTAGATACTCGACATATAATTGAATAAACTGTTTTTTAGCATTCATAAAATACTGAAAATATGATATCTTTACATTACAATAATAATATAATTTGTAATTATATAATTGTGTTTATTAGCTAAATTTGATTCAGGCTAACCACTAGAAGACCATTTAGAATCCATAAAGAAAGTTCTAAATAACTTTGCAAAAAAAGTTTGGATTTGCTACAATTTTAGATCAAATTTGGCTAATACTTTAGATTTTTATGTCTGCCATTGATTAATATTTATGTCTCCGATTTTCCAATTTCCAAAATTTCAACAAACTTCTACTCAACTACCCAATTAGTTAACTAACTAAAGTAATACAATTTTAAATCCTAATTTTAATGAATTAACCATGGTCGATAATTTTTGAAAACAAAAAAAAATAATAGTAGGATCCCATTTGGAAACGAAAGAGAATACTTCAAAAATGAAAGAGAAAATAATTAAGGGGCGACCTGTGGTTGGGAAATTGAGTGGGTAAGTTTTTAAAGGAAAACCGCAGATTATCTCGATTTCCGACAAAACTACAAGCCCTATGGAAAAAAGTTTAAGAGCAACAGACTTGTAGTTTTAACGAAAATCGAGATAAACCGTGTTTAACCTCTAGAAACTCATTCCACTTCCCGACCTACGATCGCCCGTAAATTATTTTTCCTTTCATTTTTGGTATATTCTCTTTCGTTTTCAATGGGTTACAGCCTACAATTTTTTTTTTCACTTTTTTAAAATTTTTAAGCCTTATACCCTGGTCTAGAAGTTTTTAAACCGTTAACATTAATTAATATATTGATATTATTTATCTTACTTAATCTCAAATGAAATAAAAGTTCCTTGGTTCATTTTTATTAAAGCACCTTGTATGAACGAAAATCAACAATCAAATATTCCCACCCACGTTATAAAATTGAACATACTTTAAATTTCCTTTTCTGTCAGTGAATTTTTTATGATTATTATTAAAATCGTTTCAGATTTCAACTACTCTTACGTCGTTCTAACTAGTATTCGTAAGACATCAATTTACTCTCAATGGAATACAATGAAATATTTACCTCATATATTTGTTTGTTTATATTTTTACCTCTGTATAAAATTCGAAAACTGATGGTTACTAAAGCCACAGTTGGATATTTCTGAACTCACTTTGAGTTATACAAAAACGACAAATATTTTCAAATTATTTAATTATTTGTTTATCATCTATGTAGTTTTTAATTTAAAATTAAAGTCGCTGTTGTAATATTTTTATTTAAATTTTCGCGCACAAATAACTACAAACTAGCTATGTATTTTGTATTGAATTGGACACTAATTATTTATTTTTGTATGATATTTGTATTTTTTTAAAAAGCGGTCGGAATTGATCTCTGTATACTAAATTGTGGACACAGTGAACCGTCCAGTACACAGTTAACTGCGGTATAAATAATATTAAAAAATATTTTTTCATAACTCTTCTTTTATCATATAATCTTAAAGTGTATTCGCGAAACACTTGAACAAGAAGAAGTGATTGCCCACTATCACTAACATTAACGCATATAACGTTTCGTAACATTAACGCATATGGCAATTTATGACTTCCTAAAGTTAGCATTAGTCAATTAAACCAAGATTTCCATCTTATAGATCCAAAATATAAGCACGGGTGTTAAATGGTTGAGTTTTATGCAGTATCAAACAGATTTGGTGTTTACAGCTACAAAAAACTACATGCGTGTGTGCATTATATAAAACGCTTATTTAACCTCAGTTTAAATTTATAAAAGGATTCTCTATCGTTTGGTGCTTATTTAATTTTCTCCACAACTTTAAGAAGCTGCTGCCATGTTCCCAGTATTATGTAAACTAGCGGTTCACTGTACACTTCTTGCTCATGGTTCACTGTTAGGCATGAGGCATAAATTATCTTACTGTTAAAATTCGTAGCTGTTTTTAATTAAACTTCACTGCCTATGTTTATTACATTAAGTAAATGTTCAAAAAACTAATTTGATATTACATTTATATAGTATGCGTAACCAACTAGACCAAAAATTTTGAAAAATAGTTTAAAAAATTGATTCAATAAAAAGAAAATTATTAATTCTTTTTAACAATCACTTCTAAATTTAAATATTCATACCCAGATTAAATGAGTATTAAACTAATTAGTGTGTTTTATCACTTCCATTTTATACCTATTTATATAAAATTTTCTATTTGAAATTGAAGTGTGTTTTGGCCTTATATACACAGTAGTCTTGTGGAGTTCACATACAAATTTATTTCTACTGTTGCAATATATACTAGGTAAACATAAGTTCTGAATGTAATGTGTAGATGTTTGTATCCATATAAACATTTTATGACGATGAGACTTCGCGAGTTACACATGTTTTACTTTTTTTTTATTTTCCTTATAAAAAAGCAGAAGAAATACACATATCCCATATATTTCAAATTTAAACATATAGAATATTAAATTTTATAAAATATATGAATCTGGTTTTTTTGGTTGGATAACGTAAACCGGTTTCATAAATATGAAGAGTTATCGTTACAAGATGATTTATCTTGTTTAACAACAGCATATTCTAGTTTTTAAATCGTCATACTTTTCTGGATTTGTAGAAGTGAAATTATACTACGAATACTAAAATTACATATGAAAATAACATATTAGATATGACACAAATTCAAACAAGTAAAAAGTCGAAAGCTCATAATAAAAATACTCCTATAATTCACAAAGTTTTCGCTTCAGTCATAATGCACCATAGAAATTTTCTTAATATTATCGTTATTGTAATATTCTATCCTTTAATATACATGTGAACTACTTGATCAGTTGACTATTAATTATACGTATTCTCAAACTCTTATTCAAAAACTACTCCTTTTGCTGATTTCAATTGTGTACAAATTATGCGGAAACAGTTTAACTTACATTCAATTTTATAAACTATTTTAAAATCTTTTGGAGTCACAATATGAATTATAGTCTTATTAAAAATATAGCCTTTAACAACCGGCCTGTAATAACGAATCGATGAATATCTCATTCATCAAAATCGGTTCATATGGTGGAACATACGAACAAACCCACATACACACAAACATATATAATTACATTCATACTATAGACTGCTAAAAACTGCTAAAAACATAACTAACCTTTTTGGCTTATTATTTTAAAATGTTATTTAAACAATATTTAAATAACAAATTTAAATAACATACGATATATTAAAAAATATTCATTTTTTATTTTCTTCCCTAAATATTACCAGTTTCAATGCACAACTGGAATTAATTGGGGTTTTTAAATTTTAAAACACTGATACTATATATATATATATATATATATATATATATATATATATATATATATATATATATATATATATATATATATATATATATATATATATATATATATATATATATATATATATATATATATATATATATATATATAAATCAGCAAACATTTATAATTCAATTTACATGTGTGTTTTTTAAAATAAGAACGTTTTACTGTATATTCTCAGTAAATCGAAGTCTGATATTCGTTTTCGTTGTCTTTTCAGATTACATTATTAGCGATTAGTTCCCTTTTTTGTTTTTATCTTCATGAAAATATTATCAACATTCTTCAAATATTATCAAATAATTCTTAGCGATAAAAATCTTAAAATAAATTTAACCACATATTACATGGCTTAAGGACCACGATGTTATAAAATGGCAGCTTCCCGTAAATCGCAATTCTTTCCCGTTTATTTTAGTGAATCATTCTATACTTATAAATAAACAATATATAAATAAACAAATGATTCCTAGTTAAAAATGACTCTATGTTGTTTTTCTTTTTCTCCGCGAAAATGCCATTCAATTTTGCTGTCAAGAAGAATATTCGATTTCAGTATGGTGAATGTATATGGTTGATGTCACTACATAACCAATAAAAGATTGGAATATTTACATTTAATCTATAATATCTGTATACAAAATCTAAAATGTATTTATTTTTGATATTGTATATATTTATTACCTTCGCAAGTATCATAATATAATTAATGATAGATATGAGCACGAAACGATAAACTTTTGTTCATCATCATATTTTTAAAAATGAAATATTATCGTAGAAAATTTTCAAAACAGCATCATTCTGTTCATTTTATGATGCTTTCCCAAAAAAAAAAAATATTTTCTCAATTCTCGGTAAAATTATTATTTTATATTTTATACTGTGTTATATTTTATAATTATCGAGATATATAACATTATCAGCACCGTACAGGAAATTTTTTAATAAAACTATTCAACTTTATCATCGAAATGTTGTAGAAGTCTCTGTATGACACATTAACATTTATATTAACCTTTGTTACCAGTTACTATCCAGTTTAAATGAATTGTTATATCTATATACATAAAACAAAGTCATGTTACTTAAACCACTTAAAACTCAAGAACCAATGGACCCATTTTTGTGATTTTAGATTAATATTCGTCCGGAATAGGTCTATTTTCTGCCCCTATGTTGGAGAATTTTTTTTTATTACAAGTTTTCACTTGAAGTATGTAAAAGTATTAAGTATGTATGAAAAATTACCACAGCAACTTGTGACCGGGTCTGCTTGTTTATTTATATTTGCAATTGCCATTTGATAATTAATTACAACAACTTTCCAATAACTGTAATTGCTAAGTCATTTTTGCCCTTTCTAATATTATCTATGACTTTAACATATGTATACTATATGATTCGATATGTACTCTATAGATTCAGCTCGATTTGTGTTTAATGTTTCTAAATATCCCTTTCCCCTGAACCACTTTATTCGTTTATATGACACGCAACACAAATAAAAATATATTATTGGATATTACTCACAAAATTCGTATCACGAGTGTCATTATCATTCAACGAACGTTTAATAACTACAACTATACTATTGTAAAACCACTATAACTTTCAATGTTTCAAAATTGAATTTATATTTAATTATATTTAGCCATGTCAATTTTAGTCGATAAATGTGTTATTTGTTAATGGTTTTAGATTATTTTAGAAAATATAAATGATGCAACTTTAAACTGCGGGAATTATACTACATATCATAGAAGCTTATCTTGTGCCACCCTCTAAAGTAATTTTAGATAAAATACTATTCTGATTTGGTGAACATTTTTAGTTTTTTTTTATTTTTTAAGAAAGAAGTTTGTGGGCCACGTGAATCTGTGAAATTCGATTTTTCGCGACAATGTTTTGCCAAATAACGGAGCAGCTAATCAATTAGCATGTTCTATGAATAAAAAGAAATTGTATACTTATAAAGGGTCAAAAATTTTAACATTAATTGAATCTTAGAAATAATAAAATTGCATTTGGTCCATTTATACCAGATATTAGTTAATTTTATTAACACAAAACAAATTTTTTTATTTTTATGTGCAATTCTCAGATTTTACTTTACTTTTATTTAACTATTGTATTTATGCATTACAACTGTTTTACATAGGTATAAATGGCATTTGCACTTCAATAGTTGAACGTCTATTGGTATATTACGTTATTTCCTTGAAAAATAGAAGTAATTGAAAACATTGCACAATGGATGTTTCGTATGTATGATTCGTATGTATGAAAAATTATTCCTGGTCATGTTAGAAGAACAGAACTCTCATGCAATGATTTTTGTCGTTTTTTTAAAGTCAAAACCGCAGAAAATTAAAAAAAAAAAATATCGTAGACATTCAGAATTTGTGATCAGTACTATCAGAAATTACCATGTCTGAATTGAGATGATAAAATGAACCAAAGTAGGGCGAGGTCAACCGAATTATATATCTATTTTATCCATTAAGTCATAAAAAACAAATACAACGATTTTAAAGCGATATTTAAAAGCATCATTTAAAACAATTATAAATATATATAAAATAATAAATATATATTTATTACCTATAAACGATATAAAACATAGATATGTAATATATAAATTTATATATAAAATTATTCAAACTGAATAATTTTA
Organism: Chrysopa pallens; assembly: GCA_020423425.1. Classification (NCBI taxonomy): domain Eukaryota; kingdom Metazoa; phylum Arthropoda; class Insecta; order Neuroptera; family Chrysopidae; genus Chrysopa; species Chrysopa pallens. The sequence goes on from CM035591.1 coordinate 111,839,321, forward strand.
ATTTGATGTAACATTAGTTATAGCTATTAGTTTAAATAAATTGATGAATCGATATACTAGAGGTCAGTGAAATGTTGTGAAATAAATAAGCCAGCTATATATCTGTATACGTTTAAATGTGAATGTATAATCAGTTTGTTATATGCATTATACAAGTTTGTAATTTGAATTTATGTTGGATAGATTTATTAAAGTTGACTTCACTATACAAGAAAGTAATGTAATAATATATTTTAATTTAATCTTTCCTTTTTTTGGAATTACGGTCTGGAATATTTCAGTTTTTGATGGAAAATAATCAGATTTATGGTTTAAATTTTCTCTATCTATTTATCTATATATGTATCTCCCTATCTCCATGGTCGCTAGATATGGAATTTAATTGCAAATATCCAATACTGGATCGAAAGACCACAAGAAGAAGTGGACTGTTTAACCAAAAAATATCTAAAACAGATAAATTCCCTTACTACAATCAGATTGATGACGCCAAAAGTACACTCTTTTTATGCCCTATACGAGAAACAGCCACAAAAATATACGAAAGAAAGAAACTTTAGATTTATAGTTAATAGATTTATAGTTATCTTCCTATAGATTTATAGGAAGACTTTCACCTATAAATCTATAGTTAAAAGCCTGCTACAGTTAGGAGACGAATGAAGTATTACATGTCATTATAGAAACAAAAGAAAACGGTGGTAGAGAGTAAACGTATTGAATTTTAAAGTCATTACTTGCATTGAAGTAATACTAACACGTTTCCAATGCGGACTACTAGATATAGGTGAAGTTTTAGTCGGTAGGAATCCGATCTATGAGGCTGTCTTAAGCAAAATTTTCTTTTTACAAAAATATACCTATCCACCTATTTCTTTATCTATTTAATCAATTTATTTGTCTATATTTCAATCTATCTGTCTATACTAAAGGTTTCACTCAATAGCAGCGATAGTTTTGGGTCGAAAAACGGAAGTTTTTATCTTTCGCCTTGACGCTAAAAGCAGAACTCTGTTCTTTGAGAGACAAAATGCTATAATTATCAAATATCTAAACCGTGTTTTTCAATATAAAAAAATTCAGAAATCACATATAAATTTACTAGTTGTTTACAGCAAAATGTCAGAGTATATTAATTTTAGTCTAAAAGTTGTCATGTTAGCAAATATTGACCACTAAAACAAAAGTTAAGTAAAGATATTCATAGAATAAAATTAGCTCATGAGCTCAATTAAGAATATAATTAGCTCATTGACGTTTGCCCATCTGTTCGTCTACATGCTTACATCTAGATAGTGAGTTTCACTTTGCGACTAAGCAAAATCTGTTCATTGGATTCAATAAATCAATGACCCAACTTTTAAACTAAATAAGGTGACAGGTATTTATTATATATAAGAATAATATTATGTATTTATAAGCATATGTATAGTATTTAATGAATGCTTATAAATTGCAAACTTTGGCACTGGATCATTAATAATAAATAAATTTATTTGTGAATTTTCAAAATAGCTGGTTTACAAGAATCATAATTAACATGTAAAAACAAATGATAGTGCAATCTATGTGATAATAAATAACAATAAGACAGTATATTAAACAATATACAAAAATAATAATACAAGTATATATTAATAAATTGAAGAATAGCAAAAATAAATAAAGTTTATAAAAACAACAATAATAGAAATAAACAAGTATTACAATTTTTGAGCAAAACAAAACAAAGTGAATTTTATAACAATAATAATAAATATAAACATTAATCAATAATAAAAAAATATAATATAATTATATATGACATATGTCGTATCTAAACAATTAATATTGTTTTTATCTTCACTTGTAAAAATATGGTTTTATATAGATTTTTATATAAAGTACCAAATTCATTATACGATTTATACTTTATTTAGAGAAAATAATAATTAGATAATGTTCGAATTACAATATTAGCTAAAGCAATAATTTTAAATTATTATTCGCAATTATAAATAAAATAATCATTCTTGATTTTAAGCAGTCATTATTACCTATATATATATATATATATATATATATATATATATATATATATATATATATATATATATATATATATATATATATATATATATATATATATATATATATATATATGTTTAAAATAATGACTAATACGATAATATTTTCACCCAACCTGTAACAAATAAGTGCTTCCAACACGTTAAATTTTGCTTGTGAGTATTCAAAATAAATAAAAAAACGAAGCTACATTCATGTGCAATGTAGTTTAGGTGCAATGTATGTATAAAAGTTTTTTGTATTAATTCATTTCAAACGTTTGTTATCAAAGTTATTAAACACAAAACTATTTTAATGTAAATGTAAAATATCAATTTATTTTTAATTCTATTGCACATTTTATTTCAAAGTAGGTCATACTTTAATACGGTTTTTATTATTGAAAATATTACTAAAAAAACAAGTGAATATAATAACTAACAGAGTTAATTGTATATATAGATATATGTTTGAATATCCTTGATTGGATTTATTAATAAGTATTCATGTAATAATATGAATATCCAGTCTATATAGTTATATATAATTGTATAATATATGTTGTTTGTTTCAAAGAAATAAACATTTCTTGTATTAATATATTTTTTAGTTTTAAAGTTGGGTCAAGAATCCATTGGATCCAATGAATCGCTTTTCTAATTCACGAATTTTATTTTACTCTTGATATTAAGAATACGTCAATAAGATTTCAGCTCGTTATTTCTTTTCGTTTTTCAGTTATCGTGATGATGGACAGTCGGAAAATGAACTAATTAGGCAAAGTTTTGACTAAAATGTATGTCGAGTATAAAAATATGTACTACTAATAAATGAATAAAATTTGAAATATACATTTGATTTTTTGTTCAAGTGATTTCTATATTTATTTTTCCAAAATGATATGTTTATTTTAGTCAAATACCTTGTTCTACCGAAATTATCGATATTTCAGACACTTTCACTTTAAACAATAATTTTTAAATTTGTTTTTTACACATTAACGGTTTTAATACCATCATTTAATCATAATCTTTTGATTATTATGTTGTCGTTATCCTATATTTGATATATATTAATAGATAAAACTAATGTATAATGTTTTCAATTCATTTTTCAATATTAATAAAACTGCAAATAACTGCAAAAATGGTAATATTTACATAATTTTTTTTTTTTTACTAAACATATTTAAAAAAATTAAAACTATGAAAAAACAGTTATATAAAATTTGTTTATACATATCACATGATATACATATGTTAAGTATCGAATGTACAAATGCTAAAAGTGTTGATACAATTTAACGTTTAATAAAGTTTAAAATCTAACTTGAAAATTATCGAATATTATTTTAAATATATAAACAAATGAAAAACTGGAATTCCTATCAATATTAAAACACTTTTATGGCCACCAAATCCTAAAATACATTTTATATTGATGAAAATATCTAATTTTATGGTTTTTTCCACTTCTTATGACTGACTTAAAAAAGTTAGTTCCTTTTTTATCCATATTAGTTGTCCAATAAACGTAATTACGCGATGACACTATTTTATAAACAGCTCGAATATAAAATACCGATCCGAAGATACCACCCTCGTAACCTAAGTGCCTCCTATTACTTACATGCCTGTATCTTGTGAATTGTTCAACTGATTTTGATGTAATTTTGAATGATAAGTTACAGGTTTAGCTACATAAGTTACCTACATCAAAATGAATGCCTTTTTACTCTGTTTCGTTTTGCTTGCAGTGTCTACTTCCCGTTATCAATACAGCAGAAAATTTTCAGGCAGATTTTTTGCGACGATAAAACCGAAATATCCATTTGAATAATTGTCCGAAGTACGTAAACAATCCCACATTCGTTTAAATATTTTACAGACTCTCACTTGACATATGTAAAAAATCCAATTATCATTTAGTTTAAACCAATCAATAAATTTGAAATTCTAATAATTTCTAAAACATGTAGTTTTCGCAATTATATTACGTTTCCAAGAATATTATAAACACATAAAAATTAATTCTTCTGTATCATTTATTAATATTTAATACCTTACTCATTAAAATATGATGACCATTAATTGATTTGAAATAAATATTTTTGATTTTGAATTTCAATAAATGTATCTCTTTATATCGGACTCGTTGCGGTGGTAAAATTGATAAATCAAATTTTCATTTAAAAATAAATTAATTATAGTATAATTTTGGATTTTTAAACTTAACGAGTTTTTCAAAGAAAGTGATTGTAAAAAAGTAGGTTTTCATGGGATTATTTTTTCATCTCATATCTAAATTATAACTCAATCGGTCAACCGTTTCCAGATATATTGTTTTTTTATAAGTAAATATTTGACAATTCACCTTCACCAAAATGCCGATAAATTGTAAGCCGTTCATTCGATTTCGATTAAATGTTGCGTGAACTCGAATAATATAGTTGGAGCGGAGGATAATTACTTGATGCATACTAGGCGGTATAAATTATACCTTACGTCTTAATGACAAAGAATATTAAGTTTTCTTTGAGCGGTGCTAGCTTGCAAGTTGAATGGCCTAAGTTAAAAAATTTCTACGTAGTCTGACAAGAAATATTAGTTTATTATGAATTAATTTGAATAATACTTTAATAAAATATTACTACGGGAATGCTACTCGTATGGTACACTCGACTAATTTCTCAGTGATAAAAAAAAAACAATATAATGTTTAATATACACACATATCGCTCTATAACCGTTCTAAACGTTGATTGACTGATCTTGAAACATATAGGTATGTCCAAATTCGTATCATTACAACTTCCCACTGGGATGTTAACAAGCAACAAAGATAAATACTTAGACGGCTTCATATGAGCGAATGTAACAATACATACAGCAGCCAATCTATCTTATTACACGCAATATGTAAATTGTTTATTTTGTAAATGTTTGTAATTATTAACGTCATACAGTTTCGCTGTTAGAAAAATGGCTTTTGTGGTCACCGATCGTATTTAAATGTTGATTCATATATGTAACTGAAAAACATCAAAGGAATAAAATATGAAATATAATATAGCATAATATGCGTTTAAAAATCATTTTATATCGTTTAAATTGTAATATTCAACATTTGGCATCATCCGACTATGGCTTATTGGCATCATTTGACTAGCTAGCTATACCCAGAACTTCGTACTCGTGCGATTCATAAGTTGTGTAGTGTATTTGAGTTATATTCGACATCGGTAATACTGCGAATACCCATTTCTTCATAAACATGAACTTTAAAAAAAACCGACGAATAGTCGTAAAATATACTACAGATGAAACTAGTACTTTTGTGAACTGGATACCTCACTCAGAAGTAAATAAAAAGAATATAAATAGAAGATACGTTACTCATTCCAAAGCTTGATTTTAGTAAGACAAATTAAATATTATAAGTCAAAAAATTAATACTATACATATTAAATAAAAAGGAAAATAATGTATAAATACAATATAAAGTACCCTAATGTTGAGCGAATATGCTCTCGAAACATATTGTTTGAAACCGAATATTAACTATTATTTAATTTTTTTTATAGAAAAACCAGTTTTAGTTTGCCGAAAACAAGTGATTTTTCTCGAAGAAGAAAATGAACATTTTTGAAAATTTAATAGATAATTTTCCGAGTGAGATTGATGTGTCTAACCAAACTCGTCACAATTGAACAAGGCGTTCGAAAGTTACAGCGGAACAAACATAGACAAAAATATAGATACAAACGAAATGCAAAGCTATAGTCATATCGTTCGGTCAATAACTGTCAAATAAACCAATAAAAGAGGACTGTTTATACAGTTATTATGGCATTAGTCAATCAAACGTATGATAAGTTTAGCTTTAAGCTAAAATCACTGCTTCTTCATTATTGCGTAATATGCTTAATTTATCCTCTCAGGTTAAGAAATTTGAAAAATTTCTTACTTAGTGCATACCCACGAAATAAAACTATCTCATTTTAACCAAAAATTTAATAATAAGACCATAATTTACTAAAGCTGCTCCCCAAAACGGGTCTTCAAGTTTATAAAATTGATTTTTTGGATGTATTGATCAGAATAGTAACCGAAACATCCTTACATCAATTGTCGCCTCTAAGCCATGTATTCATGAAATATATTATAAATCAGTTGTATTCCACGGCAAATTTGAAAAATTTGACCTAAATTGGATTACATTTATTCGCTTACATTAAATTTTAACCAAAATTTGTCAGTTACATGTTCTAACAGTTCAACAGATGATAGAGTAACATCAACTGTTTTGGGATTTTAATTGCATATTCCAAATCAGGATGGAATAACAATATTTAAACTAATTATAACTATTAAAATTCCCGAAATTCGTACTTCATATCTTAATGGAAAATTAGTCACATAATAATATGTATAACTGTAAATGTTAATTAACTGATCTGGAGTTTAATTTACGGCGAGTTTAAAGAGGTTATAAAAAAATATTTAAAACAAAAAATCGCTTAATTTGTTCGTAAAAACCATGTTTTTGTAACACAATGGCAATATTTGAACCAAGTTTATCTCTTATTATTTATTATTTCAGTTTTTCAGAAGACTCTTCAGAATGTTATTGTCTTAACTATCTGCTATCGTTAAAATTAGACAAAATTTGATACCCCCTTATATATTTTTCTCGAATTTAAATGCTGTTTATTGAAACAAATGATATATAAGTTGGTGATTTTATGAGGAAATTTTTCAAACTTTATTAAAAAATCGAATAAATAATTATATATGTTTTCAATTAAAAATAATTACTTATTCCATTTCTTCGATTATTTTCCAACCCAATAATTACAATTAAACACCTTTTTTGTAATTATTTAATAATTTTGTTCACTTTGCCTTACAATTTATATGCAAACAATTGAACAAATACTTATAATTACTTAAATGCGAATATTTTATAATAGATATCAACTACTCGTGGCGTATCATTCGATTGATAAGTCCCACCCACGTAGTATACACGGTACGATAAACACATACTTTGTAAATTTCTACATCATCGATCGTGTATACCACTCTCCATATTATTATAAAATTTTTATACTATACATTCAAGTATGTATTTATGATGAAGCGAACCATCATTATACCAAAACCATTTTCATAGTGGTAGAAAACCACTGGATTTGGTAAGCCAGTGGGCAGTAAAGTTATAAAATAAAATTTATGATTATTATATTTATACAATTTTATAAGTTCCACATATGTTACAAATTTATAAGCAATAATTTGATAATTTGATTTAATTAAAAGACATTAACTTTAGTGGACGTTATATTTTTTATATTTTATTTAACATATAAAAAAGAACATTATTTTCATTCTAAAAATTATCGACAAAAATTTTATAATTTTGTGTAAGGCAGTTTGGCAGGTATATAAAACCGCTACGGGACGATTAAAAAATTAGAAGGACGTTAATCATTCCATTCTAAATCTTCTGTATAAATTACAAACCGATTCACTAAACTGTTAACCAGCCATTGCACTTTAAAAAAACTAAACTTTGTATCAAATGAAAAAGCAGCTACTAGGAATTTTGAACTTGTATAATATATAACTTAAACTCAAGTTAACTATTTGAGTATCAATTTATTAAAATTTTATTAAACGCTTTTCGAGAATAAAAATTAAAAACTTGCTGAAAATGTCGTTTTTAACGGAAGAGTTACACTGTAATCAGCTGAGATCTATAATTTTTGTTCCTTTTAACTCAATCTTAAATCGTTTTATTTCATTAAAATAAACTTTTTGGAATATTATTTTATTCTGCCATTAATACATTTATGATTCAGACAATTTAAAATTTCAGATAGAAATCTTAATCAATATTTTTAAATGTACAGTTTTTAATTTGACAGGTTACATATAAAGAACGTATAATATAACAAATGCAATGTATTAAAGTGAACACAATTTATCATCTTCGAAGATTGTACGAACAAAACAACAATATCGTATATTTTACGGTGTTGACTAGAGTTCATACGATAAAATAATATATGAATTTATTTAATTATTGAAAATAAAATAAATTTTTACATAAAATATTAAATTATACTCCTTACTGTATGCAATGTATTCAAAAATTATTTAACCATAAATTAATTACTGATTAAACAAATCGAATATATTTTTCTGTTGCTGAAACAAAACTTTTTTATAAAAGACTTAAAATATTGATAATTTCACTTAAAATTGGCTTGAAAAAAAGTATGTAATTTTGTAATTGACCAGCATTTAATGAAACTTATTTGGAACAATTTTTTTAAATTTTATATAACTACAATTGAAATAAGAAATTCATTCCATATACCGCCACTTGTATCTTCACACCATCCTTAATGTGTTGACTCTTTTAATATCAGGTTGTTGATATATAATGTCATTAATATATACATTGTATGATATAATGTATTATTTATAGAACCTTTGTGGAAGATATACCTAAATCGATTATAACGCTACAAGTAACTGAAATATACAATAAAACATTCGCATTCTAGAAAATATAAATACTAAATTAAAATATTGAATTATTTAAAAAAATGGTCATTTTTGCGTTAAAAATTGTAAGAATGATGAGCGAGATCGCAATAGTTATATTTTTTAAAATACATATAAAGTTAATTCATTTTAAATTTTGAATAATTGTGACAAATTTTCAACATAAAAGTATGTACCTATTATCCGCAGACTTCTATGCTATTCTATACTATTATGGTGCGAATATATGGCTAAATTACTACAGATATAAAAGCAAAATTGCAATAATTAGATCAATCCAAAAGATAATGGTCTACCTAATATTCATATCCTCTACAATTTGATTTTAATTTTACAATGTATTCTGTAATGATATTAATACTGACAGTTTTATTGTTTTTATCATATTGTTTTAATATTTGTTTTTGATTGCATTTTTTTTTTAATATTAATTTTTTGCTAATTTATTTTTTATTTTAACTGATTTTATTATATTTTTTTATACATATCAATTTTATTTCTAAATAAAAAGCTCAAAACATGTATTTCAAATTGAATAATTCGATGATTGATAGCATTTTTGTAATTGGCCAAATTTTTATATAAAAAAAACCAAATATAAAAACAATGAGGTTCTCTAGTAAGATAAAGGCTCCTGTTTTTATCAATCTAGTCAGCCCACTTATTAATTTAAGTAATTTAATGAATTAATATGTAATTTATTACACATTAAATAAAATCTTTTAATTAAAAGGCACCAAAGGCAGTCTAATATTTTCCATGTAAAAACTAAAATTAGGGTGAATCTCATCTTATAATTCGATACATAGGAAGTTGAAATTCAATGATAGTTAATGATAGCTGTGTTTTAGTCTGTATCAATTAAAATAAATTCATATGATCAAATCTTATCAGTTGGTTCTCTGATTGTTTCGATTATTCAAAATACAGGATAATCAACTGGAGCAAATGGAATTAAAGGTTCAATCGAAAATAAATTTACTCATTTTTTACACCACTCTTTCGGTTTTTACATATCTCGAATATGTCGATTTAATATTAACGAAAGTTGATCCGAAGTATTTGCTATATGTAAAACAAAGGTATGAATATAAAATAAAATATTTTTTCTTTTTATAATTTTTATTGTTAATTTAAATATAAATTTTAACAAACTTATTATAAAACTTTATTTGATATTTATCAACCACAATATTGCGTTCATAAACGCAATAATGTATTTTCAATGTTTATAAATGTTTCTTAACAAATTACTTCACATATTACCATTATAATAGTTTTTTTAAATGTTAAGTGTGTAATATATTGTCGTTTATTGCTGTTGAATAAATTGTGTTTCTACAGAATGTAACTACATAAGCCTTTGAAACAAACAATGGTGGTGAATATTGTTATTTTGAGCAAAAAAGTTATTATAATATATTTATAAAATTATTTAGTCTCATTTAAGTGGTGATCTAGAGATACTGAATACAAAGGAATATAATAAACAAGCTTTAACATTTCATTGGAGCTGGGCCTGTACATGTACCAATTATGAACATGTCTGTGAAGTGAACCCATAAGATTTTCCCCAACCAAAAAAGCCTAACACGGCTAAAGAAGTATTCACTTCTAAAAGATACACTTTAAAAGGCGATCTATAAAAGCTTTCGGATACTTTCGGATTCATATGAAAGTTAATAAAAACATTGTTCAAAATATTTCTATTTCTAAAACAATTCTTTTTTTTTTACCCCAATATTGACTGCTATCCTCCCCCACTTTAACTCAAGTAAAATTTTTTGATTATCAAAAGAATATCAAAATGCTAAACTTATTGTATGCCAATTAAAATTAATTAACCACGTATTAAAAAAAAAAAAAAAATAGGGAAACAATGAATTTGATCCTATTTTTCAAATTCTTCATGGTCTGAATACATTTTCAGTTTTTTTTAAAGACCACTTTTTTCACTCAATTGAAACTTTTCGATGAAAATTTTATAGTATAAATCTGTAAGTGTCTCTATTTATTAAAAAACATTTACTAGCATTGAAATATATTGTGCAATAGCTACAATTTTACTGATTAAAATTGATATCCACGCATCAACTATCCTTATAACCTTCGTAAATCCATTCACCTCAAAAATGCACTTGTAGTTTGTTTATTTATACATATATAAGATTTATCATAGATTTTGTCTTTGTAGCTTTGATACAAACAAAATGAAGAAAGCAATAAACTGAAAATAAAAGGATCTTAGCTTTGAGTGATACTATCAAGCATGTTATCAAACGACTTTTACAAAAATATGAAAACTTTATTTCTATAACCATTAAAGTATAGTGATTGACTATATAATATGAAAAATTATTGAAATAACGTATATTTATAATAAATGTATTGAAAAAAATTAATTATTGAAAATTAAAAAATTTCCAAACATTAATTGCATCCACCGTTTGGACGCATTAGGTATCCCATTTTCATAAAAATTTCAATAAACAAATCACAATTTCAATTGTTTTAAGTAATATTGTTCTATAATGTTGCGTAAAAAGTTAATGACATAATAATCATAACTTTTTCTTTCGTTACTTTCTGTATATGAGTAATCTAAATTCAAAACATCATGTTTTGCATATTATGCTAATGTCTAATATTTTCTCTTATTTTTATTTTTATTTCCATTTAAAATAAAAATGTATTTTTTAAAATAAAAGAAAACTACACGCATATATAGGAAGAGAAAAACATACATAAAACAAAAACATATGTTCTTATTGAATTTACCACATGCTGGTGTTAAAATAGGCACAAAAATATTGTTGAAAAGAAAAATAAAAACATTTCAATCCTTCTATCGATTTGTTATACGAACGACAACATATCATAAAATATTTGTTAACATTTCGTCATCATAAATGAAATGTTTTCTTATTGTCATGGAATTTTAAATTGACATTTTATATCGTAAATACCATCATTGTTCTTGAATTTTTTTTTGAAAATATTAAGAAAAATAAAATCAGTAATTCAATTTTATTATATGAAAATCGTTTTCAATTGTGTATCAAAATATTGTTTTGTTAAAACTGTAAGTGGCCTTCATTGTAAGAAAGCATTGGGGTGGATGTAACGCTATTTTCGATTGTAAAAGGATCGTTTATTGAACAGAAAATTAAGCACTATCGCCATTTGTTAGTATAAAAGTGAACGAGACTGGTAAGTATGAGATCAACTATATCGAAAATTCACGATTGAGCTGCTTGTTTGAAAAATACTCATTTTGAAGCATTAATTCGTATTGTTCCTCTACTTGCTTGAATGTCTTCGGATGCTATTATGATTTTCCATTTAGTTTGTACAAAGTGAATGCTGTGACAGTTCCTAGTTCCTTATAAAGTTAGCCATAGCTGCATACCTTCCCCTTCCCATCATATGACTCATCCTATTTTTTTACTTATTCTGTACAATTTTGTATTGTTTAAAAAAAGATTGAATAAAGAATTGAATTGAATTTAATACATAGTGGAAACGTTAAACTTAACAAGCGGCCTTATCAAAGACACAGACACCCAGAATCGTTTGAAGAAAATTAGAACTGTATATGATATAATACTAAAAAAGTTGATAAAATTCCATTTTGTTGACCTCTATAAAAAAGCTGGATATTTCACATCATTCTCCAAAACCGTTATTCGTAGTAAAGAAAAATTATAAGTCAAGATAAACAATATAAATTCTGAATGTCTTGTTATATAATACTTGCTTTAAACTCGTAATTTTGAAGCAAAGTGAATCACTGGGATTACCCAGAAAAATTATTAAAAAAACAGTTAGGAATGATATTTGATGATCGGTTTTAAATGGTTTTCGAAATACTTACTTTAGTTTTTGAATAGAAACATTTATTTTTTAAAATTTCCAATCGAAGCAGTTGCATGTCTTCATCCGAAATTATTTTTGAATTTTTGGTTCTGTATGATGAAATGAAAATAAAATTTCTAAATAGCATAAAACTAAATGTCAAATTTTTATGAGTCTCAAATTTTTTTTATCGCAAACTAAAGGTATATTTAAATGGTAAATGAAATTAATACTTGGAATAATCTGAGGTGATATCAGTGTATAGAAATGTAGTTTTCTTAATTAGAAGTTAAAATAACTTTCTATCGTTTATGTTGTCTTCTGATCTTCTTTATTGTACGATCATGTATCCACTTATTTAGAAATTTAAATAGTTTATTTAGAAATTTTGTTAAGTGGTCAGGTAAACGATATGATAACTTTATGAAGTCATAAAAATTTTAGCAAGGTATCATAATTTTCTTATGACAAACTTGATAAGAAGTTTAAATTAAATATAAGTTGAATTTATGTTTCGATTTTCAGTGGTATCATCCATTTTAACAATCGTAAAGTAAAAGATAAAGACATCTTCTAAAGTAATTTTCAATATATGATTTCTAAGTATTTTATAAAAAAAAAAACTCTAATAATATTTTTTACTTTGTTTCAGATTAGACTCACAAATCGACACGCAAAACATGGTTTTAAATTTCATCCTTCGCTAGGGATATTTAATGAGGTACGTGTGTTATTTCCTATGAGGATCCATGACGATGTATTTCGTCTTTTATTTGAAGATAATGGGAAAAACTTCTGCCTCGTATATCTTAATCGTCTATTAACGTTTAAGTAGCTTTTATAAAGACAAACGTGTAATCTATCAGAGACATCTCACAAAATCAGCACACAAAAAAAAAATAAATTAAGTCTACTCAAGGGGCTATTTCCGAGACAACATGTCACAGAATATCGATTGCCTTTTGCGCTGGTTGCTAAGTCTGCTATGCCTGAGTCCCTGTCTTACGTACAACTACACGTCATTCTCCGAATAACATTGCTGCATTTAAAACCCCAATTTGTAAGAAGATATTCTCTCAACGCCCTAGTCAACTCAATCGACATTGATAACCAAAAATTAAAAATATTCATGGTAGAGAACATTAATTTGTGGTATTCTATAGAATTAATTATGTTATGTGGACAAATAAATTTTCCCCCTTTAATTTATGCAAAACTACTTTATAATATCTATTATGCGACATGTTTCGGATGTTACTCCATATTAAACAGCTAAAATTAAATTGTGTAAATTTACGTACACATATTACATAATTAAAATTAAAAAGCTCTAAATTTAAGGCAGATAATTTGTTTATCTAAAATCTGAGAAAGTATCCATTATTGTTTAAGGTATTGTTTGTCGTTGTTTTGGTTATTTTAATGATTAATCTTTTTCCCATAAAATACGAATCAGTAATAAAAACATATAAAATTCCATTCAAAACTATTTACTATGGTTAACCTAGAAACCGTCAACCTAAAACTGTGTATGCACATGAAATGAAACTTTCAAGTGACTATCATCTTTTTAAAACAATTTTCATGATAAACTTAATTTTGGAGGTTCAAGCATATTTTAAGTAAAAAAATAAAAAAACAGCCCGTATTAGTTATTTAAATTAATCTCAAACGTAGAAACTATTAAATTTATATGATAAATTCTCTGCTATTAATTATTAAAAGATCTTTATAAGTCATTTATGTCTGTATATATGCTTTATAATTTATTTTACATAAATTTTAGGTTGTAACTATTTCTATAATATTATTGATTAATTTATTGAAGCACAGTCATATATCCATTATGTAAGTTACGTGGGTGCTCTAATAATATGTTTGTAAAATAAGTCAACTATTCCCGTATTTTGTAATTAAATTATTATTATATTGAGTGTTAAGAAATAAGTGAGAAAATATTAAGTGTTTAAAATTTGTACTCTATTACAACTTTTCTTCAAAATTTCTATTTCTAAAGTATTATTGATATATTTTTTAGACAATTTAGTATTTAACTTTGTGATAATTAAAGTTATACCAGCCTAAATATCCTCATGACACCTTGATGAAAAATTATAATAATAATTACACTGATTCTTTAACATACATCGTGAAGTCGTTTTCCACGAAATATATATTAGAATTGGTTTTGCTCGAAGTTCTTAGAAAATATTTCATCATGTTTTTGTCTGTATAATTCGTATTTCTTATACATAATATTAATCTTTATAACGGTGGAAGATTATTCAAACGCTCATTGTAATAACTGGAATATGTATCACCCTTGTTGGTTAAAGCTATTTGTTAAAGTAAAAACACTTCGTTCTAGCTGTCGATATCATGGATTTATTCTATCGACAGACGATAGTGGCAGAAAGTGCAAATGTGTAAATTAAAATTGGTTTTTCATTCTAGTGTGTATAGGAATAAACATGAATTTTAAACTAATCAACCTTAAAGAAGATCGAGAGAAATTCGAAAGAAAAATTGTAATTAAACAAAAAGATGTTTATGACATATAAAAATAAAAAAATGAAGAAAGTTGGAACCATGATACCATGTTCCTAAGGAGAGAGAAGGGCCAAAAATAATTTTATGTGATTAAATTTCATCCAAATGAAAAATGTTTCGTGGTAGTACACATTTGCCTTAACCTTAAAAACTAGTGCATTTAAAAAATGAACTTAAATGTAAAAAATAATTTTAAATTAAAAATTTCTAAAAATAATTTATTTCTGATCAATTATCTTTTTAAGTGGGTTCTTATCCATAGCTAAATACTTGATTGGTTTGCGTCGACTAAGAAATGTTATCGACGGAAATTATTAAAATGAAAACGGAAATTTAACGGAAATTTTTTTAAAGTTTTCAATTTAAAATTAATTATCTTTATAATTATTATATTTATTATTTATAAAGTTGCAATGATCCTGCAAAGTTTAAGGTTATACATACAAAAGGACTGCAACACTAATGTATTGCAAATTTATTGCAATTATGTTGAAATACTAATGTATAAAGACAGTTTATTAATAAAAATACAACGTGTATATCATACACACTGGGTATAAAAAAACTAATGAAAATTAATTAAAAGACCTAAAACAAATATAATCATCATTTTTAATTCACTTGAGTAAACTCACGAAACAAATTATATTTAAATTGTCAGGATAAAAATGGGTGTATGGTTTACTACTGGTTTTTAATTATTTCCTTTCGAACATACATACATCTACCATCCACATATTAAACGCGAATATATGATAAAATAATAAAATGTTTTACAACATTAGTTTCACGAACCAAAGACGATAAAAGGCAACATTGAACACGATGGTAGCGGACCAAATAGCGGCCATGCGACCAACACATTAAAAAATATTACAGTAAAAACTGTACATTAATCATTTTATGTGATGAATAATGGCTAAAAAAAGCATATAAAATAGAAACATTTGATTATTCATCCTAATGTAAATTGTAATGTTGCTTGAATGGGTTTCAATATAATCAATTTTCAAATTAATAAATGTTTCAAAACTCCAACATATTAGGGTCTACACTTTTCGATAAAATTTTAATTTAATATTAAAGTTAATTTGTTGTGAATTTCAAATATTCAGGAACTGTATCGAGGAATTATAAATCCTGTACATTCTTCAAGGTATAACTCCAAGAATAAGCCCCACATACAATTCAAATGTTCTGTAATGTTTCATCTAAAAACTATAAATTGAAATTTTAGGAAACTTTATTATGAATTTGTATACGTGCTGTTTGCAAAACGTCAGTAAGTACTGGTAACTATCTTTAAAACTTTATGGTAGAATTAATATATTTTTAGTTTTATTTTGCTGTTAAAAAAATATGTCGAAATTATTTAACTCATAATTTAAAATTCATTTTTACTAATTTTTTTAGTACAAAAAAAAAATCCTTTAAGCAATTACAGTCAATTGTTTAAAGTCTTATAATATAAAACATGAATCCCATAAAAAACAATGATTATGGGACTTAGACGAAGTTGATATTCTCTATAAGTACAACTGCGTCTATTATGAAACAATCAAAGAACCTTACATTTTGTTCGTATCCCACTTCGCGTAAAATTCCTCAATTATAATAAAGCATATCATTCTAAATTTAATATGCTGTATTGATTAATGAGTATTGAATCAGGTAAGGTAATGTAAGTCTAAGGGAACTGACCATTAATTTAAATACATAAAAAATAAAAATGAAACTAGAAGTATATTTTCCAAAATAGATATTTTAAACCAATCTTTGTAAAATAACACATAATAATCAACAAAGTCTAAGATGAAAACAATTATAAAAGAAAAACTTTTTTGTGTCGCGACTAGCTATCTCTCTTGAGGTATCCGGGAGATATGGCCATTTTTATCAACCATATTTTTAACACGCTTTTATTAGCTTCACTCGTATGTTTGTTTGTCTGTAGGTAACTCTCTGAAGTTGGCTGCAGAACGCATCTGAACGGATCCTTTGCATGAGAGTAATAAAGATAGAGCTAGTGCGCGAACTACGCATGCATGCGTGTTTTTTTAGTTTTTTTAAACTATTATATAAATTATTTCAAAATTTTGTTTTAGCTTTAAAATTTTTGTTTTTGTTTTTTAGCTTTAAACTTAAACTTTTTCGTTATCGGCTAATCTGTGACTATGTGGCTTTGATAAGTTAAAGTAATGCTTACATGCTCTTTGACTGAATAGGGTATTAGATCTAAAACAGCCCTTAACTCGGATTAAAAAAAAACTATTATTGAGATTTAATATACAGTTTGATTAGGAGTTATTTTATGGGTTGCATTGATAACCATACTCTGCTGTGGCTATCTTTACCAGAGCTATGAGGCTATCTCTACTTAATCAACAAGGAAAGATGCCCATCAAGATATTAAAATGTATGAGTATACCTTCATAACCATTTTAGAATGAAACGTATCTACAATACCACTCAAATTAAAACAAAAAAGTACAAATTTCTATTCAAATTTTATCACACCGAAAGTAGATATGTACACATTAAATAACGTTTTCCTTTCAAAAAGTCATTAACCGGTGTTTACTTAATTTTTGATTTAAATTCAATGTCACTTTGTACAGACTGCTAGTACCCTACGTTGATACAAGTGAACTAAGCATAAAATTTTACAATCTACGTATTGGTTCCGAAAATCATTGAATTTTTTATCTCTCTCGTATGGCCTTCTCCCTCGGAATTACCTTATTAATTCTGAAAGCTTGAGATGACTTTTTATAAAGCTGCTTTTTTAGAACGGTATTTGTTCCGAGCTAAGTACTTAAATCAATATTTGGAGCTTTACTTTTGTTTTTTCAAGCTTAATATGCTTTATATTAAAGCTTGAATCCAAAAACTGTATTAAAACTTTAGAATTTTAATGTATTTAAAGTAAATAAAATAAAATACATCATTGTGTGAGAAAACAGTTTTTTACTAAAATATTTTTCATCTGTGTGTCTGCTATTATGATATTTTTAGTACTCGTTTTGACGCCAATATAAAACGTTTCTACTGTAGTTGTAAGTTTGAACTCAGAGCACTAAATCATTGCTAAATGCTTTTTTTATTAGACCACCGTACGTCGCACCACAAAAGGTTTAATTCTTGGTCGAATATGCGTGTATGTATACGTTAAAATATTAAGGGTACCGGAATATCAAAACCAGAAAAAAGGATTTTTTTTTATAGTAGTACTTTATATTAAGTTGTAAACAATTCAATAATAACACACTGTCTTAATGGGTTTTTGTAACATATATTGTTATAAAGTTTTATCAAATGCACGTCTCACCCATAACTAAACCTAAAGGTAGAAATTTGCTATGTGGTATGTAATTTTCTTTAAAAAGATAATATATATGTTGAAAAAAATCAGTTTTAGGCTGTGATATGGTTAAAAGTTTAATAAATTTTGAATAAAGATGATATATGTCTCTAAAAGCGTGAACGGCGAAAATAAATGAGTGTTGTATTATGAGTTATTATATACTCAAAATCATAAATAAATACATCGCATAAATTCAAGTATTCCACACAATAAAAGTAAAAACTTGGGATAAAAAATTGAGAGTCAAAATAAAATGATGGTGCGTAATTCTAAATTTTCAAACGGCTTTCAGAGTTTGTTATGGTTACGTCATATTACTTCTCCTATCATATCAAAAGTTATATGATTTCATTAATGGTATATTATTCTATATGGAAAATGGATTGAATTATCATTGACTATAGCTCAGTACATTGGTGCAACTTCTGCTATGGTTACCCAAAAATAAATCATTAGCTGGGTTGCATCATTTTGACTAACCGATAGAGTTAGCGCAAGCTAAGCACATTTTTTTTAGGAATAGTGCTATTCAGTTTTTGCTTTTATTTGAAGTATTGATGTCGATATAAGCTACATCTCTTCAAATAATTGGCTTCTAATATAAGTAGAAGTAGCAATTCTACTTATATTTAAAAAAAACACCACGAAAGAATTCTTAAACTTATTAAGTAACTTACTGACATTATTACAGATAATTCTTTACATTTTAGGAATTTAAGAAAATAACAATTTCTGGAATTAACTTTCTCAAAAATTACGAGAGAATAGGAAATTTTTTTTAAATAACAGTATAGCGCCAAATTTTCTATCACAAAAATCGTACGACAAACGTAGTTGGAAAAATTGTTGAACGGCTTACACTTTGCCGATTTATTATTATTTATATTTTCAATTTAGAAGATATTCTTTATGTTATTTTTTATCTTATTATTACAATTGTCAATTTTAAAACTACAATTAAGTTATATAAATCAACTCTAATATTATAAAGAGGAATCATTTGTATTTTTGTAGCACTATTCAATATTTCTCGTTCACTGCAATCAAATATATTGTCTATTCTGAAATTAAAAATTGAAATAATCTTTTTAAATGCGTTTCATGTTTCAAACATATATTTCCATAAAGTTACAGTAAATTTTTATTTTTGAATCATTATAGCAACTTAAATATGAGTTCTGTTATTTTAAGGAAAAAACTTAAATTGGAATATTACTCATATGATACTATCTAATAATATTTTATTCTAAAACAAATCAAAACTCCCTGGAAAAAATTTTGTGAGATTAACTTAATGTACATCATTACACGACTACAATCATTTTGGGCCTCTATCGTCAATAATATCTATAAGAAACGTGCAAAATCCTTTCGTTAAATATTCATTTTTCAATTTTATATCTTAATCAGAAATTATAAAAAAAAAAATGAATCCCAGAAATAACTGCAATATGACATTCTGAAAAATTAATGGTTCACAATTGAATAAATTACAATCCATTTTGTTATATCGTATCAAAACACTCAGTTATAAATGTAATTTTAACTATGATATAAAGGTAAAAGGTCCAATCTGCTGTACGTAACCTTATTTTGAGGAACTGTTACAGTAACTTTTGTTCTTTTATAGATGGCTATTTATTGAGCTTCAAACATTAATAATTTTTGAAAATTAAATCTTCCGATTCAAGTGCTCTATTGAACATGAATTTTGTTTCCTAATACTGTAAATAAATCTAATATGTGAAAATAAATAAAAAAGTCAAAATAATGACGTAAAAATGAACCCTTTTTGAACTGTGTTCATTTATTTTAAGAGAAATCGCAGTTATCTTACCCATTTCATCAGCCATTTTAATTTCGGCACAAAACATTTAACTTTAACGAAATAAATATTTGCCTCAATTTTTATATTGGATCAGTATAGTGGAGACCGTTTTTGAATTTATCTCAGAAATGAGGTTTTAAATATTTTCTATACATAATCTTCTTGTTATCTAGCACTTTTACAATAATCCTTTTTATAATAAATTTGTTCAGCAAGAAATCGTGAGAAAATATTTTTCACTCTTAAAAACTCCTCTACAGCAACCCGGATGTATTTCGGATTGTCTTGTTTTTAACTTTTGGTTCTGCAATATTTGACACTCATTTTAAAATTATTGTCGCAATAGACAATTTTTTGTCTGGGACTCGATGCACAGCAGCGTTGCATCGTTTAATGGTAAGGCCACATATAGTAGAGCTGTTGTGAGCAGTTTGCCCAGTCTTGAAAATACAATCTTTGCTTGGTCTGAGTGAACCCAGAGAGCGTGGGGTCACGATCTTCCACATTGTTAAGCTGAAACGAAAATTCTGTCACACCGGTTATCGAACCCGGGACCATTAGCATACTGTGGTCATTGGAATACATATTTTCTGAATACCAAACCTTATATCCGTATATAGTCATTCAATCCCTTATTTTTTCTACCAATTCTAAATTAAAAACATGTACTCAAGCTCCACTTACTGTAAAGATCAACTGAACATGTTCTGCTTGAAATATAAAATAAATAAGTACCTACATAAAAGTTATTATTGCATACCGCTATTCTCTGTTTTTTAAACATACTTTTTTATAGGTAAACGTAGATTATGTATAAATTTCTCAGAATTATTCATTGCACATCATTCCCTGAAAATTATGTTATTTTATTTTGTGTTTTGTTTATTATATTGGTTTTGTAAATATATGTATGATATTAGTCCTGGATCTGTATCAGGTTTCGTTCATTATTATAAATTAGTTCAGATAAATATGATATGCCAGAAGATGTAGGAAATTTTATATGTCTTTAGATTTAGCTCAGATTTTGTTTTGCATATCGTGAAAAATACATTGCATGCAGGAACTTTATTGGAGCTAATTTTTTAAATCTAAGTTGTGTGTATGAAAATAAACTATAAATTTTTCCTAAAAGGGGATATGCATACTGTCATAGTCGTTGCTCATAAAATTATTTAAACAAATTGATAAAACTACGGAAACATCAAAACAGACTGATACTGAATTTAGTACGTTAATTAATAATTCCTTTAGTACATATCATCTGAATCTATTATGGATCTAGATTCTGAATTAGTTCGTTAAATTAGATTTAATATATGTGCATAGTGCAGTTTATCAAACTTCAATTAAGAAAACAAATCTCAGAAATGACTTTAATACTCGAGATATATAATATGTCAGAATTTACTACTGTTAGTCTAAAGTTTGTAGCACAAACACAATTTTAGTATAGGTGCTAAAACACCTAATAAGTCAATTTCTGACTGTCCGCCCGTGATCACTATTATTCAAAGAAAATCGAGATAGCAAGCTAAAATCATGGTGACGTATTTGAAACATTAAAAGTGAATGTAATAAATCCTTGACTGAATTTTTAAACTATATAAGATAAAAGAAAGGTTCAAATACAAAAAAATGTTTGTTTTAAAAAAACAAACTTTTGTCTGAAACATTTTCTCGTAAAACATTTGAGTTCTCCACAATTAAAGCTCAAATTTGGTTAATAAACAAATAGAATTAATATGTGAAAATAAAATTTGCACTTCAGCTGCTCTCCTATCTTTTTTGGAAGTTGAGTCATGAATCTTTTGAACTTAATTTTAAGATATAGAATACGCCATTAAAATTTTAATATGCTGTCTCCTTTTATTTTTTAGATATTTTATATTTAAGTGTCTTTAATATTTCGTAGCGTTACAGTCCATAAACTAAATTTAATATCCCCTTATTCAATATTCGGGTATAAAACTATGCACACAAATGGACAAATAATGCATAACGTATAAATAATTCTGATATATCAAATTACATTCGGATATTCAAAGTACGATTAGTAAACCATCATCGTATAACCGCAGCTTTACATATGTTCCTACTTTTATGTGGTGTTTCCATTATACACCTAACGTATAAAAAGTCTTATCGTATCATATTATTAATGGTTATTAAAAAACTCATAACTACTGATAAAGTCTAGTAATTTAAATACACTAATTTAAATGTTATGTATAAAATATGAGCTTTTTTCATGTTACAAGAATAGTTATTTATAATAACTGAGTGGCGAGGGAAAATTAGAATGCATAAAATAGAAAAACTACACAAAATATTATTATAAAAACAAAACTCTGAGATTCTTATACTTCTATAGCTCTGCCCAATACATTTTTTAATGAATGTGTATTTGTGTTATCCTTGATAAAGGATTTGTAAGGGAGGACTCCATTTAAAGACGGATCACACATTTTAGTACCCAAGCACAAATTTACAATGATAAATAAATTTTGCATGATAAGCATAGGCTTTTTTAAAGTGGCTCCCACTAATGTTATCGATTGGCAGGAAACATTCACGATGGAGGATGGAGATGCAGAAGGAGAGTGTTGTAATTGACTTCAAAAAGTATTTTCTTTTAAAAAAGTCATTTCATTCTATCGGAAATAATATTTTATTCAATATATTTATTAACTATAATATATATTATATAATCATAAGTACTATATTTAATATATTATTTCACTGTATTTGACCTGGAATTTCGGTGAAAGTTAAAAGAAAATAATGTATGAAACAACAGTTAAAAAAATGATTTGCGTATTACATATTTTCTTTTCTATTTTCGCTTAGAAATAAAGACATTAAGCACTGGGACCCAATTGATCAATTCTACAGAAAAGCAAATGCTGATGATTATGTACCATAGACACGTTTCTATGGTCAAAAAAAAACTCATATGTACATACGTGTGTATAAAGAGAGGAAACGAAACCGCGTCTCTTGTAGCTAGGAATTCTTGTGTACCCTATTCTAGAATACCCAATCACCGGAAAGTAAAGACACTTTCAAGCACAAGCTGAGAGTTATAATGTTATTATGTTGTTGTTGGAACCGGTTACTTCATTCTTATCGAAGTGACGACCAAGAGAGTGTCACTGTTCGTCAAACCTAACTTACTTTATAAAAAAAAACGTGTGGCACTCGGGGACTGCCGCGGTAAAGCTATTGCATAGCATTTTGTATCAACTTATGCAATTATAATTTTTTTTTTGTTTTTTAATTTATTTTATTCATGCAGTATTGCTTTTTCTTACACCTATACACCTATATACTTTCTCATAAACAGCTGCTTATGTATTCGTCCGATTTCGGAGCAGCTCGTCTCGGTTCGTCAAGCCACATCTCCTTGCCCGTCGGAGTGGGGAGCGTGAGATTTTTTCGTTACGGAATTTCTGGATTCGGTTCCCGCGCTCAAGGCCCGCGATAGAAGCTATGCAATGATTCCGGTAATACTTGAACAATACGATATGCACACTTTATATAGTTGACAGTTCGTCATACTGCTAGTGAGAAGAGATAAAGAAGTTTTATTTTGAATAGATAAAGAAGTTTTATTTTTAATTTCAAAATTAGATTTTGGTTTCTATGGAAATGATTATTTGTAACATATCAGGTTTTTTCGTTACGGAATTTCTGGATTCGGTCCCCGTGCTCAAGGCCCGAGATAGAAGCTATGCAATAGCTTAAAAAAGTATTTGTTGTTCAAAATAAATAATTGTATCGTTAGGTGGTTTGAAAAACGATACATGCATACACTGACAACCGAGCAGTGGTTAAATTGATTAATTTATTTTTATTATTATAAGTATAAATATAGAGTGTAAAAAAAGCCTGCAATAACTCGAAAAATAATGAGTTTATACAAAAAATATAAGACTCAATGTTTTCATAATACATGTGTTTTTCATCGTTTGTGCTCGATGTACTTGCAAAAAAAGTATTTCCATTTGAAACTTTTGAAACTTTTTTCTTGTTAAATAACATTGAATGTTCATTGAAACGTAAATTTCAAGACCATCACTTTTTGTTCTCTTCAACTTTTGTACCAATCTTTTTCTACATATAGAATATAATGGAGTATTTTGTTTAGTCTCAAGTTTGTTACGCTATCATACATCTACCGGGCACACAAAATAAGTCCATTTCGGTTTGTCCTAAAATATAACATTAATTTAGCATTTGTAATGCAGCAAAATTGATGAATTGGATGCTGCAGATCCAAGATCCAAATTTTCACCCATATAAAATTCGATTATAAAAAATGATTATTTCTTTCAATACATATAATTCTCTAGTTTTTTTTTAAACCATTATTTTTTGAGTTACCTCTGGTGTTCCCTTTTTTGTTACACGCAGTATATCTATGTTTGTTACAATTTATGAGTGACAAATTTAATACCAAATCCATTTATACATATTTATATTCCTACACACATTGTCGATTGCGTGCCTACACCATAGAATGATTTTTTATCTTTTAATAAATTATGAAAATTGGTTTCCGTACAGGAAAATTTTAATAAATAATAAAAAATTCATTTCAGCAATATAATTATGATTAATTATATTATGTGCATTCATATCGAATATAAATCAATATATCATAAATATAAATTGAGAACAACATGAACGTTTTACAATCTAGCATTAAATTTTATACAAACACAAGGTACATACAATTCATAGTGTGTATGAACTTTGTAAACTTGGCCAGTAGTTTTTTACATCCAAAATTTCATTTGACAGTTGACATTAATATTAACAGGTATTAGGTTCTAGATTACTAAGACCGTTTTGAAAAAAAATTGATTAAATTGATATTAATCTAGATTTTCAATTGTTTTTGCATATGGCAAATACAAAAAACTATTTATATATTTTTTAATTTTTTACTTTGAACATTAATTTTCTATCATTTTTTTCTTTTGAAATAGATAAAATAATATTAATAAAAAAAAGTTGTTTAAAACGCCAAATCTTGTAGTTATAAGATTTCAGTTAATTTGAATGAATTCCAGATAAAAAATTTTGAATTTCATGATTTAACAATAAAGACAAATTCAGATAATTGAATATAAATAAAACAATTAACAAATAATTGTAAGTTGTGACGCTAAATACAAGCATTAATTACTAGTTAGCCATAATATCAGCTTTGGTAGCTCATAAACATTAACTGATACTCTGTGGGTCCAGGTTCCACGCCCGACAGCTGTGAAATGTTTTCGCTTCCTTCCGGTAATTTATACAAACTCAAAATTTCTCTGAGGTAGTATAACAAAGTTTTTTCCATATTCCATTTTACGCAGAAAAATGAATTTCTTATTGCAAGAAACTGCTATTTCAACATCATTTATTCAGTTTTAATTGGATGGTAAAATTTTCATAAATCGGGAATAAATTGGTGCTAATAAATTTTTAGTGTAAGTTTTTTGTTTAATTTTTATTTGAAGAGGCATTGATACCAAAAAAAAGCCCCACTAAGACATGTATACAATATACGTTGAATTTCTTCCAATTTTCAAATACTACAAAAATAATAAAATTTGGTACCAACGGTCACCTATGAAAACGAAGGACGGGCATGTCAAAGAGTTTTTCCGCAAAAAAAAAAAAAACTAAATTAAAAATAAAAATTTTTAATTTTTTGTTAACAAATGATTACAAAAATCTTGTAGACGTTAACGCCGTCTATTTTTATGTCAAAATAATTTTTATAACATGTGGACTGAAATTATTTGTGCACGATTTGAGATATTTCTATGCGAAAATTGAAAGATAGACAATGTATATTAAATTTCTCATTTAAGATTGTCTTTCTTATAGAGGCCCATGTATTTTGTCAATGTTTCTTTTAATAAAAAACATCGAGCGAGATATTTATAGAATTCTTTTTCTAATTACTATCATTTTCGATCTACAACAATTGTGTTTCGCTCCCTGATATCTCTATGGTGGGCGAAAATAATTACAAACTAAATAAATTTTTGTGTAAAGAATCATTTTAAATAAAAAATGAATAAATATACTTTGTTCAATGTTTGACACACAGAAAACGAAATTAATTAAAATAAAAATAATATTAATTGTCATTATAATTTTAATTGAACAATAATAAAAATGGAATAGAAAGCGAGTATACATTGTATGTACCCACAACAATTTTTACTTCTATAGGCTTAACGAATATTATTCATTGACCCAATTAATTTTAATAAACATACATTTTTTTTTGTCTTCAACTAAAAAGCAACATAAATATAGACAATCAAATAATAAAAATAAATAATATAAAGTGTAAAAATAATGAAAACAACTCAAAAACAAAACCCTGATATAATTGATATATAACTGAAGTGCTTTTTAATCAACATTAATTATATTAAAAATATATATTTTTATAAATGTTTGTATAATGTAATAAATTTTAAATAAATAATATTGCTTTTTTTCAATGTAAATCGGAAAATATTAAACGCGTTTAAATATATATATGAACGAAAAATTTGAATGACATAAATAAATTTTTATTTTATTTTTTTAATTCAACAATTTTTATTCCCCCACCCAGACCTTTTCAATTTGATAAAAATAATTTGAAATTTTGGTATGAATTTGGAACTTTTATTTTTATTTTTCAATCATTTCAGTTCGGGAAGAATATTTTTGATTCACAGTATCGATTTTTTCATACAATTTTTAAAGCCGAGCTATAACAAAGATAATTAGTCAGCTTGCTCTTCAAATTCCCTGATTCACTGATATAGAAATACTATGTGTAAGGGCTTTTACTAGAGTCGAATCTTATTGATTAAAGAATATATTTTCCCACCATAAACTATATTCCTCACAATATCTATATGGTTTTTGTCGAGAATTTATGCGTTGCGTTGTTTAAGCATTTCTACTTGTGTCAAAATTGTATGCAATTGGTTTAAAAGTATAGATAAAACATACGATGGAGAACTATTACTTAATTATAGGTACGTAATTACCAAATTCTTACCAAATTTTTTTTTTTATTGTATGTTGTAAAAATAAATAATTAAGGTGAAACATATCCATTTTACCGTCATTAGTCTGAAACAGATAACATTCGTCTGAGACAGATAATATTTATCAATAATACTTACTTAAATTGGAAAGCATTTTGAAAGTTATAAGTCTTTACATTTGTATTTGTTTATAAGACAGATTTACAAAGGTAGATAAAGGCAGATTTACAAAGGTAGATGAAGGAAAAGATAAAATTATCCTTATCTACAGTTCATAATTTTAGCAAGAATTTAATATTTTACACGATTTTGCAAATACCTATTAAGGGAAGAATCAAAGAATATATATTATTATTGAAAGGCACATTAAATATGACGCGTTATTTGATTTTACTGATAGCCCATAAAAAAAACTGCTTGATTCATTTTTAATGTGATTATGATGTCATATTGTGGTGCTTTTACTTATAG
Source organism: Chrysopa pallens (assembly GCA_020423425.1). NCBI lineage: Eukaryota > Metazoa > Arthropoda > Insecta > Neuroptera > Chrysopidae > Chrysopa > Chrysopa pallens. The sequence goes on from CM035591.1 coordinate 111,867,065, forward strand.
TAACAATCTTAATACACCTATTTATATACAACATATTATAGATTATCATATATTTAGTATCTTTAGGATAGCGTTTCAAAAGAAAATATTTTGATTTTCGTTTTTAACTTTGACTTCCTTATATGAAGAAAAATGAGTATTCAAAAAGTATGAGCAGAAAAACATTGACTTTGTGAAACAGAAAGTTAAAATATTATTATTTTTTTTTAATCGAGTGAGTGTCTTAGTACTCGCAGATGATATGCAACATCTGATATACTAGTTTGGTAATAAGCAAAATTTTATCCTTAAGAAATGAGTTAAGAATTATTGAAAATGAATTTTCGTAATGAAGAATAATTTTTGTAAAATAAAATTCTCTTCTATTTTCATTAATTTATTGATTTTATTTTTATTATTAATTTTATTTTAATTTATGTAAAAATCAGTTTTAAAACATTTTACACATTCGTTATGTAATTTCACAGATTTTTCATTATGATTTAAAATTATTCATACATTGTTAGAAATTTGTTATCGCAAAACTAGTAAAACTATTTTAGAACGAGATTAAATTTAAAAATCGGTGTCAGATATTTAAGGTCAGTTCAGTGAAGAAAGCAGACTTATAAGGGATATGTAAACAGTGTTTTTAATATATGACAATTAAACGCAAACCGAGTTCTTCAAATATTTCGAACAAGAATTAAAATTTCAGAGTATGAAAAAGCTCTTTTTTCTTACCTAGTTCCTGACCGAACGTAATATGCGATTGTCTAAGGCAAGACCTAAAATATATATAGAAATTATTTGGAATCGAATTTCAATAATTAAAAGATTATATTGGTTGATCACCGGCGATACTTGTTTTTATGCTCGACATACATGGAATATATTAGAATATATAATTTCGTGTCTAAGCTTTGTAATGCTAGCAAATATTGATTGTAGTTACAAAATTTTATTTTAGTTAGTTTTGGGAATTCAAGGCCTAAAAACTTAGCTTAAATTCGTGTGGCAACAGAATAAATCCATTGGCTCCAATATACCCATAATCCAACTTTTGAACCATAAAAAATAGAAGAAAAATTTAAATATAAACTATTTTTTGAAATTTAAATTTTTATTTGAATAATTATTCCTTATATGGTTTATATTCGCTACTATTTTAGCTGTTTATCGCAACTTTATCAAAAAAACATTATGTATTTATAACTATATGAATTGGATATTTATAGAATTTTATGAATTCTAATGATTTAAATCAGGGGTCTCCAAACTTTCCATATTAGTCCATATTAGTAATTAATCAACATAAAATTAAAATACTTCAGTAAATTAAATTTAATTTGCTACAAAAATTATCTTCTCTAAAAGGCAAAATTTTAAAATATAAACTAAATTTAATTTGCTATAAAAAATATGTTCTCTAAAAGGACAAAATCTGTTCGCGGGCTGGATGTCTCTCGCGGGCCGTAGTTAGCAGACCCCTGATTTAAATAGTTTAAACATTAATACTCAACCTTATGTTGAGTATTTAAAGAGTAAACTCTATTAGTTTTACCATTATTTGTATATTATTTAGTATACCTAATATGATTTATAATACTGAACCGTTCAATCGAGTTTTTGTACACGTACACTTTATTTTATTTCTTTATCCCTTACAAAAACTATGAAGTATGTATAATAATGAAATATATAGACATATTTGAAAAAAAAAGGCAGGCGAAAAAAGACAAATATGGAAAATAAAGCGATGAATGGAGAATGTAATATGTTTGATATTATATTAATATTTTAATATTATATCTTTCTTTACATTATATTTTTCTTAATATTATTATATCATTTTCAGAGAGAAATCTTGTGTGCACAGTTAGTTCTGTGTACGATTTATAAAGGTTTTTATATACTGCATGTTCAAAACCGGAAATCAAAATATTATATTATTCATTAGTTTTTGATATTTTTTATCATATTTAATTATTTAACCACTTTAATGTCGTATAAAACCAATAGAACAATTCGTAGATATAATACAAAGTTTTACAACTTATTAGTTATTTATTTGTAAATGAAATACAGTCCCTGTCCCAGAAAAAATTTCTTTTAATGGTTAAGGTATAATAAATAACCTCAAAATCTATTGAAACCTATAAAGGCATCTATTTAGCTTGATACGTAATACCTGAAACTATGGCAAAATTGGAAATGAATTAGCAAGAAATGGATATAAGCAGAAAATATAAATAAGCGTTTTTTATCCCTTCTTTTGTCCTATTATAGGGCCACTGTTGTATCTGTGTTACGCTGTTTCCAACAAAGAGTCTGTGTAACGGGTAAAGTGGTAATAGCCAACTTGCGCGACAAAAATTATGTTTAACATATCCTTTTAGTTGTTTTGATTCATATATCCGATATACTTGTTTTTGACAAACATCTTTGACAATACTGAAGGCTTTCAGTCAGAATAAGAAAATATGAAGATAGAATAAAATAATTACAACTTGAATAGATTAAAAAAGAATCCATGTTACTAAAATTAATTCAAAGATAAAATAAAATAAATATTAAAGGGGAGATTACAGAAATTTAAAATGAATTCAATAAGAAATAATAACAAATGAGTGGATTACAATAGTTTGGCTGCTCGATAAGATCAGAATTATTCATAGAGATCCTAGACAGTAAAAACACATGTTTTACGTAATAAATGAATTTATTTATTTATATATTAAAAGTTATCCCACAAATTACAAATTAAAGTTAGAAGTATCAAGTTTTACTCATTATATACAGTACGTTTATTCTGCGATTGCCAGTAATTAGTAACCAAACAAAAATTGCGACTTCCATGTTATATTTTTGTCCTTAGTCAATAGCGAGTTGGTGTAGCATCACAGTAGACCTTATGTTATATCTCTAAGTATCGCCTGAAGTTTCCACAAATAAAAGACCAAGTACTAGACAGCAAGTAATAGGTAACCTAATTTTGAATTAGTGGGAATGTGTTGTATATATTTCACGTTATTTATAATAAACCGGCCTAGTGGGAAACGGGCTCGTGCATGAATGGTTCCGTATCACTATCTATACCCCTTCTTCCCTTCCTTTAATATTTTTAAAGTACCTGGTTTCTAGTATATGTTTTTAAAGTGGCAACCAAAATACATCATCTGTGAAAATTTCAAATATTTAACTATCACAGTTCTTGAAATGCAGCCTGGTGACAGACGTACAGACACACAGTGGAGTAGTAGAATTCCATTTTTTGCTTTGCATACGTATTTGGTTTGTTAGTTTTGATCTAGAACATGGGGGAATTAATCTCATATTATTCATAGGCACTTGACTGTTAGATAATTTGATAATATTGCATAAGAATTTGCATTCTTACACTTCTGATGAAGATTTCTTTAACAGATAACAGTCCCATACTCAACATTTTTCATGCGGAAATAATCATTTTTTGTATTCTTAGAATCCCCACAAAATATTTATATCTGTAAACTTATCGCTTCTTGACAACTTGCCAAAAGCCTCTAAGACAAGCAAAGAAATGCAAGGAAATATATAGAAAATGAGATTCTAGCTCTTGAAGTATTATTAACAGCCAAATTAATTAGAATAAAAATATGTCTAGATTTAATAAAACAGTGTTACTTTTCAAGGAGAAAATGATAAAAATTTAACAACAAATAAATTAACAAATTCAAGATTATCTACTTTCAAGACAAATTTAAACTACGAATGTCGTACACACCGTATCTATATTTTTTATACAAATATATTCCGTATCCTTAACGATAGAGAATACGTTTTATTCTTGATATTTGAGTAAAAGATTTCCTTTGTGGCAAAAATATTATATTAAAAAATGAAAATAATAACAAAATATATATTGTTATTGTTATGATTATTATTGGTATGCTAACTTGATACGTTATATATACGTCATGTTTGTATATTCAAGTATTTTAAGTTTACAAAAAGCTTTCAAAAAGGCTTATTTAATGAGGAAATAAAATACCATCAGGAAATCTAGTATGCTTTTACGTAGGAAATTATGTAATCATTTTTTTTCTTTTTTTTTGAATGAAATAAAATAATCTTATGAACGTTATATCTTCTGAATACCCAACAAAGCTTTTGAAATGAATTATTTTTTGTTTAACGGTATGTTCCTACAAATTTTGTCTATTTTTGATGATATTCAATTTTTTATTTAATAATTAATATTTATTCTTATGAAATTAGTTCAACACAACTAATTTTAAAGTATCGAATAATGTAATATCGAAATAAAAATTTGGGTACCATGTAAATCAATTAAAAGAATAATTATAAATTAAAATGCACTAAATAGCCTTTAAGAAGGATTATTAAGGTTATTTTTAATTAATAATTACTCTACTAATTGATCGGCACCAAATTTTTGTATTTTATAAAATTATATGTCGTTAACTATAGCATACTAAAAATTTGGATCATTATTTATTAATTAATTTATTTTTTTCTACGAATGCCGAGGCAATTTTCTAAAAACTTTGTGTTTGTGACAGCATACGTTCTTTATAAATAAGCTGTCAATTAAAACCATAACAATTAAGAATATTGGTTTTTGTGTTAATTATTTAAATTCTTAAATTGCATCATGTTTTTTTTTAAATAACATATTATTTCAAGTTTATTTAAACGAATTAAAACAATTTCAAAATGAGTTAAAACGAACAATTGGTAGTAGACTTGACGTCTCGGTAGAGTGCGTGACTATAGTGTTACCGGCCTTTGTTATGCACCAAATATTTTTCTATTAAAAACGACATGATCAGCCAGTTTTTATATTTTTATCGAAAACCGCTTTGTGCATTTTATTAAATTCATGCTCAATTAGTACTCTAGACTCTAGAGTACTATCTTATAAGAATCTAGAGCATAAGTAACTTATTATAAAAGTTTGAAATTTCTGGTAGATTTTTTTGGTCAGTTAATAAAAATAAATTTAATCTGTTCGGCTGACGAATCTGCTTAAGAAAAAATGTTAAATTATAGTTTTTTTAAATTGCAATAAATTTTCTTAAATAGTTGAGAGAATTGGTTTGTAATTTATACAGGTGATGTAGACTGGAATGATAAACGTTATACAAATTTTTCATTCGTTACGTTGCATTTTTTTAAACATTCTTAGAATATATTAGTTAATTCCATCGCAATAACCTGAAATGCAATAATCCATTGACTATTTTCGTTATGATCATATGATTCCAGTATGAAAATATTCAAATTAAAAAAAATGTATATCTCAGTTTATTTCATTTAAGTTAAGCATATTATAAAAGGTAAGAATATGAGACAGTTGACTTCAAATCAAATTCAATATACAAAAACATTAAAATTTCTTTATATCAAAAATTTTTTTATTCTCATAGTTTCCTGTGTAATATTTACACACGAAAATAATAAAAAAATGTATATACAATATTAATATGACTTTGTTGTATATCGTGCAAAATTTTGAAAGTTATATAAAATTTTATACAAATAGACGTTATCCTTAGGAAACAGGATATATAACGAATCAAGATACATACCTATTTTTTAGTTCATTTAGTTTTTACTTCTATAAAATTTTAACTTTTATCTCAAAGTAAGAAATTATATTTCTGGTTGAATAATTTACGCAAAAATCAGTTTTTTCAAACAAAAATAACATTTACAAATATAAAAAGTGTATATATAAATATATAAAAGAGGCAGTACGTCCGTTATTTTTAATAATAACCACAAAAAAAAAAAACATTTTTATGTAAAGTTCTATATTTTGCGTAATTTTTATTAGAAATGTTTTCCTCAGTTTTTCAAATTTTCAAATAATCATAAGTATTGTTTTATTTTACTCCTTTTTATAGTTTCCTTGGAGTTCAGGAATAAATCTTTTTCGTATATTGTCTTCACGATATTTCAATTTAAAGAGTTATTTAGTTCCTTGGCCCTACCGCGATTTTTCTGGCATTGTTGGTATTAATCGAAAAATTGTTGCATTTCTTTGAGAAGTAAGTGTTTTTCTGTTTGAAAGTTCGAATTGCGTCCACATGTTTCAAATCTTCGCATATTTGTTTTTTTTTGTAATTGCAACCAGAAAATCATCCGATTACAATTTCATGAACCATATTGTTCGACACGTAGCAGTACGATCTAATCTGCTGTTTCAGAAAATCTGGAAACAGCAATTTTCACGTTGTTGGATATTGGAAAATTGCACGGACTTCAAAATAAAAAACGGCTGAATTTTTAAAACTTGCGAAGAGGTAAAAAAAAGTTTAATAACAATTAAGTGACATTCATTTTATGCTTGGTAATTATCATTCTAAATAACCCATATGGAATATACGTTTCAAATACTTCATGACCTTATGATAATACCGCTCCCATTAAACTCTTCTAACTTTATAGGAATACATTCTGTATTTATAAAAACTGTCCTAGAATTTTTTTACAGGAAACACTATTTTTCATTACCTAAAAAAGTACGTAGTAAAAACTTTTCTAAATTATACAACACATAGATATTATAAGAATGTTTTACACAAAAGTTAAATTTTGTTTTGTCAAACATGACGACTACAATGTACTAGTTACGAAATCTTATAAAAATACTCACCTCTGTATTTAAGTGTTGCAATCTACGATTATAGACTAACAGCTCGGAGGCGAAGAGGGGTTAAGTAAAGGTTTTAGGCTGGGCAATATTATATGGATGAATCACGTAAAGCTAAGTACAGTAACCATGTTCTGGCACGGCATCCGTTTTTATATATTTAAAATGGGTGATCGTTAAGATGGGTACAAAGGGTAAGAGTTAGAAAACAAGTTTTAATTAGAAACTGGAAAATTTAAATATCTACACAGTAAAGGTTTTTTTCTCTTTGGTTACTTAACAAATTAAAGAGCTTAAGCGAATGGAAGTTCTTCATGGACGAAAAAATAAGGTTCTCAAGTCAAGCACGTATAATATCGCGATTATGATAATTCATTTAATTGGACATGGTATACCTAGAAGTAGCTCCAATATAAAATTGAAAAAAAAAACTATAAGAGTAGGAAAACAGAGAACGATTGATTGTTCACTCAGTGATTGTAATGTATTACCACGCATAACTTTTTATAGACTTATTTTAAGATTTCCCTAATTAAATTTGAATCAATAAAAATAGGAATATTGTAATTAAATATATAGAGGTCTCGCGAATGTTTTAGATCTGATTTTTTTATAGTCCATATAAAAATAAAATCTTTTGTCAAAATAACACCTTGGGTTTTTTTAAGTAGCATACATTCATTTATTCACAACATAAGACGAACAGATATTCACCATTATAGAAGTTTTGAAATCACACTTTTCAAGTAATAAATTTTTACACTAAAGTGAATACAATATAAATGTGTAAAAATAAAATTTAAAGCATTTGAAGCATAATGTCTGTTTGTAACACACATATCTATCTCTCTTTCTATATGCTGTTGTTGCCTGCCTGCCTGCCTTTACTTGCGTTCGTTTTAGTTTAGTGTAAGAAAAACATCTTTTTCAATGTATAAATGTAATGCGTACAGGATGTTCATACGTGTTAGCAGTTTAATTAATTTATGTACCATAAAAGCTTCCCAAATTAATTTTCCAAACGCTCACTAAGAAGTTAAAAAGGACTGTAATTCATGTTTGCTCAGAAAAAAAGTAGGTTTAAAAGAAAGAAAAATTTGAATATTGCAATTTTCATTTTATTAAAAAAACCGTCATTCGAAAAAGGTCGTTACCTCTTTTAGTTTGAAAACAATTCCAAAAGTAGAAGCAGTTGATTTAAATAAATAAATAGCATCAAAATAGTTACATTAAATATTTCTTCCTAAATTTTTTGAAAGAAATTTTTCTGAATTTTTAATTTTCAGTAAATCTGATCGATTGAAATAAACAGACAATTCAAATTGCTTAATTTCATGTATATTTTATTTAACAAATATTGTAATTACAAATTCTTAAATTTAAAGTATTCAGGCAGTTCGACTAGAACCATTTTGAAAGTTTTGGTGTTTTCAAAGCTTAATAGCATTATAAAAAATGGTTTTAAATTTTAAAAACCATTATGCAATCTTGAAGTATACAATATCAACAATAGTCTTAAGTCTGATTACACATTTTATTCTAAAATCCATAATATTTTATTTTCTAATAGACATTTTCCAAATATTGGATTGTGGATATTTTTGTCATAGTAAGTGTGACAAATTATCCGAATAAATTTTTAAAAACTGGTGGTATCGAAAAGAAACCTATCTATCCTTAACTCTTAGTTCTGTGATATTCTATGTTTATCGGTCGTCAATTGAAATGAATAAATTGAATAATTTATTGTCCGGGCATTACGATTAAATGACCTCATGAATTAATTATCGCATAATAAATGCATTATTATATGTGCAAATAAGTTTCTTATTTCTAGAAATATTATTTGGTTTGGAAACGAAGTAAAAACAAAATCTTTTAAAGTTACATCCTGTAATATGGAAGTATATATATATATGTTATTGGAGCTTCTTATTTTAATGTCTTTTACTTTATTCTTTACATGTCATTGAAATACGTTTGCTATTAGTTGGCAACTATTCAGACGAATAAAGATTTTTTTGTACACAAAATAGAAAGATGCTAAATTTATGGTGTACTATCTCATTTACTATACAAGTTTTATGTAAAATTTTTAAGTTTTGTAATTGTTGACCAATTTGCAGCTTCATATGCTCTACTTAACGTTATATTAACAAATATTTTGTATGAAAATATTAGAAAATTTTAGATACAGCAGGTACACAAATGTATAAAGAATTGATTTTCTTATAGTGTTTTAAGTATCTTCAATATTAAAAAAGAAAAAAGTTCGAGTCACAATAAGCCATTTTTTTTTCCTAGGATTCGGTGTAGAGTAACTTTGCCTTGTTTCGCACGGGACATATAGGGGAAGTATGGTCACCATTTATCGCAGATGCACGTAGCACACAATTGCATTTCGTCGATTTTTCTACCAAATCAAAGAAACGTATTTATGTTAAGCTGGATTATATCGTTTTTTCTACCCAATCAAAGATGCCTATTTATGTTGAACTGGATGAATCCAGAGAACGTATGGCCCAGATATTCAACATGGTCAGACTGAACAAAAATTTCAAGGCATCGAACCCCGAAACATTAGCTTAAGAACCTTCGCTATCGTATATCACACCTTTCCAAGGCACTCACTTATCCAAATACTGTCTGTGTCTGATATATATCGGTTGTGAAATAAAAAAAAATTATTTTCTTGTTCTGGATAGAAACACAACATACGATTTTATAATGAGTATAGCCTCCACACGTTTAAATTTTTAAAATTTAGTCACGAATAATCTGAGCTAACTTGGACAGAAATGCAACACACGATTTTATAATGAGTGACAAAGAATGAGTAATATTTCTTACATATTTTAAAACACAATGTTTTCAACCTTATGTAGAGTTTTTTGTGATTTCTTATTCTTGATTTTTAAAATGAAAACAATGTTATACTTATATAAAAATGCTAACCTGCCTTTTTACAAAATATGTTTGCTATATAAAAAATCTCCTATTAAGTTTAATACTTAGTTGATTCAGACGAATGAAGTAAATTAATTTTCCTAATAAACATTCCATTTTTATTTATTATAAATTATTTATCTAGCCACTGTATTGAAACTTTAATAATAATTAACTTTTACCATTTAAAAATTCAATATATTTTTGTGTATGTTGATAATCAATATTCATTTTATGTGGTCCATGTAGCACTTACATTGTGTTAATTTTTACTGTGAAAAATATACGGTTTAAAATATATAAGCCCCAAAAATTTTTTGAAAGGTAAAGCCACCTATTTTACTATATATACCTATTTGATGATTATTTCCGGTTTTACATATCTATGGATATGTAAAAATCATTTTTATTGGTACAAATTATATTTACACATAACATCCTTAATATTACTTCCTTCATTGTCAGTATAAAGAAAACTAAAGACAATATTAAATCTATATCGGAAATAATATAATACCGGAAAACTTAACAACAACTATATAAGCTTTATCATTTATTTGACTTCTAGAAATAATATCAATTACTCATACCATCAAACTAGATCGTGTCTTCATATTTTGGATATAAGAGGCTGTATAGTTTCAATATCAACAATTTATTAATTTTTGGCAACGGAAAATTTTTTGGAATTTTTATGAATTATCAACTATGGTTGCTGTAAGTTCAATCCAACAATAGTCGTGGTATTATTGAAGGAGGATTTCTCAGTTCCTTAAAATGCCAATAATACTGATATAGTATATCTTGGGCTACTAAGATATACTGTTTCAACTATCACCATCATAATAAAATATTGAAAAAAAAGGAATTTTAAATTTTGAGGTTCCTTGAATCCAAAAATATCTAAATTTGTGCATTTAAGCACAACCATTTGTTAATTTTAAAATTTTTTTCGAAGAAAACTAAAATATTTTTTTCAAATTTTTCACTCTTATCAAGAAGTTTTTGTTAAGAATTCCATTCGATAGATTTAAAAAGGTGTAAAATAATATCTTCTTGAATGATTTGGAATTTAAACTATCTTAGTTTATTAGATAAAACTTCAGTGGAAAATCGATTTAAATAAGCTGAAATGTCAATTTTTTGTGTTCTATAAAAATGATATATCATTCAGTGTTTTTAAATTGATTTCAGAAATATTTTAGATTTTTTCGAAAAAAAAAAAAAACAAACAAAAAAATAAATATATATATAATTGATTTTGAATAAGAAATATACATTATTGTATAGTAATGACCACAATTATGCTTAAGGGGACCCGGTGGTCTAGAATTTTCGAATTTTCTTTAATTTATCGATTTAAAAAAAAATATATTTTGAAAGTATAGTATTTTAAAAATAAACTGTTAAAATTTGGTGACGAAATTCCGAGTATTTCTGTATTTATAACCCATTACAAAGTCAAGGTAAGTATATTATCATATACAAATGACGCCAAAAAAAAACTACTCAACCGATTTATCTCGAATTTAAATATGTTATTTTGAAGAATACTGGCTCTCGTTGGAACTAAAAAAAATAGTTTATGCAAAGTATTTCTATTTTTTTTATTAAGAAAACATTGAAAAAAACGAGTCGTTTTCAAATTCGAGCTTTAAACTACGCGCCATTTTGTCAAATTTTATTTAATTTTTTTGATTCTAGTCCCCGCGATAACTATACTTATACTTATTAAAAATCCGTTTTATTTTTTTATTTCGGATCAGAGGGAGAGATAATACTAGCTTCATCGGTCAGGTCCATTTCTTTAGAGAGAGGAACTTCAGCGCCGTTTTATAAATAAAAGAAAAAATTTTGTATTGTTTTAATTTTCATTTTTGTATAGTTAATAAGTAATAAAATTAAGTGTAAAAAAATTTGAAAGCATTAGTCATTTCTTTCATATACAAAAATTTTTTTTTTAATAGTTTAAATTTTAGGCCGCTAGACCACCGGGTCCCCTTAACAGGTGCAACTGTCGTCAAATAAAATATTTAAATAAATATTCAAATACAGGACCATTTTCTACCATGAATAGATTTCTATTGCATTCTTCTTAACAGACAATTTGTTCAGTTTATGCAGTCCAAGTATGTCGATTTTTTAAAATTTATTTATTTGAACATGTATATCAATAAATTATTGTGCATTTTTCTTCGATGGCTCGTGTTCTAAATTTGTTTTGATACATCCTCTACACATGAAAAGCGGATATAATAAATTATTATATGTATAAAATGAAGTATCAAAATAAACAAATATTAATCCAATATGTCAATAAATACAATAATTTATGAAACATTGAAATAAATGTTTCGGTTTATATTGACATACACAATAGGTATTAAATTTGGACAAATCGTTTTCAAAATGTTTTCTCTTCGTATTCTGTTTGCTTAAATAATTCAGTTTAGAAATAAAATAAATATTATAATTATCTGTAAAGTGACACAAAAACAAGTATTTACCGTTGTTGATATTATGTACTGAGCATATATTATTATTTATGAATCAGTTATTATTATTATCTATAAAATGGATCAAGCACACAAGGCCCACGCACTATTAGCGAATTTTCGCAAATGATATTGCAAAAACATTTGATAGATTGTTCCTATCTTTGAATATAGAAATCCTTGTCTTTGTATTTTCCTGAACAAGTCCCAAATCCTTATTTAAATTTATTTTATTATTCTTATCTCAATTTATACATAGTTTTCGTAGTTTATTGTTGTCTACTTTTAACATTTACGTAATCTCTATTGTTATTAACTTTTCGTGGGTCCCCTTTCAAGTGTCTAATGTTATAACTCCTTCGTTAAATATTTTCAGTGGATCCCGATGACGAACTTATACAAAATTTCTAATAATTATTATCTTATTCAAAAATAATTTTCATTTCAATTTCCATACGGTCTTGTTTTACTTGACATTGATACTTCTGCCGGAAGCTTTATTATTTTATTCGGTATACTTAGTTCGACATACTTTGTTAATCTCAAAATATTCCAATTTTTATTTCGAAAATGAAACTCCTATATCAAATTCTGTTGATAGCTAATCACAAATGATTTATCACGTTTTCTTGTGTGTATATTCGAGTTGAATTTTATAATTGATTTTAAACTTCCCTATGAGCTAGATACTTGAAATTTGTACCATAGCTATTAACTGGATGACAATGCAAGAAGATATGAAAAACAACAAAAACGAAAAGGAGGAGAAAAAGGTGAAGAAATCGAGAAAAACGAAAAAAAAAAGAGAGAACAAAACATTTATAAAATTGAAGAAGAAAAAGTCGTTACGTTCATTATACGAAAAATTTCATTCAAATAAACTTAAAAGCAGAAAATAATAACAAAATAAAAATAATTTTACCATGTTTTTTATAACTATGCTATGCGCTCCATGTTTTTCGTTTAGAATTAGGTAAATTATTTTATACTTTTTAGTGCGTTATAAAAACATGGTATATTAAAAATTATTGTCATTTTATTATTATTTTATTACAATTATGAATTCGTTTAAATTATATGATATTTTGTACCCCTAACTAAACCATTCAAATCATTATTTATTAACCACATTCTAAGCACTTTAATATTTGGCTACAAAACATTGAAATTCAAACGATATTATTTGTAAATGCAACAACGTAAATTATGTTTTACAATACACTTAAACATAAGATATAACAACGAAGTTTAATTCAATTTCGTATACAAATTACTTTCAATAAGAAGAAGCTTTCGTTGTTTATAAAAAAAAGGAAAAACAGTAGAAAATTCGATTTAAATAATAACGTATTCACTATAAGAGCATATTACACATCACAAAGCCACTTTACCAAACTTTGTTAGTTAGTTCTAAGAACACCTACAGGTTGTGTCTTGAGTGTGTATCTGAAATTTAATATGCAATTACGAAAAATGCACAACTAGCAACGTTAAAACGTGTACAGAAATGTTGAAAAAATATCATATATATATATTAATTTCGATATTTTCGAAGTAATTGGTTTAAAACTTGAATAACTTGAATAATTAATAATTGGACATTTATGTGGCTTTCTTCATTGAAATTGGTATACTCAATACATTAAATTTCGAAAAAACCTAGTCGAATAACTTTAAATATCTACACAAAATAATACTAACCATCGAATATTTCAGTTTTTTTTGGTTATATATTAACCAAAATATATTATAGTTCAATAGTAATTTTCTCTTAGATTTACACAAATTATTTTTTCGTTCACCGGACATTAAAAGTTTCAGACATGTTTTCGAAATTGTACATTCAATTATATACATTGCTTAGCGATACTTTTTAATTGGACTAAAAAACCTATACTACAACTGGAACTTTTCATCAGAAGTTTTCGAAAAATTTTAAAATAATTGCATAACAGAACATCTAGCGGTATTAAATTCACGAGTCAATGTTTTAAGTTTTCAGTGTGGATGCATAGTACCGCTATTCAAAAGAACAGGTTACTTGAACGAATAATTTACGTGAAGAGCTGATTTTTTACCACATACTCAAAGCAAGCATTAATAATATTTAATCAATATTCGCGACTTTAAAACGTCTGATTTACGAACAGCCCCATATATCTAAATCATAGGATGTTAAATATGTTTAGTCATAATATAAAAGACGAGTGACCTGTGTTTATATTACAAAAGGTACTGTGTTCCAATGTGCTACTTCATACACCTAGCTATTAGACATTTTCAAAGTGTTTTTATCGATTTATTTCCTTTACAATCGATGAAAAATTTATGTGGCGTTGGCAGAAATTGTAATTTGAACTACATGATGCCAATTTCCATCTGTAAGAAAAACCTCGTGATGCGCAACACACAGTTTCAGAAGAACATCGTACACAATTTGAGTATCTATACAGACAAAACTAACTAGTAAGCGAAATTGACTCATACCCATTGATTTTGTTTCAAAAACACACATATACCTACCTACAAATACACAGAACATCATTCTGTTCAACTTGCAAACATTTAAGTGCAATAAATTGTCTCTGAAAATCTTAGTTTCCTGTTTGCTGTTTTCATCTTTATATATGTTGTATGTGTGTTTTGTTGTATTTGGAAATTTGTGTGTTTTATATTATACAAAGAGTTTGTCAAATAATCATTGTGAACTACCAATTAAATTGCAAATATGATTTAAACGAGATTCAATTTCATAATACAATCATGAAATTGTTTGAATTTTATAATAAACTCATCATGCAAGTTTAAAAATATAATATGTAACAACTAATTAGCACTGTATACAATGACTACAGACACATACGGGCGGATCAAAATCAGCAACAGGTGTAGGATCTACGCCCGAAATAAGTGCATAACTAGCTTTATAAAAGAGGCCACATTAATAAAAAAAAAAATATATTCAAACAAAATGAACACTTAATCACAACTATGCAAGAAAAAAGCTCTCAGAGACAGGATCTGGCGAAATACTCTTCCGTGCAAACCAAACCACATAAAATCTGATTTTGTAACCTTGGCTGTCAGTCAACACCCGAACACATGGATAAATAATAAACAAGACCCCACAAAGTATTTAAGACTACAAAGTAGTCATTATCAGTGTGGATTAATTAATCGTAATTCTTCGAAGAAGTTAATCGTTGCTTATTTTGTGACGGTTGGCAGGTACTGTCATGGGTATTAACTAGCTAATCGTGACTATTCGTGAATAAGAAGTTACTCGATGCTAGTTTGGTAAGAATCTGCATACAATTACTTGTGTATTTTCCTATCTATATATACATACGTATTGTGTATGAATAATTTATATGTGTAAAAAACATGAATAGTTACATTTATTAAAGCTAATAAAAATAATTGGATGTACTTATAATATTTCAAAACTGTTATCTAATTAGTAAAGAGTGCCTCTCGTTCGAAATTAATTTCGATTCGCTAATCGATACCGACGATGAATACTTCGTAGTATAAATAAGTGTATAATACAAAAAATTTTTCAAAAAATAACTCAGAAATCAAATTCATCTGTGACTAGAAGAAATAAATAAAAATTTTCAAATTCAAATATATCGATATCTTCTTTTTATTTTACTATCATCTTTTTAGTTTGAAATGATGAAAATGTAGTTATAAATGTAATTGAAAGTGTCTCTTATTATGATCACAAGCGAATTGATAGATCAAAGATGCGATTCAAGGTAGTTAAATGTTTTTATTTCAGTATGAAACTTCCTTATTTTTCTTCGCTAAACAATTTTCAGAACTAGTTTGCTTTCATACTTCTTATTCAATTTGTTATAATTAAGAGACTGCAGGTACTTTTAATCTATCGTTTTTTCTTAATTCATTTATTTTGCAAAGGATTACGAACTAAGAAAGGGATTTTAGAAGGGACTTAAATATATTAGTATTGTTTTCAGAAAAAAACTATTTTCTATTACACATGGCAATGCACATTTAAATTGATTGAATCAGAATAGAAGTCAATTTTCTAAAATGTCTACAAACGAGGATTTTAAGAACAAAATATAATAGAAATGAAAATAAATAGAAATATTTTTGATACATCTTAGTAGTTTGAGCTTATAGGGTAGTCAAAATGACAAATATTTATATCCACCATCTTCACTACGATATGAAGTCTCATTATTATAAAGGTGATATCACCCAACCAGTGCAATCTATTAGATATGTCGGTCATATGAATTCTTCTTTTTCTGACATTTACTACTGCATTACAACAAGCGAGATCTCTGCCTTACTTTAGTACTTCCATTCTGACTGCATCTCATAAATGTCTTACATGAAAATAATAATAGTTTTGTGTGTTTACTGCTGCTGCATAATATAAAATATATCACGTACAATATTAGAAATTCTTATTTTATAGTTGTTGTTGTTGTAGATTTATCACCATTAAAATCAGTCCAGATGGATTTTTTAAGTGATTATGTTAAAAGATTCCATTCAATTACGAGAATATGTTTATAAATTAATGAGGCTCAAATATTATTTGCGAATGTAATTTATTTGCGATATAAGGATGTGGTCGAACCAGGGTTGATGATTTTGAAATAATAAAAAAAAATATAGTAGGATGAAACCCATTGAAAACGGAAGAAAATATAAAAAAAATATTTGAAAACGGTTGACCCTCAAGGCCATCCCTGCAACTTCCCGCTAATTTTATACCTAAGCACTTAAAATTTAACATATTACAATGTTTCTGAGCTAAAAATTTGGTTTTTGAGCTTTGATGTTAAAAAAACACTGTTACCGAAAATTTCGTTAACGATATTGCTCGAACGAATCAACCGATTTATACCGGATGGTTAACGACGTGGTTTATCAAGGTTAAGATCTGATAAGTTTTTGGAGTCGATCGATACAGCCGTTTAAAAGTTATTCCAAAAAAACAAATATTTTTTTCGTAGTTTTTTAGGGATTTCTTGGAATCTACTTGGAATTAATCTACTGGAATCGGTTCAAATTTTCAGGAAATCTAAGATTCGTGATTTTTTTTGAAATTTGTTTGGTTCAATTCGGTGACAGGGTGACAAACTCACAGAAACCGTCAAAATAGTTTTCTAGGACCTTAAAACGTCGAGATCTGATGAAAACTCAATTTTTTCAAAACGGGGTAAAACCAATAACTTCCTTGAAAATCTTCGATTTTCTAAGCGGGAAGTTAAAAAGAAAGGAAAAATAATTTACGGGCGATCAGAGGTCGAGAAGTGGAAGGGTTTATTTTGTAGAATTCCATGATAATGACTGAAGGGAACTGCAAAAGTAAATGGTAGTTCAGAAATTATTTATTTTTTAATTGTAAAATATAGAGTGGAATTGTAAACATTAAAATTTGTAAAGTTAATTTCTGTCATTAAAACTGTCGATTTAAGACTCCATTTTATAAAATATCTAGATTCTCTTAAGATACCTAAATCAAATTCAACATTTTTTTGGTTTTAAAAAGCCGTGACTGATAATTGTTGATTGACAGGTGTGTCTAGAATATAATTCTCTATTTGCTGCAAGTAATGTAAAACTCGGTTGACAAAGTTCATATAACGTTCTATTATAATGAATATTGTGTTACCTTGATATCTAACGATATCACACAAACATTTCTAGATAGTGAATAAAATCAATACCTGCACATTCCATTGAATGATAATTATGAGTACGAGCGGATACTGAAACATTGTTAAATTCTGCTTTAACAATAAATGATTCCATCTTTTGTTACCTCCATGTGTTGGTGTCCAATAGAATTTAGAATTTAATTTGAAATTTATTTAAGATATCGATACAAATTTAAACAATTTAACTATCTTTTTTCTTTTTTGAAATATCATTTTGCAAAACTCCTTTTGATTTGACGTATTTTATTAAAATTTTTTTACTTTACATATTAAAGTTATGTATAAAAGAGTTTAATATATAAATCTATTAATAATAATTATTAATAGATTTACTAACATGAACTGATTGAAAAGCAATATTTTATTGAAATAAATAAAATTAATGAAAATTACAGGTCAATGTTGCGTTAATTATCTGACTTCATTTTCAATTATTTTTTTATGTATAAAATTACATTACAAATTAATAAACGTAAGGAATACTGCCTTTTTCTCATATTTTGAGGTCACATTAGCCTTTTTATCGAAATTCATATCAATTTGTGTCAAATTTCTTTGGAACAATGGAATATATTTGAATTTTGATTCATAACTAGGAGGCAATAAAGAATACTGACTTTTAGTTTTTGGGAAAAATCAAAATGGACTCCAATGGATCAAATCTCAACTTGTAACCAATTGTAACTCAAAAGACGCTATTAAAACATTAATTATTATGCATACTATTATAAAATATGTATTATAACTATTGCAATAAAATATATATTATTTTACGTAATCTTTAGTTTCTTACAAGGGAGCTCTTGGCTCGCTTTTCGAAGTAGCATTTATTACGGCTTCTTGGTTAATAAATGAATCTGATAACTATAATTTCGTTAAAAATCTTTAAAATCTAACACCAAAATAATGATTTTAATAAATATCCTTCTTACAAACTAAGTCCCAAGATTTATCCAGTGGTAACCTTTTGATTCTGATTAATTATTTTGAATAATTAGTATTTAGTATAACTATATAAACCAAAATCACCCTATCGAATGGGGAATGAAACGGTTTACACTCAATAAAAATTTTCTTTTATAAACTGTAGTTTTAGATTGCTATATAACTATCATGCAAAACTTATTACTAATAACTCGCATAGTTTCAAAATTTATTCATAAAATAAGTCATTCTTATCTAAAAACTTCTGAATATATTTCAGGTATTTTTTATGTAACAGCTTCTATGTGAAAATGATAATAATAAAAAGTTATTTATATATGAGTATTGAAATTTATTGCTTTGTGGTTAATTTTAGTCATGCCTAAATTACTCTTTAATGTTAGGTTTTTATCTGTTATTGTTGGATATAAATTTTAATATAATTGAGATAACAGGCATGTTTAAGCCGAAATTTTGTTATATTGAAAAGCACGATACCCGTTGAAAAATGTACAATGTTGTTTTTAATTTTCGACTGAACAAAATTAAAAATAAGTTTAATTTCGTGAATGAGTAAAATCGGTCCATTGTGTCCACTAAATACTCGGCTTCACTTTTAACCAATAAAACATTGAAGAAAAGTTCAAATAAAAATTTTCTTTTTGAAATAAACAACTTTTGTTTGAAACATTTTGTCGTATAATGCTTGAGATCTCGTCAATGTTAACATAAATTTGGTAAATAAACACAAACAGGAAATTACAATGCATATAATTATAAATGTATACATAAATAACTGTATAGGCTGGATATTTTCAGTATTTTATGAATCCTAATAAAAATTAGTCCAATAATATTCTATCATATGTCGAGCATCAATACAAAACTCCCAAATATAATATAAAAAATTCAAAATGATACCATTCTGGCGGCAGTGGATAAAAACTATTCCACATGAAAATTTAATACCGAAATGCTAAACAAATTTGTTTTTATTCATTTTATATTCAACACTTCAATATTAAAACAATGATAAATTCATTTTCTTAACTGAGCAATTTTCGTCGAAAATAAAGTTTTTGAACCCCATGTTTGTGCTTAAATATTTGTTTATCCATTTGAAGTAAACTCTGAAAAAAGTAGGAGACTAAAGCAAACGTTAACGAAAATCACAAAGAACCTCTGAGTATTTGGATGGTAAATACTTATAATAAGTTCTCAAACTGAAGGTTTATTTTTACAGACCTAAAAGAAATATTGACTATAACAGGTTTCTTCCAGAATGGAGAGTAAGATTAGAATTCTATGACAGTTGATTATCTTAATGGGTGATACACTTAGTAACTGTGTTCTTTTTTCGAAATCCAATATTTTATTTATTCAATAAATAAAATTTTAATTACATACATATACTAAATTACTAAATAAATTATTACAAAATATAAATTAAGTTATAATTATTCTTCTTAATTAAAAACAAAGATAGCCATTTAAATTAAATAGTAATCGACCCAAAAATAGTATAATTTACAAAGGAGCACCACCGTGTGTAAATTAAATGAAATATCCTTGGAGAAGATTAATGTTCAAATAAAAACAACATTTGCGGAAAATAAATTAATATAAAATAACTGAAATTAGTATCATACTTTTTGCCAATAATACAAATAATTCAAGCTATATAAGAAATGAGTACACATTAAGTGTTTTCTTAGTCTTCTTGATACTTTGTATGTATATTTCAGTTTTCTTCAGTAGTAAAATAACAAACCGATTTTAAGATATGTTTAAAATTAAATCACATTACTTCCATAACTTTCAATAGTGAACGAAATCAAATTATACACATGATAATGAACAAGTGTCTGGTAACATAAGTATACATATTTACTTCACACCTATTTGAGGATCGTGGAAATGTTTTCATTCGTTTCTATGCTTAGGAAATACTAGTTTACAGTTAAATGATATATAACTCTGTGAATGGTGTATGATTTCACACAAGATATTTCTTAAAATTTACTTATTCGAATGGATAAAAATTTGCAATTAATTCAACTAATGCAATTACTCCAATCATTCTTACAATTTTCAACCTAATAACTTTAATTAAATGTCATTTTTTCAATCATTTTTGTTTGACATTTACTAAACAATTTACATGTAAACAATTGAAGAATTATATTTTCTAGAATGTGAATGTTTTATTACATATTTAAGATAATCGCAGAACCCCAATCGATTAAGAAGCCCTTCCATGAACTATGCATGTTACGGATAAACGTTTTTGAAGCAAATACGAATATGAAATATATATAAATGACTTTAATTTAGTATTTCAAGTAATTTTTTTCATATTAAATTAATTAAGCAACTTCATACGAGATATATATCACCGTCACGTGTTATTTTTGATTGGCAATAATTTAATGAAGTATATAATTAACAAACGGTTTCTAAGTAGAAATCTAACGCCGTAAATATATACATAAAGTAAAATTTTTTTTTCTCTCTTAATTTTTAATTTTATTGATAATTCTGAACATTTTTCTGAACTTAACTCCAAAGTTGTGCGAGATTTGTGCAATAAGCTCTTTTCAATGACGTTAGTATTACGGAAGTTTTTGTATAAAAGGTTCAGTAGAACAGTGAACTACTTGAAATGTTTTCATATCCTTTACATTCAAATATAGTTAAAATACACATCAGTATTCTATGTATCGCAGGCATTTCATATAATTCAAGATTTTCCGATAAAATGTTTAATGTGGTCAATTTTTGGATATCGTGTTATTCAATAAAAAATTTATTCTCAAGAATTTTTAATAAAGAAAATATATCTTTTTTTTTTTCGCTGACAATATTATACGTCAAATTGATAATGTTTCTACATTTGAAGATTTTGACTTTGTGGTTAAATATTCAGAATATGAACGAATATTGATGGTTAATTTTATAAGTGCTTCGTAAGTTTTTTTTACCCAAATATTTGAAATTTGTTGATTGCAGAATATAACTTTCGCAAGTATGTTTTCACCCAGAGGTCGGATTTTTAAAAAAAATTATTAAATTATAATAAAATATACGATGGGAATATTTTTAGAAAATATCAATTGGACTGTTTTAATTTCAAAATTATTGAAAAGTAGAATAAGAAATAATTTTAAATTTAGAATGTTAATCAATGTATAAAGTTACGAAAATCATGAATTAAACATATGAATATTATTAAAGAGAACTTGAGGTTTTTTTCGAATAAATTTCAATTCTTAGCTTCAATTACCAAGATTAAAATTTTAGTAATTTATAAATATTTATTTCGACTTCTTCGCAGTCATCATCACTATGAATTAGCTAGTCAATCGTAATAATTCTCTGAGGCAGTATTACTGCTAATTCATACTGACGATGACTTTGTAGTTAAAATACGTATTTATGAATAAAGCACTATTTTTGATTTTCATTTTTTATTTAGTGAAAATGAAGAATTAAAACGAAAAATATAATAACAGTTAATTTTCTGGGATTTTAAAGTTTAATAAAAATTGTTTTTATAAAATCGAAAAACATCACTGGCGACATTTGATCAGATTGTTTGAAATGACTGAGGTGCTGTGAAACTGAAAGTGCACTAACGTTAATTTTCATTAAATTTCATATTGATCGATAAATTTGACGCTATAATTTTTAATCCAGTACTATAATTATTCTTAAAAAGCAACAATAGCTGGCTTTTATACAAAGTATAAAATTTTTCAAATTCAATGTATTTTTAAAAGAATTTGTCATGACAACTGCTATTGTAGGTAACCAGTTTGTTATTTCCATTTAAAGAATCTAAAAAAAAAAAAAAAAAATTATTATTAGTTATTTTAAGTTATCAGTTTTTATACTCGACATACATAATAACATTTCAGAGTATATTAATTTTAGTCTAGAGATTGTAACGCTACCTGATATTGACCGCACGAATAAGTATTCTATATGTGTTCATCGAATGATCTAATTAATCAATTTGCATCCGTCCGTCCGTGAACAAGAAAACTCAAAAACGAAAAGAGATAGCTAGTTGAAATTTTGTTGACGTACTTTTGTCATAATAAGTAAGGAGTACGTGAATGAGAAAACAACATTTGTTTTTTATAACAAATAACTTTCAAGATTCACCACAATTTCAGCTCAAAATTATCTAATAAGCACATATATAATTGCAATACATAATATATTTATTAATGCTTATCTTTAAAAATAGATTTAACATTGATATTCAATCATATTTCGACTATCTAAGAAATTAACTCTGTTAGTTGTTATATTTACTTGATAATTGATATATTTTTTTTACAACTACTTACAAATATATTGGTTTGACAGACAAAAACATGATAAAAATATCTGTGAATAAATATCCTCATTAGCGCTTTTTTAAATTGTATTATTAACCGTAATTTTTTCTCGTTTAGCAACTTCAATGTGAACATTGTATGTAAAAACAAAGAATAAGGACATTATTTTTATTATAAATAATTTCGTTTAGAAACCGCCTAAGTACATTTTTAATATCACAATTTTTAAGAAAAAAATTCCAGTGTAAAATATAATTTTCATTGACAGAGAGACTTCTGACATCAAAGTCGTTTACATCGGGTAAATTTATGCATTTTTCACTTTTAATTTGTATGATTTTGCTTATTTAAAATAAAATAACTGCTATATACTTCAAATAAATTATTCTTTCAATTATTTATATTTATAAAAATGTATACAAGTTCTGTATTGTAATATTTTTTTAAATGAAATTCCTAAATTCTATGAAATGCCTGCAAGATATACTTGTTACAAGTATACAGCAAGCTACAATAGTAATACTAATACGTATAGTCTAGTATTTTGTAGTTACAATTGCAACAAAGAACAAGATAGTTTCTTACATATAAAATATATACACAATATATATATATATACATGTTATTATTCTACAAATTCTACTTCGAATGCGATACATATATTCACTTATATTATATTTGTTATGTACAATAATAATAAATACATTTATAAGAACAGATGCACTTTATAATACAATTTTAACGATGTGGCTCAGTATCCATCCGCAGATATGCATCCGTGAATCATAGAAGCATTGGACTTTATTATTCGAAGGGCTCACAATCGATGGGGGTCCCCTAGCCTCGGCGTCCTAACCAAACGGCTGCCAATATTCTTAACCCAAATTCATTTCAAAAAAATCGATAAGAAATGATTACAATGATTACTTTGAAGCTCATGCATGTAAGAATCTACACTACTCTCAGCCTAAATTAACTTCCCTTCTCTCGCCCGATAAGTTTAACCATTTTCAGCAAAGCTTAGATAAAATATACTAAAAAGGCTACGATCGGAATCTTCCGCTTAATAAGCCGCTAATTATTTCAGGTTCTAATTGAATAGTAGGATGTAGGATAATAAATGAACCTCCGTCGTGAATATAACATCCTAGGTATATTATCGACAAAATTTAATACTTATGTATATCCAAATTTTTTGCTACTTTTGAAGCAACCAAATTATACAAATTACTATCTTCACGTTAATTCTCAATTTATATTTTGTTAATTTGTAAAAATCCAATAAAAATAATATAATTAAATGTCTAGCTAAATCAGAATGAAAATGAGGATATGCAAGCTATTTTCACTGTCATTATTTACGTATATTTCGTATTCTTTATGTACAATGTTCAAATTTAAGTAAATTGAAAGCAATATTTTAGGAAAACTTGGACTATAATGCATTAAATTTAGTGGATGGGTATACCAATAGTATACCTATGTTAAAAGACTTTAGGATCTGTTATTGATACAATACGTAAAAACATAGGTTACATTCGTAATACTGAATCTAAGCTATATAACTGTCGGTGCAGTACTACCTGAATGATGAGGGTAGTAACTATAATTCTTTATCAACATTTAAAAAATTTTGCTTTTCTAGAAAATATACTTGTTGAGGCTAAAATTATTATGTATAGCAGTCGTAGTGATATGATAGAATTCTGGCAAAGAGGATTTTCCAGATTTTTTATACTGACCCCCATAATTTGGGACGATTGATGGTTTTCGGCTGATTATTTCCAAATCTCATTTATTATAAGAAGCTCACTGTATTTTTTCTGTAATCATTTTCCATTTGAAATAAACTACACAAATTTCTATTTGAAAATACAGAAAATGTCATATTTTTGTAATTCTTCAATAATTTTTATTCGGCATTTGGCTATACAATTTATATGCAATCAATTGAACAAATAATTGTATTTTTTTGAATGTGAATTTTTTATTACAAATTTTGGACAATCGTAGTGTATCAGTTAATTATGTCCCTTTCACGTACTATGCACAGTACAGATAAAAGTCATTCATATAACTTTGCTGATTACCGTTTTAAATACATTATAGTTTTCCATCCATACCTATGTAGTATACCTTTTAATTTTAATCGTTAACAAATACTGGAAATATGGAGCTAAATCAGTTAAACATACATCTTTTATAATTACATATATGTGTTTATTAGCTTAATTTGAACGGCCATTGTTGTAAAAATACATCCGAAAATATGGTTCAAACCGATATATATTTTTGTTGAATTATTCAAAATACCAAAATAATCAATCGAATAAAAGAAATTACTGCATGAATACAATATATCACATTCCGTTGATGGATCTTAAGCCACGTCGTTTATAATTCGAAATAAATAAGGTATATAAGATATGCAGAAACAATAGATTTTACTTGAATTTAAGGACAAATTAATTTACAATCTGTATGTTAGGATGTTGTGATATATGCGGTAGCAATTTATTTTATACTTCAATATTACATTTTAGGAATTTAGAAACGAAACGAATATGTGGTAAGGATTAATTTTAAATTCGTTAGTGAAATGCATTCAAATAGTGTGAATGAGTTTGTCATTCCTCAATCATTATAAATAGCTAGCTGACTTTAGAGAAATTTGTAATCATTTAAAAGGGAGTTTTTTTGTTTCCAATTAATAGTTTTGAATGTCTTAGAGTATACTCGTTTTAGTCTAATGTTCGCAATTTTAAAAAAGAAATAACGAGCAGAAATTTTGGTGTGTTTAACACCTTAAAAGTTTGGTTAAATGCACGACAAAAAAGTAAATTCAAATGCAAAAATGTCCCTTCTTGCACACTATTCAACTATTGCTTGAAGCTGTTGTACTTGTTCTAAAAAAGATTCGCTAAAAAATCAGGTCAAATTCACCTAATAAAGACATGTTTAATCATAACACATATTATTATATATCAAACTATTTAGACGAAATATTTAGTGTTTTTTATGAATGTTAATGATTACTAATACTTCACATTGAATATTGATATTAACAATAAAAGCATCATTGTAAGTTTGTTGTCTTCGATTTTTTTATTTTAAAGGAAGTTTTTAGTAATAAGAAAAAAATTTCGATAGAAAATATAAGTCGAAGTTATTTTTATTATTAATAATTTTTATAATGCCTTTTCAATTGTAGTTTAAATCAATATCCATAATTGTCGTTTTGACTTTTCAAAAAAATAATAATAATAATAATAAAAACAAATAATAATAATAATAATAATAAAAGTCAAAGCAAGATGTAAAAAATTGAACGAAAGTTTGTTTTCTTTTTTTTTAAAGAATACATTACGATTGATAAAAGTTTTATATGAGTATGAGAGAGAAGTTTCACTAGCAGAAAAATAATTCTTTTCACTGGTTTTATGCTTAGACATTTTTTAAAAATTATATAAATTTTCAATTTTCAAAAATTATCTAGGTACCAGCCCTTATCAGAAACCTTATTAGTTCATTTATAAAAATTTTATGCAAAAAATTGCTTGTGACAAATTGCATCAACTTATAAGCCTATCACATAGTTTAACGTATGCAACATTTATTTATAAACTTCCTGCAAACAACTTCTTGTGTTCGACCTGTAAAATGACATTTTAAATTTTACGGCATATTCAATAAATCGATTCATCTTGTTTTTTTTTTCAGTCAGCCAAAATTGAATATTTCATATTAATGATGATACTTCTTATTTTATTTTACTACTAGTAAAAAGAAATATTGTTATTCTATCCGAATGTCGATATGGGGTTTTCACCGGAAATAGAAGTTTTGAAGTCTCCTGAATCCAAAAAAGTTGGTTTAACAAATTGACCTGTGCGAGTGTGTGTATGCCAACGATATCGAATCGAACGCTTTATTAAAACTTCACTATACTTGATATTCTGCGTTCGTATTACTTCTATTTGTACCGCGAACCTTTTCGTTAAAACTGGACTACTTGGTTCCTAATTAATTCGTGTAAGTTTTAGGTTTCTTACGTGTTTACCGAAAAGTGCAAAAAAATGATATGATGGTAAAAATCATCAACAAGAGTAAACATGTAAAAAAAAAAAAATTATGTTTTTAAAATATCGCCAGATCGAATACTTATGAAGTGATAGCTTATTAATGATTGGTTCTTTTTTGTAAAACGAATTCTCATAGCTTCCAACGTGAAATATCCAAAAAACATAATGCATGTTTCTCGGAAATTCAGAGAACTTTTCTTAAAGTGCTTGAATAATTTTTTTAATTTATGGAAGTTCTTACTATTCAAAATAAGCGAACTATGACAAAAATAAAATTGGCCCCTATTTTTGGCATCAAAAAAATGTTTAAATTACACTCTTATTGAAAATGATCGAAATCACTATACATTTTACTTTATATACGTACTAGTAATATGCCTATAAGTTTGACACGCTTAAATTGTCTAGTTTTTATCAGATTTGAACAATTTCAAAAAGTGAAGGCAGTTTTTTGCAAGTTAACAAAAATTTGTTTTCGTTGAAAACTGACTCAAAATTTGAAATAAAAATTGTAGGTATTTTTGTCTAAATGTTAAAAATTTTTTTTCTGTAGTAAAAATTGCTGTAGTAAAAGATATGACCGTTTCAAGTTCATTATTTGCATACAATTGCAAATAATAACAAAATCACACTCTTTCACCTCAAATTATTTATAAAATCATATTTAAAAAAAAAATTAATTTTCATTTACTTTTAGCTGCAAAATAAATGTTGTTGAGCTTAATAGCTTTACAATTAAGTTGTGGTAAAAATATCCAATCATAAATTACAGTTATCAAAACACGCGTATTACAATTATAATGATGAAGATGATTTCTTCATGTTTTCAGGCTCAGATAAGTCGTAGAGTATTAACTTTCAGCAAAATCTTTATAAATCTAAAAGTATTTAGACTTAACAATCTCTCCATTTCCATACCGTAGGCACATTGAATCGGGGGTAAGTAGAATCTACAGACAAATTTTGATATTAATCTATGTAGCTGGGAAGAATTTCTGGATTAGGGTTTTTTTCTGTGCATACACTATGATATTTGTTCCAATGATGAGAGTTGCCTTGAACAAACATGCATCCATACATACAAACGAAAAACATTCCTTCGGCCAATGAACAGACAGATATACATGAACTTGAAACACATAGCACCTTCTTTTTCGCTGTCGGAAAACCTTTCTAAGCTATAAATATTCATAACTACAAGTTTATAAGAATAATTCAACATCTTATTTAAATTTTTATTATGACACAAAATGTTTCTAAAAAGCTACGATATTGAAAATTGATTAAAACAATGTGCAGTTATGGGTTTCACTTCTAAAAGCCATATTTACATCACTTGATTCTTTTTTGATACAAAAAAAAGTATAATATAGTAGTAGTATACATATTAAGTAATACAATATACAAAAGTAAAATATGAAAACATATCTACTATTGTAATGTTTTATTTTTATAAATGAATTTATGCAGATACTTTACTATATATAAATCGTAGTAAGTAGAACAGTAAATACGAATTATTTTCAAATACTTTATTTTGCTGTAACAATACTCTTACACATACAACATATACAATCTGTGATGTATTTTATGTGAATTTCAATTGTTTCATATCATTGTTCATTTTTTCCATTTCACCCATTACAGTCCGTAGATAATTGACATCTCCGTCAAGCTAGCAGCGCAAAGTATTCAAAATTGATTTTTAATATGTTCAAAATAAGGTGCTTTTAAGGTGCTAGCTAAGTGCTGCAAAACTTAACTAGTTACTCAAATTTTTAATAAAGTAAATTGAGTTATTATGCAGCATTACTGTCATGATACCAAGCTGGTGGAGTAATGTGAAAAAAGAGCATTTATAATATATTATAAGTACCAAAGCAAGGTGCTTTTTAGGTACTTTTCTGGTGTGTCTTCAATTACCCAACCTAAACAGAATTACCAAATCAACCCATGCTATATGCTATCTTGATACTTTTATCAGGAGTAATTCATGTTGCACGTATTATTTTGGTAATTATCATTAAATTGGTTTATTGATAACACACCATAAAAGCACCTAATTTAAGCATTTGCATTCTACTGTTAAAACTTTTATTTCAGAATTATTCTGCCAATACAGCAGTTCAACTTAAGGACTTACTTTTTTTAATTCAAAAATTGAAGCACTGTATTTAATTTTGCAGTATCTAAAAATCTCCTAATTAAGACCATATATAAATTAAATTTGAATACGTTTTTCTATTATTCCAAGATGCCAAGGCTTGCTTGATACTTTTTTCATATTGGTGAATCAATCCTATAATTTGTTGGAAATTTTGATTAAATGGATTTGTTGAATGTCCACCATAAAAGCTCCTTATTCTGATGCATAAATTATATTAAAAATTTGTATTATATTCAAACATATGTTAAATTAAAAATCATAATTGACTCAATTTTGTAAATAAATAATTTGTGTATCTAATTTAATTTTGCAGCACCTAAAATGCCTCTTATTTTGAGCATTTTTAAATTTAATTTTTATTGTTTGCTCTGCTAACTTGACGGAGATATGATAAACTGTTACAACAATTCTTCATCATCTGCTATAATACTCACTGATTCTTTAATATATAAAAAATCATACATAAGTATTCTTTACATAATTAATTTAAACAAGAGTTGAAAATAACACATTTTCTATTATTAAACAATATCACAAAGTGAAGTCTCGTGATTTTTAGCGTTAAAACGCAAAAAAATTTTAAATAATGATTTATGAGTCGAGAAATAAGATGAACAAATAGACAAATTAGAATTGAGCTTGGAAATTTCTTTGTTGTCACATCGAAAACGAAAAAGGAAAAATAAATTTTAGTATTAGCCTTGACGTTAATGGTACAATCATATCAAGCCTAAAGTGACATTTTTATTAAGAAAATATAAGTAATTTCAATATACACAAAATTTAGAAGTTCATTTTATGTTTTTAAAGATAGATTACAACAAAACGATGGATTAAAAGCATAAACAAAAAATTGCATATTTAACTAAAAAACTTCAAATCAGTTATAGGAAATCCTACGTTTATAAAATTAATCTCAAAAATATATCAAATTAACAATTAATTAAAATTTCAAAAGCTTACACAATTAAATTTTTTATGCCAATGAGGGCTAGAAATCTTTAAAACAAATGAAATCGCGACACCCGAATATGTCTTTTCTTAAATCAAACACTAATAAAAAATATTTAAAATAATTTCTTTAGAGTTAAGTCATGCATCTATTGTTGTCTCATGGTGAGTGCATTGTGTAAAAGTATTTCGGCTAAAACAGAAAAACAAGAACTACAAATATATGTGCTGTACTTACAATTTAATGATTTTTTCTTTCGAGTCGACCTCGAACTCGAATTTAACACGAAACCACCGCATTCTACACATTACATCCATTTCGAAAATAGTTGCTTCAAATAATTTTTTAATCAAACCACGGTTTTAAATTAAAGTTTTAATACAAAACCAGATTGCATCTTCATTATCTATAAGGATTGATAATGAATACGTATATAATCATTCCTATAATTCTAAAAATATTCCAATACAGCAGACACACTACACTCACACAAAATATATATCAAGGATATAAAAAAAATGTTAACAAAAGTTTACTTACGTTTAAGAAACTAAACAAATAAAATAGTGCACGCAAATACCATGAAAATACTATATTGTATTGATTTTTTACTAGGCAAGAATAAACTTAAAAATTTAAATCAAATATGAAGTTTATTCGTACATAATAAGCCAATAGCTTGAACTAATAATAAAATCATATAAAATCTTACCCATTAACAAAGGTCAGTTAATTTTGTTACTCTTATTTATAATGAAATAATTTAATTTATAATCTGATTATAATGAAATATCAGTCAACGTGGTAATTTCTTACCTGATTTTGTTTTGGTTCAAGAACTTGAAGGAATTTAACCATCATAAAAATTTAATAGGAAAAAATATATCATTTCCCCTTTGAATTATAATTTAATGAACAAAGCATCATTTTTGAACTTACGGCATGCCGATGAATCGATTTACTCTCTGAGGCTTGTGAGCATAGTGGATTTTTCTTTATTAGCGCGAAAAATCTAATAAAAGTAAGAAATGAGAATTTACGGAGGATTTTAGTAAAGCATAATGAGAAGGATTAAATCAAAACAACGCAAAAGCAGCAAAAGTTTGTTGTTTCTTTACAACCACCTCAAAAAAAAATCCAAAATTCGTCATTGTTCAAAATGTTCAATGCTGTTCTAAATGTTCATCTTCCTTAGCATTAAAAACTATTGTTACTTAAACATACTTAGCCAGTGTGTAATGTATATGGGTAAAAATATGACAGTTTGCAAAAATGCATGAGAATGTCAGCTTAAAAGTTGATTTGTGTATACAATTTCTTGAAAAAGACATTAGCCAAGCTTACATAAAACTACTTTTTGGTAGAAAAAATTTTTATTTTGTATATTAATTCTGATTTATGTAGGCATGAGGGAGACAACTGGGAGTATTTAACGTTTGAAATTAAAACCCACAATTTCTTATCTATGGTATCTTTTTTATTTTTATTTTTATTATTATCTTTGATAATCAATCTGTCTTTCATGATTCAATATAATTACGAATATATGTCATACAATGAATTAGAAAAGTAGAAAAAGTCGTATACTCCTATTTGTCCCTACCACACTTGTAATGATCCCATTTACTGTATTCAGCACATGCAGTCCACCCTTCAATTTGAGTCCCAAAAATAATTACGATAGGTATTCATTTCCACTATTTAATCATGGGTACTGAACTCTAAATGTCCAGAATAATTAACAATAAATGTGCAACTTAGAAGAATTAAATAAAAAATCAACAGTTCGATTGATCAAATATACAAAATATATTTATTTACCAACAATAACAACAATTGGTTAGAAATAACAAAAAAATACCGAATAGAAAACATATTACATAGAGAAAAATACAAATGTAATTTGTGAACAAAATTAATATATCGAAATATATTTTATCATAAACATATTTCCTTAGAGATATTTGAATACGAATAATTTTGTTTCCAATTTTATTGTATTTTAGTAGTACAAAAAAAAAAAAAAAATGCTGGTACCTATACCAGCATCTTTGTAGGAATGGGTAGTTGAGAAATGATAAAAAATAAACATGTTCTACGAAAATAAAACATGTTTGGGATCAAATTTGGTGAAAGAAATATACATTAAAAGTAAACGGAAATGAAAAATATCTGAATATAAAACATATATATTGGAAATTTAAAGAATCGATGATAGATTGAATGAATGAAAAACGAATTTTTTTTTTTTTATAAAAATGTTGTTTTACCCCGAATTTTTCATTTTGTTTCTCGTCGTGTAAATAGACATATAAATCTATATAATTCTTCAACATATATATATTAAATATTTACCTTATGGAATATAGAGAAAAACGTGGAATTTGTATTAACTCCTAATACATAAGGACAAGTTTTTACTCGACTATGGTGAAGCCAAAAGGAAGGGTAACGATTTTAGCTGTGAGCATGTATACGGTCTAGATACTGAATTCATTTTGATCAATGAGGCGTAAATCGATTCCTTTAACGATACGAGTATCATACGGCTTTATAAAAACAGAATGAATATAACGGTTTTTACAGGAAAAATTATTGGGGTCTGAAAACATTTTTTTATAAAAATATGTTGTGTGGGATATCAAATGATCTTAATTGGTACATATTGGTGCTTTTACATACGCATCAATATTAATTCAAATTGAAAACCTTACGGCTACGCAAGCGTTAAATTTCTTATTACTTTCTTCTTTTTTATTTATATATTGATGCGTTTTTAAAAAACTTGTTTCTAAGTGACATTTTCAAATATGACAGTTGCGCAGTTCTTGGCTTTATAGAAAACACCTTAAATCTAATATTGTAGCAAAGAATACCAAGAAACAAACAACCTTGTTTAAGGTATGGTTAAAAATTTGATATTATATCAAAGTTGCAGGGTTTGTTTCTGCGTGAATCTTGGCAGATCTGCAAATTAGATATTGAAAATTATTTTGTACTATAAGCTTACTCGATAAGAAATATACTCGAAATATCAATTTTAACATTTCCACGATTTTGGAACTATGATGACATACATAACGATGTGCGTTTACCATCTTAGTTGGACGATTAGTAACAAATTGTGTATTCAAGTATTCAAAATTTTACAATCTTTATGACTTGTTGAAAACATTTATCGCTTTATGGTAATTATTAGTAGTCTATAGATTATAAAATAGAGTGGAAAATATAAAAATTTAATAGTATATTTTCAATATAAGTTATTTTTTATTTCTTAACAAACTTCAAATTACTTTCTGAACATCTGTCAAATTACTATTTAAAAATACCTGAAGAAAACTCACATAACGCACAGTTCTTATTTTTATAAATTTTTAAGTAAATTTTGCTATTAGAGAAAACAAAACACATTACAACAAAAGTTTTAATTGTTTAAATACTCGACATATATTCAATTGACAATCAATATTTGAAATATCAACTATTTAAATAATTATTTTACTTTGAAGTTTTCTTCTATTTCTGATGGTTTTAGAGATAGATCATGGTTCTTTGGAACCAGAACAACCGACTTTGATCAATCTCGAACCCTTAAATCTCATTTTTGTTTGAACCATTATATATTTATGCCGGATAGAAAGAGACTTTAATATTAGGTAAAAGTTTAACATTATATTAAAAATTTCAATATTGAAAATTGATAAATTGAAAATATATTATGAATACTGAACTATTAATAGAAAACTATTTAACCCTTGAAGGTAGAGGTAATAGAAGAGGTAGAATTGTTTGTAACAATTCCCTGAAAATACAATAGTGGTTGATGGCGGTTGCTGCGTCATTCGTTAATGAATGCAGAAGGTCGTTAAATAAAGTGTATGAATGTATAGGTAAGCAACATTTAGAGTTTGGCCACTATATACAAATGCGATAAAACAATTCAAACCAATACGTTCTTTCATTTAATATATAGGGTGCATCATGAATATTGGAAGAAAACTTTATATTTGATTTCTTATACAGAAATAAAACATCAAACAAAACTTCTAAGTTTAAAAAGAAAAAATGAAATAGCCTTCATTGCTGGATTTTCGAATTTAAGCTGTAAAAAGACGAATTTTCATAGTTATTACTGTCAATAAGAAGGTGTTTGCATGAAGGTCGTTTAAAAGCTGAGGATAAAATTATATTTTCTGATTTAAAATCTTGAAAGCTATTCCTTTCCTCATTCATTTATAGGCCGAAGTTCTTGAAGAAGAAAAAACCGTATATACATGATTATGATTTTGAAAATGAATAATTACTTACACTTACAAATGAATCAAATAATCGTTAATGCACTATCAAACTAAC
Source organism: Chrysopa pallens (assembly GCA_020423425.1). NCBI lineage: Eukaryota > Metazoa > Arthropoda > Insecta > Neuroptera > Chrysopidae > Chrysopa > Chrysopa pallens. Next base: position 111,901,678 of record CM035591.1, read on the forward strand.
AGGCAAACAGTATTTCCAATCTCTCTCTCTCTCTCTCTCTCTATCTCTTTCTCTCTCCCATGTACATATCACGATAATCAACTCGATCAACAATGCATGTTTTTTCAGGTGGAATCTTTCAAATAAGTTTTGATGCAGATAATCTTCAACCGATTAAACTGAAATATATAATTTGAAATATATAAGTCATTGTAGGTAAACATTTTATGAAACAGTCTATATAATATAATGTGCTCACTTCTATTTCATTTGTGTGAAAACTTGATAGATCAGATGGGAATATTGGGTACTAGTTGATAGATTGTCGCATTAATATTAAATGTTAGTTGAATTGTAGTTTAGAAAACCGCAATTACTCAAATTGAAATCGATTAAGTTTTTTTAATTATATAGTTTTTAAGGGAAATATTGTCGACGATTGAAATTTCAATTGAACGGTTGTAAAATACTGTAGAGAAAAAACTACTCTGTTTTTAGTTTCTTTTCACCATAAATTCTATGCTAATTTATCGTAATTGTAGAGCTAATTACAAATAAATGCTTGAACAATTTTTATAGTTACAATACTCTATTATTTATAAATGTAGAAGCATATATTTGACGTCAATAAAAGCATCGATTTTCGAATTTATTTTCTTTTTTTATATGGAAATAGAAATAATTTTTTGTGAAACACATTATGTAGTTGAACCTGCAAAATAATGTAATTGATTTTATAATTTTCAATTATATTAATACTAAATTATTCTAATAGATTTAATGCTTTGAATTAGTTTTTATTTACAATATATACAAGATATTTACAATATCTTGTGTAAACGAAATAAAACGTTATTTAACATTCATATGATTCTCGAGTTCTCATTTTGTGATAAAAATTCAACTTCCTCTGAATAATATAGATTGATAATTCTATGGTTTGGGATTCTATCAATTTTTATCAATCGCTTGCATGAATGTATTATTAAATGTAGGAACTTCTTACTCGTAAGAGTGATTACCCACAGCTGTTATTTATATAAAGGAGTATGCTTCCAACAAGCTGTTGACTTAAATTACATGAAATATGCAATTTTTGCACAAATTGGTATGTCATGAAAACGAATGGCTTACCGAAGAGTTTTTTTGAAATAAATTATCTAGGTCAAATTCGAAGTTATATTTAAAAATTGTTCGGTATATCCTCTGGTTTAATGACAATATTGAAGTGCATTCAAATCGTTTGGATTATTATTTTTTGAGTTATTTGGGCTCAAAAATTGATCGATTTCTACTTAATGTATTGTATTTTAGTATTATGTTTCAATCCCCTTGAAGTATTCGGCTTATTTACCTCAAATAATAACTTGTTATAATCGACATATATAAAGAGTATTTTAAAAGACATTAATTTAAGTCTATATCGAAGATCGAAGGCATGGAAAAAATTTTGGTATATGTTTTCATAGAATTAATCCGTTTGCGTCTGTCTGTCTGTCTAACTGTCTATTCTAAGAAGTAAAAAACGAAAATAAAGGTAGCAAGATAAATTTTTGGTGGTGCATTCTAAACATCAAGTGAGTTAAAGTTCGTGAATAAGCCAAATCGTTCCTTTGGTTCCAATGGATCTATGAAACAACTGTTCAATCATATAAAAATATTTATTTGTACTTAACAAACAACTTTTGATTGACACATTTTTACGATGTTTAGATTCGCCACATTTCCAGATCAAATTTAGCTACTTTTAAGTAATTATTATAATACTGGTATTAATTTTTAGTTTTTATATTTAAACTATTTAAATAAAAAATTTGAAAATTAGGTCTTAAAAAAAATCATTAAAAACATGGACTTTTTAAGATGATTCTATGGTCACGTTTACCATTATTTTCCTGTCGGTCTATCAGTATGATATAAATCAAAGTGATTTTTGTTTTTTGAACGAATATACAGATTTTTGTGATTAAATTGGTTACTAAATATGCTTATTATACGAAACTAATAGCATATTAAAGCATCCTCTTTAAATTCATTAGTGAATTCAATGAACGTTTTCACTGGATAAACATTTCAATAAACGGGAACAATTTATGAAAAATATTTTTAATATCTTAAATTTTCCAATGTGTATTTTAAATTTTTAGGTTGCTTTACTTTAATTTCAAAATTTGTGATTTAAATGAGAGAATATGAACATTTTGAAAAATACAAAAATGTTATTTTTTTCCACACGTATTAAAACTCTTAAACGTAAATTCGATATTAAATTTTTCGAGCAAAATATTTTATATTCAATTTATACTTTAAGTTCTTGGATTCAGAATGATTAACCTCGAATATCTTTTTATGTTTATCTTATTAAAATATTTTTTTGTTTATGAGTGACAGGTTGCGAATACTTCGGAAAACGCTGTTAGAAGAAATGCTTCTTTTCGAAATTGGCCATCGTTAACTATTTGAGAAATATTTAATGTACAGTACATCTTTTAATATTAATTTGGTTCATAAAAGGTACCAACTGGAAGCAAAATGAATGCGAAAAAATGAGACAATTTATGAGGTGTTTACTCTTGGATATCTTAGAAGGCTATTATTAATACGTAAAAGTTGTGTATGTATCTGATTTATAGGACTTTTATATAGTTGGGTCTCGGTATAATAAACATTTAGATAAAAGTTATTAACTCTGCCCTAACCAGCCATTAATCAATAAATTGGCCAGTAACACACCCCAGCCATTACCGCACTATACCAGTTTAGCTACCTACCTATTGGTGATAATTTTTTGGCTAAAAGTTGAACTCTTTGCTTAAAATTTTATACAGAGATGATATAAAAAATCCTCTTTAAATAAAATAAAAAAGGATACAGTGGCAGTGACTATGATAACTTTCAGGTTTCCTATGTTGCGATATATATATTTGACTACCTGGCCCGGCAAACGTCGTTATATATGCATTTCTAATCAACATCAACATATTCTAAGTATAACAACATCTTCTCAACACTCTATTTCTAAAGAATGAAAAGCTGAGGCAAATCAGAATAAAGAATCATATTAATTTATATTTTAAAGCAGACCCGCCCGATTTATTGGTTGCTGTGTTAATTTTCCTATTTTATTAAATGATATTACATCGATTACATGCGAATGCAATTCTACCCTTAGGGGTATAATTTCAAAAAATCCTTTATCGAAATCCCGTTATTTAGTGTGCACCTGGTACATTATATGCACCCGATATTTACCCGATATTTGGTGGGGTATACCCGGTATCGCGTTCACCCATTAATTTGTGCTGTGGTACTCATACACTTGATGAATGATATATGGAACTCCTGAACCACGAATGATTCCGGTAATACTTGAACACTGCGATATGCACACTTTATACAGTTGACAGTTCGACATACTACTAGTGGGAAGAGATAAAGAAGTTTTATTTTGAATTTCAAATTTAGATTTTGGTTTTTATGGGAATGATGCTAATAGGATTTGTAACATGTGAAAATAAAAATACAAAAGTTGTTTTACAGCGAGGAACATTTTGTATTCGAAAATTAAATTGTCGTTTATAGTATTTTCCGTTACTTATTATTTATGTTTCTGACCGTTTAAAGTTTCCACAAATATTTCAAGACCAAAATTATGAAAATCGGTCCAGCCATTCTCGAGTTTTAGCGAGACTAACGAACAGCAATTGATTTTTATATATATAGATATCTTTTTTACTGATTTGGTTGTCGATAATGCAATTTGAAATTGCATTCTTTGAATTGAGATACCATCGCGATATCTGGCTGACTGTCCAAAATACTTTTATTTTTAATAATTAAATAAACCAAAATTATCGAGCTTCGTTTTAGGTTTCATAAATAACAAATTACCGCAACCGTAAATTTTCATATACTGCTGCAATAAATACAAATTAACAGCCTATAGAAATATGCAGTTTTTTAATAGAAAAATTCCTATATTACATCTCATCTGTAAGCTATTCTGAGCCCAAAAAACCGATATATGTGAAAACATTAGGATATCCTCGCTGTGAGAGTCAGAAAACTTAAAAAAAAATATACTAAATCTTTTCATTATATTAAATATTGGTTTTACGTCAATGGTACATATATTAATGGTACAAAATCATCTTCAAATATTAAATATTAGTTCACCACGAGCTATTATTTGATAATTGTAAAAAATCATTACCATGTATTAAGTATTGGCTTACCATAAGCTGCTACTATAGTTAAAACAAATGGTTTATGTAAAAACAAAATTGTATACCAGCTGTGAATCAACGGTGATAGAAAATAAATAATTACAGAAAATCATCTCTAAATATTCAATAAAAGCCCGAAATTAACTATTATCCAAAACAAATGATACAAATGATATAAACAAATTATTTTGTGCCAGTTGTGAGTTAATGGTGAGGCAAAATTCATCTCCAAAAATTAAATATAAGCTCCGCATGAGTATCTTTGTAACTACAATCAAATGATATGTTTATAAATTATTCGATACCAGCAAATTTAATTATGGTAAAAAATATGGTACATAATTAGCCACTTTTAATTTTTTTTTAAATTTCAAATTTGTAATTAAGTAGCAAAAGCCATGAAGTCAAGTTAAGCTAAAATAATTATGGTAAAAAACAATCCAGCTATGAGATCACTTTGATCTTGCTTTTCTGAACCAACTATGGATTTTATCTAAGAAAAATTCTACTTAGGTATTCAGTCTCCATTGCTTCCATTATTAAGATAAGACTAAAAATAAATAGTTTGGGTAATGACGGGTACAATCTATTAATAAATAGAATATAAATGCCTAGAGAATCTATTTGCTAAGAGTAAAGTAACTTCAATCCTACTAATATTTTACAATGTTAGTTATATTTGTGTGCTTTGTACAAATTTTGAAATACTTAAATAGTGATGTAAATTCATTATGGTATGCAGAAAATGGTATTTAAGAGGATTAAGTTTGAGAGAATAATATATTTTCACTGTTACATATATGTTGATTGATTTATTTATAATGCTCGTACCTAACGAAAATTACCTTCTACAGAATGATTTTATACAAATTTTACTATACTATACAGGGTGTTTTAAAAGAAGCGTAATTTTACATATACAATAAAAAAAAGTCGATATATATATGGTAAACCCAAAAGATTTTTCCAAACAAAATTATAATTATTTGAAAGACCCGATTAATCTCAAGTGCATTGATTCTTCCTGAATGAAGATGGATAGGTACTATATTAAATGAGGTCTCACTTTTTATTTGTAATGGTACACATATATTTATGCTGTAGATCAAAATTTGATATTATAAAGAAATTCAAATTTGGTCTAAAAAAATTTGATTGTAATACGGTTGGTTTCATGAAAAATGATTACAATTTCATGAAAAATTATTACATTACAATTGAATTAAAAAATTTCATAGATTCCTTTTTAACATATAAGTAGTTATTTTTGTATTCGAAGAAACATTTATCCACATTAAAGAACAAAATACTTCCGATATCAATAGAATATTTCAAATGTCTAGTACTCTTACGATGGGATCAGCATTCATTCGATAATTTCTGTGGTTCCATTCATTGACAATCCCCAAATTTTCTTGGAAAGCTATCAAATAATGGCCCTTCATAGATTGTAAACTGTAAAATCCGATGAATTAAATTTTATTTTACATGACTGTATGATTATACTGAATTATTTTATTTAATTATACAATTTTATTTTTATAAATTACAATAATAGATAGTAAAAAAATTTAAGATAAATCTAAAATCAAAAGTATTATTTCAGACGCAAATTATTTTAAAATACATAAAAAAGTTAAGTTACATTCAAGTATAATTTTCAATAATATCAATTCATTTATATTCTTGGTGCCATAAGCGTTTCTGTGGTAGATTTCAACTTCATCCATGTGTTTTTTTTTTACATTTTTTTTTAAATTGGAAATTGTATTTTTTTTTGAAACTATTTAGTTTTGAACAAAAAATTTAAAACCTATGAGAAACGAGATTATTGAGAAGCTGTGTTTCTTAAAATTGCTTGTTGTTTGTGATTGAGAAATAACATACGTAATAATGTAAGAAATCTATAAAAATATAACATCTTTTCGAGCTTACTTTGGAATTGGTATTAACATAGAATTGAAAATTAGTATTTATCCTACCATTTTTTCCCAGTGCAGAAAAGCATAAGCGCCTAGTAAGAAACAATTTAATTGCGAAAAAATGCATATATTCAATCTGTTTTATTGGCAATTTAAAAAGTTAAGAAAATCATACAAGACACTTTTTATAAAATCATCGATAAACATCAACATAAACATAAAATATAATAAAAAACAAAAATACCTCAAAAACCACAAAACCCACAAAAACTCTCTGACGCTAGTAGTATTAGCTTATACCTTTAAAGTATTTCATACTAACAAAAATTTTTTTTTCCTTTCTTTACTTACTGAATTGAAGGAAATTTATACAAAATATGAAATTATTTTCATTTTTACATCTTTTCTTCATTAAAAAACAAACTGAAACAAAAAAGTAACTTTTTTCTTTTTGTAAATAGCTTTAAAGCAAAACAGTATATATATATTCATTAGCTAGACTATTTTATATACCATTATAAATGTATAGTGATGAATAAAATTGTTTCTTAGGAATATTTAATTGAAAATAGGCCATTTATAAAATTAAAGAACAAATATTAATGAGATTTTTCAAATGGTTGTTGCTTAACATGAATGTTATAAATTAAATTGTAATAATAGAAAATCATATTTTATAAATGTTTAGACAAGTCAAACAGGCAAATCTTTATATGTAATGTCCGTAACCATTCAGCCAGCTTTGATGAAATTCTATATATGTGTATTTTAGTAAAACAATATTTTTTGCTATGTTATCCTTAATATTTTTTATTGTAATTTTACGGAATTTTTATAGAAAGGTTGCTATTCATTTTTAATCCAAAAGTTATAATAAATGACGGTCTAAATTAATATATTGACAGATCCATAGGTGTCTAATGGAATGAAATGTGAGTTTATGGATTAACAGTTCTATAAGCTTCTAATAGATAGCGGTGTAGAATACTTTAATTAATCCAGTAAAATTTTATACAATACGCTATGAAATAATTATTCCTGCGAATTGATATAATTTTTTTTTTGTTAACTTTTAATCTGTTGATTTTTTATTGACATAAATTATTTGCCTCTTACTTATTTATAGTCAAAAAAGGGCAATTATAATAAAGATAGCAATGAGAGTTACTTATTTATTGTAAATTTCACTTTTATAAGTTATCAATCAATAACTTCTATAGTATTTCTTAATAACTCTAAAATAAAATTAAAAATCATATGTTTTTATTTTATAAGAAGCAGAATACAAATATCGAATAAAAATTTTTAATAATTCATTTATTGATATAATAGCCGTTACCTATCGTATCATATACTTTATACTGACAGAGAGAATAGTGAATAATACGAATTCAATACTGAAATTCTACATAAAATTTTAAAAAAATTTGGCAATTAATTTTAAAATGAATAAAATGATTAATTTCTGGATGGAAATTTGTATGTTATAAATATTAACGTCTTATGCCTTTTAGTTCAGAAGTTCTATGATACTATAGCACAGCTTGTTTGAATGTAAAGATTTGAAAATATAGGAACAGGTTAAATAGTTTATACGGGAATAAAATAGTTACAAACTCATTCATATGTCAGTTAACTAATTATAGCTAATTTGGGAGTTTTTTGTGAGGCTATGTTCTAAATTGAGTCGTCTAAAATTAACATATTTCTTTTATATTCGTTACATTATTTACTCGTGTGTAAATATTTATTTTTATCGAAAATTTATTTATAAACGTAATTCACTTTGATCACATACGGTAGGGGTGGTAAACTTTTTTTCTGCGAAAAAAATACCATCTACTGATTATATTTGTATTTGCGTAAATGATATAATATTGTAACTGAAATTAGGTACACATTTTTGAAGTGCTCTTTATTGTAATTGTTAATGCATTGTGTGGTTATGTTATTGTATTGATAATTTCAGAAAACTCCGATTAAAACTTTATATTGTAATAATTTATTGGCAATAAGTTACAGATTTAAAGGTACAAATTAAAAACAGAAAGTTGAAGACGAGTGTAAAAGCTTAATGAAAGTAGGTACAAAATTACGATATACAGAACAATAAAAATATGGTGGAAGCGTTTAAAACCTGTAACTATTGTTTACAAAATAATACAAAAACTTTTGGTCTGGGTCATCTATAAATAATTGAATGTATAGTCACGGTGAAAAAAAACACCTGATCTGAACAATTCATGTTTAAATGAAAAAATACACGTTTTTTTGGTGTTTTAGGGTATTTAATAGATTTAATTTTATGTATCGAAATTATAAATCACATCATGAAAATCGTATATATTTTAGTTTTAAAACATATGAAATGTGCTTTTAGATATCAAGTATTATCGAAATTAACATTAAATTTTTATGAACTTATGAAAAATATTTGTCAAGTGAAAATGTGCTCATACACCATTTTATATGGTACGAATTTAGTTCATTAAAAGGATACCTTTTTTTCCGCTAAGTGTATTTTTGTCATACGATGCAATTTTGTCTTTTTTTTAATAATATGGGAGAGTCTGTTTAAGGTTCATCCAAGTTTTAAGGTTTGCAACCCTTGTCCCATGGCTCCCATCTTTCAAAAACGGGTTCAAATAGATTTTTTGGTTTATTTGACAAACTATAAAAAAAAATTGTTAACATTTTTTGTCGCAAATAAAAGTATCTTCAACTTTTGCAAGGTTGATTTTAGTCGCAGCACTAAATAATCGAAAACCCATGAAAATTTGAGAAAAAAATATCTATTGGTGAACTATGAAAAGGTGATTATAAATTATGGTAAATCATTAAAATTGCTATCAGTTCATTTTTCTATATGGTGTTTTAACGAATAATTTTCATTATAAATTACATTCAAAAGTTAAGGTTTCACAGTGCCGCGAAACGAATATTCTCTTCAGTATTCATAAATATACATAAATATCAATGAGTTGCTATAATTTATAATCACAATTTCTTTTTTGTATGATTCTTTTAAATTTTAAATATTTTTTTTTTACACTCTTAGTTCGTCCGATAAACCTTTAAATCCATTTGAACCCATTTTCCCAATGTAATGACCGTTGAACAAAGTAAATTAACACCCCCTTAATATCTTAAAATAAAAATTTCGTCCTGTAAAAAATACAACCAGGTATTTAATACAGGTACATTCGACCTTATCAATGGACTAGAAATAAAACATGTAATAAAACGGAAACTATATGATATAAATATAATTATTGCGGAAATACACCATAACGTTAACAAAATACACAATTAAACAATTCAAATTTACGTTTTTATGAATTTGAATAGTATCTCTATTACATAATAATAACATTTTTATGGAAATTGTTTTATTGCATGCTATAAATTATAATTGAATATCAATTGATTTTTTTTGTATTGCAAAACAAAATATTTAAAGAGGTATATAGTATCATAATGCATGACAATTTTGAGATACAAATCGCATTATTATTAACATATTATTTGGACATTTATATTCTGTATAAGTTAGGAATGGAATCTGTTTAATCAGAAAACCGATGGTAAAAAATACAGTTTTGAAAAAACTAAGAAAACATTTACAAAGTGCCAAGTTTCACTTTTAAAATTCAAAATGTACAAGTAAAATAACAACGGACGGATTTCATTATTTAAATATTGGATATAGTTGAGTATCTATGTATGAACTATTTTAAATCATTAGCAATAATGAATATCATATATAATTATATATATTTTTATACAAAAAACTTTTATAACTGCATGGATTAAATATCTAATATACTTCATTACTGCGCATGATAAAACTAATTCAAATATTGTTCGAATCAAATTAAAAAAAAACAAACAAAAAAAAAACAATACAGTTCGTTATTATTTCATTTGTTAATTTTGAATTTTTAAATTGAGGCCTCTAACTGTTTTATTTTTTCAAAACTAGATTTGATTTGAATTAAAGCTGAATTTGATGTGAAATTATGGCAAATCTGGACACTCTACGATAAAAAATTTTAATCAAAAGTGTTAAAATATGTTTTTTGTTTTTGAACATTGAATTTTAATTTCTTCTTTCTATTGTTTAAAAATGGATCGATGATCCAAGTAACTCTGTTGACTTGATATTGCTCATTCACGGCCAATTCAATTTTACGCCTAGAATACGAAACCAAAGTTTCAACTTGTATCTATTACAGTTTTTGGGTTATACTCATGACAAATTAGAGATGCAATTAGGAAAATGTTTCTAGTAGTCGTACCTCCATCAAATCTTAGCTATCTATATAATGCCGCGATTATAGGGTAGCCAATCAGAATAGTAAAAGAATCGATTTAGTGTATCACGTAAGAGATAATAGGAAGGTTCATTACAATATTACATCAAAAAGTTCATTCATTACATCAAAAATTGTAAATTTTACTATTCTGACAATTTGAGAGTGACACTGGTAGAGTGTTCTTTTTACAATGTTGTAGCCGGCCCTTCCCTTGTCTTTATTATTATTATTCTGATCGACAACCCTATACGCACGGCACTATTTAGGGTGCTAATATTTGGTGGAGATTCTCAATAAGGTATTTCCCATCTCTTAATTTAAAATTAATATTCTTTATTATAAAACTATGCTAACACAATACTTATAAATTGGTTTGATAATAGTTATCGTTTCTATAAAATTTTAGGTAATTAATATTTTTCTGCGTTTAAATGGTACCGGACTAGTATTAGCATCAGGTCTTTAGTCATCTCTATAATTTCAGAACAATAAAATGTCTTATAGTTGGTGAAAATTATTTCAAAAGAATTACAAGGATACAAATGAAGTTAATATAATTCGTGTAATTAATATTTATGGATAGTAGACCAATGAATATTCGATTTGAACTTCTTGCATTTATCTTTACTTGCTGTTCGATGAATCAAGTTGAACTCATTTTCTTTACAGGAAAGTTGAAGATATTTCGAATCAACCTTTGTATAAACGAGATACCATTATGTTAAGAACAATATGCACTTGAAATATATAAAAATGAACGTGAACAACTTGCTATGAACTAAGCATTGTACTATACAACATCATACAGATAGAAGTTCACATAGTTTACTATATATTTTTGTTGTTTTTTTTTTTCTTCTTGATATAGAAAAGAAGTCTATATAATAATAAAAAGTAAAGAAACATATAGAACATTGATACAGCATGTCCACCGACAGTCTTGACAAGATGACTAACAACATACCATGTTTTAAAACTATGCTAAGAAGTCATTGAAGAAATATTTATATTACATAAAGAAACAAAGTCGAAGCAGTGATTTAAAATTAGCAAAATTTTGTTTTTAATATAAAATATTTTTGTGTAGAAAATTTCATTATCTCAGAAAATTATTTATTATCAGTCTACAAACGGTTCTGAAGTCAACTTAAAGCCAATCCGAATTCGTTCTTGATTTCGTAGACATATTTCCGGAATTTACAAGATCAATGAACTTATTCAGTCCAGTCTTTCTTTAAATTTTGCCTTTTCGCATACTTATTCCTATATGAAACTTCTTCACATACTTTTGGTTTTCTTGAATTGAGACGAAAAATACGTATTATAGAGATATTATCTAATAAAATGAATCTCTAAAAATTATTTGATGCCAAATGATGTCAAAGACGTAAAACTTCTGACGGGCGTACATAAATACACGCACCCTTTTAAGCTATTGCATAGCTTCTATCGCGGACCTTGAGCGCGGGGACCGAATCCAGAAATTCCGTAACGAAAAAACCTGATATGTTACAAATCATCATTTCCATAGAAACCAAAATCTAATTTTGAAATTCAAAATAAAACTTCTTTATCTATTCAAAATAAACTTCTCACTAGCAGTATGACGAACTGTCAACTATATAAAGTGTGCATATCGCATTGTTCAAGTATTACCGGAATCATTGCATAGCTTCTATCGCGGGCCTTGAGTGCGGGGACCGAATCCAGAAATGCCGTATCGAAAAAACCTCACGCTCCCCACTCCGATGGGCAAGGAGATGTGGCTTGACGAATCGAGACTAGCTGCTCCGAAATCGGACGAATACATAAGCAGCTGTTTATGAGATAGTATATAGGTGTATAGGTGTAAGAAAAAGCAATACCGCATGAATAAAATAAACAAATAAAAAAAAAAATTATAATTGCATAAGTTGATACAAAATGCTATGCGATAGCTTTACCATGGCAGTCTCCGACTGCCACACGATTTTTTTTTATGTATTTGATATTTGATTTACAGCAAACTACTCATTAATAACATACAACTACTTATTAATAACTACAATAATAACAACAAACGAAATAGTTATTTAAAAAAAAAAATAATTTTTTTTTACCATAATAATTAAGTACATAAACGCAAAAAGAACATAAATACCTAATTGTGATAATACACACAAGAGATAAAAAAAATAATACACAATATTATTCTTAATGATTCGTGAGCGCAGGCTAAAGATGTTTTTTCCTTTTTTCCACAGTTGGTAAATCAATCATTAGGTCATTTAGTATGGCTATTGTCATTTACAGACCCAAATTTATAAGATTTTCTAGTTCAGTGCCTATCTTCGTTGTCCTGTTCGCTGTTCTCTAATAGTTGTCGTACACTGTCACTCTGAATATAGAACACACTGGATTTCCTCGTTTACTTAAAGATTTGCCCATTAAAACCGATACAATACTAAATTCGCAATGATCCGTCTTTGATCTCTATTGGCTACAAGTACTTTTCTATAAAAAATAAATACCAATCGCTCTCTTAAATTTCGACTTTGATAACCAGAGCTTATATTGAAAAGAGACATTTTATTACAATAGTTATGCTTGTCTTCGTTTCAGTCCATTGGTGGGCACATTGTATATAACGAAGAGTAAAAGAAGATTGGACTCTTTATTCAACATTCTCATCATCATCATCGTTATTGTTATACTACTTATGATGATCATATCATACTGATATAACTGGAGTGATTTTCTAGTAGTTTTAAAATAAGTAGGTGCTATTGGAGATCGTCTTTCCTTTGAGCCAGCTTCTGTGTTAAATATGGAGTCATATATAATTTTGTATTGCTTTTTATTATTATCAGTATCATAATAATACTCTCGTATATAACAATACTTCACTTTTAGTCGATAAATAGTAGCAAGAAAAATAGTGTCCAATGTCAAAGTTTAAAAGTAATTATATTTTAGTTTTTTTGTTAAATTAGACATGAAGAAGCAATATAATCATTCAAATTTCTTCTTAATCCTCATTTATTAAGCCTCAGACTTTTCAAAAACAGTTTAATTAATGAAGTGATCAGGGGAGAAATAGTATTGGGGTCGACTGGGTAGTGTAATGTAGTGATCCTCCCACCAATAGGAGCTATATCTATATAGGCATGAAAATTTCACAAATCCTGAACAACCATAGCCAGTTACTTTGTCAAAAGCCATTTCAACGGAAATTTAACCAGTTAAGCGTCACAATAACTAAAATTCACTGTTTAATCTTTCATTTGCTCTTTTATTCCAAAAACCCGATGTACATCAACGTGTAAGTTGTATACGCAATCCCAAATTTTACCTGTTCTGCGAACGAGACCTTCTCACTTAACAGGATTACAATTCTATGAAAAGGGAAAAAAATCTTGAATAATTTAAAATCATTTAAACACGAAACATAAAAATAATTTAATAATTCATTAAAAATTTAATTATTCTTAATGGATTAACAATTATTATTTGCTAATTAATATTTGTTATCATATTTATCTCAGTACAATAACTTTTTTTCCAATGGATACAATGAATGGGAAATAAATTCATTCAAAAACTTTTCATCAGTACCCATTAGTTTAGATTAAAAAGTTATAATCCTATTTATTATTAATATGTTTCATAATATTATGTTTTATCCGGAATTTATCTCAACACATATAAAGTTGGCCCATGACCCAGCAACAGTAGACAACATACAGATCTAAAACCACTATAAACAGGAAAAGCAGTTTTGTATTTATAAAAGCCTAAAACATTTCTAATCACTTACAGAGTCTCCAGGCAAAGTATTCAAAACGTTTAATTCAAATATTTGTTGTCAAAAAATATACAAGGTTAAAATTACACAAAGCGAAAGAAGAAACTAAAAGTAGTTGAAAAAAAAAAGAATTACACCTTGTATAATGTTTTATATGAAAAAATCAAACTTGTGGTTAATTTCTAAATGACTCTTTAAAAATTGTCGAAAAACCCAATAAAAAATGTTATCCTGGTTTATAAAAGGTTTAAATAACGAAAATTCTTGCCTAAAAATATAAAAACATCATGTTACATGATTGGATGACTAGTATTGGATAACAATTAAAACGACGAAATATCGTTGTATTTGACAGCTTTCAAGATATATATGAAAAATTACCATTTTTTTTTTTATTTTTGACGAGGAAATTGAGAAATATTCAGAATTTCTTAATACTCGTGTATAATGCTTTTTTTCTCCGCCAAAAACCGGAAAATCTGGACTATGTGATAATAAGATACATAGTTTTTGAGATATCACTTAAACACCAGTTTAGAGAACGATATATCAAAGCAAATGCAAGGGATTACTCAGAAACAAGTCATGTTTAATTTCATTATTTTTTTGTTTGTGTAAAGACTCAAGAGCTGGAATCATTAGAAATGTTGATTGTCATGATTATTCAGTTTTTGAATACTTAAAACGTATTCAATAAGATGTCGAGTTTCATTTTTAAGATTTGAAATTTGTATATTGAACATTTTATTCTTCTGCCATTTGCGATAAGAATATCGAAAAAAAAACCTTGCAGTGTCAAGAATATTAAATTACCTAAGGATTTAGAAAAATTATAGATTTAAACAATTCAAATAATTTTCAAAATTATAAGCGTTGTTATACATAACAGTAAACTTCGAGGCATTTTTCTCAAGCCAAAGAAACAATTCTTATTTGAATTACCGAATTAAAACAATGATTTTTTTAAATAAATGTAGAATTCCTTTCATCTTTTAGAAACAAGACCTTTTTGAAGTTTATTTTAAATAGTTGTAATGCAAAGCATAATATTCAACATAATTCTAGAAACATAACAATTAAAAGATAAAGAAATAAAATTAAGTGAACAATTTTTTAATTAAAAGGTTATTTAAAAAAACACAAATAAAATGGTCTAGTACTATACAATTCTTACTCGAATAAGTAAGTACATGTAGAAAAATACTTACACGAACAATAACATTAAGTTGTTATTAGAGAAATGTTACAATTTTTATTTTCTTTATTTGGTTTTAATGATTTCTTACAATATTTTCTTTAATACTTGAATGGTATTAGTAGAACGTGCATATCGTAGTAAGTATAGAATGTACAGTTCGTCAAGTCGATTTGCCTACGTTGTTTAAAACAGCTTTTTTTTTATTCTCTGCATATACATCTGTTTTTTAATTCCTCCATATACATCTTGATGTTAAAGTTGAGCTTTTTGAAAAGAAATTATCCGCCTTTTGTATGAACTTTTAAAATTCATAACAAATAATATTGCAACAAACTTTTAACAATTGTCTTAAAATTAATTATGAACACATTAAATGAGGTTAAATTTTAAAAACTACTATTGTTTTCTTTAAATATTTTTACCTATATGCCGAAGCTATAATGAATGGGCATCAGTCAAGATATAACTTTTTAATTATAACGAAAAAAAATAAAAACGTTATTGTTATAAAACTTAAACATAAACTTTTCAATTACAATAAAATAATAAATTTTTTTCAAAGCCTAATTTTCCGAAGCGTAAATATATATATATATATATATATATATATATATATATATAATTTTAGGAATGGTTTACTTTATTTTGAATGTTAATTTTTGAAAGAAAAACGAGATCGAAATTAATTAATAACCCAAACAAGTGGGACACCCATTAGTTCGATTTTACCCAGAATACCAAGTTAAGTTACGGACACATAAATAATCTTTACCAGACACATAAAATTGAAAAAAAAAAGGTATAATACGTTTATCTAAGATAACGTTGTTTCAAAGCAGCTAAAAATTTAAAACATTTTCAACGAGAAGAGCCATTACTACAAATTGGAAACCACACTATCGGCTAAAAATACAAAAATCCGAATCTACATAATTTTTAAGCTATTGCATAGCTTCTATCGCGGGCCTTGAGCCGAATCCAGAAATTCCGTAACGAAAAAACCTCACGCTCCCCACTCCGACGGGCAAGGAGGTGTGGCTTGAAGGCGGTGTGGCTTGTGGATACAAAATGCTATGCAATAGCTTTACCACGGCAGTCCCCGAGTGCCACACGTCTTTCTTTTTTTTGTGTATTCTGATAAATTAAGATGACAGTTTTTTCTTTTAAATATATAGGCAAAAATTTTTTAAAAAGGATGATAATATTCGATATCGTATTGATACTGAGCTTAACCGAAGATAACCACTTGAATAAATATTTCAGATAATAATACGCAACTAAACATCGCTATTTGTTGTCATTCCAATGTTCATTTCACTAAGTGTTTTTTATAACATGTTTGTTGCTCTTATAAGAGGTGGAAAGGAATTCGACGGACAAATCGATCATTCTTGGCCGTTTTAAGTCACAATTTTATCATTGCGAGTCTACTATATCGAGCAACAATTAAATATCACTCGATTGCGGGAATAGAACACGCAATCTCAGTTAACTACATACATTGCAATAAGTGACATAGTCAACTGACTTTATTAGGCGGGTGGGATATCATGCATACACTGATGTCGTGTGAGTATTGCTGTCTCGCTTTTTTTTTTAGTTCAACATTTTTTCTTCACTATTTTTTACATTCGCCTTTGTTTGTAAAACAATGATGTACTCACAATTCAGCATCCATCTCATTTTATAACTTGTTTTATCTGTCTATTCAAAATATATTATTAAAAATTACAATTTTATTGTTTATTTAAAGACAAGAAATACATAATGATGTTTTTTCATTATACAATTGGAATTGTTTTTCTTTCATTTTTTTTTTTTTTTATATTATATATAAAAATTGTAAACATTTAGTTTTGCATTCATACAATTTATTTGATTGCATCCTGAGTGTGCAAATAAATATTTGAAGAAATTTAGATTCTTCATATTTCAGCTTGGTTTCTAAGTATAAAATATATATTTTACTTCAAGGTAATGAAGTGATTTTAAATTAACTTACATGCAATAACAATTTTTTGTTGATACTGTATGTTTTAAACAATGTTGATAAAGATACAGGGAAAATCAAAATGGATATTTCTTATACAATTGTAAACTACCTCATGAAATTACAATACACGAAAAAATTTTTAATGTTATAATTTATCTGTCAGAATACAAGAATTTTAGTCTAAAGTTGGTAACGCTAGAAAATATTGATCAAACGTACTACAATTTCGTATAGAAGTTCATAGAACAACCTTAATAGTCATTTCGTCAAGTTCATCCGTCTGTCCAAGTTGTCAAGATAAATGAAAACCGAAAAGAGATAGCCAAATTTTTGTACCGTGTTTTAGACAAAGATTGAGTTTAAGAATAGACAAAGACTCATAAATGAGCAAAATCTAGGTTTTGGACCCAATAGATCAAGGATCCAAATTGCGAATCATGAAAGAGAGAACACAAATTTAAAGACCAAAAATGTTTGTTTTCTTAAATCAAATAAGTTTTTTTCGAACTATTTTTTCGTAAAATATTTAGGTTCGCCATAATTATAGCTCAGATTATCTAATTAGTAAATACAATAAATACAATAAATACAATAAATATTATTTTAATATGTGAATATATCAATATATTAATAGTAGTATAAACTGGATTCTTAGAGTTTTTTATGATTGCAAAAATTAAAATAAAACATTGATACTCAACCATAAGTCGAGTATCTAAGCAGTTAACACAGTTAGTTGTTATATTCACTTCTTATTTGATATACATGGTTTTCGCACTTCGCAAACTATGTCTCTTCACTATAAAAATTACTGCGTTACAGAAAGAAACACAAATCACCCACGATATCCTATTGTAATATTTAGGATTACTTCTTATTCATGCTAAAAACTCATATTAAGAGTTCATAAAAAACGGTCATTATTTCACTCTATAGTTACACATTTAATTCAATACTTTGTAGACTTTGTTTAAGTACTTACGTGGAATACGGTAATGAAAAAACGAGTACTAAATGCATTTTATACATTTATACAATTTATAACGTAATTATAAATTTATACAATTATACAATTTATTAAAGGTCTGTATAATTATTAGTGTACTACAATTAAAATAAATGTTTTCTTACACAATTATTTTTAGTTTGAAGTGAATTTAAAAAGTAGATTTAACAGCCTAAGAATCAATGTCTAAAAAGGATAAATTAAAACATCATGGTATATTTTATAGCTTAAAAGTGAGGCTATTCGTTTATTAAAGCCGTTGTAACATTAATTATCAAGACGGAATGATATAAAAATGAAATAAATTTCATAATAACCCATTTGAGGTGTATGAGACAATTTTATGCATATAAATTATCCAATTAATAATATCCTTTTTGATGGCCGATGTGTTGTGTTTTTACATTAAGCTTCAAAGGCTTTAGATTTAAAGCCATGTTCTTTCTCTAGTTACTACTACTATTTATCGATTATTATTTTGTATATCATTTTAAAATTTTATACCTAATGGTTTTTAAAATTAAATAGAGGCACAATTATTTCCGCCTCTGAGGAAATGCTTTACTGAATTCGCTAAAAATAGAGCTTCCTTTGTTCAATTTTCGAGAACGTACTTGTATGAGATAAAAATATTGATGAAAAATTTAAACATCAAGACTTTAACAATTCATTTTTAATAAGTTCTGTTCGTGAAAAGGCTCCCATTGTTTGTAACACACGGAATCCTTAAAGTGTCATAACATCTTTAAAAAATGTTTTTAAAACAATTTCTACATTTTCCATACTATTAATTAATTACTTAACACATTTTGCAAAAAGAAAATTTTCTATTAAATTTAATCGCTATACATGATATAAAAGAAACTCCACCTTGTGTAATATTTACTTAAAAGAATTCTAACGGGATACAAAACTTTATTGTTTATAAATTGAAAAATTATATTTAATAAAAAAAAAAAAAATACTAACTTCAACAACATTAATTAAACATTATCATAAACATTTATAACTGGCAAATAAATTAAAATATTTTAAAGAAAATTGTAATAATAGTTATGAATTGTTCGTATAAAAAGTTTTCTACAAGTCATTTATAATGTTATTTCCCAAGAAAGTTTTTAGTTTTAGACCAAAGAGAGAACCAAAGAGATTATAATATATTTACTTGATGCAGTCAGTATAGCAGTATAGTTAGTCTCTCTTGAAGCCAGAGTTCAGTTCACACTTATTACTTGACACGTTCTATTTCTTCACCACCGTATGTGGTAAATTGTCTCTGTATTTTACACAGCAACAGCATGTATACATATACAGATCATATGGATTTTACAAATTACTTGATAACTCTATGTGCTATGCTACTTATGCTGAAATAGAACACAAGATCCGTGAGCTAAAAATCTCCCACTGAAATCAATAAAATAGTGCATCCTCCTTGTAAATGGAAGGGTTCAAAACAAAACATTCATTTATCTTGCTTATCGTGATCCCTTCATTTTAAATCGATTACAATGAATTCCGTTAACCTTGTAAGTATAATAAAAATTTCATTGTTTTTTTTTTTTGCTAAATTCTAAGCTGATACTACATTATAAGCTGATATAACAAAATATTGGCAAAAAATAGAGATGGTTGCATGTATTACGTTACATTATACCTATTATTCATGCTTATTTCATATTTAATGCCAAAAAAAAAAAAAACGTCGATATAATATTTTTTCCAAACAGGGGTGTATACCAAAAAACTTACCCCTTTCTATGCCATTTCAAGTAAATAAATAAGACAAAAAAAAAACAGCTTCTTTCTAGTGTGTGTCTATTAAACAAATTCTTACTTTTGAAAATGAAACTTTCTTAATGTGATTAAACTGTCTACAATTATCACTAAAATCGGGCAGTTCTTTCGAAAGTTACATAGGATGCGGTACAGGAATATGGATACCCCTGAATTTTGCAAGTGAGAGAGTGGCGGCCACATGCGTCTTTTTCATTGCTGCTCGGTTTCAAATTTTCTTTACCACGTGTTTCAACTGTGGAGACATACTGTGGCTGACAGTTGTTATGTTCTAAATAATAGGCCACTGGCCTGAGATTAAGTGCTAACCCAGAATAAAATTATTTAAATAAATTCTTTAAAAGATGAGAAATAAATTCTTAGTTTTGAACTATGCAGAGATTTTCATCGTCAGTCCTATATATTGAAAATAGGACTCAAATAGGATCCCTTCATATATCTTCAAATTCTGTAATATTTACAATATAACATTATTCTTCAAAGTTCAAATAAACATAAATAACACCTATTTTTTGTAATGAGTATATAGAGGTCGTGTGGTATTTAATTCCTTATATTATGCCTGTAAGTTCATTTAAATATAAGAAACCACACTGAGGGTATAATTTCATAATTTTAGCTACATTATTTTATATATTGGTTACTTGTTTTATATTCAATGGCAAATTAATTAATTAAGGTAAAAATAATTATTTACAACATTAGCTACGAAGAATGGCTTGAAAAATTTGGAGTAAAGAGGGGAAGCACGATGGATTTATATACATTAAAGCGAGATTTTAACCAACAGACATTCGATGTAAGCGTGGAATCTATTTTGAAATTAGAAGACTCGAATAATTTTTTTATTTTGTTAATAAATTAAACTTAAAGAAATAAATTCTAAATAAATTCAAACATTTGGTAAAGGTATAGATATACATGTTTAGTGGCCCTCAATTTTGTAAAGGATACTTGGGTGGAAATATGCAATTTGTTGCCCTGACATTTGCAATTTTTCTTAAACGTAAGCAATATAATCATTTCATTCCAAATTTCTTACATTTTGAGATCATTAAACAATTTTTTTTTTTAATATTCGAGTTATTTATAGGGTCATATGTTTTAACAAATTCTTAAAATTAAAGACCTAGTTAAGCAGTTAATATATTTTAGAGGAAAGTAGAAGATATTTTTTTATTTTAAAGAATACATTATTTAAATAAAACGAAGTGATAGTAGAATTTTGTTTCTTTAATATAATTTGTTTCTCTTTAGTTCAATAAGAATATTTTAAAAGAATAAGTTGTAGATTAGTAATAATTTGAATGGAAGTGTTTATGAATACCAATACTTAAACAAATTCATATGCAATTCAATTTCCTTACCCAACGACCCTTAAGTTGGCGAAGTGCGTTTTGCATAAATAAAAGATGTTATTCGACTATAATACATTATAATTATAGATTTTTATGAATAAATATAAATGTTTTTTTTTTTTTTTTTTTTTTAATTATTTTTTATATCCAATAAATTAATTTTTGTACCTAGTAAAAAAAAAAAAGGAATCGTATCTGAAAAAAATTAACAATTAAATGAAGGTAATTAAAAAATATATACTATTTATTGTAAAAATGTAAATAACAATTTTAAATTGTCTCACTTGCAGGCGCTGCATCTTGTCTTCAATTATTCTAATGAACTGACTGACCACAGATTCCATTACTACTATTACTATTCAATAATTTTTAGCAATTAGAAGAATTTATAATAATCTAGAGACATATAAAAGGGAAGGAGATTCAATAAGGAGTTTGTATAATTTTATATGAAAATATTAAACTGTATTAATTCTAGGGTGGGAATAATTGTTTACATAAGAGCATTTACAAGTAAAATAAAAAATTTTGGTCGTTATATGTCTTATGCAATAAAAATTAATATACCCGTTGACTCTGTATATTACATAATACAAATATAATAACATTTCTAGTCATATCAGAACTGTAGTGTTTACTATTGAATAAATGTGGAACTTTTTTTTTCCGTAATTGAACATGAGCAATCACCGCATAATGTTTGTGACAGTTTCAATGAATCACCTGAATAATACGTGCATTTAACGTTATTATTTCAATCGTGTATTACTGGTTTAAGCTCTTGCTACGTAATTAATTAACGTCCATATCGATTATTCATCTATAAATTGAATGAATATTATTGAATGTAATAGTGTGGTTAATATATCATTACAACAATGCCACCATTTGAATGATAATTTTATTCTCATATCACAGGCATTCATATTCAGACTATGTGATTATAAAATGTAATTTCAAATTAATTTCAAAAGTGTATTTTTCAATTCAAGCTTCCCATTATACTTTAAGAATTTTTTTTTAAAATTGTGTTTATAAGAGTTTATGAAAATAGATTTCTATTTTTAAGAAAAATAATCGATTTTTTTTCTCTTATTTCTTATACAATTAAAAAAAAGGGTTATGATTTAGTGAGACCTTACTGAAAGATGTTAAATATCCACGAACTTCAAGTATGGAATACTCTTTTTATATTTCAATTCGTTATCTTTATACGTTTTATAAGTTAATAACAGGCAGTCAGTAATAAAGATATGACTATGAAGATTTATGGAAAAAAATTGTTAATGCTTTCAAGATTTCATAGCCTTATCAACTTTAGGCTCAATCTAATAACCTTACTCCAAATCAATCTATATATTTCAAATATAAGCTGGTAGACCATTTTTGTGAGTACTTAAGGATTCTTGTATAATTGTTTAAATTATCCATAAGCATGTCTTAATATAAAATCAAAGACCGTATTAAACTTTATACTTTATGTCTATCATACTCATGGCAAATTTTTTTCATCACTTGGTTGACATAATGTGCCACTAGAATTTCGATTCCTTATGAAAATATATTTTAATAAAGCCAAAGTTTAATCTTAAACTAATATAAGTTTACCGATGTAATTTTGAGTCGGCGGCCGCGTATTACGTTTTACTTAATTAACTTTTTGTTTGGCAGCGATTCAAAATTAATTTGGTATACTAACATTAGTATAAGAACTTAGTTATTCAGGTTAAAAAACAAATGTTTGTGTTTTTTTTGTGTGTATAATCTACTAATTACTACATGCATAATTTTTGATGAACATAACTCAGCATTAGATTTACTATTTACTCACCCTTAGGGTAGAAAATTTTTGACTTCTTGGTATGCCCTTTATAATAAAAAAAATGATGTGGTGTCGTGGGACACCTGGTAGGAACGAAGTTCCTTCGGCTAATGTAGAATCGAATCATCAAGAAAGATAACCTTACTTAACCAATGTAAAATATTTTATATTTATAAATATATATTTATTAATATATTTATTAATAAAGAATAAACTAATACTTACGTATTTAATTCTTTTGCACTGAATAATTTCCCACTAATATCACTGTCAATTGCATTCAAGTCACTTTTTGGTTCACTTGCCATTGTTACTATATTTATTATATTTATTATATTTATTACTATATTTATTACATTGTTACTATAGTTACGTCTCATTTAAAGGTTTTATTCCACGCACTTTTTCTTACGGTTTTACTATCACATTTTTTTCAGTTCGGTCGCGCAGCAAAATCCCTATCCCCTCCAAGCCTGCCGTAAGGAACTTCGTTCCAAAAATAGGAATATCAAAAGCGGATAACTCTGTAAAAAGTTATACGTGGTTAACATCGCAATCAGTGCGTGCGCAATTAATAATCCCCTGAATTTTACTTTTAGGGTTGGAATTTTTTTTTCAAATTTATATAAGATGAACTTTGAGAGGTTTAAAACTAGGTGTGTGAGTGCTACGAATCACTGTCTGTATGCGTGATACATTGAAAATACACAATTAACTGTAGCCAATTTTGAACCAATACTGTAGCCAATAATAACGGACGACTATTTTTCGATTTATTTTCAAAGCGCCTTGCTTTTTATATATCTAGCCTCATCACTATAAAATCAATAAACATATATACAATGCAAAGACGTTCTTATGGATCTATTGATTATTTCCATACAATTAATAAATAAGCAAAAAAAAAAAAAATGTAAACAAAAAGTCTCATAAAATAATTCTGTGCAATAATTTTTAAGAGTCAATATTCACATACTTAAAATAATTTATAATAGTTTCTTATTTTATATAATATACATATGAATCTATTACATTAATTATTTATGTACCAAATACAACGGTAATAACAACGGTATACACAATAAATTTACATTAGCATAAAGCTTATGACTCTAGTAAATAAAATATATACATCCAAACATATCATGTCGATGAATATTCAATGTAATGTGTTCCTTGGTCGTCTTATTTGATATAATTTGTTTAAAAGTTACTCGTTTGTTAGTTTAAACCTTCAGCTCAGAATTCTACGTTATCATTCAAACAAGTAAATGAAAATTTCTTAACTTCATCTATTCTCGTAAACCATTTTCAATATGTAACGTAACACTTATTTCGATTGAAGGGTATCTATTCTATTTGGATTTAATAGTGTCATCTGCCCAAGCTTTCAGATGTTAAATTATAGAAATTGTTTGATGAATTTATATATAACTTAAAAGTATATTTTCTGGAAAAGTTGCAAAAAACTGAGGGAATAATTTTGTCCCTAGTTTTAGTCAGTACTTCATATGTATGTCAAATATAAACTAATTAATTACAAAAATTGTAATTCTTTTTCTATCAGCTTCTTAATAGGTAATCTAAAAGAAGTAAGCGAAATCTCAAAAATGTGATACATCCGATAATAAAATAAGACATATTTTCATATAATCGAGGCATCCATACTATTTTCTTTCTGAAATACAACGTATATTTTTATATACCAACCATAATGGAAGAATGATTAAAAATTTTGTTAACAAATTTTTTCAAAATAAATTTTTGTTTCAATGTTCTAATTACAAATTTAATGAGTATGTTCAATTTGAGTAAAGTTAGTTTGCGGTACTGTCTAATTTAAGTAGAACGCGCATGCTAGTTGGCCATGTTAATGTTAGTTGACATTTTGAGAATATATAAAGACAACTGTTAATACGTGTGGGAAACAAAACAGTTTAATCAACAAACATCTAGCAAAAATATGAAATTTTATAATTATTACGAACTTATAATTTATTTATACATATTCAAAAAGCATATTTTACTAATATAAATATTATAAATTATATTCACTTTCTATGCATATCATCAGCAGACTATGATTTTTGAATTTGAATAAATAAATTATGAGTTCCTAATAAATGCACTGTATCAAAATAGTCGGAAGTGCATTCATTCTTCTCATCTAGCTCCCCCCTCTGATTAACCAAAACATGCGTGATAAGGAAAGTTGTTTCAAAAACTGTGAATTTTGGTAGTTGCTTTTTGGGTTTTTTAAAGGAATAATCCTAAAAGAATTCCTGATTGTTACTAAAACCGGATTTTCGAATTCATTGTTGCTAGTGAAAGGGAAGCATTATAATTAATAAGATACTTCCTTAATGGTCTTGAATCCCAAAAAACAAATTTTTGAAGTTACTTAGAAGAATATTTCTTTGTATAGAAAGTTTTTTATTATTTTAAGACAGTTATATGTTTTTTTCAACACGACATTATCATACTCAAATGAATTTTGAGTAGCATTGTTATTTCAACTTGTCTCGTACATAACGAACGCATATTTATTTATATGTAGTAAATAGGTATTATGAAACCTTTTAAAGTACTCTGATATTATTTCGTCATTCAATAATATGATATTATGATATCGCTTGCAATGAGTATGATGTTCTAAAGCGTTCTATATATGTGGTAATAAACGTCATGATTTATCCGTTGTGTATAATGTAATATGAATAGCTGGTATAGTGTGGTATGTATATATGGTTTGAACTGATGTATGTAAAGGTACTTACCTACCTACTTTATGTATTACGATCTAATAATATATTACTTGTTTTATGACATATAACGTCGTCGTCAGCGTCAGTTATATAAAGAGGTAAATCATTAAGAATAGAATTCATGAAATTATTTGTAATGATTTCTTTATACAGACTGTATAAGTACTTGTATTGTTACTTCAGTCGTCAACTATTATGTAAGCTTTTTACCAAGGTTCCGGATTCGATGTCAACTGTCTCCACATTTAATTGTTTGTGTAATCATGTAATCTAATCAATACTCTATGTCGATGAGAAATACGATTGTGAAAAACAAGTTATGGGCTGTAGAGGTAGATAAAAAAAATCGCCTTTTCTCCCGTCCACATGCTAGTATCTACAACAATGAAATTTTACTTTTGTTTAACAAAAATTGATGTCTGTAACAAAACAAACTCATCTACATATTTTAAATTTTCATTACGCTTAACACTTTTATTTCCTTTGTCACTTACATTAATGATAAACAAGACTTGCCTCTCCCTCTACTTTGTGGCAAATATGAGGGGAAATAATTTGACTCGAAAGTCCATTTTAATAAAATGATTCATTTTTTCAAATAAGATTTTATTTTAATGCTCTATAAAGAAATTTAAATCAAACCAATTTAGTAAATTTCGCACCTTATATGATATAAAAGCTTTTCGCGAAACTTCCAGAATGCCAGAATACAAAGTATCTTGACCTTGATATAAAAATGCCGCGGCAAGATTTTATTACCAATCAATTGTGTAATGTAATGAATTGATGTGTTTGATTTAAAGTTTATTTTCTTGTTTTAAAAGCATTTAAATAAAAGCTAAAAAAACTTTAAAAAAATGATTTTTTACCAAAATTTTAGTTTTCAAATTGAAAATTTAATCGATATAAAACACCAAAAGCGATCTTAATAGCATTTTTGTAAAATATATATATCATTTCCTAGTGGATATGAAAAATACACCCTCTAATTTTTTCTTATTGCTATACAGTTATTATAGTTCCTATATTTTTGTTACAGATGTAAATACCTCATCAAATTCAGGCAATTGGATACAGAAAACTCAATATGTATTAAGAAATACTGACGTGGAAATCCATCCAGAAAAGTAATAGAGTGTGGTGTTTAAATATTAGCGGGTATGCCCGCACGGTGGACAATCGGACAATGCGCCAATTTATATGGGCCACTTGCTTACGACGTACAGTGGTGTTATTTAGTACACTCATGACAATATTTATTCCAAAATATAGTGAGGCGGGACCTCGATATAGTTCGCGTATTGTAGATACCCATGGAGGTAATATACGTGGTGTTATTTTAGAATTAAATTCTAGACATTTAGAACCGGTTGAAGTGTTTCGAGGCATACCGTATGCAGCACCACCAATTGGTGAGCTGCGGTATCGTTTACCGCAACCGGTAGTTCGATGGAGTGGCACAAAACTAGCGGATACATTTGGAGCGGTATGTCCACAACGTTATCCGGACATTTCAAATCGTACTGCTGCGCTACAGTTTATGCCAAAAGGACGTTATCATTATTTAAAAAAATTTGTGCCACATTTAGTAAACCAGAGTGAAGATTGTTTGTTCTTAAATTTATACATTCCAGGAAGTGGTAAGTTGAATCTTTTTTTACATTTAAATGAGCTTCGTAAAGATAGTTTCTAATTTCTAAGTCAGGAAGAAGGATATTGTAAGAAAATTAGGTCTGGTATTGAATAGTACTAGCAATCAACTGAGAAATTTTTTGGTAACGATATGTGAAAAAAATATTTTATCAAAGTTTTATAAAATCTCTGTAATTATTCAAAATTTTCTCAAGATTTGAAGATCGCACCAAGTTTCTTAATTATAATTCTGGGTTATACGAAGGCATTTTAAAGAACCGATATCATAAATGAACCATAGTTCAAATTTTAAGTATGAAATATTTCTCAACTCAGCATGCCTAAGAATGCTTAGTGGATTCACTTGAAAATATCACCTCCAGTGATGGCAAATGAAATCGTATACTATTCTGAGATATGTATGGAGTAACATTCAGATAAAAGTTATTAAAATTTGCTTTCTAGTATAATATTTTTAAGCCATTTATTCAAACTATGAACTGTAATATAAATTTGATTGCGATTAGTTTTTTAGATATCACCAGAAAGGTCTGAAAAATTAGAAACAGGTGGTATTTTTTCGCTTTCAAATTAAAAATACCTTGAAATTTTTTTGAAATAATGAGCCATTTGAAATTTTTGAAACTTTGCATATTTTAAAAATATATCGTATTTCTGTCAAAAACGTTACTAATCTCTATAAACCCCACAAAATTGCTATTTTTAGGTTTCTTGGTGTAATTAGCGTCTAGGAGAATCCAAAATAATTATTTTTGAGAATTCGGTTGATATTTGGCCCAAATTTGGACCACCGTGATATTTCAAAAACTACCCACTCAATCGAGAATGTGGATGTTTTATACAATTTTTTGTTATTTTGTTATAAATTTAAAAAACTCGTATAAACAAACTTACGAAGGTGTTAGACTCATTGCCGTAGATTATTGACGTAGAAGAAGTAGCTAATACCACATCGGGGGAGTCCTCTTTTTCACTTAAAAAGCTAAAGGCAGGACTATAATGGGATAAAAACTTTTGAATCACAAAGCTATAATGGATATAGAAAATGATTAACTTAAAAATAATGAAAATGATTAGACGAGTGATATTTCTAAATTTGTACACAATTAAACACAAAAATGGTTTTTTAAAATGTTTTGTTTTACATCGTAAATTTTAATACACATTGTGAATCACAGGCCCTGCTGTTCACATTTGCTAAAGACTCTGTAGTAGCCGGTTGGAATGATGTTTTATATACCCAAATTATTTATAACTATTTAATAAACTTAGGAAAAAGACTAACCTAAGCCAACGTGAACTACTTTACCACAAATTTTTTTAAGTAAAAATATTGAAAGTTGTGTTCAAAGACGATAACTCATAAACATTTTGTAATGAAAATATTAATAAATCATCATTCTTATTTCAATTCAGATGTTATAATCCTTTTTTTTATTTCTTATCTTATATGATACTGGTAATAATTTTAGTTTCACTTTTTTTTTTTTCCTTAAATATAATTGGCTAATACATAAGGGTATAGTCCCTTGTGCAAAACATCAGTAGTCTTGTATGTATGTATTTGTTGCCCACATTAATAACTCTTAGAAATGACCTGTCTGTCCATTTATTCGTTCATATGTCAGATGTTTCTCAAGTGTTTTCCTCCTTTTTATATAACATACGACACTTTTTCTTTATCAAACAATGAACCAAACGACCACCAAACTACCCATCTATAAAAAAAAAAAATACATATATATACACAAACATCCACCATCTCTCCATTTAGTTGTAACAAAATGATTGTTTTTCTAGATGAAATAAGACAAAAAAATTCGTTAAGCGAGAGAAAAGATAATTTCCTATCTGCTAGACATATTTTTTATATTTGCTATTATATAAGATATTTTCTTGACAGTGATACAATTATTACAGAAACAGTTGTAAATCAACAATACTTAGGTAATTAACTTTTAGCCACGAGTAGCTAAAATTTGTTAAAAAAACATTCACATTCTATAAAATATAATAATTTGTTCAATTGTTTTCATGTAAAATGTATAACAAATGTCATATAAAACTTATTGAAAATTATTGTTACAAAACTCTTATTATTATATTAATACTGAGTTTTGTTTTAACCGCAATAACTTTTTCATCCGGTCAATATAAATGAAATATCGTTATAAACCTATCGCACAAAAGAGAAATTATTTCCGCAAAAACACTCTATATTAATATTTTATCGGTAAGCAGAAGTATCAAGGGTAAATACCCACCTAGAATTTTTTTCTGAAATTTTGAACACAATCAATAAATTCTTACAAAAATTATTGCGAAAAAATAGTTATATGTGAAAGTTTTTTACTGTTGTGGACAAAGCTCATGATCCGATTTTATTTGTGCTCATAATATTTTGAGGGCTTTTTAAATATCTGGTAATTATTTGATTCTTTTTCAAAACTTTAATCTAAAACTATTAAAGTCGGGAATTTTTAATGTTTCATGCGTTAGTTGCTCTTTACCAAATTTAATAGTAAAACAAGGTGGGTTGCCGAAATTCTGGCTTAAAAAAATTACATATTATGATTAATTTTTTCCTATTTCATGACTCTGCGAGAGTAAATGTAGCTGGAGCCGTAAGTTTCTTGGGCGGACTCATCAAAAATTTCTAATCGTGTCACATAATTCGTCCTAAGACGGCTTTTAAGGAAACATGTCATTTAAATCAAAATGTTCCTAACAAGTTACTTGATTATCAATTATCTGTTAAATACCATCCGATATTTTTGTAATTCATTTAATATATCTGCATGAAATTAATGAAATTAGTTAAGTGGTTTTAGTCCTAGTCAGTTCCTGTTTATTAGTTATTTTTTTACAAGTGAATATTACATCACTAAATCGGCATTTGATTAAGCGAATAGGGAACCCTAAGAACACACACATACTCTGATACATGTAAGTACATAAAAATACATACATTTACACAAACACAATGAACGTTACGAAAAAGGAAATAAAAATAAATCAAGATAAGATTGAGTTGTTTTCATTTTTCTAAGTAAAAACAAGTTTTGATAATGTCATCTTAATAGCATTATGGGTACAGTAATTTTGTACTAAACTTAAAGTAAAAATAATGTTTACACTAGTTTACACTTAATTCGTAGGAAGAAACTTTTGTTCTTTTTTTTCCGTTTTTTTGTTTTTGCTTCATTCATTTTGTGAATTGAAAATTGTACTTTTGTGTTACTTTGTATAAACAAATTTGTCAGAGTAATTATAAAATTTGATATGTCAGTCGATTATCGGAATGATTGGAGAGCCGACTACTTTCAAAAGCAAACAAATGATTGAATTTGCATTTAGGTAATATGTATATATTTTTGTATATCGCATATAAATTACCAAATAAAAATAAGGCGTATATTTTAAAAAAAAATCCATTATTTTGACTGTAAAGCAGTAATTTATTGCCCTTAACTGTAAATTTTAAATTAAATGCAGTCAAAAAATGAAAAAAGTAATTAAATTTACGATTTGTCAATATTACTAGTAATTTTTAAGCAAGTTGATCACAAAATCCGAATATTATTCACATATTACTAACATAGAAAACTTTAATTTAAAGTTTTTAAATTGTAATTAATAGTGGTCATTGAATGTGTGTTCAAGAGAGTTAGCTTACTACACAACGCGGATAATTTTTTTTTTTTTTGTTTGTGATTCAATACCATTGCGAATGATTTGTATAGAGAGATTTTCTGAAAGGCGTTACAAATAAACGGTCTCTACAAACTAAGAAAAATTCGGGGATATGTAGAAATATTGAATGACAGGAGTTTTAGAAGAATCTTTACCAACGTGTTAGCGTTTTGTATATTAGGTGCAAGCTTGTTCATCATCGTCTCTTAAATTGTGCTTTAGTTGACATCATAATCATAT
Organism: Chrysopa pallens; assembly: GCA_020423425.1. Classification (NCBI taxonomy): domain Eukaryota; kingdom Metazoa; phylum Arthropoda; class Insecta; order Neuroptera; family Chrysopidae; genus Chrysopa; species Chrysopa pallens. The sequence goes on from CM035591.1 coordinate 111,933,430, forward strand.
CGGAGATAATAATTGAATCGGATGAGATTATCGATAGTATTTTGAATCCGAGGGATCTTAAACTCATCTGTGTGTGAAAGTTTGTCGATATTTAAACAACTTTTTGAAAAGAAGCAAAATTTTGTCAGCTAGCCATTTTTTTTTCTATTTTATATGCTTTTATTTTATATTATTTATATTATGTTAGTTTTTATTTTTATTTAATGACTGTTGTTATTGTAATAATTATTACTATTATTATGAATGAAGACAGAATATGCACTCAGTCTTAATTAGATGCACTGGGTATATCACATAATAAGATCTACTACTTTAATTGTTGCTTTACAGCTTCTTTGCTTTTTTCCATCAGACTGATTCAAAATGATTCAAAAGTTTGTAATTTTTTTGTTACCAAGTAAACATAAAGCTTCAGTAGTATTCTTTGTTATATCGAAGCATGTAATTTTTTTTTCTCTGTAGATATTCATTCAAAATACGCTTTACAATATCTTTTCACAAATAATAAATTATAACAAAAAACAAATTATTGAATAATTAAAATACCCAGAAGAAAAATCAAAGAAGATTTTCTTAAATATAATGACTATACAACCAAATAATAAAGCTATTATCTACCAAACAGTGTGGGGGAATGAAAGCAGCTTATTAATATCATAAATATGTGAAAACATTTCAAGCCATTTTTACTATATATTTTCAAATTCCCTATTCAACTTCATAATATAATACTCAATCGCCTGTGTGATAATAATTATTAAATAGCTTTTTCATACACATTTTCATGTGCGGGTTATTCCATTATTATCCGTTTATAACATATTACGTATAATGTTCGTTCAATTTTTCTGCTTTTTTTATTTTGGTTATTAAAATATGTGACGTTAAATATAATTAAATACAATGTGATGTGGTCTTCGTTATTTAAAAAGTATTCAAAGTAAAAAATTTTTCGTGAAATTATCTGTAATTAATACTTCCAAAATACTGTAATTAATTTTGGAGAAAGCCAAATATATTGCAACTATTGGCATTTTTATCAAATTACAAATCTCGAGGATTCATATGAATATCATGTCAATTATTAAAATGCACTTTCTACCCAAATTGACTAAAACTTTATGTTACCGTGTTTGTAGTTTGTTCAGGTGGAATCTTTCAACTCAATTTTGAAGATATCTTTAACTGATTGAGCTGAAATTTTGTATACACGTTAAGTTTGGATTCACAATGCATGATTTACTTTGTAACGACATTCTAATTCCAATAAAGGGGCGCACGAAACATGGCGTACTTGTTATTTTGATTATAGTCCTACAAATGTGCTAACAAAGGTTAACTCGAAAATTAAAGTGACGTCAAATCAAATCCAATAAAGCGGATATCTTCAACTATAACTAAATGTTATAAAATTCATTTTAATCTACATTTGTGGTTTTTTAGTTTAATGAGTTAAAACAAATGAAAAATTAACTTTTATTTTAAAACTTTTTCTATCATTTTATAATGTCACAATTTACATGATACTTTAAAACATTCATTATCATACACAATTTATATCATTTAATAGATTGTCGCGTGATTTCCTTGTGTAGTTAAATAATTTAAGCAAACTATGTAATTACAAGTACATAAATCTCGCGACAAGCTTTTATATTATATCAAATGTGTATGGCGTTATATGCTGATAATAAATGTTTTAAAGTAAAAGTTTATTTTTTAATGTGAGCGCTTTTCAGTAAAAGCTTGTTTTTTTAAATAGTTATTAACTTTTAATTTATTTCGAATCTCATTCTGATTACATTTATGTGTTTCATCCATGGTTATTTGAATTAGAAAAAATACATTACAGGATTAATGTTTTGATATTCATATTTCTTATAAAAATCGCCTGGAATTAGAAATATCAAACTAGAATATTATCATATCTAATATAATTGGAGACATTTATCAATTCCATAGGATTGACTTCTCTTGCGATTATGAATGCCGATTATTATACTTTGCCACGACTATGGTGGTTATTTACCATACCATGATATAAATCTCAGTAGTTGTATAAAGTAAATCAGAAGTAACATGTATAATATATATACACAGTGTGGTCCATTAAAATGAAACTGCTATGCAAATTTCGTTGATATTTTGAGTTAATAGGAATTAATGTCTATTTTGCTTGTTATAAAAAGAGCTCTTTCATAACGTTATCACTATAATCCTAACCGTTTTCTTGCAACACTTAAATGAATGTGTAACTGTACTGAAAATTTATTTCCTTGGCAAGTTAACTTCAATAATACTCCCAAAATTTATGCCATAAGTAATTTTTTCTGAGCTTAGCTTCGTTGTTATCAGGCTATTATTTATAAAATTTTTTAGTAAAGCACAAAATTTATAATGGGTTTAAAAAATTAAGTTTGTGTCCGAAAATATAACGACAGAAAATTTAATAAGTAATAACCTGATAGCAACGAAGCTCAGCTCACTAAGAATTATTTATGATATAAATATTGAGTATTACAATGATGTAGATGTTTATTTTTGCTAACGGTAAAGTTCAATTTACCTAGAATTTCTTGCAATTTCAAGTGGAGACGTTAGTAAAAAGATATATTTGAGATCTTTAGGTAACAATAATAGACTTTCATATATTAAACTATAATGAAATTTTTACACATAATCTTAAATTCGGAATGTTCGTTGAAAATTTTTACAAAACTTGGACTTTGTAAAACGTATTTTGTAAACTACAAAATCACGACAAAAATCATTTTCAACCTCCAGATTTGTATACCTCGAAGTTGGTTCCATATAAATTTAGAAAAAAAAATTCCAAGTCTACGAATAGGAAAATAGAAGATGATTGATAGTTCCCTCAGTAATTGTAATGTATGATCACGCGTAGTTTTTCGGAGTAGTGCCTTTTTGATAATTTTTTATTATAGGTATATCTGGAAGTTGGTCACATATATGTTTGGAAAAATTGTTACCCTACGGGTGGGAAAATAGTGGTGATAAATTGTACATTTACCGATATAAATCTTTAGTTGTGTTAATCAAAAATTTACTATGTTATAGCCACAAAAAATTATTAACAAATAAATTAAACCGTCAAAAAATAATAAACCTTCTTTATTTAACCCTATGAACTTATTTCCTAACCGAATGTATAAAATTCCTAAGCATATATTTTTTAAATTAGTTTTTAATTTACCTTATAACTAATTTCTGAAAATTTTGTGAGTAGACTGAAGTAATTTTGAGTCGGCACCAAACAATCAAATTAATGAATTAAGGTAAACATGATGCGCGCCCACAGACTCAAAATTACTTAGTTATTAATGTTCAATAAAAAAACGTTTATTATTGCTTTTCTGTTTTTTCGGCGGTTTATTCATTATTTATTTTTTATTTTTCATTAAATGTAAATTTCAAGGAGAAATTTGAAAATAAGACCTGAATAGAATAATTTAACGTTTTAATAAATAATTTATTTTGAATGGACACTTAGTTTAGTTTATACGTTTTTCATGAAATGGAGGATTGACTAGGAAATAATTAATAATGAATAAGAGTTAGAGTTTATCTTAATCCAAGTTATTCAAAGGTCAAAATGTCTAAATAAAAACAGAAACGTTATTTCACATGATAACAAACTCAAATTTCAGCATAATATATTTATTATACAGACTGTATTTGACATTCATCTTGACACAGGCGAATCAAATATCCTTTTTATTCTTAGGTGTCGCAAAAAAATTTTTTGTTTATTGCAAAATATTAATTTAAAACATTTTTACAAGTGTTGAAATTATTATGATACATATTTTCATATTTCTGCCATCGTATTTCACTTGATTTAACCAGAATTTGGAGATAACAAGAACGCTAGTTACATTTAGTTTGTTACAGCTATAACCTATTACGAATCATTCAGTAAAGAATTTACATACTTAAGGTTATATAAATATTAAATATTATAGTTTTCATATAATCAGGGATTGCGTTGGCTGTTTTTCATTCTTTTCAAGTTTTCTAGTGCCTCTTTGTATAATTGCACACATTTTGTCACAATATAAAATTTTTTCAACAAAAATGAGTTTCAATTATCATTCCATATAGAATATACTTGAAACATATGAAATTATATACACATATGCGTTATATGTATATATAATATCTCGCGTTTCTACCATATCCATAAGTTAGACTCAATGCACGAAAAACACTCATTGAGTACAAAAATAGCCTACAACGAAATTTTTCTAAATACACATTGTTTTGAAATATAGTGTAAAAAAACCGTTAAATACTAAACAATTTCTTACTGAAACTTTGCAATATGATGAAAATTCAAATAGTTATAGTTTAATATTTATGTTGTATTATGTTGTATTATGTTATAATATTTTATTGTCATCCAACTGGAATTCGTATAAATAGTTTAAGCTGAAAACCTGAATGCACAACCAGACATTGAATTACATTTTCTTACATACAAAACAAATGAAAAATAAAAGAATGTGTGTGAGAAAAATGCATGCCACAAAACAAAAAAAATAACAAAAAAACAAAAATTTCAATTGACAATAATAATATTAATTAATATATTCCTGTACCCCTAATTATATCTTTTAAAATAAGATTATAATTAAAGATAACTTGAAATTCAAACCTGTCAATTTAGAAAAAAAAAACAAAAATAATAATATTAATTAATATATTCCTGTACCCCTAATTATATCTTTTAAAATAAGATTAAAGATAACTTGAAATTCAAACCTGTCAATTTAAAAATATATACAATTAATTATATCATATAAACAAACATTGCCACGAGCTTTAAGTACACGTATTTACATATTTTGAAAATTTTAATAATATAAAGTTTTTTTATTTACTTTTTTATCTACACAAGTGATAAAAGTAAAAATTTTATTGTCAAAGTTAATCGTTTCCTTTTAAGGGCATTTAAATGAAAGCTTGGTTTTAAAAAAGGTTTCTTACTTTTAATATATTTTTAGTTTTTTATCGCTGGTCTAATTAACCACAATCGTGCGTTAAATAGAAGTAGTTGAAGATATCTGCATCAAAATTGAGTGTAAAGTTTAAGAAGTCCACTGTATTGGAATTATAACTTGTTTGCACTTGTTAACAAAGATAACTTGTTCGCAATGTTGGGTGTGCTACCATGTTGAATTTAGAATAACGCCCCATAGTAAATCATTCATTGTCATTCAAACTGAACATGAATACAAAATTTCATCTCAATCGGTTACATGCATTGTATGTTAAATAAAATCTTTAAAAAGTGCTTGAATTTTCGGAGCTTTTCCTCCAAGAGAAAAGGTATACAGGTCATGCATGCTATTAAAATCAATTTTCATTGAAATTAAAATGAAAATCTTTAACTTTGTAGGATAAGAGGAATTGATTCAAATTCAGCTGACAACATTTTATCCCAAAATACTTTCACTTCAAATTAAACAATTGAAGATAACAACTAACAGAGTTAATTGTTTAAATTAACTCTGTTAGTTGTTAATTGTATTCGACAAATAATTCAGTATCAATTTTTGAACTATTTTTTGTCATAAGCTTATGATAAGTCATGGATCCATTGTACCCAATGTACCAATTTTGTTCTATTCATAGCGTTAAATACAACTCCAAAATTTAAACTGCCTATTTCTTTTCGTTTTTGAATTATTTTTACAGACGGTCATACGGAAATCTACTAATTATAATACGAGCTTTTATGAACATGCACGCATAACTAAAAGCTTTTTAATACGACTTGATTGTTTTTTCTCGCTCAATGTCAGTTTTCGCTGTTTGAGCCTATTATATATACGTGTAGTATATATTTATACCTACTGACTATATAATTATGAATACATACCATCCGTTGAAAGTTTTAGTTTAAAATTGCCTTCACAAAATTCAATTACCATAATTACAACACAATGAATGAATTTTAATGTTAAATGCGTTTGCCATTTGTACTTTATATAACATTATTATTATTATATTGGTTACCACCTCTATTATATACATACATATTCACAATAATATCTTAATTGAAATTAGAGAAAGAAGAGAGATAATGTGTGAAAGATATTTAAATAGAAATGAATGAAAACTCTACAATCTTTCATTATATTATGAACTTGAGAAAGATTTATATGTTTTAATAAATAAAACATTTGAGTAAAATATGTATATGTTTATTTTATTATCATTTTAAATATGATATAAATATAACAACTATAAATGTCATAATACTTACTGTGTATAAATTATTCATAAAATTCAAATCCATATCGAATATGATAGTAGCCACCCAAAAAACTAACTGAAAATAATGGACACAGAAACTTGTTATGACTTATGAATATGTTCACTTAAATAGAAATATATCCGGTTAGATTTCGACGGATGAGATGAACATGAGATAAAAATTTTTTTATCGTAGACTTAATTTATTTCACAATTTTAATTTTTGATTTTTCTTAAATAGAATAATCGATTTTAATAAACTTGAAAAATCTTATGTAAACCGATACCAACCATGATATTTCAGTGAAAAGAATTGATTAATTTCGAGGGATTTATCCCCGAGCTACAAATTAATAGATACTATGTTTATAAAATGTGACCAACCAGAACATCTGTACTATATATCTCAACAAATTTAATTCAATATTTGTTAAAAAGTTTCTGAGTAATGGGCGTTCATCTGAGTGAGTGTCAGAGGCGGACACACTGAAATATCTTCAGACTGATGGTCAGGAAACGAAACTTACTCATGAAGTTCCAAAACGTCAACATGTATAAAAATGTTTGAAATAGAACAGAGAAATTGTTTTTTTCAAATCTGATACATTATACTTCATAAAACTATTACTACCGATATCGACAGATAAAATTCAGAAGTAGGTATAACATGAAATACTATGTACAAACTAGATAGTTTATTAAATAAAACATCGAATTTTATTAGTGATTTGATATTTTCAAAAATTATTAATGATTTTTCATATTATGTATGTTTATGAATCCAGTTGTACTATCATACTGCAGTAGGAAAAAAAATGGTAGAAAATATAGTACAAAAAGGGATAATGTATTTTAAATAAACAGGCTTTCTAATTTAATTAAATAAATTAATTTTTTTTATGATTAAATACACTATAAGTAGTATGTTATATTGATATCCTTCCACTTAATCCACAAAAAGAAAATAATAATAAACAAACTTAATTTAAAAAAATATCTGAATTTATTCATTTTAAGATTGTTCACCTCTTTTTTACTTTAAACTAAAATTATAATCGTATATTGTGGAAAGGATATTGGATGTACGCTATTTCACTTTGTATTAAATCTATTTTGGTTGTCTATCATGCTCCTTTTCCCTTCGGGAGGAAACTTCATTTTCAAATTCGAGTGAACAGGTCGAGACACAAAACTTTCGGCCGATTTATGGGCCTATAAGTGTATTTAACAATAATTAACATTTTAGAATTGGCAATCCTGTTTTAATTTTTCATGAAAATGTTTTATTTTTTATTTTTGTGAAAACAGTATCAAATGTTGATATCGATAGTCGAGATATCATACTGTCAAGAACAAATGTGTGAGTTCCATAACGAACCATTTATTTATTTCCATATGTGAGAAGTTTTGATGTACATTTGCAGTTATTATTATAAAAAAAAAAAAAAACTATTTTAGTTTTTCATCCTTAGGCTAAATATGCATCAAGTAAGCACATGCACTCGTATCAAGGTGTAATAATAATAATACTCGCACAAAATATGAAATGAATTTAAAACAATTCTTCTGCATTCGAATACACATATTTATTATTACCATATATATGTGTATATGTCTATAAGTTTGTATCAAATTGTTTTCTCATATTTGGCCGGAAGGAAGAATACGCGACGAATTGAACATAACTATGTGTGTACTATATGTTTTTATACGCTTCAGGCAGAAATTATTATTTCAATGTTATCATTATCAAGCACATTGTTATAAACAGGATGTTTGATTTGAATGTCCTAGAATAAAAGATATAATTAAACTGTTTCTCAACAAAATGAAATTTCAGAATGAAAAGACGGAAAAATCTATTGAACACATCAACATCTATTGAACACATCTATTGAACACATCATGTTTCATTTTATAAAAATATGCAATAAGAAGCTTTATATTAAAAGTTTAAGAAGCTTATTATTAAAAATAAACAATTTAATACACAAATGAAATGTTTTTTCATACTAGTCCACCAAGTAGAGCAAAATTTTCAAAATTAAATTAAAAAATGTTCAAAATATCGTGAATTTTAGTTTCTATTTAGGTTCAGCAATGTTAATTTAGGTGCTCAAATTTTTAATTAGGAAAATTAAGTCATTATGATGCACTACTACCGTGATAATAAGCAGACAAAGCAATGTGAAAAAATATTATAATATAAAACTTGTATAATATAATGTAAGTACCAGAATAAGGTGCTTTTTAGGTGCTTATATGGTGTGAATTCAATAAATCAATAAGAACTCTGAATTTAAATTTATAGCACCTAAAATGCATCTAATTTTGAGCATATATAAATTCAATTTTGAATATTTTGCTCTACTAGCTTAAACAGTATTGGCATAACGTTCATTAATAAAAATTAGAAAGTTGATTTGATAATTTCACCTAATTTTCAGTCACGCATACTGTATATTATATTTAAGCTCATAGAACTTAAAAGCATAGTATCTAGTAAATATGGTATGTAAGTAATGTATTTAATATATTTTAGAAATTTCTTACTTTATATATCATGTGAATATTTCAAACTGAAACTAACTGTTGTATGATTATTATCATTATTTGTGCTATTGTATTATCATAAAATTCACATAGAACTTAGTAAGTTATAATTTTAAAACGTTTCTCCTCTAATATATGTAAAATTCAAGTTGGTATAATAACTAACATAGTTAATTTATCAAACGTTATCCAACGTATGATTAACTATCAATGATTGAAGCTGTTTTAATTGTAAGCATTCATAGTATACTCTAAATATGGAATCCATACAGTTATATATTATAAAATTATATTATAATTATGTATTATTATATTAGCCAAATTTCCGATAAAATTGTGTTTTTAAATTTTTAAGTTCAACATTTTATTCAAGAATTTTACTTCTGTCTCTTGAGGTATAAAAGTTAGTTTATGGATCCAATGGACCCAATGTATCAATTTTGATCATTTACGAATTTAAACTTACGTTTAAGGTCTAAAATAGTCACCAAAATCTTAGCTCACTATCCTTTTTTCGTCTTTGAGTTGTCATGATGACGTATAGACGGACAAATTAACAGACAGACGAAAATGGACGAATGCGATTCTATGAAGACCTGTTCTGTAAGTTTATTTGTGTGGTCAATATTTACTAGCATTACAAACTTAAGACACAAACTAATATACTCTGATTTATTTATTATGTATAAGTGAAAAAATTAAATATTTTTATATAATGATATGAATTTTAATTATTTGTGCTCATAACTTTCATGTTGTTATTCTTTAATAGCTTACGACATTAGTCATGAATTCATGAGACCCTTTAAACTCAATTTTTAGGTTTATGATATACTACCAAAATATCAGCTAATTAAAATAAACCTTGTTGGAAATCATTTTTGGAAACCAACTTTTGAGCTTCCTAAATCATTAGAGTATTTACTTTTTACATTTAGTAAATATATACAATTTGGCTAATTGTGATATTTTAAAATTTTAAAATTTAATTGATAAAGTAGCATTTTGTACCATAGCAACGGAAGAAATCAATAAATATATATTTTATACAGGGTGGCCATAATTGTACAACTACGGTATCTTATAAAGGAAAAGGAAAGTAAATTTAAATATAAATTTACTTTCGTCCTGGCATTCGATAATTTTGGTATTGATTAAGAAAGGAAAGAGAATATTTATTAGAAAATATTCAGTAATATTTCTTTTTACTGAAGTCGTTAATTGGGTTTACCTCGTCAACTTTTCTTTACTATTTCTTAATTCCACTTACTTGTATTTTGGAGTTTATTCCACAAAGAAACCTTTCTATGATAAATGTTGGACGTCGCTGAGGAATAACCATAAAATTTTAGTAGCTCCTTGAAAATCAGAAATTTATGATCTAATATTCATTCATAATCTGTTATTATTTTAAGACACATGAATTCATTTGACGTTCAATTATTTTGCTTTATTTTAATGAAACAAAGATAATGAAATTTATAATCATAACTTAATTGTGTAAAATAACAAGTTGATGCTTTCTGTATTCATAAATGTTTTATTGTCTTTGAGTATAATTTCAAATATACCTACTAATAACAAACACATTGTATTTATTATACAAAGTAAATTCATAATTATTATTATGATAATCAGTTATTTTATATGTTTATACAAAAATATAAAGTGTGTCTTAAAAGAATAGAACAAGTTTTTAAACTATTCTGACAATTGATACAATCTCTTTTACGAAAATAGAAAATTTACGATTGAGCTATAAATAGATGGATATTGTTATTTTTATATTTTTATATTTTTATTTTTTTATTTTTATTTTTTTTTTTTTTTGTTATTGAATACGAGAATAATATTATTTCATAAAATATTATTCATCTCTGTCAGTCGTTAGAATGTTGTGTCTTTATGAAAGACATTTCTTTTTTATTAATACCAAAGAAATAGGTACAATTGGTACAACCTCTGGAATCATGGGTTACAAAGGTTTTTGTCCAGTATCATCATCTTCACAAAAACTAAAAACGGAAAAAAAAGAATTCCAATTCTAATCGTAGACAACAATCTAATATGCAACCCTGTCATATATTGCGGCGCGTGTAGCACAGTTCGACGTGACTTGACAAGATCGCGCCACACACTTCATTGTGGATAACGCATAATGGTGAGTAGTGCCCTCGCGTAATAGCCACGTGTTTTTGTTATTTTGTGTTTTATTTTTGTTTATTCGTTTTTTATTAGAAGATTTTTGAAACTTGTGTTGTAGCGCTTCCTAGCGCCGTATCGTCCATTTGCGCTGACCCATTAATTTGTGTACTTACAAAAAATTACGCATGTGGCATGTCATGTCGCACTATGCCACATTCGCCGCAATATGATCCAGGCCTTAAGGAATTGAATTTGATACCAAATGGTAAATTTACTCAAAATAAAATTTTCTTTTAATATGCGCCTCAATTCTGTAATAAATTTAAAATCGATAAACAAGCGTTTGTAAATTTAAATTTAGTGCCTCACGAGATTTTTGCGTATAAGTCAACATTTCCGAAAAAGACCAAAAACGTATGAGCTTTGAACGGCTAGTCAGATTTTGAAGAATTATACTTTATAAATATGAGATAAATTTGACGATCTATATTTGTGCCAGTCGCTAAGGGCAGATAAAGATAGGTTAAATTTTATTACTAGTCTCAATAGCTTCTTATGGCTATAAAACGTGTAAAAGGAAACTACCACCTCGTAGTCGTGAGTTCTGAGAGAACAAACGAAATAAAATAGTTGTCACGAATTTATGTTAAAAATTATACAGCTTCTTTAGATAAAGTGAAATAGCTTTGCCTTATATACTCAGTTATACCACGTCTTGTAAAATTATTATTTAACAAATTACATTAGTTTAAATTATTATTACATACGTATGTATTTTGTAAACAATATATAGGTATGGAATACACTATAGGGTAAGCTGAACCACAAACCACAGGGAATATGTATTATCATCCACAGTAGTTACAAAACATGTACAACAGTTGAAGAGCATTTACCTGACGCGAATAATAATCACCAGTGGTAATTCGATCGGGCACCCAAATATTGTATATTACCAAAAGAACATTATTCATCACATAATTAAAACAAAATTTTTCAAAATTTTTGTTCCGGATTTTTACACAAACATCTATAAAATAGGCATTTAACCAAGTTAAATAAATAAACAGCTTTGATTTTTAAGAAATAATGAATATATCATGTCCAACAGTGAAACATGAGCAAGAAGAATATAGTGAATCGATGGTTTGCGTACTCTTGAGAACAAGGTATGAGCGATCCAGATTATTAAAGTTGTGGAGAAAATCAGACAAGCTACAAAATGATAAAGAATTCTTATATCAATTTAAACTGAGACTACACTTGCGTTTAATGTACAGAAATACTATTCAATTCGAAATAATTTTACACTTCTATTAAATGATTTTACAAGAAAGTAGTGTAAAAAATTACCTTTTGAGGCGGAAATATTCAATTAAGCAAAAATCTCAAGATTTTGTGGATATTCACGTCTTCTTTTTGAGAAGTTTCCCGAAAACACTTTAATAATTAATCAATAAACCACAGTCCATGAGACACTTTAGGTTTGTGCCTATAGAACTTGAAAATATAGTTTTAAGTTTTATTTAGATAATTAACAATTGAAATCAAAACTACAAGATTACTAATGGATATTTAAAGTACACTCAGTTATAGAACTTTGGAAAAATTTCGATGCAAGTAAAAATTTGCTCACTGTTGGACAGTTTACCCTATACAATTATCATTGTCAGTTGCTAATTATAATTATTATTGGCAAATAACAAACAAAGATGTCATGTTAAACAATACAGCTCAACAATAATATTACCACTTTAGAAACTAATTCGTACCAACAACAATTAATTATTTTGATTATAATGATTAGAACTAAGTTTGTGTAATATTTTGTAAGAAGAATTAGTAGTATCAGAAAAGAATAATTAGTAGAAAGGTTAAATTTTAAGCTAAGCTAGGAAAGTATTTATTTTCCTTTGTTGAAACAGATTTGAAAATCTGTGGCTTATCGTGTTTCATTTTATTAATCACATAAAACTTCTGTAGAATCGTCGTTTTGAAGCGTATCCAAATTTTAATTCTGGAAAAATTTACTATTGGAAAATCTGAAAATATTTAGTACTTCACTGGACACACTGCCTATTTACTTAAAATGCTACAGTTTTCCTATTATCTATTTTTGCAACTGGTGGCTTTAATTGGTAAACATTCGTTAATTGAAATGAAAATTAAATGTCAGAAAAGTATTTATAAACATTATATAAATACTTATTTTAATTTTTTGATGGTTTGTAAAATTTCTGTAAACTATTCTGATTAGTTTATGATGATGGTGAGTTTCATATCCTTTAGATGACGTTAAGGATCATTTGTTGAAGGAACTCATTTTGTGACCAATGTAGGAGCATTGCCTTTATAAAATAAAGTTGAGAATGAATAATGTTTGTGAATTATTTCATAAACATCTTGACATATAATCCATTCACTAATTTATGAGCATTCATCTATAACACTGCAATCTAAAAGCTTTAATTTTGTTCACGGGCCATTCTTCAAGAAAATGCACTTTTAATTTTTTAGTTAATTGCATAAGGTTTTAGTTTAAAAAGATTCCTTTGTCTAAGTTTTCGTAATTGTTGTCACTATTGAAATCCTAGACATTTTAGTGTGTCTATCTGATTCTGATGAGTTACATTAAATGAACAGCTATAATCTAAAATTATACCTAATTGATAGAACTTGATAGAAAGAATATCATGAATAGATTTAATCTTGAACATCTAAGCAATGCTTCCTTCTACTTTGATTCAATATAAACTATAAAATAATATTGTGTACAACTGACAGTATATAAAATAATTTATCGATACAAACAAGGCAATTATAAATGACATTATATATCAATTACTTATAACAGATAATAAATATATAATAATAGGTAGGCACGTATATAATGTATATAACACTATCTCGATACTAATAATGCATTTATATTGGATAGAGATTTGTTAAATTAACGTTTTCATGCATATTATTAGGCAATAAACATCGATAATATATTAGGTAGGATGTAACGATATTATATGATTTTCAAGAAGAATTTATATTGCTTTAATTATTTACTTGTGTATATTCCCATGTATGTGTGTATATACATATTCAATGAACAATATTAATTATAGCTTTATAATATGTTCATGAAAATAGGCTGCACCAATAATAGGCTGCAAAGAATTATTATCTAATTGAATGAAAAATAGCTTGTATATATTTATTAATATTTGACTATAACGTAAATTAGTGAAATATGTATTACTTTCGGGGTATATTTAACGAAATTGGAAGTTATATGCTCCTTTTATGTATATTTTTGAGCTTTAATTTGAGTATATACATTTAAAAGAAATAAAAACAACTATAAGTAGCTTAATCACATTTAATAAATATTAATTAATTCCACATAAAATTAATTTTATGTGGAATCGAACCAATGTGGATATTTTACAAAAATCGTATTATATTTAAAAAAGTTACATAATTATCCGGTGATTTAAAAGTTTAAAAATTATAATAAACTGAATTGTGTAAAAATAAATAAGTTAAAAACAAAATGGAATAAAAATATAAATATAGATAATTATTTACAGTTAGAATCTTAGGCCATTCATGAAAATTAGAAGCGCAATGAATACAACTTAATTAATAATATAAAATTATATATAAAAAAAGTGGATAACAATTTTTGAATACATAATTAAAAACATTATACGGAAAATAAAATCGAATGGTACAAATCTGTTTAATGATTTAAAACTACTTCATTCGAATTTTTTGAACTTTTATTTATTTCATAAATAAATTTATTAATTGTTTTGTTTTCTGCTGTTGATTATCTTTATTTTTTTTTTCAAGCAATGTTCCCAGTAATTTTATGAGTTAAACAATATGAAACTTTCGTTAACGTAATGGCTAGACATAATTTATTGGCTTGCAGATTTATGTTTCGATTTTTAATTAGTGGTTAATTTTAATTTATTTTATGTTTTTCTTATTAGAATACTCTTGTCAAACTGTCAAACATTTTATAGGCTAAAACTTGCAGCTATGTAAAACAACACCCAAAGGCAGTCTCGTATAGAATTAAATAGCATATAACTTCAATCATTGATAAACTTATATAATGTAGATTAGATATTGTTCACAATTATGTAATGTCGTTAAATGTTTAATACTTTAATAATAAATGCACGATTAGAAGTTCTTTATGTCTGTATATTCCTATTATTATTTTAGAAAATCGATAAGCTTTATTTGAAACATTATAACATTATGATTAACACAAAATAACAATTAGTGAACCGTATATTTTAACTTTAAATACAATGTATACTACAGAAGCAGTCGTTAACTGTTTTAAAATAACATCGTCGTCAATACATACAATGCATGAGCTAAGGGATGATAGAATCGGATATTTTATAATAATCCTATAGACCAAATAACATTTATAAAAAGTTATCAAGGCAATGATTTCAATGAAGCAATGTATATTAATAATCAATTTATATTAATAACACATTCTTATCCTAATCCCATTGCACTAGGGAAACTAATATTTATATAAACTCACCAGCAGAGTGGACTCTAAGACAGATGATCAAAACATACAGTTGGAAATAAAAAGCCATGTGAAAGCCTCGTTAGCCAGCCATTGTATTCCAGATACCATAGGAGTAACATACCACAAATATACATTTTAGAGCTTTTTTACATTTTCGACATTTTTCATCCAATAAATACTGATAATTCTGGGTAGTCATGTTCTCCAACGCGTCAGATTAGGATATGGAAGATGCCTTACCCCCTTTTGAGTACTTCAACCAAATAAATGCTCTATATATGGTACCACGCGTATAGGGTAGCCGATCATATTAGTAAATTTAATTGGGTAGTTGGATTAAATCGAACGCGAAGGCACAGATATGGCTGGTTGATTACGTGTTGAGAAGAGAACATTATACTTATCTGACGATTTGAGTACGACGCACGAGCATGGGAGGGTCACACGCTTGCAAATAAGACACGCCACCTGCGTCACGTTCAAATTGACTAGCAAATAAAATGCATAGTTTTCAGCATGTAATCAACCTACTATATCTTAATCTGATGCGATCGATTAAATCCAACTATCGCTTTGCCTTTTTACTATTACTATCGACTGCCCTATTTGCGTGGCACTATATATAGAGCTAAGATTTGGTAGAAGTACTTAACAAGGGGTAAGTTATCTCCCATATCTTAATATGACGCGCTCGAGTTAATTTAAAAATCCCCGCTTGGCCCCCTCCCCTTCCATACGGGCTGATTTCTGTTAATTTGTTTGTGACGATAAAAGTAGTAAGAAATAAAACTATAAAATTTTCTTAAAATTGGTTGCTATTTGTGGCTTTGTTAGGAGGATTAGCGATATAGGTGTAAAAAATGTCAATTATGTTGTGGTTAGTTTTTGCTTTTAACTTTTTGGAACTAAAAAGGAAGAAGGGGAATGACGACTACCATTTTATAAATATGAAGGCTAGAAAAAATGAATATCTAGTTTAAAATAGTATCTAGTAGATATAATTTAATATGTCTAGACAAATCATATTAGACCAGATTGTTATCTTTACAACATATTCTCATATTATGAGAAAATTATTCAGTCACAGTCTGCCTGATCAATTTTACTATACACACATACACCACCCACGTAATATAACATAGTTATTGATTAAAATTTTTTAATAAATGCATTTTTAAATAAACAGTTTTAATTTTAGAAAACAAAAAGTTGTTTAAAGTATAAAATAAAAATAATCATACACAGTTTTGAAGATATATTTTATCAGTGAGTGTGATAGTAAGTAAGATGACTAGATCTGATTTAATGATAATATCAAATGACAGCAGACAAAATACCTGATATCTGATAATATTTGTTACTTTTTGTTTAAAACTTACTATTGACGCTTTAGTTGAAGCTTATCTCGATCTTACTTCACCGATGCTTAAATGAATGTATTTTATTTAAGAAGCATTCATGAACATGCTTGGCGCATTGAACCTATAAGCTAGTTTTTAATTTGTTAAATATGCCATAGTTCTATGTCACCTAAATTTTCAGCTTTGATAATCAGATTTGTTCTTTGTACGTGGAATCGATTACTTTATGTATGCATAGAATAAACAACATTGGATCTAATAAACTTCCTTGAGGTATACTGATGGACCTAAATACCTTTTCCTTAATATAATTTGTATTATTTCGATAAAGCAACGCTATAAATAGTAACATTTAAACGGGAGGGACACAAGGTCAACCCAACGCCAAGTATCGTATACTCATTCGTGTTTATTTAGAAAAGCATCACGATAATTATGAAATTCGTAAAATAAATAATGAAAAAAACACAAACCACTAGTTCTTATTTCATTACTAAACTAGACTTATATTTTTTAAATATATGATTATGATTTGATTATCCGAAAGAGTGGCGTATCTCATGTTAAGTTATAAAAGTATTTTTAATTGCTAGAAAAATTAAAAATAAAAATAATAAATTTTCAATAAACCAAAATATGTTTTACACTATTAAGAGATACAAGAGGTATTTAAGAGAGTTCATATCTTGAATTTGCAATAGAAACTTATTATTTACTTATGTATGCCCCATTTCAGCTCAATCGGTTACCGGGGCGGCTCAAATTTATTTTGAAACAATTGGATTACAGACAAACATCAAATAGAATCTTGTAATTTGAAAACATTTTAAAACAATCATTGTTTTTTCTGCTTACTCAATTTATTTCTGGTAATGTTGATTGGTTTAGAATTTGTGTATTAAATAATATAGATATAGATGATGGAAGTATGCCTGTTATAAACAGAATAATTAATTTATTCTAATATCTATTTTAGTATGTGTATAGAGGAACATGAATTGGACGCAGTAGGATAACAACGACATTCATATTTTTGCATTTAATTCCTACACTACTAGAAAAAATTAACGGAACAGAAAATTTATAATAATTAAACAAGTTGCTTGCAGTACTTTCTTGAATAAAATTTAATTGCTTTGGATTTTAATTTTATCATGCAGCCATTTATTGTTTGACATATCCAATATCAAGAGCCAAACGACAGTAATAATATTGATCTTAAATAAAGATCTAGGACTTAAGAAATAATTATAGGTCATTAAATAAAACTTTACTAAAAGATCACAAAGCTAAAGGCTTTTTCATCTTAATGTAAGAAGTATTTACGGGTATCTATATTCGTTCAAAACTCACTTATAATTCTGTTAATGTTTTTCTTTCGTTATTTTAACTTATAATATAGTTTCTTTTCAAATATGAAAACCACCATTTATGTTTATTTTGGGAATATTAACGATCTGATCGTAGATTTTCTTCGAACCCATTAAAATGAATACATCTCGTTTATGTATGTTAAAATGAAAAAAATTCTCAAAAAACAATTAAAAATCCTTATAGAGAATTAATTTTTTTGCATTCTGCAATAATTTTTTATCTCAGGTAAAGTAACATTTTTATGATATACTTGTACATACTTATATTAGGTCAAATTTTGAAATGCTCCATAATATGAAAGGTACTAACAAAATTTGGTTACAGGTGTTCCAAGAAAAATTTTTTTTATTAATTTTTATCTACATAATAAACAAAATAAACTTTTAATAGCATATAGTCCATAAAATTCACTTAAGCTTCGTGAATTATCAAAATCTATGAAAGAGATCCATGACCCAGTGAAAAACGTTGGGAAAAATTTTAATTCGTAAAGAAAAACGTTTCCTTCAACAACCTTAAATATTTTTTTCAATCAATTTTTAAAATCCACAAAAATTGCACCTCCAAGCTAGCCTATTAACACATTCATATTCATATCAATAATATATAATTCTTCAATATATTTAGGGCGCTTTTGAGTATTTTAATCGGGTAAATAATTATGATTGGTGGAATCACTGACCTTGAATCATGTTTCGGTAAAAATGCATGCGATTATCTTGATTATTCAAGAAATTCAAGAATTCAAAATAAGAAGCAAAAGGTCTCCAAATAATAATTTTTCCATCTCTGCGAAGGTATTTTTTTATTAAGATTCAACATTTAATTTGGAATTCGATTTTTTTGATTTCATTAATTTTTCTCAATAGTGTATACGTAGTACTTTCATCCGGCCAGCTAAACACTAATCATTCTATTTATTCTCTGATATATTCCACTATACAATACCAGATATAATAAATATCTATATCTATTTGTTCTGTATATGAAATGTTCGTAATGCTTATAACACAACCGACACACCTTTCAAAATATGTTCTGATATATTTTATATAACCGTAGGTCATATTATACATATATATTATTATTATTATATTACATATTATCCTTCTTTTTGTATACTGAGTGCTATAGAATAATAATTATTAATCTTCAAAGGTTGTATCTCTATTTGAATAATATACCAATAATTGAGGTTATTCTTTTATGAACTATTGCCTAATAAATCGATTGATATGAATGTGAAAATCGTATTGGATAATAGCTTTAGGAAATATAAACAGTGTAGTTAATGTGAGTTTTCTCGAAAAATGTTAAACCTTTCCTAAAAAATTTACTATAAAAGCTATTTGTTTTGCTATCAAGTTCAAACAATCAGAATTTTGTTGATGTTCTAAATATATGGATAACATCAACTCTTAATTATGTTCTTTAAAGTATTAACTAATTTCTAATCAAAATTATTACCGATTTGACGTTAAAAATATTTTAATATCAATAAATCTACTGCACTACAAAATATGATTAAGTATCAATTATTATTGTTTGTCTTTTTTCTTTAGGAGTTCGGACATTAATGCATTAAACCCAATAGACCGATTTTGGCCCATTCACGATCATAGTATATTAGGTCACAAATATGCCTGCAATGCTTAAGCTGACTATTGATCTATTATTGTTTTTACCTTATCTTTAAGAGGGAATTTGGTGATTCTATGTTCACCTTTGCTAAAATTTTACCTGTTTCTTAATATCCTTACAAACTTTAAACTTAAATTTCTAATCATTGATATATTTTATATGTGTTGTATAATATATTGCAAATTTATAGATCTTCAAACATGATTTTCCGAATCATTCTTCCTTTTTAAACAATTATTTTCAAACACTCTGTTTTTAACAAATTACAACGAATATCTCCTTTAACTGTTTAACTAACGTATGTATATTTTGCCTTAAAAAACAAATATAGGTACTTGTTTTGAAAATTTCGTTCCTACAACGAAACGTAATTTATATAATGTTTATATAGGATTTTTGTTTTGATTAAAATATTTACTAAATTTTATAACCAATTTCATTTTCAATTAAAAAATATGTCGAAGAACAAATAGAGATAATACATTTCTAAACAATTAATTGTATATTCGTGTAGGTATAACTTTTTTGGATACCAGTTTAGTGAAAGTTGTTGTTTATATGAAAAGGTTTATAACAGTTATCATAGGTGGTTAATATTCAGTTAATTCCGTATTACACCAAAGGTTTTTCGAAGATTATTGTTTGTAGCAAAATAATAATGCTAATATAAAAGAAAAGAAAGTTTAAAGGGGTTACAGAGGTCGCAGTATAGCAAAAAGCTTTATTTTTTTTTTTGAAAAAAGTTTAGCCATTTTGCTAACTTCATAGAACATTAATTATTAAACGTATGCATTTTTTCTTCAAAATATTGTCTACAGATAAGACCATAAACGGTTTTATAGTTAAGCCATGTTAGCCTAAAATAAATAAAAGAAGCAATCAAGTTTCTTAAAGAATCTAAACAAAAATTATTAGGTTATTGCTGGTACTTCTTTCTACTCTTTGTTTCCGTATAATACAGGAAAATATTTGAAACTGAAGGAGCAATTAATAAAATATTACCTATAACGCATGATTTAAACCACAATAATATGTAGTCAATGTAGGTTTTGCAAGAAATTAAAAAGTTTTTTGTTTTATAGTGTAAAACAAAATTTTCTCTTACTAACACTATCCCATTAAGTGAGCTTTGAGAAGCGTAACGCTTATTGAAGTTTAATTATTATCAAAGTGTTACAGACCGGCAGTATGTGAAATATTAGTAGACAATCACCAGCACAAATTATACTACCAGTACTTTGGTGGGTATAAAAAGGCATATTCGTAACCATTCTCATTTAAGAATTGTTTCATCATTAACTTCAGTATTTGTACATCATTAATAAACTTACGAATGACATGGGATCATGAATTTGACCATTATTGTATAGCCTAATTTAAATATGTCTACCATGTACTCTATAATACATTGTATAACATAATAATATTTGTCATATACTGTCGACAAAGTGTAAAACATTGCATTAGATCATAAACATGTTAATTTTATACAAAATTTATGAAATTTTTATAAAAGTTTATTAAACATTTATGTTTGAAGTGCAAATTACAACGTTTATACGGCATTTCGACCATAGCATTATTAGTAATGCTTAAAAACCAATGCTAGTAGTTCTGTGAATTGTATACTTTCTCAAAAGAAAATAAACAAAAAAAAATTATTTGATTTCATATATTGAAGAAATCATTGTAATTAGTATGCTTATTAAAAATTCCATTTTGCAAGGCAGAGAACAAAATTTGGTAATCAAAAACTTAACATGATAAACAACTCATTTTATCATACAAAAGTTTATCAATACGGATTAAAAATTGAATGATTGAAAGGAAGATTTTTATAGACATACGAAATTGTAAAACAGTATAGATCTCGTTCGGTAAATTACTTTTTATCACAAACTTTTCATGTGTGGAATTCAGTGTGGAATAAAGTTATAATTTTTGTAATTTCATGCTGCGTGAGCCTAGCAAAGCCATAGTGAAGAATTAGTGATGGCTATAACCATTTCTGTTTGTATCATGGCCAATTTTACATGGTATTTACTTCAAGTTGTACAGTCATCGTCTTCTAAAACTATAAAAGATGTCGTACATAGAGCAAGATTTAAACAATAAAATTTCTAAATTTTTAATTTTTTTATGTCAGCTCTTATTACTAATTTTCAAATCACTAATTTTCAAATTTGTGTTTCCTCTTCCGCAACATTGAACATAGTTTTAAGGTATTAGAGATAATGTTTGCTATGTAAAATATGGTTATTTTTATTAGTGAAATCACGTCTAACTTTTTTATTTACCAAAACTGGCCAATATATTTAGGTTAGACCTCAAAATCTTTTGCAGAAGGTAAGTTTTGGTAATTTACCAATTTTAGAATCTGAAATTCGGTGTTAAGTGTCAAGTCGCGCGATTCCATAATTTTGGACTACAAATGGAAAGCTGTTGCCAGAAAGAAGTTAATTTAGTTTAAATTATCCTTTACTTTTTAGTTTTATCTTCTATCAAGCATATGGACCTATTCAAGGAATTAGATCATGGAAGACTTTGAATTCGAAATGATGCATACGTGATTCCCAACATTCGATTTGCTAAAAGATGAATTCAAAGTTCTACAAGTAATTTGAGATGGTTGTGGAGTAGTATGACCGTATCTAAGACACCCAGTATCATGCAGCAAAGCTTTAAATATTGTGTGGGTAGTGCCGATAATTTTATAAATAATAGTATTGGTGTGTAAAGGACAGGTCACTTCATTTGTAAGTTATTCTCACACTTCCTGAACAAACTATCTCATTTTAATTAATTATGTTATATACATATAAATGTACGTTTAGAGTAGATATTTGTGTTGTGTTATTATTAATGTTTGGTACCTAAATCGAATTGTTGTGTGGTAGATTTAAAACATTCATTCATACATAATGTTTACTTAAACACGTTATTCAGATTATTTCGATTCAGGTTGTTTGGGGGGTATATAAAAATGCTACGAGGCGACTGCAAATTTAATAGAACGTTCATCATACCATTCAAAATTACCTGTATTAATTACGAACCGATTCTCTTAATTGTTTAAAAGTTAATGCAACTTAAAAATACTATATTTTTACATTCGACCTTATGAATATTAGTTAACCGTACTGATTAAATTATTCTTTATTAACTAGAAAAACAAAAGCTACCCGTATTTTTAAACTTTCATACTCTAGAAAACTAATTGCGCATAAATTTTTTAAAATTCACTTAATTGTCTTGTTGAGAAAACATAAAAAAACGTGCTGGTAATGTAGTTTTAATAAAAAATTAATTATTGCATAAAAAAGGCCGGCAAAACTGTCGTCAGCTGTAACCTATTGTCAATATTAATTTTTCATTTTAACTCATTTTGAAATCTTTTAAATTCGTTTTAATCAATTTTTTGCAATATTATTTTAAGCTGCCTTCAATACATGATTAAGTCAATTTAAGAATTTCAATAATTAATATAAAAATATTATCCAATATTTTTAAATGTGATGACTTTAATTTGAGACATCTTATAGACAAAGGACGTATTAAAGTCAGCGCAATATATTACTTTTAACGATTATAGCAACATTAAAATTCTATCAATAATTTACGATGTCGATTATATTTCATAAATAATAAAAGATTTTATTAAATTAATATATGAAAATAAATTAAATTTGTAAAAAAAAACAATGTTATATAATACTCCAAACTGTTCGTCATGTATTCTAAAATAATTTAAGTAACAACATAAAAAATATGTTTTTTCTATTTTAAGTTCAATTCAAGTCTACATTCTAAGACTTCAGTTTTTAAGCTATTGCATAGCTTCTATCGCGGGCCTTGAGCGCAGGGACCGAATCCAGAAATTCCGAAAAAACCTGATATGTTACAAATCATCATTTCCATAGAAACCAAAATCTAATTTTTAAATTCAAAATAAAACTTCTTTATCTATTCAAAATAAAACTTCTTTATCTCTTCTCACTAGCAGTATGACGAACTGTCAACTATATAAAGTGTGCATATCGCATTGTTTAAGTATTACCGGAATCATTGCATAGCTTCTATCGCGGGTCTTGAGCGCGGGGACCGAATCCAGAAATTCCGTAACGAAAAAACCTCACGCTCCCCACTCCGACGGGCAAGGAGGTGTGGCTTGACGAATCGAGACGAGCTGCTCCGAAATCGGACGAATACATAAGCAACTGTTTATGAGAAAGTATATAGGTGTATAGGTGTAAGAAAAAGCAATACTGCATGAATAAAATAAATAAATAAATAAAAAAAATTATAATTGCATAAGTTGATACAAAATGCTATGCAATAACTTTACCGCGGCAGTCCCCGAGTGCCACACGTCGTTTTTTATAAAGAATTTAAAATATTGATAATTTTACTTAAAAAGTCGTTGAAAATAAACAAAGTTTATTATAATATTGTAATTTACCAGTGTAAGATTTAATGAAAAATTTTTTTAAATTTATTTTTATAAAATAATCGTCAATTGAAAAAATATGTTCATTACACTTTTTGGCCACTTGCTTCTCCCAAACATCCTTATTTGATTATATTCATTTTTAATTTCTTGTCATAAATGTTTGAACTCGATAATGGATCTCGATAAATTACTTAGTCTCATTTTATTTTTAAATAAGCACAGTGTTAATAGTTTAAATAACCCACGTTATGGTTTCATAAGTTATGGTTTCAATTGAGTGTATCATCATTTATTTTATATAAGAATGATTTAAAACTAATAATATTTTGAGTCGTGGAAGTCTAACTAAATCTTTGTGGGTTTTTTATTTCTCTTGGGATAATTGCTTATGAGAACGAAATATTTTTATACCCGCTTTATTAATTGCATCTTTTCAACCCTTAAGCGTTTTAATTCGAAATTACTGCTGGAAGGATGATCTAGTCGTGTTTAAGTATTTTTCTTTGACACATTCTAGTTTCTTCGTTTCCTTTGAAAAATTCAATAAGCACTAGGTATTTACTTTTTGCTTGCATAATAAAATTAACAAGGTTTTTAAACTCTTCTTAATTTTCGACACAACACTGATGATCGATGAGGATGTTTAAATTTACTGTTCATATTACTGAAATATAAATTATTTCTGAATTGTTTTATTTCTTCAGGCTGAGTACATCTGCCGATCATTTGCTATACCTAAATACCTAACTACTCGCAACATCAATTATTTATTGTTACGACGGTGGACGACGATGGACGGTGGAAAAATATTCAGTTAAACAAGTCGAAATATTTCCTAAATAATAATTAAACCACATTATACCTTAAATTAGTATTTAAGTTAAACTTTTGTAATGTTTTACTTTAACATTTTAAGTGGATATACGAAAAGTACCTACTCTTCAACTGTAGGTATACGAAGCAAAAGTTTTAAAAGGAAATTTCATCATAAATTGGTATACTCTCTGGAATATATTTATAAATTGTTATAGTTTAAATAAAATATTTTGTTTCAACCGATAACCAACGATACTCAGCCCACATGTATTTTAAATAAACGATTAAAAATTATTAATAAAAAAAATAATAATAATTTTTGGAAAAATGCATACAATTTTGTTTTTAAAAAATCAATCTTCATAGAACATTTTGATTTCTGGTAATATATTTTGAATCCTGTAATTTTCAGTTTTAATGTAATATTTTTGGATAAGTCTCGAATTCTTTACACAAAACCTAAACGAAAAAAATATAGGAGTGTTTTTTTTTTTTTTTTTGTAAACCTCAAAGGTAAGCAAAATACTTTGAGAAACAAAAAGAGAACAGGCAAAATAAACACCTTCTCATCTCATACATTTGAAACTTTATACACAAAATAATTATAAAATCGATGTTTTCTGTATCTGTCTGAAAGTAAACATGTACAATATTTGTCAACTAACTTTGAATATTACGTGTTTATTTGTATTTTGACTTCCTCTTTCAAGTCATGTATTTTTGCATTAAGTTTTATTGTGATTATATACAATGTTGAGTATGGAATACAAATATAGTTCTGTTATTAAATTTTTTGTTTTATATATGTTTTTTATACTCGACATATAAGAATTATTCGAGCGGTATATTAAATTTTTGTATGTGTTCAAAGATTCACCTCATTAGTATATTCCGGCCTGTTTATCATCAAGATAACCCAAAAAATGTAAAAAAAATTGCGAGATAAAAATTGAAGGCGTATTCTAGACCTAAGAAGTACGTGAATGAGCAAAATCATTCAATTGAATACGAAAAGAGTGATTATTAATTTTAGTTGTTCGAAATGTTCAAACGCGTGTTCTATTAAGTGTATTTTAGATTTATATTGTCCCATTAAGTCGAAATTTATCATCTTTTAGTAAATAAGGAAAATTAGTATGTTTTCTGTTTTGAATTTTGTTTGCATGCGTAAAAGGTATATTTTGAAAAAAATTCAAACAGAAATCCTTGTTTTATTTTTTATTTGGATTTTTTATTTTAAAAACCAAAAAATGTTTTCCATGGGTAATTTTATTTTCGAAAAGGGAAAATCCTGTTGTTTTCTTGACTTTCACAACAAATTTTGATATATCATACACGACTTACTTTTATAGAGAATATAAAGTTTGAAAGTTTTAAACATTTTTTCGATCTAAACTGTAAGTATTTTTGAAAAAAGGGAGAATAAAAGTTGGTAATAGCTAATGATAGTAAAATAGAACACTTGTTTATAAAATTCAATTTAAGATGCCTATGATATTACTATCTTTATTATTAGTAGAAGCCTCATCCGATTTCGCACCTGCCCTTTTAGCATTGATTGAGCTAGCCTGCCTTTGTTATACCTTCGTCGAGTCATTTTCAACCAAAACTTACGATATACCTTATAAATAAATAACTTTAAATAAATAAAAACTTAAATATTTAAATAAATTAAAGTTTTTGGAACGTGCCAATAAAATTCATAAAGTATCTAATAATTATGTTTTAAAAGTTACGGAAATCATGCACAAAATCACACATTAAATAAACTTGTTTCACATTACAAGAATTGTTTACATAAATTTTTCGATTTTGCACATACCACGTTTTAGCCTTTTTTTTTTTATTTAAATATTTAAATAAATTAAAGATTTTACAACGTTTCAAATAAAATCAATAAAATACCTAATAATTATGTTCTGAAAGTAATGGAAAATAATCCACGAAAACAAACATTAAATAAACATTTCTTTGGCATTGTTTATTGTTTACATAAATTTTACATAATTAAATTTTATCAGTTATTAGTGTATTTGATACTTATTTATCGAATGATAAATATAAAATAAAAAGACTTTTGTATAAATACATTGATATTAATGGAGTTAGTATTTGTTACAGCGACTACATCCGAATCGATAGAAGAAAGCTACATTATATTGATACATACACACCAATCACGTACATAGACTTTAAAGCTTTATACACTAAAATAATTATACAGAATGATAAATATTTAAGTAATAATATCAAATTTGTAATTCTTATTAAAAAACCGATACTCACATACAAGCGCTCACCAGCCATTCGCTCCTCTCAATATCTGAAAATCCAAAAACCCTTAACGACGATGTTATTTATTTATGATAAGAAGATTAAATATCCCAAACATTATTTTACCCATCTAACCTGTAACCCCAAAGAAATGTGAATAACCAAAAAGCCTTAAAGACGCCATGATTTATTCACGGTCATTAGTCATCACGTCGTACTTCAAATGTTTCTTCTTTAATAAAAAAGAGACTTTCAAACAAATTTCCCTCTTAAAGTTGAAATTCCCAAATATCATTTACAACCGAATATAGTATATCTGTAATTTAAAGTTCTATATTAAAATGATTTTAAATAAACTTCATTTCATTGTTTGTTTCCAAGATGAATTTTTCACCTATTTTCACATTAGATTTTTTCTGCTATATCTCTGTATATTCACTAGTAAAAACATACATTTTCAATTATCGAACTATTGTAATTTATTTTAACGTCTTTGTACTGAACCTAATATCCATAATTAATTAGATAAGTACCTAAAACTTAATAACCGTTAAGGTTAGAATTTCTATACACACAAAAGGTAATAAAAAAATAAAATGAAATAAAAAGAGCAACAAATATATTGAGATTTAAATATACTGTTATATAAAGTGATAGAATCAAAGTATAAAAATTTACTCAAGATAGAACTATTGAAATGAAATGGTGTATATGACAACAAAAAAACGAGTAAGCAGCCAAGATTTAGATGATCACGAAATCTCGGCAAAGAAGACTGATTGTTATTGGTTTCAAAAGATTCACATTTTGTTCTAAAAACAGTTTTTATTTTGCCATGAATGCATGAATGCATGAATTCATTTGAAATGACATATTTGAAACTGAAAAAATAAATTGATTTAAAAAATTATTCTGAAAATGTCGAAATGTTTTGAAAATCGAAAGTGAATAAAATTCAAAAACAATTTTGTATTTGAATTTATTATAGCTTAAAAGTGAAGGATCCATTGGACTGAAAACACGGATTTGGCTCATTCATGACCTTATTATATTCACTTATTATGTAAAGAATAAGAATTTCAACTTGCTTTCTTTTTTTTTTAAGTTCTTGTGTTTACAGACGGACACGAGCCGTCTGAAATGAACTAATTAGGTGTTTCTATGCCAAAATTTTGATCGTGCGGTAAATATTTCCTAGCAGTAAAAACTTTAGAATAAGATTGATAAACTCTGACATATTGTGTTTGTCGAATATAAAAATAGGTAAAACAAATTTTAGTTTCATAAGATATTCGAATGCACCATCTTATACGTGTATTTATATATACCGAATTCTATATTAGCTTAAGGGATTAAAAGAACGTTTGTCATCCAAACCAATCCATAGGTAAAGGTGTATATATAAAGGTTGGTATTATTACATTACATTAAATTTGACAATTGTTCCACAAGGATTGTTATACAATCGAATAATATAAAGCCACGTAAGCTTTGCACTTACGTTATTCACATCCATTAGATTTCATCTAATGTTTTGTCATCAATTTTTTATGGGGATTTCTTTAAACTATTGCTGAATTTTTTTAACTTATATTGTTGACACCTCCTACACAAAATAACACAGTAAGTTGTAATTCAACAACTATTTTCTAAAATAGCTTTCCGTAGGAGCAGTATGCATTTCGTTTGTCGATATCTATCTTTCTCGTTCCGCTGTAACTCTGAAAAATATTGATCCTCAAGCTTGCGGTATGTTGAACTTTGGCACATATTTATATATCCGTTTTTGAGACAAACGTCTCAACAGAGGTCCTCCACATAATTATTTGTTTAAGAATCTTTATTTAAAACTACTATACATACAATTAAACATTTGATATACTTCATTCTTACCCAAGCGACAACGGTATGACCGATTCTCCGCCCCATAAACTATAATTTATCAAACTGCAGCTACTTGGATTTGAACCCGCTACATCAGAGTCTAAATAAACAAACGGTTAAAGGTTATTGTGCCTTAGATCGCTTGGCGAATGAACCTTCACTTATAATGTGTTAGAATTTTAGAGTTTGTATCTCTATAAATTCATATAACATCATACAAGATATGCAGAAATCTGAAATACCAGTATTTCAGTTTGAAAGTTGTATTTCGTTTCAGGCAAGTTCATTCAATAATTTGAACTTCTCATACTTTTAAAGAAAATAAAATATCATATTTGTCATAAACATTTTTTCTTCAGTGCTCTTGGAAACGACATTAAAAAAAAAAGAGAATAATAAAAATATGAAACCTTTATAGTGTTACAAAAGGTATACTTTTACATGCTGTTCACACTAGTTTTTGTTAAGAGAATCATCTCTATGCAATTTTATAAGAACACCTACACATGGAAATTATAAAATGGTATAAACTATAAGAAGACATCTAATAACCATTCAAGTATGAAAAGAACTGACGATGAAAATGAAAAATGCATTGATGAAAGAGTGAGTGAAATGTCTATATACATACTTTATACATATACCAAGATACTAAGAAGTTCAAATGAAAAACACGCTTATATACGCTTTCCGTGTATTATTTGCAAATGTAAAGGTAAAACGAATAACCCATCTGTAACTTTATTGTAATATTTAATAAAATGAGATCTCACAATTACCTTCGATACTGAATGATCTAGGTATGTAAATAGTTGTTTTTTTTTTTTTTTGTGAATATGTCTATTTTTTCGTTATTACTAGGAATTAGTAAATAACTTGAAGCTAACACACTAACGCCGTTTGTTGGTGCTTTACGCATCAACGAACAAACTTTATACATCAACAAACTTTAGAAAATGAAACGTAAAATAAAACTGATACATGAAATAAAAAAATAAAATAAAATAAAATAAAAACTACAAAACAAATTAAACTGCCAGAAAATTAGTAAACTCATAACTAATGCAGAATATCCATAAAAAACTACACAGGAATTTCGAGCTTAAACTTTTCATATATATACCAGGGTAGATAATTTTTGAAAACAATAAAAAATTATAGTAAGATGAAAAAAGGAAAACCAAATTAACGACGATCTGAGTTCAGCAAGTAGGAGGGGGTGAGTTTTTAAGGGTAAAATTCGGTTTATCTGAATTTCCGGCAAAACTACTATTCCTATGGATAAAAGCAAAGTTGTAGGTAATAAAAAGATCTAAAACATTTGTATCTACACTTTTTTTAAATAATCTCAAAATTTATGTGAAAAATTGAAATAACCAAGTGTTTGGTTTTTTTTTTTTCTCCGAAATTTGGTGAAAACGTACCTTTTTATGTTCCAAATACACTATAATTTTTTTGAAATATTTATTTTTTATCTTATTTTGAACAAAAATATCGAAAAAGCAACCTAATTGTCAATCGAAAAATTTTGAGTTTATGTGAAAAAATTATTTTTACAAAAGTTGTAGATCGTTTTATAACCTACAACTTTGTCATTTAACGTTTTTCCATACGACTTTTAGTTTGGCCAGAAATCGAGATAAATCGTGTTTTTTCCTTAAAAACTTACCCCCTTCTACTTCCCGAACTCAGATCGCCCGTAATTTATTTTTCCTTTCATTTTTATCATTTAATCTTGCGTTTCCAATGGGTTTCATCCTACTGTAATTTTCTTCCATATTTTATCATTTTTTAAGGCTTCTACTCTGGCCTAATATCACATTATCAAAATGGTAACTATTTTCAGAAAATCTGATAATTTTTGTGGCCTAATGGTACTTTAGCTATTTTCAAGCCACATCAAACAATTCGAGCTATTTTAGAGGTACAACTAAGAATCTAAACTGTTAAAAAAAATATAAGACTAGGAAGTTAAGAAAGTTCCAAGATTTCAACTGAACGAATGTTATTTCGTACTGCTTCAACATATTATCCTTTTCAGGAAAATCATAAAAAAACTCGTTTTACCTACTAATTCTTAGATAGAATGGTTAAATAAGAGAAACAGAAGCATCGGCTTACTGCGGAAGTTATCTACGAGTGAACCTTAATGATACCTTAATGAATTATATTCCCAATATATAGTTTTTGATTATATATGTATGTGTTTAGTTCTCGAAACTATATCAATTCGAAAATATCAATTTTTGAACAATTTTTAATGATATGAATTCATAAAATACTCTAAACATACAATCCATACAGCTATACAATGTATACAATAATAATAAATATTGAAATTATATATGTACTTGTTGGATAAATTGAGATGAAATTGTGGCAAATAAGGAGTTTATGAAAAATTGTTTTAATTTAAAAATAAAAGAAATAAATATATAAACTTTTATTGTCATTGGATATTTCTTCTACCTTTAATGGTTTAAAAGTTGGATCATTGTTGAACTTGAATTTACTTTGTATGCTTAAAGTGCGTCACCAAAAATTTCAACTCGGTATTTTTTTTTTCGTTTTCAAGTTATCTTGTTCACGAATCTTACGACGGATATGCGTAAATTAAGCAAAATTTTGTTTCTGCGATCAATATTTTCTAGCATTACAAACTTTACATTAAAATTAATATAGTCTAATATATTATGTATGTTGAGTATAATAAATAACTCTGTACTTATTATATATTATTCTCCTATAAATATAGACCTTTTCCACATTTATACCTCAAACTCCATCAGTTGCAATTTACCTTTAAAAACATGCTATTAAGTCAATCGAGCAATCTATTTTCAATGTGATGTTCACAGTAATTGACAAGTTTGTTTGTTTGTTTGTTCATTTGTTAATTCACAACCTGTCTGTTGTTGGTGTTGATCTTGTATCTCTCTCTTTCTATTTGACTACTATACTGTTGCACAGCAATAATAATAATAACAACAACCTACTAAAGGTACTTGATATTCAATTAAGTGTTTACCTCTAATGTTTATTAGTTCAATACACAGACAGACGACGGCTTTAATAATATAAAATGATTACTACAATGAAGTAAATATTATATGTTTGCACTGAATATATTAAAATCTACAAATCTTTTAATACGTACCTACCAAATAACATCAAAGTAAAATCAGCGTTTCGAAATCATTACAAGGTCCTTCTGTTGTAAGCTATCTACTCTTAACTAATTACTATTTGCGTATCACATTAAGTGCTGGGATTCATTAAAGACTTGGAATTATAAAGGTAATAGCCATTTGTAAGACGACTTTTAGTCTAAGTCGGTATTTCAGCTGAACTGAGTCAACAACCGTTGTAATCAAACTTAATATAAAAGCACGAATCGATTTCAAGACGAAACAATTTTGTTTGCTATGAAATGTCAATAATGTACAATTACTTTTGACAAAGTATATGCTACTTAATATATTTACCTCACGTGTTTTTTGATTGAAAATATGAGCCAACAAAAAATTTTATGAAACATCTCCATCAACCTCTATGCAAAAGACAAGCAAATAATAAAAATGAGTACAATATTTCATATAAACGTTGATTTTAAACTAAATATAGTTCATACTTTTTGTATGAACCTGTGTGATTCGGTCACACCAACTGTGTGACCGATTTCGTTTAAGCATTTGGCATCTTTGACTGGAAGGCTTTGGATTTTAATCCTAACAGCGGAAATTTGTCAATTATTATTAATGGGACGGATGATCGGTAACCTATCATGATTGATTTTAAATTTGCAACATTTGAAAATTAAATTACCATTGATTCAAAAACAAAGAAGTTATAAGCTATCAAAAATTATTACAATTTCTTGCCCATTTCGTTTTTTGGAAACGATACCTCGTATGTAATTGACATGGAGATATTTGTAGTTAACGCCATACGTAAGTATTTCCAGTTTGTTTATTTAGGAATTTTATACCTTATTAATTTACAAATATTAAAAACAATAAATAATTAAAAAACGCCAGATCCATGTTCGTGTAGTAAAGACGATCTCACGACCTATGTTGACATGGTTCCGTTTAAAAATCGGTTGCACTTCGCACTAAATCCCAGTATTTACTGAATATACTTTTTCCCACCCACATCATGCATTTTATGCATTGGAATTACTTTATTAACAACCACTAAAAATTTTAACTAACACATCTAAGGTACATTTAAACTATCATCCAAATTGAATAAACTGATCACGAGATATCGAAATTTAAGTAATTGATAAATGAGATGATCCTAAAATGGATATACCTTGAACTTTTCCAGTATTGTTAGCCAGAAATTTAAAAATATTTTTTGATTATTTGTGGATTTATGGAAGTTCGCTGAATGAATTTCACTGATCGAAAATTGTCTAAGAAACTCCAAAATTTCAACATATATACATTTTTAAAATGTATAAATTTCCTTTTTAATTTTTTTAATTTCACATCAAGAGCATGATATTGCCGAATTTGGAAAAAATTCATTTTCTTCATCCTTACTAATATTATAAACACGAAAGTAACTGGGTCTGTCTGCCTTTCTGTTACACAATCACGCCTAAACTACTAAACCGATTTAAATAAAACGTGGTACAAAGAGATCTAGAACTTGAAGAACATAGGCTATTTTCAAATGTGAAAAAAGGGGGTACGTGGTTGAAATAGGGAATGGAAGTTTATAGAAAATAACGTTACTTTTCAAACTCGAAGCTTGAAACTTATTTTGTAGACTTTTGATTAGATATAATTAAATAAGGTATTCAAACTTTGTTAAAATTAAAGCAAACATGCTTAAAATCAATTAAGCATTAAAGCATAGTTTTTTTAGAAATAATAATTGATTCAAATTAATTTCTATATTATTATTTCAATTGCCAGAAGCGGGAAGATGTGTCTTTTTCTGAAAATCAAAGACTTTATCTCCTGTATTTATATCATTTATAAGCGCTTGACGAAAAGCAATTAAAACGAAATTGAGAGTTAAACTTAATTTTATTAAATCTTATATGATTTTGTTCTTCTGCGGCAGTGGGTACCTTGTATACACATAGAGGTAATAACAACTGGTTACCTAAAAAAGTATTAGCGCACGTAAAACGTATAATAATATCAATAGATTAAATATAACATCGAAACCCTCTCACTACACGTATAGTTAAAAATATTGTCAAATAATAAATGTATTGGTATTTAAGTTCTCTTTAATAAGTATTTTGTTCTTAAAAATAATTTATCATTTTTAGTATAAAATGCATCAATATATCATTGAAAGATTCTTAAGAAAAACGATACAAGAATCTCAACTTTAATATCGAAAATAAATCATTTTCGTTGACATTGTAAGACCGGCATTCTGTCGTTACCACCGCTATATTCGTTCATCTTAATGTTATATTTAACGCTCTGCTTTATAGAAAATAGGATAAAAAAAAAACCAACACTAGGGTAAAGTATTATGCCATAAGCAATAAAAGATTGTACAGCATTTTAGTTTTTAGTTCGAAATGCTAGCTATAAATATTGTTAAACATACAGAATGTAGCAAACGATTACTAATGTTAATATTGGGCCACTGTCCTGGTCACAAATGTTCAAAGGCTAGAAATGGATGTACATGGAGGTACTTGATTAATTTTCCTACTCGTCTGTTTATCAAGATGACTCAAAAACGAAGAAAGATAACGTGCTCATTAATTATAACGTTCTTTTAATGGTATTCGTTTTGTCGAACGCTTATTTCAGGAAATTCATAATAAATAAATATAATCAATCAATTTTAGAAATTTGTAGTAGATATTGCAATATAGTTGGATTTTATTGACCGAACGAAATGATACTTATGGTATAACAGGAAGATTTTGTATTTAGTTTGTCTGAGTTTCTAAGTTTATTTCGCTGTGACTTTGGAACGTGTTGTTAAATTTTGATGAAATTTGGTTGGACTCATTGAATACAAACTTAACATTCTCAGTAAAGACTCTGAGTTTTTCTAAAGGAAAAATGTATCAACCGTTATTGAATACGGGATCATATGTTTCGTAAGCAGCGTCTTTCACCAATAGCCTGCTGCACTATTTACTCATATACTATTTTTCTTTTTAATTAATTAATATAATATTTAATTGTTGGATATAATATTTAATTTGTCTAAGATCATGTTTCTGATATTGTCAAACGTTTTCTAAGTTTTTTGTACCTATTATTTAAATACTGTTTATTAACTTCTGAGTTAGGCCTACTTTTTATAGAGCTATTTGTGGATCCTTCTGTCTTTGACCGATAAGTCCGACTTATTAGTACAGTTTAACGATAAAAAAATACATACCAAAAAATCCAACCTGAAGTTTTAAAATTAAATCCCAAAATTCCATTTGATTTATTGGTACTACTTAGGTTTCCACATAAAGTTGTTAAATTCTTACAATAGAAGTCATATATATATTTTAATTAGTTGAAAATGTTCTATTACGTTAACAGGAATAAGTATATATCGAATTAATATTTATACGATCCTTTGAAACAGTTACTTTCGACTAGTATAGCTTTTATTTATATTCCTTATTTTTACTTGACACATATATAATATGTCAGAGTATATTCTCTAATTTTAGAGTATATTAATTTAATTATCAACTTTGTAACGGTAGCAAATATTGAAGTTACTATAATAACTAAATTTTTATATATGTGTTCATCGAATCATCTAATTAGTCCATTTCCTTATGTCCGTCCGCCTGTCCGTGATCAAGTTAACTCAAAAACGAAAAACAATAGTTGAAATTTAGATGACATATTTCAGACCTAAAGACTGAGCAAGATTGTTTCATTTTTAAGCACAATGTTCCAGTACTGAACTTCTGAACCATATAAGATAGAATATAAATTTGGATACAAAAAATATTTCTTATTTTAAAAGAAACAACTTGTATTTGAATCATTTTTTCGAAAATTTTTTAGATTTGGAAAAATTTTAGGTCAAATATAGTTACATATTATTAATACGTATTATATATCTGTAAAGACTATATATTTAGAGTATTTTATGGATGTTAATAGCTAAAAATACTTTAAACATTGATACTTGTTTGTCTATTTATATAAAGATGAGTGACACTCTGTACATTTTATCTTATAAGGTCATCATAATTTTATTTTATATGTTAAGAATCTTAAGTAGTCACAACCATTTACAAAAATTATCGCCACTTGCTTCTTATTATCATGATTATCAGCCTGCTTGCTCCTTTACGTAGAGGTAATTAAAAATTTTTTTTAGTTCTGTATCAACCATAAAGATTACTTTTATTTTTCCGATGTATAAAAATGACATCAAATAACTTTCTTTTCTTTTAAAAACAAATTTGGCTTAATGAATTTTTATTTTTATTAATTTAGCGTATACCTTTTTGTACAAGCCTTTTATGAAGGTATGTTTCATAAAACTTTTCATTCACTGATTTTAAAATACAGGTAGTTTAATTACAGGTAGTTTTCTTATGAAAATTAAAGCTTGCATGTACAGTTTGCATTATCGCTCATTCCATGTATATGAATAAGATTAAAATGTTAAAACATGAATATTGTTTCTACTAATTATTACTAAGCCTTGAATTCACTTCAATTCCCAACAATTTATTTTTTCAACATAAACAATGAAAAAAATAAATTAAAATATTATAAATTAAGTATCAATTTATGAAAAATATTTTAGAATAAAAGTTGCTATCAACCCAAAGGTCCCAACTTACTAATATGACTCACTCGCTAAATAACACTCATCTTCTAAGGCCTATAATACACCATTTAGATTTGAACCTCCATATAGGGTAAGTCCAGGGAAGATGGTCGTACGGCAGAGATGATCAATCTCAATATTTTCGAAACCTATAGCTAGATGGCAGTATTCCAGTTTACGTCTGCAAAGGTACCACGAACGTGATAGTAGCCTATATCTACAAAAGTGAACTATAAGCTTAAAGAATTGTCATCTAGCTATGGGTTCTGAAAAAAATTAGACTGATCATCTCTCCCGTATCCATCTCCAAATAGATGAACTTCCATATTATTTACGCATTACAAATATTTGATTAAATTTAATACACCATCATATATTAACATATTCTAAAATAAATTCACTTATCAAACGTGTTTATCATGCCTTTTATGTTCAAAGCATAGAATTTTGAATTTTATTTTTATTTTTTTATTTCTATTTTAAGTGATATAACAAGCAGATTAAATAATGAAACTCAACGAAAAGTTTGATTTATCTTGAAATAAATGGTTTAATTTCGAAATCGCAAATCAAAAAAAGTTTGAATACGGAATAAAAACAATTCCAAACATTCTAGATACAAAGACATGAAGGACATTTGAATTAAACTGTATAAACAAATTATATTTGTAAAGTTGGAGATCTTATTATGTTGTGAAATTGAAAACAATGAATGAAAGATGCTTTAATAATAATTACAAGATCGACGGATTTCCTATATTCTGATTAATTTTAGTCAAGTTATTCAGTTTAAAATATAATCGTATGTTATATTTAATAAATATGAAAGATAGATTACGTTTCAATTTTTATTGTTGTTAAGTACATATGCTGAGTATGTTACTTTTAATGTATTTGGAAAATGTAAATAAAATATTCTATGAGTATTTCTATATCGATGATCATGTATTTTCTTTAATTTATAGACCTAGTTTTAAAATGATTTCACGAAAAAATTGCAAGAACGATTGTCTGTTCAATGATATCATGTTCAAACTTGATGCAGTTGAATCTTTTTTTCTAGGAAAATGAAATTTATCATTTTACAATTTGTTCATTGGCTTGTATATTATAACCATCAAAAATTTATAAATACATGTCTAACGTCATTTCAATTATTATAAATATAAACAAGGATGACAATCAATTAGCTATAATTATTTACTAATTAATTGGGTAAAGCAAATAAAGACTTGCCATTTATAATTGTTTCTAAATTTTGTAAATGGAAACTTTGATTATTGAATGGTTTTTTTTTTCATTATGATATTGGTTTATTCGAGAGTGTTTTTATCGAAATGTAGTCTTGTTAAAGAAAGTTTTTCTTAATATTTATTTTCTGGAATGTTTTAGGACAGCATACATAGCAGCTTCATCGTGTTAACCAGCGGATTCAACATTTTTCTATCGGTATATAATAATCTAAAATAATTATTTTAATCTCTTGATTCGATAGTATTCATAGCCAAGTCAAATCTATGATCAAGAAATAATTCTGAATAACAAATGCGCAATATTAATCATATCGTCTTTTGTTATCATATGCATTTTCAGTTTTTCGTTGGATTATTAAGCTCTGCAAGCTTTGTCAAAGTAACAAACGTGCAGTTTATTATATTCCAAACAATTTCATTTCAGCGCTCGGATTAC
Source organism: Chrysopa pallens (assembly GCA_020423425.1). Classification (NCBI taxonomy): domain Eukaryota; kingdom Metazoa; phylum Arthropoda; class Insecta; order Neuroptera; family Chrysopidae; genus Chrysopa; species Chrysopa pallens. The sequence goes on from CM035591.1 coordinate 111,972,239, forward strand.
GAAGAATATTTCATTAAATTTTCATGTTTGACTACGTCGTTTCTATTTGAAAATCAGACAGATTAGTATTATGGAAACATAAATGTTTATATGTATATTACAAAGTTATAGATTTATATTTTATAAAACAAGCGAAACTTTTATTCAAAACAAGCAAATATATATTACCTGAACTGTTAACTTTAAAATAACACTCTGACTTTTTGATAGAATATTTAATCTATTAAAGTTTTAGTTTTTATATCAAGCATTATTACAACGAACTTGTTATATGCCAACAAAATAAACATTTTCCTATCTCTAACCCTATTTAGTGCAGTAGCAAGATGTAACGCTCAAATTTTTATGTACTGAATGAGGACAATTATTTCAATTATTTAGAGAAAATTATCTAGTATTTCTAAATTTTTTATGGGACGGCAAGTCTACCAAGTAAGAAGCTGAGTTTGGATTGTTATGTTTGTAATGTCGAGACAAGGTTGGTATGAAGTAAAGTTTTTGAAAATCCACCGAAAAAAAGATCATTACCCGCAGTGCTCACTTCGCTCGAATTTAGATCTGCTTTTGAGTGGCGTTTTTAGTTATAGCATATCATTTTCTGTGATGAAACTTTACAAAATATTGAATTCCTGAACTCACTTCAAGGGTACTTATTTAATCGAGCTCTTCCAATTGTTAATTGTACGTTAAAATTAAAATCGAATATCCCTGTATATAACAATAAAAAATTATTTTGTCTGGCACATTATTTTTAGCAGAACTGCATAACTAGGCTTCATAAAACCTTTTGGATAAATATAAATTATAAAAAGACATACCATGTTAGTGGACATGTGGCTAAAAAATAATAAAAATGAAGTTTTATATCCATTCCTCACACATGTGTCTGAACCACGTCAATATTTCTAATGACATTTAAGTCATGATGTGGGTGGAAACAGTTATTTCGTTCTTATCCAAACAGCGACGTAGTTGATCAACAGGGATTATAGCCTAGAATTAATTTTGAAGATTATATTTAAATATTGCTACTAAAAAATTCATATTCCTTGAGTTCAAATACTTAGAACAATGTATGAAGTTACAATTTGTAGCGATCCACAAATTATTTTCTTGCTAATAGTCCGTGTTATAATAATACATACAGTAAAAATGCTGTTTGCATTAAAATTGGTTGAATGTTATAATGTTTACCTTTAAAACTGTAAGTCTGGTAGATATTATTTTATATCTAAGCATTCAATATTTAGATTTGTATTAGTCGACATGTAAACGCTTACCTACTCGGCTTTGTCTTTAAGGTAGGTTTTATTTAAATATCAATAAGTCTGGTAGATATTATTTTATATCAAAGCATTCAATATTGAGAGATGTATTAGTCGACATGTATTTGGTATTATTTAAAAATCAAACATCTATATAACATATGCTATTATTTTACAAAAGTTTATATTTTATTTGAAATGAATACACCTGTTTTAAAAAATTCATGAGATTATTTATTCCATATCAATTCTGGGTCTCTTCATTTGGTTCAATTCCCAACATTTAGATAGGATATTTTTAATAGGATAATAATGCAACTCAATACTTGTGATTGCAAAACTGATTTTTTTATAATATTTATTAGAAAATTTTAAATATTATTATTTGTTCTATTTGTTGGTAACAACTTTTCAAGTAATGACAAACTGAGTTTTACCGTAAACAACACTGATTGTAAAGTATAGGAACAGAAAAATTTTAAAAATGGTACCGACCTCAAAAACTTGACTAAGAAATTAACAATATTTTAAAATTAAATAAATACTTCCACAAATAATTTTCTTATAACCAATTTAAAATCAACGATCTTTTTGTCTGCTTACAAAATAATTAACTCAAATTTCGAATGGTGATTGGTCACAAAGACATTATTTGTTAAAGTTTTTATTTAATGTAAAATTATTTTGTACTTTTGAGTTATTTTTTCAGTTGGTTCGATTTATATGAAAAATTTGTTATCTTATTTTTTTTTTTTAATAGACAACTACATTAATACACTTTATAAAATAAAATGAACATAATAAAATTTATAATAGAAATCTAAACTAAACACATTGTTGCCAACTTCATGTACATTTATTTAAAATTATTACAGAATTATGATTTTAAACTACCCAATTTTCAGTCGTTTCATGGAGATACTTTTGCTCATAGTTATGTTATGTTGTGATGAAGACATTGGTTTTGGTTAGAGATGGTTTAGTTAGATGTTTGCTTGCTGGGTACCAACCATTCTTTTGGTATTATCATATATATACAGTTGTAGCTAGTATTATCATATATATACATAGCTACTTATTATTATTATATGTTATTTGTAATGTCACAACAGTATTATAAATGTTATTGTACCATGTTCCATGTTTTGTACAACCAAAATAAGTACTCAAAATAGAATTCATCTTATAATTCCGTTACATATTCCTTGCATATATTCAGCCTAATGTTTAATAGAACAAATACAAATGAATTGTCTTAGGAAAAAATGCTTGTACATTGTTTTATATAGCCATGAAGAGTGTCTTTTATCAAAGAAAAATGTAATAAATAAATATTAACAATTCACACGCGATAGAAGTGAAACGTATGTTGTTGTGTCTTTTTACTATGGCTATTTTTAATCCTGTTTGTATTTATATCCATGCGTCAGTTTAGTGCTATGCGTCAGTGAGAGGTTAAATAGCTATGAAAATTAGGTTTTATGAGTTTTTATTAAAAAATTAAGAGTTATAAACATAAAAGGCATATTTCATATCAAAATATGGTGGAAGCGCAATGAAAAAGAAGAATTAAGATTTTCCCACCTGTCTTATACCTGTAATGAACTTATTATACCTTTATACTGTATTGTTATCTAATTTACATATGTATGCTCAATTTCAACTCAATCTGAAACTGGGAAAAGAGTTATATTTAACTTGCAAGAATTAGACACAGCGACATGTAGCTAAACTAAATTTAAATAAGTAAAAATATAAGAAAAACGAGATTTCTTTCATTTATGCCACATATGACGACTAATTTGGGGTGAAAATTTACTGCAATAGAAAACTTTTTTCAATCCTGCATTAAATTGATGAGCTATGTTTATTTTCTAAATTTCTAATTTCTGTTTCCTATTTTCTATGCTCTTTATTTTATTTTCTATTTTTTTTTTTTATTATTGTGACTCATGAATTTGAAAAAATTTAAGGAGAGTCTTCGTCATAAGAAAATTACATTATTTATTTATACTCATAAATATTATTGTAACATTAATTAATGAATTGTCTAAAACTAAAATTAAACAGTGATGTAGGTTGAATCAATATAATTGCAGTCAAGGTTCCTTTTTTCACTTTCACTTCAAAATAATTTTAGGAACTTTTAAACTGCCGAAAGTATTAGTTTTTTTATATAAAAGTCGAATACTAAAACAATTTAGAAAAATTATTTGATAAATTTTTTATTTTAATAAGCTTCAAAAGTTTTCTATGCATTCCAGCAATAAATTAATTTTATATAGCAAGAACTGCTAGATTTATCGTCAATTCAGGAGATATGTCATCATACCACTGGTTTGTTTTACTTACTTTTAGATATTAAATAGATTAATAGATACTAAAATATTTATTAGCAGTATGAAATTAGTAAAAGTGTATGAATTTTTAATGATAAGTTATAAAAATCGAAGCCTTCGATAAATGATTTGAAAAAATTCCAAATTTTTAGGAGTATAACATGGGTCTCTTATTAAAAAATAGAGACACATGCCAAAGACTAATAAAAATGATGTGGTGTCGTGGGACACCAGGTAGGAACGAAGTTCCTTCGGCTAATGTAGAATCGAAACAAATTGCAAAAAAATTCGTGCTCAATTTTATGTAGGTTTTCTTGATTTTCCTCTTAAATTTTGCTGATTAATTTTTATTTAAGTACAAGAAAGTATTTAGAAGGAAGATAATCTAGAAAACCTTACTTAACCAATGTAAAATATTTTATATTTATAAATATATATTTATTAATATATTTATTAATAAAGAATAAACTAATACTTACGTATTTAATTCTTTTGCACTGAATAATTTCCCACTATTATCACTGTCAATTGCATTCAAGTCACTTGTTGGTTCATTTCACATTGTTACTATAGTTACGTCTCATTTAACGGTTTTATTCCACGCATTTTTTCTTACGGTTTTACTATCACATTTTTTTCAGTTCGGTCGCGCAGCAAAATCCCTTTCCCCTCCAAGCCTGCTGTAAGGAACTTCGTTCCAATAAAATGATTATAGAATACTGAAGCTGGATAATTAAACATGAATGATAAAACACATAAAGTGTACGTTAATCTCATAAGTACGCTGCCCACTTCACACATAACCGTTTTATTTTTATATGTACATTATTATACTAATATAAACACATACCTATATACAGTTAGTTCATACTTACTTACTTTGCAATATTTGAAAATATTGTAATTATGTGAGATTGGCTTTGGTTCAAAACTTTCAACATTTTTAACATAATATTTATAATGATAATTTCCTCTTTTTAACAATTTTTAAGTTGTCCTCTCAGCTTTTTCCTTTTTTCATGTAGCTCTTTTTCTACTTATTGTATGGTAAGTTCTCAAAGTATATACTACGGTGTTCAAAAATTAGTGCTAATTGTTTATGACTAAAAAATAGTTTGTATTTAATCTTCTAAATGAATATTGTTGTTTTCATAAAATTTCTCTAAGTCGATAAAACTCAACTATTGTCAATTATTGTAACTGCCTTCGATATTTTAATCTTTTTGTTTAATCCAATCTAACCATTTCGATAGAGTACGTCTTTTATCTAAAGGGAGAAGCCTAAAGTAATTTAGAACTAATATTGAATACGATGCTTACGAAGTAATATGAGTAGAAATTTTACCACAACGGTCTTTATTATCAATGGGTATGAGCTGCTTGATTATCTAATTGGAACAATTTCGGCCTTTTTTTGTCAATGTGGAGTGGTTAGAGTTTGATATTTATGAATCAAACTAAAAAAATCTTATGAATCTAACTACGAAATATAGGTTTTATATTTTTTTCTTCTTCCCCGGAATTAACCCCCTATTAATCTAACTACGAAATATAGGTTATATTTTTTTTTCTTCATGTTTGACATTCTCCAATTACTCTCTTTAATAAGGCTTCATAGTCTCTTTATAGTCCAATGGATCTATTTATTTAACCAAATTAAGGGTAACGAGTTGTATAATTGATGTTGTTAAAGTAATGTTCAATTTGCAATCATACCAAAAGAAAAAGGAATTCACTGATTTTTTCAACAATGCATGAATGAACACATCTGGTAAGCTTCGTGGAAATTGGCTAGAGCGTTAAAAACTGGTGTGTATCAATAATATACCATTTAAGGGTGTTGATTTTCTAGCCCACCGTGAATTGACACCATGCAAGAATTTGTATACCAATCTTTTTATAAATCTCATAATAAAGCTCATCTTATTTTTTGAACTCTGGGTTATGCTAAGCTCTTAAAGCAATGTATTATTATTATTATACAAAACTATAAGTTGAATTTTATTATGAAAATACTTCTTATAGTTATGGATGAGTCTTCTTACTAAAGTATAGTTATTACACATTGAAGATAACAATAAAACCACTTTAGTGCACTCAAATATTATGTCACTCACTGCATGTTTATGTTATCAACAAAACCAATATAATCAACTCATTATGTCATTACCAACACATTTAATTAGTTAACGACCATTAATATGCTTTAAATGGAAGTTAAACATTCATGATAATCTTAAGTGTATATTAAATTTAGAATCAAGTCGAGTTTATTTATGTATGTAGCTAGATAAGATATTGGAAATTCATTTATTATAAATAAGATTCAAAGTGTAATAACGAATTTAACCATAAAACGAAAAGGTAACCTTAAATTAAAGTGAGGAGAAATTCTTTATGTGCCCCAACTTGTGGGTAAAATGAAAAAGGCCTAGAAAAATAAAATAAAATTTTTATTGTACGTTTTTTTATAGAAATAGGCTTTGTGAAATGAACTCTGCTACTTCAGGTTTCGGCAAAATTTATGGCAGCTAATTATTTGAATCCAAAAATTCCAAAACTCAAACTTAAATAATTCAAAAAATACTTATCCAAACGTTATGCAATTTGGTATGCTTTATTGGTAAGAAAACAAAAAGAATATGGTGAAAATCAAAATTTGATTTTATATTAAGAAATGATTTTCGAGAAAAACTCTCTTACAAGTTAAAAGATAACGCATAAAGGAGTGTTCTTTTTGCAGAACCCTTATTTATTTGCAAAAGAAAAAAATTGTTAAGATAAAATTAATTCATTAAAAAATTATATAGATTAATATTGCAATTAATATCATTGCTCCACAGGTTACGTTTTAACGTTAATAAAATACGTTTTAAATAATAATTAAAATAATTTTTAAATAATATTTAATTATTTAGATAGGCTATTAATTTAGATATTGAATTATTGGTTCATAAAATTAAATTAAATACATCAATTCACATTAATAATAAAATGATTGATATCATCAATATTTTGTGTTGATTAACTGACTTCGTAGGTGTATGATTACATGAGGGAAGTTTATTTATTCCTATATATATATAGATGATAGACAAGTTTATTACACAAGAGATTATAATTAATATAAAATTATTTAAATTTATCATCCAATAATTATTAAAAATTGATACCGTGAAATTTATCTTAAACTAAATTTGTTTAATTCAATATCAGATCCACGGGGTAGATGAATTTTTATTTGTATTAAAATTAATATTAAATAAAATTATTAAAATGTACCTTAACAAAATATCCCTTATTCTCTTGAAACGGGTCCGAGGTATCTGCTAACGCCTCCAATTGTTATAAAGATATAATTTATCAAAATACCTTATAAACGTTGTTTTAACAAATTAAGGAACAAAATTTTTTTCTAGCGAGACCTGGAAATGACAAAATCAAGAAAAATTTATCCTAGAAAAATGTGGAAATCGCTGAAAAGTTTTTAGTACCATTTATTTAAAAAACTGTATAGATTTAATTAAAATAAGTTTATTTTTCGCAGAATTTATTATTTAAAGTGTGATTAATCCACAAAATTTAATAAATCGTATGTATTTATGGTAGTAAGAAAAAATTAATATAATAATTCGGAGTTAATATAACACTACTATGTAATTTATGATTATTTTTATTATAAAATTTAAATAAACTGAATCTTTGTATAAATAATTGAAATATAATATCGCTTCCAATCTTTGAAAGTCCAATATCAGTACAAAATTAGCAACTTATAAGACAATTCTGTAACCACTTATACCAGAATTTTTTAGTGCTGTCAATATTTTTAAGAATTACAAGCTTTAGATTAGAATTATATATGTCGACTGAAAAAATGCTTTCATATGCACTCACCCCTGACAGATTTTGTACTGTTTTCTCTAATTTTATAGTAAATGGTGGATGTTTTTAATATTTTCTCAATAGGGAATAAAACATCGTGGAATATATCTCGTGTGTTACATTTTACTCATAAAATCTATCCATAAAAATGTCACGTGATACCATTTCACTTATATTACATTATATATTTGTTTTTATGACATCACGTTGGCATAATCATTTCAATAGACTTCTATTAATGTATAATGCTAGTTTAAAAAAAAAAAAAAACTAAATATTATGTGTTTAGTGAAATCTTGATTGCTGTAAATCACGATATGCCGAGGTACTTTTTTTAGTGTTAATTAATTTTATACCTTTCAATTGTATTCTTTAACCATTGTCGTTTATTATTTGATTCGATTTATTATTTAGGAATTGAATTTAATTGCTTGGAAGTAATTAAATAATTTTAAAAAAAACAATGTGGGTGGCGTTCCACGTATCTGACGAACGAAGAATGATGATATTCGTTATTATTATTATTATTTTCATTATTATTATTACGTTTGTAAAAATATACAATCAAAAAAATCAATGCAGCTAATTTAAGGTAAAATATTAATTCTTATATTATAGCTTTGGAGGATCATTTTCTGTAAGTTAGTTTAAGTTTGTAAACCTATAGTAGCCAAGAAGCCTTTGTGTAAAACTATGTCGAAAGATTCTATTTTATGACATTAAAATGTAAAAGATACCTATTTAAACTAAAATAGTTTTTAAACATTCAAAGAACTTTTAATATAAAAATCAAGGGAGGAATTTCTGAAAATATGATCAAAACCCAAGAAGATACAAATAAATTATAAAACACTTCCAAATTAATTATACATCCTGTCATAGCATTTATATACAGTCATCGAATTTCTAATTGTAACTGTGCTGAAGATTTTTCATTACTTACACCCAGGCACTGGAATGGATAAAACTATATAAACCTTTAAAAATCTAAGTAAACATGTAAATTTTTTGCTTTTCATCGATTTTTTTTTATACATAAACGTACATATATAGATGTCAAAATTATCTAAAATCTATTCGTTTTTAAATCGAACAGTTTTAACGCAGTTAATTTTTAAATATCATCAAAATATCAAATAAAAATGAAAATAAAGATTTTTTAAATTTGACACTAAAGTTAATTACGAATATATTTATAGGTAGACATAATGCATAAAACACCAAGAATAAATGATCATTTAAATGACATATTGTTTGTGTGAAAAAAAATGAAAGACAAATTATGAAATTATTTTTATCAAATAAAAAAAAAGTTTTTCTTGTTGGTAATGATGATGGCGTTGAGTGGAAATATTTCATTTCCTTTTCTATTTTTATTATCGTGTTTTCTTGTATTTTTACTATTAGATTCGTTAAAATACGTGCTTTGAAAATATTTTATTATTTTTACGTTCAAAAAACTGCCGTACAAGAACTACATAAGTTTACCGAATTCTCTATAAAGAATCAGTTTAAAATGATCAGATTATACGTCTCTGTTTATTTTCTACATGCACGATGTTGAGATTAACACAATAATCTTATCATTACAAACACCAAATTGTAAAATTTTTCCGGGAGTCTTTTTTTGGATAATCAATAACACCAAATTGATAAGGAAAGTGCTATCTATAACTTAATGCAGGCATTTTTAGTTGGTTTAAGGTAAAATATAATAACATTAACTTAAGCAGAATAAGAAAAATTAAATGAGGAAATTCAAGAAGAAGATGAATGAAATAAAGAAATCAATTAATAAAAATAAAATAAATAATTATAAACAAACTTTTAAAAACGAACTATTGTTGAATATTTTAATTATGAATGATAAGCTTATGGTTGGAGTTAACGCTGAAAGCGAAGAAAATTTTAAGACCATTCATAAAACAATATTTTTTATTTTAATACACCTTAAATATTAAATACAAATTTGTTACCGAAAGATTTCGAAGACATTCGGTAATTTTTTTATAATTGATTATCTGTACAATTTGAATTTTACTAACAATCCAGATAATCCATGAGTTTTGTTTATGTACTCGCTTCTTCGTAGATGTAAACTAAAAACATTTTTTAAAATTCTTTAATCAGTACAATAACTCACACTTCTACAAAAATCGCTAATATAATTAAAGAGGAGAAAAACTGACTTACATATATTATAAAGTTATTTGTCATTTTTAATACAGTTTCAATATTCATTCAAGAGAGAAAATTTAGCGGTAGCTAAAAATAATAATTTGATTCTTCCCAAAATTTATGATTAAATAAACGTTTAAATAAATTAATAAACATTTTTGAGCTAAGATTAGTTTTTAATCGTTTTAAAAAATTAAAGAATATATTTTTTAATAGAGTGAAACATTTATATGAATTGAAATTTGTTGAAAAATAAGCTCTTAATTTTTCATTTATATTCTGCAATATTTCTTTGTGCAAATTTAATATTGGTTTTTTTAGACTCTCTTTAAAATGCTCTCTTCGTTTCTTTCGGTTCATAGTTGGATGTTTTAAGATATTTTAATTCTTAGTCATTTGATTCAGATATAATACGAAAAAATTTTCCCACCTTTATGCATTTGGTATAGAAAAATAATTTTTGAAACAATTATACACTTTTCTCCGAAAAATTTATGTTTTGCTCCTAGCCCACACGTTGTCGTGGTTCAATTATTTTAAATACGTTAAATCAATATTATACTAAATTATTCAACTCAATTCATTAATAAAATAAAATATAAAATGTTTATTAGACATAAACAATATATTATTTTTAGTCTTACGTCTGTAACGACAGAAAATATTAACCGCACAAACAAGACTTTGTTATACGAGTTCATAGAATCACATAGCTACTCCATTTAGTCATCAAGATAACTGAAAAGGAAACAAGAGATGTCGAGTTAATATTTTAGTGACGTATTTTAGTCATACAGACTGAGTTTAAATCGTGGACGGGTGAAATCGGACCATTGGGTTCAATATATCCAGGATACTCCATTTGAACTATAAAAATAGAATGAAATTTTGAAAACCAAAAATATTTATATTTTTAAACATATACATTTTGTATAGAGTTTTTTTTTTTTTGTAAAATGCTTAAGTTTAATCATTTAATGGGCTATTAAAAGTTTAAAAGGTAAATTTAATAAAGAAATAATATAAATCGTATTTTTGGAAAACATTTTAATATTGGAAAACAGATTTTCTCAAATATTGAAACAAAAACTAATGAAAATGTCAGAGATTAACTCACATCACCATCTGTTAAGAGCTTATGGAATAGCAACCCTTTACCCTATAAAAATTTTTAACTTTGCAATAAAAAATACTGAGGATCCCTTATCGGTATAAAAAGTATCGTATGACTCGGTACTAGTTAAAATCAGCAATATATTTTAAAAAAAGTTCATTAAAATCAATATTGAAATATAACGATGCGAAAAAGCGTAAGATTTATATGTATATATATATATATATATATATATATATATATATATATATATATATATATATATATATATATATATATATATATATATAAATATATATATATATATATATATACACATATATATATACACATATATATATATATATATATATATATATATATATATATATATATATATATATATATATATATATATATATATATATATATATATATATATATATATATATAAATGTTTAAGGGCTAAAGAAGCGAGGACTAATTGTAACATGTAATGTCAACGACTAGGCTAACTTTTAAAACTTTAACATAATTGTCAACTCAAATTTATTCGCGTTATTCTGAAAATCCATACAAATCTAAATGATTTTATTCCAAAATCTATTGAATTTATTTTATATTTTTTGATAATTTTATATAGAACTTAAAAGACCACCATTGTCTCATTTTCTCTTGTATTTATTTTATTCTTTGTTCTTATATTTTTAAAGTTTCACATTTTTATTGTTTACAAAACTGATGACAAGAAAATATATATACATCATTTAATTCTATAAAAATGGTGGTAGTAACTTTTTATGTACAGAATGAATTGGAAAATGTTTTCTATTTATTGATACAAAAATTATACGATTCTTATTTGTTTATTTTATAAAGTCTAATTATTAAATCAAGTCTTATGTTTTTAAATGCATAAAAATATGGAAAAGCGCATTAAAACTTTGAAAAATTAAAACTACTAGAGTTTAAATTTTCAAAACAGCGCGAAAAACTATATTTCGGTAATGACAAACGTGGTTTGTGTAACGTTCCATACTAGTAACCCAATTCTTATGAATATATTATAACAAAACAATAGAGCATATCATTGTATCCTTGCTGAATATAATAATTGTATGTAATATATATATTTTTTATGTAAAGACAGGGGAAATGCTAACTAACCGGAGAAGTCTGACTTTTCAAATGCGTGACTGATATGCATATGTGTGTGTGTGTGTGTGTGATAATCTATGTATGCATGCCCGTCTCCATGTTCCCTCGTAAATACTAAACGGATTTGCCAATTTTGATGAATGGTATGTTGTTAGATTCGTCTTTTAATGTTCGCCAGCTTGTTATATTAATATTATTACAATAAAATCGCCTATTTATGAAGACAAAATATTTCTTTTCCAAATTGATCAAGTAAGGTACGAAAATAAAAGGTTTCAAAGGTTGACAAAATTTATGTTCCTTATTGAAGCGTAATTAGTTCATTTTGTGTACACTGTTGTGAATTTTTTTTTCAATCTATTTATCTTTCATATTTAACTAAATTAATATATTTGAGCGAATGCATTCTTCCTTCTTCGGAATGGGGCTGAACCTCTCTACTTCATGTTACATACATATTTTTACGTGTCTCCCGACTCACCCAGTATAAATAAATATAAATATATATATTAAATGAAATCTTATATTATAAATTACATGTTTCTTTTCATCTTTCATGGTCTATGTACACACAAAACACACAAAATGTTTAAGTGTACTTACTGTTTTTTTTATCTCCTTTAGGTGGTACGTATACTTCTTCACAACAACAAAATGAAAATAAAAGAAATGACGTAGAATAAACACAATATTTTAAGAATTTTGTTTTTTATCATGAAGAAAAGATACATCACATTATTTTTCATAATAATATCAAGTTAACCGTAAATGCATACTCTTGCAAAAACATTCATAAGAAAATAAGGTTAAATAATTCTATTAAGAAATATTTGCCTTTAAAATGAACTGCATCCAAATTTTTCCTCAATTGAATCTCAATTGAAGCCAATATTATTATTCTCTTACATATAATGTATGTCGATTATAAAATGTATCAAAAATTGTTATTAAAAATAAAGCTATGATTGATTCATACTAATATTACAAAGTTCAAAAGCTTGTTTGTTTGAGCATGAATGTAGAGAACAATCAATCCGATTTGAATAGTTTTTTTTTTTTTCTATTTGTTTGGACATTACATTTTTGTTTATAAACCCATTTAAGAAATTATTTTTCCCTTCATTCGTTACAGCGCCAAATGCTATTATGCTCCTTATTTGCTTTTAATTACAAGAAACTCCGACTCAAAGAGGAGAGAGCGGACAAAACATATTTTAGTGAATACTTTTCATTAAAATTAAAAATTTTTCAGGTTTTTATCTTACACTCAAAAGTAAAAAATTAAAATTAGTCTGAGAAAACGAAACGCCTTCAAGAAATAAACTTAAATCAAAAAATTATTTAAAACTAAGTTTAATATTTATTAATAAGTCGATGTTTTTATTTTATTTTAATTTGTTATTTATTTTATATCCTATAAGCTATCTCAGTAGGATAAAATCCATAAGTGCCGACTTGTGGTAGTATTTGTCAAAGAAGTTGATAAAAATATAATAAATATTAAACCAAAAATTATTATACTGTGGGCACCGAGGCAATAGACTGAAATTGGAAATTTGGAGCTGTATATTATTTGTAACAGAAACGGTATATATGTACTACATAAAGATTCCCATGTGATAGATGAGGACTCAAATGCAATGCAAGTATCATAGTAGCTGCTGAAAGTGACCTTAATTTTGGATTCTTGACGGTTTAATTTTAGTCGAAATCGTTTGGTAATAGGTAAGAAAATATCGTTAAAATTTCTTTTCAAAAAACGGGCCTTTATTACAATAAATATTGCCGAAAAATTTATTCGATGAACAATAAATTTTAATGAAGGTATTGCAATTAAAATTTAAAAATTGCATTTTTAGATCAAATTTTATTTCTATAGCAATCAAAGTATTTGAATAAATGAAAAACAATTAAAATAACGCAATGCGCTTCGTCAGAACCAGACATATTTTAAGTTGAATCTCAGCACTTTAAAAATGACACCTTATTTGAATTATTTTGTTACAATAAAAACATAATAATAACAAAAAACCTCTATCAAAAAACTCAAATTATTTTTCAATTTACTTTGAGATGATGCAACTCGAATAGTAGGGCCTAAAGCATTGTCTCTTATCAATCAATGAAGACATAATTCAATACCCATTAATGGAATTAATTGAATTGCGTTGATATTATTTTTCGCAGAAACTTGTTTTCGTCAGACATTTTACAGATTTTTTTGTATATCTAAGCTACACAATGTTGTTGTCTTATGTTTTGTAATTTATAAATTCATAGAAAAAAGTCATAAATTTTATTTATCCAAACAAAACAAGTGATTCTTCCTCAATCTGACAAGAAACGGACAGACCATTTCTCATGTTTATTAAAACACGAAACCAATTTTCTTTTTGATAAAAATTATTCACCTATTGTTGGTTTTTATATACCGATTTGGTATTTTTATATTATATACTAGTTTGAATTTTAGTTCAAGAAGAAATTATAGCTTGGAAAAACTTAGACAATACTATATATAGAATAAAAATTAAAAAGTTATTATTATATTTTATAATAATAATAATCTTTATTCTTTTTTATATATATTTTGTATAAGAATGTGTCAGTAAAAGAATACGTCTACAGCCCACTTTTAAGGGAATTATTCGGGTATTAATCTTAACGGCAAATAGGAAATCGTACAACACCATGTCAGAATAGTCGGTATAAAAATACCTATTATAACATGTGGCGTAATATGACCGACTCGGTCAAAGGAAAATTAAAATTTACATTAAACAATATTTACAAAGTCAATGGTTGTAATTTAAATACATACAAATGGAAATGTTATCAAATTTATTTGAACGAAATTAGGCACATATACTAAATTAAATAAAGAACGAAATTTTCCACTATGATTTTTTCGAAGGATTCTTGACAAAGAAGTTTAGAAAGAAAAGGGGATGACAAAAATTTGGTAGAGGCGTATACTTGGGCGATATTAATAGGCAAGTCTGAATATAATATGAATTTAAACAATTCAAATATCAATGAATCTCATACAATCAATTTTTTCCCCACTTCGTCTGATAGAAAGGAAACTTAAAAATTAGGTAGAGAGTGATAGTGAATGTAAACGATTCACTAAATTTTTCAAATACCACTTACTGCAGATAGTAGAAAATAATAATTTAAGGCTATTATTGTCTATTATTTACGCGACACCATTCGGATTTGATGAGCTTCCATTGACTACTTAATGTACGAGTATTAAAAAGAGGTCCATTTTAAAAGCAAAAGAACAGAAAACAGATTTTTTTATTTCACATGGAATCGTGGTAAGATTTTTCTTTTATCTCTTTTCGTTAAAAAGTTTGGTAATGAATCCACTGAAATCAATAGACAAATTTTTTTCACTCACGATCTTGAACTTACTTTTAAGTTAAGAGACACCACCGAAATTTCAAATAGAAAATATAAAAAAAAATTTCATTACCAGAATTTACTACAAACTCATTCTTAAATGTCTTTATCGACTATAAATAGGAATTCCATACTGTTATTCAAGCTTAAATCTCAGTAACGGCATCTTTAATACTGCCTACTACTTTAAATTTTGAGATGCACACTTTGAAAGAATAAATATGTCAGTGAAATTTAATTATTCATAAAATACCGTACAGATAATTCAAACCAAAAAAAAAAAGATAACCATATCCCACTTATCATTTGTGTGAAAGAATCTAATATATCATAACGGCTACACTGATATAAATATTCGTAACATATATCTGTAATTCATACAACGTTGGAAAGGAGCTGAATAAATTTATTGTACATACAAAATCTTCATACCAACTCAACTTCTTTTTTTAAATATTTTATTTTCTATCAATATAATAGAACTGAAATAAAATGAAAGGAAAAAATTCGGGTTTTCATTTATATATACATATACATACTTTTGTAGAATATTATTTATTATGGAGTGTGTATACATAAAGCTGGCATAATTTTACACTAGGCATATGTAGAATATGTCAGAGTATATTACTTTTAGTCTAGTTTGTTGTACTAGACATATATAAAAATGTGTTAGAGTATATTAATTTTTTCCAAAAAGATTTTAACGCGAGTAAATATTGATAATATAATCACCTCATCAGACATTTTTCGTTTGTACGTTTCGACACGACACATAACTATCTTAAAGTTTTGTTGCGTATTCTCGAGTTAATTTTCATGGAGGTCTTAACAAAATCGATCCTTTGGGTTCAATAATTCCAGTACGCAACTTTTAAACCATTGATGATAGAAGTAAAATTCAGTGTTAAGGAAGTGAAGATAACAACTGAAAGAATTAATTGTTTAGAAACTCGATGTATAATTGAATTGCATTGTTTGGATTATTTTTAATTAGCATTCATAAAAACTATGCCCAGTCTATACAGTTATAATAATATGTATACGTGTTAAATAAGAATATGTATTATATTGGTGTTTATAAGCCAAATTTGAGCTAAACTTGTGGATAACTCAAACATTTTACGAAAAAATATTTCAAACAAAAGTTGTTTGTTTCAAAACTATAAACAGTTTTTCTATTTGAAATTTTCTTCTAACTTTTATAGTTTAAAAGTTGTGTCAAGGATCCATCGGGTCCTTCATCCAATGGGCCGATTTTGCACATTCACGAACTTAAACCCACTTTTTATGTTTCTGCTCGCTCTCTCTTTTTTTTTGAGTCATTATGATGGCGAGCGCATGGACGGACATTTGGACGGGCTGCAGATGGAAATAGATTAATAAGGTGTACCTGTGAATTTCTATACGAAAATTTTTTTTGTGCTGTCTTGTATTAGGAAACGTTTCAAACTTCATACTACAACAAATATGCTCTGACAATTAATGTATGTCAAGAATAAAAATATTTGATTTTTCAGAACAGCTTATGGTTTAAATGTTTCGATTAAGGTTTAGATTAGCCACAAATAGTGCTTAAATTTAGCTTATAGACACATAATTTATGAGTATAGTTGAATAGATTGGATATTTCTAGTATTTTATGAATGCTGAGAACTAATAATGTTGATACTTAATCATCTGTTGAGAATCTAAACAATTCAATCCGTTAGTTGTTATCTTAACCTTCAAATTTTTTATTTACTTCAGTTTGCTATGACACATTTATATACCTAATCATTTTGTTATTAACTAACACACTCTGCTCAAGAAAAAACGGGCTACTTAATTTTGCTGCAAATATATTTTAAGTTACGTGAAATGAATGATTTCACGTCGATACAACTATCTACACTCGAGATAACCAAGATCAAATAATCTAACTCTCATACATTATACACCCGTTAAACATGTTTAATTTGGGTTTTAGTTACCATGACACAAAATTCGGGATGCACAAAATCTTCATTACAAGAAGAATGCAACAACTGTAAAAAGTTAAAATAATAATTACGGTTAAGCTATTTTACGATCAATTTAACTTCCATATAGTTAGTTTAATATAATTTTAACATTTATTCATAAAATTTGTTTAATATAGCAACATGAGTGTAACGTGAAGTAGTGATTCATACCTACAATTGTGGTTTGAAAATGAGATGGTAATAAACCTATAAATTTTAAATTTAATAGGTATATATATATATATATATATATATATATATATATTATTTATAAAGCTAGATTGCACACTGAAGTATAAAATATATTACCAACGAACAGAAGAAATAATGAAAAAATTATATGAATTGCATATTCGGTATTGTTTAAGGCAATCTAAGATTCTTTTTGTTACAAACTTTTAATCCAAATATTATATTTTTTTATGTAAATATAACCGAAAAAAAAATTTTTTTTTTTATTATTAGTAATAATTTTTATACTTATAAGCTGGTGTGTATCTTTTTACTTTTCTATGAAGTTTTTCTTGAAGAAATGATTAATCAAGATAGAAAATCAAATGAAATACTTGTACAGTTAAACCAGTATTACTAAGCACAGGGAAGCGTCTCTTTAGAGAATAGTTGTCAAGGTTTGGTCTTTGTTAATTCGAACGCTTCTATGAGTCTTTATTCGTATCAAAGGTAGTAAATTTCGAGAAAGCAGTCAACTTTTCATTGTTAAAAATTAAAATTTCTTTAAGTAAATTTTTAATAATCACTTTTGCATTAGTTTTAAAATTTTTATTTTTTTTTATTTTCACAAAAAATAATTTATAGAATATTTTCTATTATTATTATTTTCTAATATCAATAATCGACAAATTCATACTGTCCATTTTATTCGACATCTCGCTTCGAAAACTTCTTAAATAAAAGTATATAAGACATGAATAATGCAAGTTGATGACCAAAACATGATAATTTGCACAAATTTTAAATATAAATTACCAAAATATTCTTAGAGAAAAAAAAAGGAAAGTTTTTTCTAATAATTCCTGGATATAAGAAATTTCTCCTAAGAAAAAATCTGGAGATTACAATACTTGATAACAGACAATAAAAATTATAGGCAATTTATTACTCAAATTAATAATTTTGCAATCAAAAGAGGAAATAAACGGAACAAAAACTACCCTATAAAACAGTTTAACAAAAATAATGTTAAGATCGGATAAGAAATTATGGAGTTTATCTGAAACTAATATTGTAACACGGAAACTATAATTTTTATAATGTAAGATTTCTAAATAAAAATTAAAACTAATATTATGTATACATATTTTCATGGTTACACGCTAAGCTCAAGAAAACAAGCTCATGCCCAACATATTATTTTGGTAACAAAGAAAAGTATATCAGTATGAACAATGGAATCAAATAAGAATATTTTCATTTAATTTAATTTATATTTGTTAATATATTATTAATATTTTTTTGTTTTCATTATTTTTATGATTATAATTGGCTTCAATATCGATCCATTGCCTCAACCACATTCATTAAAAAACTAAATGACGATTCAAATTTTATTTAGTTCTTTTTTTTTTTAAATAATCTGTAAACACACTTCTCGTTTTTTTAATTGCTATATACGGTCTGTTCTTGAAAATATGTAAAAAAAAAAAAAAGATTTTGCAATTATCGTTTGAACACAAACTTGAATAATTTTTTTGTTCCTTTTAAAAAATAAACATGAATAAAATTAAACAGTTTTATATTTTCATTGTTTATTACTGTATTTAACACGATTTTGTCATAAAATGACTATCGTATACCAGGATGTAGTTTTTTTTTTGTGTGTAAAGTATGTCATTAAAACTTTCGGGATATGATGATTTCATCTTAGTAAATGAAATGAGTGACACTTGAAATTTTAATATTTCCCTCGAGGAATATGACAATATTCTACTTTTCGTTTTGATATTAATATTGTTAATTTACTCTTTGTTTTCTACAAAATAGTTTATAAACCAAGTTAACTCTTTAATCATAAATTAAAAATTTTCCAAGGAAGATAAAGTAGCATTCTTCAAATGTTTTATTTGAATACCTAATAATTGTTAAATATATACTTTAATTTACAAATAAATTCAAGCAGAAGAAATCGTTATCAATGAATAAAATTTAATTGAAATTTTATGAAAATAATATATTTATAAAAATAATAGTTACGCCATCTACTTGCATAATTGTTTAAAGTTTGAAATATAAAACAAAAGATTTCAAAGTATGTTTTTATTGTTTCGTTTTAGAATTTTAGTAAAAAATTTTTGTGGCATGTTAAATAAAATGTTCACTTTATTCGAAATCTCACATAAAAAACCTCTAAAATAAAGTACATTAAACAATTGAATACTGCAAGTTAATGACCTAAACATGATAATTTACACTAGTTCAAAACATGATAAATTTGCAAAACATCAAAATAATCAGATTTCATAAATCAAAATATTTACTATTTGTATTTTAAAAAAAATATCTTTTTCTAGCAATTCGTGGATATCAGAAACTATTGGATTGCAGTCCCAATAATTTGATACAATTAATATTTAGATGAAGTTTGATTTTATCGTTTCCAATATCCAGCAATTGGTATGAAAATATTTATAAAATCAATTTTATGTCGCCTACCCAACCTATATCACTTATAGTCTATCAGAAAGTTATGTCACTTATAGTCAATTAAGTTCGAAAGCCTTTGAGTCCGAAACAATTTTGGAATGTATTTGAAGAAAACATATTTTCACAGCTTCACGATTAAGCAGGAAAACAGTCACAAAATATTATTTTATTCCATAATTAAAGGTAAGAAATATATAACAGTAAAAAATAATGGAATCAAATGACAATATTTTTAATATAATTATATTTATATATTTTATATATATATATATATTATTATCATTATTATTTTTCATTATTTTTATGATTCTATAAAAATTAATAGGATATCCCTGTTATAAAAAGATGCTGATGAGAATATGTTTTATATTCAAATATGAAAATTGTCGTCTGTTGTTCTTATTGTGTCATATCATATCTCATTATTGTTATATATTTTATTTAGATGAATGGATGACTGCTTTTATTTACGAATTGTATTTGATAATACAAAATATGCTTTTTATCATAATACATTTTTATTGTTAAAAACAAAAATTAAGTTTATCATGACTTGATTCAATTAATTATTTCATTAATTAATATCAACTGAGACAATCAATAAGATTTATTTGCAAACTATTGATGATTGTATAATTGGATAGTCAGTCCAATTATTTTACAAAGAATATTGGAAAAATTAATTTTCAGAAGAATATAAATTTAAATTTGTTTTTGATGATCCAACCATAAAAATATCAGCATTTAATGACTTTAAGTATCCAATTGTCTTAAATAAATATTTATGTGTGACATGTCATATAAAATAAACAATATAAGGTTTTTATCAAAAATTAACAAAATTTCATAGAATATGCTTTGTTACAATTTGTTGTTTATATTATCAATTTGGCACAAAAAGCTTATACTGTTCATTTTACACGAAATATCACACACAAAATTTTTTAATAAAACGACTATAAAACAATAGAATTCTACTATAAAAAATTTTTAATTTTAACTATTTTATTTACATTTTATTCATTAATATATTGAAAAATATAATAATTATTTTAATTATTTAATTGAAAATTTTTTAAAATATTTTCATGTCAGTTAATTTATAATTTACACATGTGTTGATATTTTATACATGCGCAGGGTTTTCATACTAAGATGTGGAGAGGGACAGCAGGTAGCTCAGTAATTAAGGAGTAGTTATTGTTTCGATTCCCGGGAGCGGAAATTTCGTAATTGCAATTGATGTAGTCGTAATGTTGAAATTAATATAGATAATAATTGATAAATCTCCTCCATTTCTCTTAAAACTTCTAAATCAATATCATCATAATTCATTGTATTCCCGACTGCAGTACTTACCAATTGCACAGTTTCCAAACACCCAATATTTATTTTAATTTATTTAAAAAATAATGTATGCGTTGTTAAATATATAATAGATTGAGAAAGGCATTTAAGTGGTTTTTTTTGGCTAGATGTGTCAAAACATAAAATTAAGTTAATGGAGAACACGGTAATATGAGTTACTAGAAAAAAAATTCTACATAACGATTGGGAAGTTTAGAAATCGGAAAATTGAAGCAAATGAATATAAGCGCCGAATAAGTCATTATTGTATCATATATCGCTCAAGGTATTCATTTCATATTTGTTTTCATATTTATTATATTTTTGTCAATATAAAATATCTTTGTCAACGTAAAGGTTGATCTTTATTTGGATTATTTCCTTTTTGATAGCAAAATTAACGATTATGTAACGTTATGACGTCTACAAGTCATATGAGCTTCTAGCGTTAGATACTTATTGGGTATAACCTATCATTAACTTTATTATAACTGTGGAAAATCCATTTGAAGAGATTCAGAAGTAGTGTTGAATTGAATTTTTCTAGAACCGGTGAGAAATAAGATATGATTTACTTTTGATAGAGAGTAGTGTTTTTTACATTCGATGTGGCATGATTCGAGAAATAATAGATTTTCAATCAAAAGTAGTTTGTCAAAAAAAAGTAAACATTTTTTGTTTTTGAACTTTTCTGATTTCTTTTATAGTTTAAACGTTGGGTCAAGTATCCATTGGACCTAAACACCCAATTTTACTCATTCACGAATTTAAACCCACTTTTTATGTATAAAATACGTGACCAGAATTTCAGCTCGCTATTTTTTGTTTATTTTTCAGTTATCGTGATGACGGACAGATAGTCGGAAAAGGACTAATTAGGTGTTTCTATGAACACCATCTTAGGTAGCGTAACAAACTTTAGACTAAATGATACTCTGTCACACGTATGTCGAGTATAAAAATATGTATAATATAATAACATTAGGGTGTAAATAAAGTGAGTAAAACAATTTTTATTGTACAGGTAAACATTAAACCATATGGAATTGATTTATGTAATTATTATAAACAAATACAAAAACTTCTCTTAAAATTTTCATGTTTATTTGGTGTTGTTTCGTATTTTTTAATTTACGACCATTAAATAATAATAATGCATTCTCAATGAAATCATATAATATATATATATTGTGATATTTTGTAACAAGAACAATTGGATTATTGCCAACATTCAATAATAATAAATTTAACATTGTGAAAACTAGTGAAACACAATTTATTTTAAAAAATAATTTATTATTATTCATAAGGCATTCTCATTTAGATAAATAGAAGAAGAAAAAACAAAATCAAATAAAGATTTTGTATATATCCTGTTTGTATATGTTTTGTTGTTATCCTCCCTTTTCTTTCTATTTCATACAGTTCAACGAATTCTGATTATTGTTATTGTGTATTGGTGGTATTCAGACATAAAAAGATATATATATATATATATATATATATATATATATATATATATATATATATATATATATATATATATATATATATATATATATATATATGAATGTATATATTATATGGAGTATTGATATAATATATGGAAATAAAAATGGTTCAAATTGTTAAAATATCCCGTCGGCAGGAAAACTGTTTACATGTTGAATGAATTACATATTTAAATCTAAAATCATTTCAAATAACCGGCGTGCCCTTGAAAATAAGGCATTTATTGATACTATACACTAAACTCAGTTTTAGTACAGTTAAACAAAGTAACGAACAAGAATGCAACTAACACGATTCATTGTTTAGATACTCGATAAATGATTTGGTGTAAATGTTTGGACTATTTTTAAGCGTCAGCACTGAGAAAATCTATTTCATACTTTGTCCATATAGTTAAAAATACATACATACTTTATAATAATAAATAGGTATAACATTTATTTTAGTTATATATCCTTGATTTGCTGAAATTGTGGCAAATCCAAACAGTTTATGTTTACACAGTTTATGCCTTGGTATTTTGAAAAAAAAAATTATTCTTTGATTTTTTTCTGTCTTTTAAGTTAGGGATATGAATCCATTAGACTTAATGTATATATATATATATATATATATATATATATATATATATATATATATATATATATATATATATATATATATATATATATATATATATATATATATATATATATATATATATATATATATATATATATATATTTTGATGACGTACTGAAGGACAAATGACAAATGAAGGACAAATTGTAGACAATCATTAAAAACATAGCCCTCCATATTATATTTAGAATGACTTCACTTTATTTTTCGACTTTCAGAAAGTCACAACGAACCTGCCATGTTGAATGTGCAGCTATGTTGGATTTAGAATGACGACACACAGTTAGCATTATCAATCAGGTCAATCGGTTCAAGAAATCTACTTCAAAATTATGTTGCAAGATTCCATTACATTCATTGCAACATAAATAAACAGTTAAAAGTAGATTGCAAAACCGTACAGTTTAATTTTTTTAATAAAAAAAAAATTTACTTGAATATATCGAATTAATCTTTTCTTAATAACAAATAAAATAGCAACAAAATTATTTTGAATAACACATTTGAATAATGTGTTTTAATACAATAAAAGACATATTCAAGAAAACACAACAATTTAAATAATTTTTCTAAATAAAACCGAATTAATTCATGGTAATCAATTAAAGCGATCACAAAAACAAACTAGTCTTAGTGTGCATATGAACTATTAAAATTTGTTCTCTGCATATAAACACTGTTGTTGGTTTTCCCTGAAAATAAACAACATGATGCAGAATAAATTAAAAAAAAAAAAAAAAAAAAAATCTATAAATAATTAGCTGTATTATTTTTATATACGTATAATGAAATTTATCAATGTCAAATGCATAAATTATGGGTGAATTAAATGTATTTTGGATTCTTTTCTTAAATATGTCATTTACATCTGGATAGTGTAAATAAATTACTTCTTTATTTTAATCATATATATTATATAAAGTATATAGACCATAGATTTTAGTTAGAGAATTTATTTTTAATTAACCATAATATTACATTTAAGGATCAAAACTCGATTTAGGAGGGATACATCCGATTTGGATTAAAATTTACGCCACTGAAACAATTTCAATAAAAATAATCCAACGATGACGAAAAGCTAAATAATAAGCATTTCCTGTAAATCGACTTACGTGGTGTGCCAATTTTTCCGAGTGCTTTTCGGGCTTTTTTCTTTCAGAAGCACCAACAATTTGCTTCAAACTAAGTGAATTCGTACTTTTTATGCTGTCAAACATGCTTTACCAAACTATATTCCTATGATAAATACCCATTTATCAGTATGACTTCTGGAAGAATTTATACTGTATTTGGACTGTTTATTTGGAATTCTTTAAAATCTTCAATAAGAACCCTTTAAGTAGTTAAGACGTGGAATATGCAATTCATTCAATTCTTTAAGATCGGATTCCGGATTAAAAGAAAATCAGACTTGCCATTCTTCAATGCTATTATGCTATCACACCAATATGACCATATATAATATATTTAAATTTTAGATATTTTATTTTCAAGACTTAGTAAATATTTGTTTTTACAATATATCAAGACTTAAAGGCTTTGGCTTTCCCAAGAATGAATAACACCACCTATACAGATAAATTTGTGAACATAAATAAATCGATTTCTTGTCTAAATCTTCGATTTTTTTTTTTTCATTTCTAGTTCTAAGGCAAACCTCGTATTTCTGTCTACTTGCAAAATTGGCAAACAGGCTTCGTTAAAGATATTTCCCCTTTTTACAAAACTCAGAAAAAGAAGATCAATTTGTGAAATAAATCGATTTCTTGTTGTAACCTTCAATTTTCTTTTTCATTTGCCTTATATTAATCCTACAAAATAAATCTAATCGAGTTCTAAAACTAACCTCGTATTACAAAATTGGCAAACAGACTTTGTAAAGTCTTCATAATTTCATCTTTTTACGAAACTTAGAAAAAAGACTTCATATAGACCTTACACCTACAACTTCGAAAAAAAAAATATTTCTTAAAAAATTCGTGATAGTGACTTCGTTTGAAGTCAGAAGAAAACTTATAAAAAGTTTATAAAATTGAATAAATGTCGTATTATATTTGGAAGTTTTTCTGATTTGTATGTTTGGTGGATAGTAAAAGAAAGATTACTACATCGTAGTAAAAGAAAGTTTGGTGACGCTTCACTGACTCTCTGACTATTAGCATGCGAGTGGTTTAAATCAAATCAATTGATGGGGATCTATTTATAAATGATTGTTGTTATTTGGTTAAATAAATTGAATGATATTTATTTAAAATTGTCTTTATGTTTTTATGATACTGTCTGTAATTTATTTGTTATTCTCTCATTCCAAAAATCTAACAAATTTATTTTCTGTACCTATGTGACGAATAATTACACAACCCTGATGTTTAAATTGTCTTATTTGAATCTTATTTGAGATGAATTTTATTATGTTATAAAATAAAATACGATGAAATAATCCTTAAAGAGTAAAATTTTTATTAACATTCTTTCTTTGATGTTGTATTGAAATGTCGAAACAATCATTGTTACTTTAAAAAAGAAAAGAAAAGCAAGTTATTTATGAATTTTTGATTTATAACAAATAAGCAAATTTGATCAAGGTAGATATTTAAAATAATGTTTTAACTAAAATATAATTTTCATTTCGTTTTTCATATAAAACTATCATTTTCCATTTCTCCATTCTCGACATTTATAAAAGCACGGCAGAGTATATTTAATCTAAGGTTTATAACACTAGCAACTACCGAGCGAAGAAACACAATTCTGGTATTGATGCTCATCGATTTATCTCAGTTGCTCATTTTGCCTGTCCTTACACCTTTGCACGTGTCTTGCTATCTGCTATCGAGATAATTCAAGCAAGGAAAAAAATAGCGAACTGCAATTTGACGATGAAATAATATTAATACATATGTGGGCCTGTTTTATTTAAGAAGCCAAAGAGATAAATTTTGAGGAAAACTCTTGAATGGTAATGATGTGAAAAGGTAACTCAATTATATAGTTTTACTTTACAATTAAATTGAAGGAGCTTTAACCTCCTTTAATTAAATCGGGGAGCGTTTCAAAGTAAGGAGTCCGCATATTGAGCCCTAATATTTGCATATATATCTCGGTTATAATAAACCTTACATAATGGCATTTTAAGACACGCTGATCACATTTCTGTCATAACTTTAGTATAGTCAAATTTGAATTTATAAATATTATAAAATAGTTAATATTATAAAATATGTAACCTCATGAATGAAGTTAAATAATTATTTAAAACTAAAAATTTAAAATTTCTTTATAAAAATTTTAAAAGAAAAATGTTCATCTTGTTTGTGTAAGCAAATACCAAACCATATATTATGTTTAAACTCGTTTTATCATCTCAAATTTCTTTTTTATTTTAGATCATATATTTATTAATGACAAGCTGACCCGGCAAACGTTGTTTTGCATGCATATTATTTTCAGGAAACATTTTTTTAGTTCAATAAAAATAACATATCTACTATAAGTGTGCGGAGATGTACTTATAACCGAAAGCGTTTTAAACAATGAAAGTATGCTTTATTAAGGTTAATAAATTAATCTTTATGAAAGTAACGAATATATTTTGAATTAAAATTCTTGATAACTAAACATCAAAAATTATAATTCATATTTTACTATCAATTATGACAGTTGAACAAAATGAAGATAAAACTCTCAGCGCAATAAAGTGTACAATATTATCGTGATTAGTCCGTCTTTAGCTGTTTTAAATTTTATTGTTTTTTCCCTTTAACCATGATCAGTTATCGACCGGCGAGGGCGGGAGATGAATTGAGAAAAATATCATAATTAAAGGAAATTGAAATTATAAACTGGATAAGAATTTATCGTACTAAAATTATACTTTGTTAAAATTTATGTAGAATAGTGTATTAAAATCAATTGCATTTTTTCTCTGGATTTTATTGAATTATTGCTAAATCTTCGGTTTTCGAAAACTTGGCAACCCTATCTATGAACGATAATAAAAACTGGTATATGATATGGTGATATATGTTTAAAGGACATATGCATGTATCAGCGGATTTAGGCAATGTGCCGTTCTAGACGCCTTCTTTGCTTTACGAAATTGATTCTAAAAATATTAATTTTAAATTATGGTTTTTCAAAATTAATTAATTAGTCGAATTTTGCAATTGAAGATAGTCGTACATTTTATTGTAATCTCACTCTTTACAATGTTATTTCTTGCCTTATACTCACACCAACTAACCTTCTTTAGAACTTATAGTCGTCTCAATAAAATCTATTTTCTTAGAATCTTTTAGAAAATTTAAATACACATTGTTAAAAATGTCCTCTAAACGTAGAAATTTCCTTATTCATATCTTGCGGCACTAATTTTTGAAAAATTCGAAAACTTGTATTTAACACGTGGATCAAATTCTGGTCGATTTTGATGCGAACGTTTTATAACAAATATTTGTTTGAACGTTTTATTAGATACAAAAACGTATATACATAATTGAAGCTAAAGGAATTATATATCTATAAGAAAATTATGATATGCGGTATTCGGTAAAAATTTTTATGAATCTTTTCATATTTAAAAAATTCGATAATTTTAATTAATCACGAAATATATCTGAATGATTCTTATATTCACAACAGAACTTATTTTAATTCTTGACAATTTTGTTTTCTTAAATTTTAAGATTTCAAAATGTTTTTGCCCTAAGACAGGCTGCTGGGTCTTATAGGTCTCAGTATGCTGGGTCTCATAGGTCTCAGTGAAAATCCATCACAGTATGTATGTCATCTAAATTTCAATAAAAAGTGAATAAAATATTATTAACTGTTTTTTATCTATAATATTATTAAAAATCATTCCTTCTTCTAGCTTCAAGGAAGTTTCTTATTGTTAGAGAATATGTTTTTAACCAAATTAAAAATTTGGATAAATTTTATTTTTTTTTAAGTATCTGATTGATATGAAAACATTAACATATATTCTTTGATGAGAAAATTTGCTAAAAACTGGATAACATCAGATCAAGTTTGAATAATCTATGAAATATAAATTCATAGATTATGGTTTATGAAAGTTATTTTATAAAAATAATAGCTAGTGGGATTGTCTTCTTGAGGTATAAATTATTTTATTAATATAAGTGAAAATATATATATATATATATATATATATATATATATATATATATATATATATATATATATATATATATATATATATATATATATATATATATATATATATATATATATATATATAACAATAAATATATTTTTTATTAAGTCACTTTTCAATATAGTGACTATATTGGGGATATTCTATACAACAGAAATATATAACAACAGTACATAGAAATTCTATGCGGTCACCCATCCAAGTAGAAGCTGTGTATAATGTTGCTTAACATTATTGATCGGTTCAATATAAAATATATATAAATTTATTTTAAGTCACTTTTCAGTATACTATATTGGGGATATTCTATACAACAGCATAAATACAAAACAACAGTACATAGAAATTCTATGCGGTCACCCATCCAAGTACTAATTGTGTATAATGCTACTTAACATTATTGATCGGTTGAAATCAGCTATTACCTTACCCCCAGGGGGGGGGTATATAATATAGATTATTTTGAGTATATTATTTGAAAAAGATTTATTATTTGAATATTAAATATATATAAATTTATTTTAAGTCACTTTTCAATTTACTTTATTGGGGATATTCTATACAACAGCAGAAATACAAAACAACAGTACATAGAAATTCTATGCGGTCACCCATCCAAGTACTTACTGTGTATAATGTTGCTTAACATTATTGATCGGTCGAAATCAGCTACTACCTTACCCCCAGGGGTGGGGGGGGGTATATAATATAGATTATTTTGTGTATATTATTTGAAATAGATATATTATTTCAATATAAAATATAAATAAATTTATTTTAAGTCACTTTTCAATATACTTTATTGGGGATATTCTATACAACAGCAGAAATACAAAACAACAGTACATAGAAATTCTATGCGGTCACCCATCCAAGTACTAACTGTTTATAATGCTGCTTAACATTATTGATCGCTTGAAATCAGCTTTTCCCTCGCCCCTAGGGGGGGGGTATATAATATAGATGAAGTTGAGTATATTTTTTTAAATAGATATATTATTTCAATCTAAAATATATATAAATTTATTTTAAGTCACTTTTTAATATACTATATTGGGGATATTCTATACAACAGCAGAAATATAAAACAACAGTACATAGAAATTCTATGCGGTCACCCATCCAAGTACTAACGGTGTATTCAAGATTTTATTAATTAGCTTGTAGATAATTTTAAACTTAACAAAAAGCTGTACGCATAAATAAAGCATATCTTGTAGCCTCCAAACCTTCTTTCGTTGATCTAGCTTACAATTTTTGTGTAAAGCGAATTGAATTGTACATATAATATTGTAATTAATTTTTGTACGTATTATACTCAATTATCAATACATTTTTTGGAATTTCAAGGAGAGTTTATATATAATTAAGATGAACTTAATTCAATATTATGTACCATACAGAAACACTTTCAGCAAACGATTTCACTCTTTGTAAAGATGTGATTATCAACTTATATAAAGTAGATTTTGGTTTCTATGGAAATGATGATTTGTAACATGTGAGAAAAGAAAAGGACAAAATATGTTTCACAGCTAGGAACATTTTGTATTCGAAAATTAAATTGTCGTTTATAGTATTTTCCTTTACTTATTATTTATGTTTCTCACCGTTTATACCTTCCCTGAACTTTCACGAATATCTCAAGAACAAAATTAACCAAATCGGTCCAGCCATTCTCGAGTTTAAGCGAGACTGTTCGTTAGTCTCGCTGTTAATTTTGGTTAATCAGCAATTGATTTATATATATATATATATATATATATATATATATATATATATATATATATATATATATATATATATACATATATATATATATATATATAGATCAGTAAAAATATTATTAAACCCAAAGCTAGTAAGCGATTCGTGGCCTTTCTGTAAGATTGTAATTTTTTCGGTGATGAATCGTAGAATGCCTATTTAAATATAAAAGCTTCTTTAAGCAATTTACATGTTTTTAATGAATATGAGAATGTCTAGTTTGCGGCAAGTGAGGCATCCAAACTTGACCCATGTTTGTGAAGTAACGTAGTTGCGAGGCTCGGCCAAACTTGGCTTCCAAATTCGGTAGCAGTTTGGAAGCCACATTTGCTCGAAGGATCCTAAGCCTAAGATGTTCCAAACTTGGTTTCCTCATTAGGTACTAATTCGGAAACCACACTTGCTGGTGGCATTGGTGACAATAATTACACACACTAATTAAAAAAGTTGATGTGATTATTATTATTATTATCATCACTTAATTAAAATTTCTTCAATTTAAAATAAAATATAACTATAAATATTTAATATAATTATTACTAATATCGTGTGTCAAATGCCAAAGGGCATTTTTTTTATGGTGCTTTTCGATACAGGAGCAGATAAATTCAACGTTGCAGTATTTAATAAGTCGACAGCTGTGCTAGCAGACTCTTGCATGTTAGCTTTTATAAAATCTTCATCTTCTTTTACTTTTTTTTTATCGCTGTTTTGATTATCAGTTGAGTACGCATAAGGCTGATATTGCAGCTTGTCCACTAACCTTTCAGCTTCTTCGTAAGTTCCTACGAAAAATTTTAATTGTGACAATTTATTTTCAGGAATGAAAAGCTAACTATTAAAAACAAAAATATTGATACTATTTACTAACATTAATTAATTTTTACTTATTGATTCACGTCATTATTTGTATATAAAAAAAGTTTATGCTGAGCGGTTACAGCAGAGAAGCACGCCAACACTACACAGAGTACACGTCACATTTAAACAGAGTACACTGCTATAAGAATAACATAAGAAATTCCCATACACAATAAATGAGCCCCTCACACTGTCCTCTTTTTATTTATTTAATTATTATTATTCCAGCATACATATTTCACTACATTTTCACTAAATAATAAAAATAATATTAATAAATAAACTTTAATATAAACAGAATTGTTATTTAAATAAAAAAGATATAAACTCAAAAAACTGAAACGAACGCGTGATAGACATTGAATCCACCACGTTTACAGAAAGACTGATATTGATTTATAGGTATTATTAGAGTATTGGTGCAAACTGACAGCGTCAACAAAAAGCGATCAGCGTTACATGAGACGCCAAGGATATATACAGAACTAAAAGGCTTGACCTTGGAATGACTTGAAGCCAAATATCTTTCTCTATGCCTAAATTTCCTAACTTGCCGGAAATTATAAGATCCAAAGGTTTACTGAAGTTCGGTTTGCCAAACTTAAAAGTAACTAGGGATATCTATGGCAAGCCAGACTTCGGAAAATCTTTGGTTATCGTTACTTCCAGCCAATTAGGCATTCCAAAGGTTTACCAAAGTTCGGCTTGCCATAGATGTCCCAAATTAAATCCAAATTTGGGACATCTATGGCCGATCTTCGTTTTGCCTAACGTGGTTTTACGAAGGTGCAAATTAGGCTTGTCTAAGTTAGGCAAGCCAAACTTGCCCCTCACCAATTCTTCGGCATTCCTCACTACAATTTCTAGTCGGGAATCTATAATAAAATTTATTAACTCTTACCTTTTAGAATCATTCCAAATCTTACTTCTTTATTTAAATGTATAAAAATTCATGACGTGCAAATCTGATTCCTTCTGGAACGTGTTTTCACCAATAATCACCAATAAAAAATATACTACCCTAAACTTTGTTCACATTGATTAAATAAGTTAGTCAAGCAAGTAGGTTAGTTGACGTCTGTTAACAGTTATATTATAGTCAAGTGTTTATTAATGTTGTTTAGACAAGAAATTTAATTCATTTCCATTTTTTTTAATGCAAGTAGTAGAATCACCAATCTGGTATCACAAACATATACCAATAAACAATTAAATTAATCAGTTTGACATTTATTGTTCTAGTCACAGTCATATAATATGAACACCTTTGTCAAATTTAATTATATTACATGACTGTCGCTGTTCACATATTAATTAATAAATTACTTGTTACTTTACGAAATTATCTATACATAAGTGTGAGTGATTTTTGATCAAGTGATAAATATTTAGTACCAAAGTACTTCTTACTTCACTACATTACTTGATCAATGTGAACCAGCCTTTGAAGAAAACCCGTTATTCAAGCTCCCGAGCTTAGTTTATATGTATGTAAAACAAATCTTTAATAACTCTTTAATCAACATTTTGGAGTTATTGAGCAATATATTAAAATGTTTATAAAAATTGTTAATAATTTTTTATCGTTTAATCGTTTAAGAACGATCTTTAAAATTAAATATTTTTCATTTACGAACGTGCCTATTTGTGAATAGATGACGAACGCTCTTGTATAACGATACGTTCAAATTGTATTTAAACATAAGATAAAATAAATAAAAGGATAATGAAAAAGGATAAGAAAAACATCAATGATGAATAAAACAATGGGATGACTATAAATACAGTGTGTAACAAATGACTTTTCGAGCATATTTCATATTTATTGTACTTTTAACCTTATCGGAAAAGACTGTGGAAATTTGATTCAAACAATAACTTGATCTTGAATCTGGCCACATCTTTTCCAAATATTCTAATGAACTGCTGTGCTTGCTACATGTTTTTAAAGCCAGTATCTTTTTAAAACATTTAAAATTATTACGCTAATCCTAAAATCATTACCATTAAGAATTTTTCACTCATAAAGAAATAGTTTTTAGTAGCAATAATTTCTTATATAAACTCAGTTTGACAGTTATGTTTACTGTTTTACAGTTCATTGTTGGCATGAAAATATAAAATTAAAATCTCTTGATCAATCACATTATAATTTTCTTTAAACAATAAAATATATTTTTAAAATTTTCAAAAAACTCCGATTAGGTACAGGATTAAGTATTAAACTAATGACTCCCTTGAATTGTTCTATCCCAAATGAGGTAAATTATGGCCTGTCCCTAAATTGGTGGTTTTTTTTATGAAGTACCGGTCAAAAAATGTGTTTAAAATAATAATTAAAGCGTAGTGTTTTAGTATCCCATTTTATATATGGCAATGCATGCCAATTTTATTGCTTCAAAGAGCAGGGCTTCATAAATAATTTAATCTTACAGTTGATAAAGTGGTACACATCTACAAAGAGGAATAAGTCCTATTTTTAAATCCATCATAGGTTCACACACTGTATACTATAAATAAAGAGAAGATTTTCTTATTTTTAATGGAAAGCTCATTTATTTTAAAGTAGGTATAATATTTACACAAAGTATCAAAATGACACGAGCATTGAAGTTAAATAACATAATACATGTGACCACAAGAAAAGAAGATGATGATAAAAACGTTAAATAATTTTTAAAATGTTTATTTTAAATTGTAAAACTCATTTACAGTTTAAATTTTTATATTTTTGTTAAACACAAAAGAAGTATTTTTTTTTTTTAATTCTCTGTTATAATTTTCAAAATTAATGTAATGTGATCGTTTTGCTCTTTATGACATTATTTGATGTATAACCTTTCCACTATGCTGGATAATTGAATTTTTATATCGCTAGTTGTTGAATCTGCTTTAGTGTTAAGAAACCTGGAGTTCGAGTGTATCATAAATGAGAATTCAAATCCTTCTTCAGTGTGTTAGTTTTCGATATTACTTGAAATTCGTATGTTCTGTTGAGATCTTGAGACCTTGAGATCAGATCTTAGGCAATATCACAAAAACCACGCATCCAATAGTTAAATGAGTGATATTTTTGAAACCTTCAGACCAAACTTATTTCATACACATATTTTTATTGAAAATCGAGAAAAAAAATATTTTCTCTATTTCTTTGAATTGTTAAATGCGTAAGAAAAAAAAATAAAATTCAATCTCCTATTTCTTAAAAAAATGGTTTTATTAAAGTTCGTTTTCCTGTAAATTATATTTTGCCATTGGTTGCGTAGTTTTTGACGTATAGTTTGAAATCCGATCCGGAGGTTAAAAGTCGGAACAAATATCAAGCTTCATATCGAAAACTATTCATCCAATTATAAAAATAAATCTTTGGTTTTATGAGTACAAAAGTACATCAGCTTTTGTTCGTATGTGAGCTGGGCCTTACAGTCGGATCTCTCTAAACGACGAATGAATATATGAAGACAAATAATTATCATAAATTTGAAATCTTTAAGGTAAAGAGAAAAAAAATATTTAAAGAAGTCTTTCCAGGGAAAGATACTCTAGATACAGCTACTGTATGTCCATTTCTCATGAATAAATCTAACCAACTTCCCCCGAAATCACCAAAAGCTCCTTGTTTCACAAAATTCAATCCAAATTTGACACATCCTTATATTTTTATAGTAGTAAGTTTTGGCCGTACTGGATCATGCTCCAATGTTCAACACCCAAAGTAACTATGGATCGAATCAAAGTTTAGGACAGTGTCGTTTTTGTATCTCTGCTGATTAATATTTATTTTAAATAGATAAAGGTTTGCATGAGGAGCTAAAATTCTTTCATAATTTTTGTTTATATAAATATTTCCAATGATTTGATTATCAACATCAATAACGATTCTTATACACAAAATTATAGTGAAAAATTGGTGGCTGGTCTCAACTCACAGAAAATCACCCCCCTCTCCTCAGTTATCAAACTTTTAAATTCCTATTGAGCTTGTCGTAAGAGTGACACATGACACATACTAATGTTAAAAAATACTTTTTTTTTCCATGCTATAAAATATGTTCCATTTCTTATTTATGTGAAAGAACAAAAGAATAAATTATAAACAATAATTTTATGGTTTATTATATAATTAAATAATATTTTTATTTAAATATATATTATATCTTATGCATACTGGGTACGTAAAAAACAACTATGTATATATATACGTACAACTTACGTAGCTAGCGAGTTATATGAGTAAAAATAATAAAAAAATAAAAAAGAAAAGAAAAAGTTTTAAAAGAATTGCTTTTAGAAAAACTATGTATAAGGCTCATGCATGCATAGAACACTAATTGGAAGAAAAAGTGTTCAGATGATGAAAAATATAAAAAAAATCTAGTGAAGACACCATTGGACTTCTATGTATAAGTTCTTCTATTTTGTTTACTAGTTTTATTTAACTATTTTTATCATCAATTTATGTATTGAACCATTCAGCATAAAATCTTCTAATCGACAATTAAAAATTATTATAGACAACTGAAATCTACAGAATGCAATGTTTAGTGCAACATATTTTTCTCGAAGAAACTTATAAAAACAAGCCGTTTTTGGAGCCAAGAAAAACCATTATGTCCCCTACAAATTGTAGAAATATCGCAAATTGTATGTATGCCCGTAGTATAACGCATAAAATACTACTCAACATAAAGTGATTCTACAGGACTCTTGGTCAAATCGTATTTTAAATTAAAAAAAAATAATTTACTACTAAGGTTATTCAGTGACTACAGTGGGTATGTTCTACACAACACACAGCAATCTAAGGCGTTCACCCATCAGAGTTCTGATTTTGTCATATGTATAAGTTTGGTGATCACTTGAGATCAGTAATGACGTTATACCAGAGGGATTTCGTACATTTAAATTATTATTGAATTTGATGTTATGTTCACAAAATTTATGACTTTTGAAATATGCCGTAAATTGAATATTTACCTGCAGTTTTTACATTAAATTGTGGGCAATAACGAACAAAATATTCCAGTAGACTAAAACAGTTCATGTAACTTAAGATTTTATCATTTAATCATTTAATCAAGAGACCTGCGGTATCCAGTTCCCAGACCAAATAAAAGAGACTATTCTATACGAGTTTTTATTAAACATACACCACTAATTACTTTAATGAGTATTTTATTTTAAACGTTAATTGCAAAATCAGCCTCAAAATCAGCAGTATTCATTATTTAGTAATTATCTAAATATCTTTGAATTAACTTTCTGACTAAAATCGGGCTAATTAATTTAGCTTAAACCTTATTTGATATTTTTTGTCGATTTTGATATATGTTTTCTTTTGTTTCAGGTAAGATTCAGATTTTAACAAAGCGTTTTATTTCTAAGTGTTGTTTACACATAGTCAGCCGGTAATGTAATTTAGTTTAAGTCTTCAAAAAAATATATCTGCAAATGATATAAAATATTAAAAAATATGTTAAAAAATTGTGCGAATTTGAAACTTGAAAATCAATATAAACTTTAAGACCAGCTTTAAGTCAATTTGTGCCTACCGATCTTATGCAGATCAGATAGGTACTTCATATGATCAAAAAATGATTTGTGCTTTTTCTATAAATCTGTGGACAAGAGTTTTGTACTGCATCTTATTGCTTTTTCTCTTCCTTTTTAAATTTTGCTTTAACATATTATTAGGTGGCAGCGTAAGCTCTCATAGTTTTTCCAACTTTCATCATTAAATTATCAATTAATTTAAAGATCCTAGTGCAAAAAACCGTATGCCTATAGAGAGTGTAGAAATAGCGCGTGGTTTAACTATATCTTCAAAAAAACTTAATGTAGTGGACGTTCTTGTTGATAAATGTTTTCAATAATCCAATCATTGACGTTTTTAAAACCCACACGCCATCTTTAGGTGGACTAATGATACCAAAATTAAGTTTGACCTTGAAAATACAAAAATTAAATTCCTCTTAATTTCGACAATCTATATATAGAGGTAGAAATGTATGAGAAAAATAGAAAACAAGGCCAATACGAAAATGTGAAGAACCACCACGAACAAAGTCAGTCAGTGTTGTGTTGTGGACTCTTCGTGTGCGCAATATAACTGTTTTGTGTTATGAAGTTATGTATATCCGAAAGAGTATGTATGGATAGTTACTATGTATGAAAAACATCGTTGACAGAAAAGATGAAAAAAAAAAGTTTTTAATCTAATTTAAGTTTTTATTCCACTAATGAGTGAAATACGGTCCATGCTTCGTTGACCTCTTTTACCGATTTATTCTTTTATTGTCTTACCTTTTTAAGAATGTTTATATTTTTATTTTTGAAAAAAAAAGTAATGTAACTATTGTAATCAATTCAAGAAACAATAAAATTAGCCAAGTTTTCTAAAATATTTAGGGTTTCCTGAAAAAAAAAAGTCGTAGGATGCCAGATAGGTACGAAGTTCCTTATGATATAAATAATAAAATTATATTTAGTTATATTTCAAGTTCTAGGCGAGCATTTTTTCCCTGTACCTTGGCCCCCTTGAGACCCTGGGTGGCCTACGGCCTTTGCTGCTCGTATACTTGATAAAACTCTACTTGATGAGTTCATATACTTGATTAAAAGTGATGTGATATACTTGAATGATGTGATGTGCACAATTTATAAATTATCAGCTCGATATTCCAATAGATAGAGGAACAGTTACTTATTTCCGTTTCAGAAGTTTCTTGCCGACTAGCTCTCCCCATTGTCCCGTGAAGAACTTCGTTCAACAAAATTAATGTTCATACAGATTTTATCGAAATTATTTTTAAGCTAAATTCATATGAAATTATTATTTTAAACATTTTTTGGCCCTTAGGAAATTTTTCCGAAATTATAAACGTCGATTTATTGACACTTATATTATGTCATACCGATATGAATATTAACTTAAAACTCAAAAGAATTTTCGAAAATAAAAAATAATAATTTAAACATATTCACTTTTAATTCATTTTTGGATGCTCTTATAAAATATTTACCTCGAAAAATGTTTTTATGGAAGAAGTTTTGTTCTTTTTCAGAATTATAAAGTTCAATATATTCGAAAATGAAAAAAATTTAATTGGGTTATACAGGTAGAATGAAGAAATTGTTTACTTCAAACTGTAAAAACATTTTTGAAGTCGTTGAATTGGTTGTTTCACATCCACAAAAAAACTTTTTTTCTAAATGTTTTTTGAATCAATTAAATTTTTATCTAATGCCAATTATTTTTATATTTGAACATCGATCTTAAAATTTTTTATTTGTTGAAGCATTCTCTCTAAACGATTAATTTTTAACACAAAAGTTTGATAAATTGGATATGAATACATCTTTTTTAACTGTAAAAAGAATCATACTTATAGAATTCTATTATAAAATATTCAAAGTTCTTTGAATTTATTACTTTTTGTCAAACACTTGTAAAATAAAAATAAATAAATAATAACTTGTAGAGTCAAATATTATCATAACAGACATAGGCGCATGGGTTATATTTCTTCTGTTCACCAATGAAAAATTTTCTTTTATACATTTTACGGTAATATTATTACGGTCACTGAACATGAAATAATCTTACCATACAATACTATAAAAATTCATTCTTCCAAATGACAAATACCATTCAGAAAAGTCATAGTATACCTGGACTATTCGGTACTTCACGTGCTGATAAATGCTCATCATTATTGTTCCTCTCGCATATAGTATGTTGAAGTTTATATTATAAAATTTATTTGTAGTGTATAGTTAACAGAATTGCTATTATTCTGTCGACGGGAAAAATAATTAAAAATAATAAGTGTCCAAGAAAACTACTAGAAGTAAAAAATTCCAAACACGGCGATTC
The DNA here is from genome assembly GCA_020423425.1 of Chrysopa pallens. NCBI lineage: Eukaryota > Metazoa > Arthropoda > Insecta > Neuroptera > Chrysopidae > Chrysopa > Chrysopa pallens. The sequence continues at coordinate 112,011,392 of CM035591.1, forward strand.
TTATATAATTATATTCCATAGAAAATTATTACAATTCTTATTACATAAAAACTTTTGTGGATAAAGAATAGGTAACAAAAGGGATATGGTATCCTAAGAATCTCTTAGACTTCTTTTGATTTAAATTATAAATGCTCTGCAAAGTTAATTGGTAACGGCCACTAAATGTATGTAGGTAAATAATAAACAAAGCTATTATCTTCGATGCTTTTGCATAAAATGAAAACTAGTATATTAAATCATAGACTTAATAAGAAGTTACTGAATTTTCCTAAGCCCGTAGCACTGAATAGCATAGAATAGACAGACAACACATTGTCTAAAATCCAACAGAGAGAAACAGAAATTAATCTCAATTAGAGAATAATAAATAAATATTTTGTAGATATAGAGCTCTCATATTTTTGATAAGAAACATGTCGATAAAATGAATTTCTAGCAGGTACTTAAATAAACGAAAAAAACTCCGAAAAAAAATAAATAATGTTTTAAATAAACTTTTTCTAATAATTCAATAACAGTTTTGAAATCTTTATTGATTCGGAATTTGGAAAAGGTCCTTGATCAAAGATGTTATGATTTAATAAAGACTTCAAAATTAAGGTTCCATTCATAATTTATTTTTAGTTAAGTAAATTAAATTTTTATTCTTGAGATATTTAATAGTCGAAATCATGTGGTGAAGTACTTTTTCCGAACACTAAACACAATATCGACGCTGATTGGTTGACGATGCAATTTGACAGATACGCGGAAAGTATTTACAGCGATTACCTAATTCTCAATGATGACGTGAAATCTTTAAGTTGAAATGTAAACTCTAGGAAACTGGAGCAAACAATCGAAATTTGTTCGAAATATCAGAATTCTCGTTGATAGTATTCTTAACGATTTTTTCAGTTTAATTTAATAATATGGCAAAGTCTTGTCACTTGTTATTTAACAGCTGGGACATTTTTGATTAATAAACAATTTGAAGTTATATGAATTTATAAACGGGTTAAACTATGCTGAAAATATATTTGGTAAAAATATTATATATTTTCTGCCTCTTAGCAAGTTTTATATATATATATATATATATATATATATATATATATATATATATATAATATTCATTCTTTACTCCTTTTTATTATATTTTCTTATATAATAAAAAAAATCCTATATATAGACTTTTCTTTTGTTTTAATTAAAAAATGTTGTTTACGTTTGAAATGTACTTTTTTTTTCTTTGAAAGAAAAAAACTTTTTAAAACGATATCCAATGTTTTATTTGTGTTCGATCAATATTATAATTTTTAAATTATGTGAATACATTTGATTCGGAAAAAAAGTTCGCTTTTTTTGGTTTGTAAATTGATTCTGTTGAAAGAAATAATTTTATGGTAGATGCACATTAACTTTGGTTTATTTACAACATTTATTAATCAAAAATTATATTTGATTGCTTTTTTAAATAAGGTTAATGCTTGAGAAACTTCTTCATCATTAATCGAATGATATATTTATTATCTGCAATAGAATAAGGAAATAAAACTTTTTTTTTTCGTTCATGAATTCCGATCTGCATTGTTTTTTGTTTCTATTCATGTATAACGAATTTATTTTTGAAATATAGTTTTCGAAACACAAAATGTGAGAAAAATATTGTTATATCTTTTGATCAAGCACTAAGATCACTTATTAAAGACACTTGGGATCACTTATTTGAGACATTTCTCTATTAAATTCTGAATAAACATTCAGTTTAATGCTTATTAAAAAGCTACTTTTAATTGAAAGGGACTCTTTGTTCAGTCATCAAGTTTATGAAACAATATTTTTAACATAATTGTTGATCAACTGTTGATCAATTTTTAATAAATTGTTGAATAATGATAAAAATTGTGTTGAATTTTTAATAAATTGTGTTAAATGTTGAATAAAGTATTTACCATTTGTGATTTTCTATTTGTATCGACTCGAAAGACAAATCGCAGATCTATTGGATCTATCACTTTTCATCGTTATCTGTCATGATGAACGGATGCCTTACATACAATAGAACACTTGAGAACCTTTGCTAGTTTTAAAATATTCTTGAGTATTCATCAGGCTAAAATTAATATTATCTACATTTAGAACATAGAAATTAGAAAAAATAGTTGGATAAATCACTTTAAAAGCAAAAGAATGACAACTTACTTTCTAATTTATAACATTTTTGTACTCATAATAGGTAAAATTATATATTTTAACAATAAACAGATATATTTAAAGCTAATTAATTAATGAAGGCCTTATTTAAAATTGTCAGGCTTGAATAAACACAAGTGAAAACGGCAGTTTGAATAATGGCAGGACAATATTATTACTTGTCTTCATTATTTATCATAGTGTCCGGTCATTATCAATATTAGTAATTGAAATTCATCCGATCATTTGGCGGAGCATGGGAAATACCCTCAAACATACGACAATCTTTTTTATATTATTGTGCCAGGGTATTTTTATAACTAGACATCACAGATTTTGGAGTCGCATTATCAAAAACAGTGCTCGGCAAATTTCCATTTTCTTACCACAGGAGGAACTTAAGATGTAAAAAGTCCGCTACCTTGAAATAACTCGCTTCTCTATGCCGATAATACCCGCTTAGTTTAATTTTTCAATATTTACTATTATATTGACCGACCATATTGAACAACAAGGTAGGCATAATGAGTAATTTCCAATTAATAAATTAGCACAAGAAATATTCATATCATTGTAACTATACACATCTGTGGAATTATTAGCGTGTTCTTCATACTTCAAGTATTTATATTATTTTATTACAAATATTTTGAAAAAGTTCGTTCATTAATTAAAAGATATATAAAATATTATTAAGATATATTATTTAAGAATGACTATTATTGTCTATAATATCAAAATTTAGTATAAAAAGAAAGTATATATATATATATATATAAATCCATAATATAAATAATATGAACTAAAAAAAAGTATAAAGAATGAAAAATAAATTATACATTAAGATGATTTATAATAGCATTTTTCTTATATAAATACCAATCTGTTATAATAGTAACGATACTACTTAGTAAGATAAGGTGATTTAACGATAATACATTTAAAAATGGTAATGTGTCATTCAATACTTAATTTTTATATTTGGCATATATGAGGGTATATTAAATCTAGTCTAAAACTAGTGACGATTGTATATATTGAAGGCACTAACCAAATATTGGTTTCGGTGTTCATATTACTTATTTCTGTATTTGTCTGTCAGTGTGTGCTTCTTCAAGATAGGACTCAAAAAAGAAGAGAGATAGTGGTAATAAATTGTAATGGTGTATTCTAGAGCAAAGAATTAAGTTTAACGTAACTTAAATAAAAAAAAAGAGAGACAATTTTCAATTACAAAAAATATTTTTGAAAAACAAACAAGTTTTGTTTTAATCTCTATTCCATAAAGTGTTTTGGTTCGCCATTATTCCGGTTAAAATACATCTGAATATAAGTATTACAATAAATATTATATGAATTTTATAATAGCTATAATATGCATAATTTTATAATAATCCTTCATAAATAAATTAAAAATAGTTCAAACATTGACGGTCAATCATAAATGTGGTTTTTAAAATGTTACCACTGATAGTTCTATCTTCTATTATTTACCCTGCCCCTTGGTTTTGAAAGAAAATAGAATCCTTTCTATTTAGTTTGTAAGAAATAATATCCTTTGAATTGTTTCCAGAAAAAATCTGGTATAGATTAATTTTGGTGGCTATATCTAATGGAACAAGCACCTAATAAATCTTACGTGCTTATTTCAGAAGAGCTTAAACCTACGGTATATTCAGGATTTAACGAGATATTTTTAAAACGATAATCGTTTATAAAGACGGACGAAAAGAGATTGATTATTGAAATATTTTAAAATTATTCATGAGATTATGGTGGATATTGTTATTTCTCTAAGCCGAATCAATGGTCAAGTGAGAAAGTCACGAATACATTCACCCTTTTGACTACATAGGATGTAGGTTGCAGGTTGAAATCCAAGCAGTGGCAGTTTGATCAATTACGCTTGGATAAGAACGGATTAACCGGCATCACCAACAATAATATGCCAATTTAATACTCACAGTGTGTTGGAAGAAACCTTTACCTTCAGACGAGGAAGTTTTTTATAAGATTTCATAGAGGACTAATAAGTAAAGACAAGAACGCGGTTGTGGTTCCTCTCTTAATATACTCTTAACTTAAATTTTTTTTGTTTACTGGATCAATTAAATTCCAACATATTACATTACTGGACCATTTATCATTCGCTGTGTACTGTAGTCGACTACGTGCATCAAGATTGATATTTCTGTTTTTATTTCTATTTAATCATTTTGTAGATTCAAATCATATTATATATTATATTGTATATATGATCACGTATCATATTCACCTATGAAAATTCAATATTAAAAAAAATGTAATATAAAATAAGACCGACAATTCTACAGTGTACATGAATGTTGTATTATATCATATATTAATTATGTGATTCATTCAAATGAACATCCAATGTTCTCTCATTGAACTTATGGCATATTGGAAGGGCGGTTTATATTAAGCATGTTAAAATTTGATACCCCCTTTTTAAAAAACTTGGGCGGACGGAGGAATATGAAATGGCATTAATATAATTTATATAGAGAAGGACTGGATAATGGTAGTATTTTTTCAAATTATGCAAAAAATACATTAAATCAATGAAAAACATTACACACATTATGACACGAACATATGTAAGTGATGTGACTTAAATTACACACACTACTATACATACGCATACATACTTTTGTTTAATATACTGTTTTGTTTTGTTACTGTTTTTGTAATACGCATATATACTGCTTTGTTTAAAGGCAGTATAATTTACTTTTGAGTGATTTGCGTCGAATTTAAAACACTCTAACGGCTCTTTACTGTAAAATATGGGTTCGTTCTATTCTAAAACTTAAATAATTTACATCCATTGTTTTTTTTAAAAAAAAAAGGTATCACATAATAGATGTTTATCTATTATTATGAAAATGTCATTTTTACTTCTGTAAACCTGCCTGGTAAAGTGTGTTAATACCACTTAGCATTTTTAACATTATTTAAGTCCTAGAATTGGATTATCGTACACAGAAACCTAAGGATTTGCTTGTAAATAAATTTCAAGTTTTTGGCCCAATTTCCTAGATCAAATTATTTTTTATTACTATAAATTTGAATTTCGACTACAAAGTAGTCATCATCAGTATGAAATAGCTAGTTGTAATGATTCTATGAGGAGATGTTACTCGTTGCTAATTTGGTGACGGTTTGCACACATGTATGTTGGTATATGTGCAATTAAACTTTACAAGTATCTATCAAATTGCTACGTCAACTAATCAGCATCGATCACGTGTTTAGTGTTTGGCCAATGATATACATGTATGCAGACCGGCACCAAATTAGCAACGAGTAACATCTACTCAGAGAATCCTTACAACTAGCTAATTCATACTGATGATGACTGCTTTGTAGTCAAAATACGTATTTATAAAAATAAAAAACAATTTTATCTTTGAAATTGGGGCAAAATATCGAAATTTATTCGAAACATCCTAGAGTTCCCATTAAAAATTATAAAATTTGCTTGTGTTTATATATGCACGAACTTCAATTCATACATCTAGTAGACGGATTCATTTCTCTATTTTTGCCTTTAATGTATTATCTCAAAGTCTCGATATTTTCGATTCATCTGAATATTATTAATTTTCGTGACAACAAAAATGCTTTTTTACTGGGCAAACAGTTCGGTTAATTTTTCAACAGATTCCTTTGTTCCGTTTCGATATATTGTCCTTTTTGTACCTTTACTATTTGTTCTCTGCTTGAACACAGACCCGGAGATAAAACTATCCATATATAAGCGTATCGTATATTACACGAGTATGTATCTTATATATGTAATTTATTGTATCCAGCTAATTAATGGTACTCTAGGGATTGAAATAGTCCATCAGGAATCATTTGCTAAGTTGCTATTGACTATTTTGTACAACGTTTGCCATGTACATTTGTCTTGCATTCATTTTGTTTCATAATAATTGCCCTGTAGTATCTTACAAATATTTTAATTCGAATCTTATTTAACAGCTATCGTGTTTACTTAAATTGAAAAAAAAAATTAAATTATTGTTCAATGTTTTTTCAATAGTTACTATTCCAAAAATATTTATACTTACGTATTATTTTAAAATTCTAATAATTCAAATAATGTTATTTATTATATTCAAGTTTACTATAATTTCGGGAATGTGGCGCAATATAAACTTATAATTTTAAACTTTTAAATTTAGTTAATTTAGTATGATCCTAAGCTGCCCTTTACCAACTCAGGATCGATGTATCTACATTTCATTGACGAAGTCACTAAACAGTAATGTAACACAAATCTTCTAATAGTATTTTTTCGTTACCATTTAATAGGTAGTTTACGCTTAAAATTTTTCTGTGCATGATATTTTTAACACCGGTTTGGCAAAATAAATAATTATATCATTGTTTGCTCAGCATTTCTAAAATCTATACATATAAAATGCTTTGTCCAATATGACTCACTGATAGATGAACGAAGAGTCTAAAGCGCTAATCGTAGAGACCAGAAACTTTTAGGGTGTAATTTTTTGTTGACATAGGAATCCAATAAGAAAGAATTTTCCGAAATTCTTCGCATAAGACAATATGATTCCTTAGACTTACAGTAAATAATTTAAGGCGTTTAAAATAGTCATTAATCGGTGAATTTAATAAATTTAATCCCACAGCGATTTTAATATTTGGTATTGGCCACAGTGCATAAGTGCATTCCACTATTGTTTCTTCATTAATTTCAAAAGATTTGCAAGAACGTGTTGAATCTTCAACATTAAAATTGTCGGATTGAAATTTGATGTACACGGTTGGCATTGACGTTCTATTAATACATCGTCTCTAAACACAGCCAATAATATTTTCTTACATGAGCAACATTTTTATCCTTTCATTAGTAAAAATTAATAATGCCTGTTTTCACTTTCGTAATTTGAGGTACCAATGAAATACTTCGCAGTTGAATTATTACAGAAACAAGCCTTACTATCAAAATGAATAGTAGCTATGCAGCTTAATTGTGAAAATAGCTGAGAATAACTAGGACCAATTTGTAAAGTTAGCTTCAAGTTTTTAAACTACTGTTTCTTTTAGACTAATTAATTTTGCACACTCAAAGAAGTATCAGCAATTTGTCATTTCACAAATTGCGAGATATTTCATGCAGACTATCTAATATCGCCACGAGCAATAAAAGCTCATTTAGTTTATGCTTCTAATTTCGTTCGTATTCACACAATAATTATATCTTATTCGTTGCACAATACACTATTTCCATACATAATATTTATACCGAGTCATCGATGTTATATATCGATATAAAATAAATGTTTTTAGCTTCAAGATGTATATAATGATTGCAACTATTAATTATTAGTATTTCAATCGTATTTTAATCAATATGTTCTCCAGATGGTAAAAAAAAAAATTACAGTAGCTATCTATTGCATATTCATTCTGGATTTTAATAAAAATATATGTGTTCTCTTTATAACATTTTTTTTTATAATAGCAAGTATCTTTTGAATAACCTCTCATATTTGTACGTGAATTGCTAATTGAAAATGTACAGTCAATATCATAATGAAAGCTTTATAACTATGATACATTCAATAAAATGATATTCCTATACGTATACTAACTGTTACTCGCCCTCTAGTATGAAGAACCCTTCGAATAGAACAATTTAAAAGTCAATACGTTCTTGAATCGAGTAGAAAAAGTAAAGTTTCTATTCAATAAGATATCATGGGTCCTATGATTTTGATTGTATTGTTATATATTGAAATTATAATAGATTTTTACGTTCGTTTCTCATACAAACGCCACTTTCATCACTATTTTAATGTTTATTTCTTTAAAAATACACCTGATATAACAATAAATTCACAATGCGGGTGGAAGCGGTAGCATCGTTCTGATCCAAGCAACGACTGTCTAATCAACTAGTCCTCCCATTACTTATAATCGACCAACTGCCACTACCGCGATTCGAACACCTGAACAATTTGAAAACACCCTACTTATCCAATAATGACGTATGATTATCTTATTTGTACAACAAAAAAGAATGTCCTTTTATGGTTAATCAATAGCTAGACTGTTTTCGATTTATTTTGAACTAAAATAAAAGGCGGCTATTTTTATTGGCACTCAAAAACACGTATCTCAAAACGGTATCGCAAGTGAGTTTATATTTTTAGTTTAGGTGTCAAACTTATAACATATTCAGGTCTTAAAATATTTAATACTAATAACACAATTTTCGTTAATAACAAACACAAAGATTAAAAATTACACACACAAAAAAATGTATTATAAATGTCATAATATATTAAAATATGCAATTTTAAAATGTAATAATTGTGTGTAATATTTCATTATTTCATCAATAAATAATATTAAATTTAAATTTTTACAATTGGGTTTTTATTTATTATTATTTTAATAGAATATGTAATAAATTGAACTGGAAAATAATATTGTAATCCGATATGTAAAACTATATAGATTATTTGGTATTACAATTGGCAATTTTATTTTATATCAAGTGATATAAAAAAACAATTGAAATTAAAACAGTTTTTATTATATATTAGTTTTTAATTTTTACTGCCTGCATAATACAATTATCAAATAAATTGCAAACATAGAAGTTATAAATCTTGCATACATTTTTTGTTACAACAGAAAACATTGGTTTTAAAGTATTTCTAGAATTTTGATTTAATTTTTGTTGTTGGTTTTAATTGTATTAATCGGAAATCATTTTGTAACCATGGTCTGGTAACTGTTGTGTGGTCCAACTGTTTTCATATTATTATATTTTGGAGAAGCATAAAAGAAATTATCGCGCAACGTGATAAATCCAATGTTGATAATCCGACTTTTAAACCAAGGGGTGATGTGCTAGAATTATCGAAGCCAATTGACAAGACAAATTTTTTTTGATAAAATTATTTAAAAAAATATGCTTTGTGCAAATTAACATTTTATTATAATTACGATAAAATACTTTCTTGTTGTTTGTGGATGAAAAAAAAATCAAAATTAAGAATAAATATAATGATTGTAGCTTTAATTTATTAAATGGTTCACTTGATTTTCCATATTGCATCATATAAGGTCTTTAGTTTTCTTTTGTGCATTAGGATACACGATTTGGTTTCGACCTAAGAGCTTACTCTGCTCATAAATATTTATTTTTACACATTTTTTCTTAAGAAATTGAGAAAAAAAAGCACTTTTATAAAATTATAAACAAAATCAATGCCTAATGTATGTTAAAACCGTTACAAATAAAAGAAAATTTCCTAGTTCATCCTTCATTAAACAATTTTTCATTGATCAAAATTCATTATGATTGCTCTTTCTCATTGTTTTTAATATTTCGTGAATGAGTAGCGTTTTATGAACTTTCTATAAAACCTTCTTGTAAGTCGTTTGTCAATATTAAGATAAAGAAAGTTTCATACAAAGTTACTATAAGTGTTTTGTATCTTCATAAATATTGTTAAGGAATAAAATGTGAGGTATGAAAACAAAGTCTTGTTTCTCTACTAAATTTTGAAAGCAAAATATTTTAATAAAACTATTTGTCGTATGATATGTACATATATGGAAAATATCATAAAACATTTTAAGCAAATACACGTACATAGAGCGACACAGAAACTTGCCAAGACTATTGTAATCCTTCAATTCAATGTTGTTGTGTAGTTTTAAATTCAAAAGAATTATGTCATTATCATTTCTTATTTTTATATATTAGACTGTGTAAACATATAGGGGAGATTCGGGCAGAATGGTATAGCTAAAAAAAACACATCATTAGAAGAAAATTAATCGGTTTATTAAAATAAATTTCACAAAGAAACTAACATTTGTAATTAAACATCGTATCAACTTTATTAATGCTTACTTTCATAATAAGGGAAAAAGATAAGTAACTCAAAATTGCCGGGAAATGGGTCAAATTGGGAATATGTAAGGGTTACAACGAGCAAATATTTTAAACAGGCAAGCAACATTCACAAATATGACCATCTTTGTATTCTTAATGAACTCCAGCATACGATTAATGGGGGCTAACCAATTGCACACACTATAGATAACTCATCTTTCATTCAACTGTCAGTACAAGTACCGGCAGTAGATGAAAGTGTAATTATGATAATTTTCCTCATTTGATGAATCAGTGTCCTTCAATCTATTGAGAACGTAGAGACGTATTGCCTGAAACACATTGTATACTGTATACAAAATCATATAGTTATCTGCACAGAAAACAAATCTTGAATAATATAATTTTAAAACATTCACAATTAAAGTTATATAAATATAATAAGTAAATTATAAGTTGAAAATAGAAAATAATGAGATATAACTTTAGTTTAACTATATTGTTGTCAATTCACTACTTAAATATAATTCAAAATTATTAAATACATAAAATGTTCAAGTCTCATCTGTTTAATTTCTTACAACACTTCTTATAGCACGTTTATTAACTTTCTAAGAGAAAGTTCTTAAAATACCTTGGAGAATTGTGAAAACAATTTTATCGTAAGAAGTTTTAGCGTAAACTAAGCGGTTTCGAAAAAATATTTTATATAACAGTTTTTATTAAGATTTTTAACGGGGAGTTCAAGGTTATGTTTATTCTGACTGATGATATTCAAGGCTAATTAAAAGTCAATTTTATAAACGCCCTATCCAAAAATCTATCTTCGAATTCATGAAGCCCATATTTCTAAACTCCACAATTAAAATAACAAACATAATCGCTATAGAAGTCGTTGGTAGAAATCGTAACTGAATTTCTTTTGTCCTAATCTTTCTTTTTTCAAAATCTCACTATTGTGCGTAGCTTACATAGAAAAAAAGTAGATAGTTTTGATAGTTTTCCAAATTAATTAATAAAAATAGACATATTCTTAGTTTCATAGATAAAAAGTTCAAAATCAGATCAAAATCAATCGGTCGAGGATATATGTAGTAAATTACAGTTTCAAGATTTAACTCAAACATTAAAAACAAAATAAAAATGAAAACTAAAAGGAGAGAAAATACTGAAATACTTTTGGATTACTTTCCTCACCATATAACTATACAAAAATATATTTATCATATTTTCTTCTTAATATTGCTTACGTATAGTCTGCTGGTATTATTTATATTAATTTACTTGAAAAAAAAAGAACGTGTGCATTTCGTTTGAAATAAAAAATTTTTCCAAAATAAAACCTTGAATAAATTAAATATTTTAAGTGTTTCCATATGCAGACTTCATAACAGAAACGAGAAAATACTGAATTTTCCCATATCTTCTTATGATCATTATTCACATTGTTATAGTCCTTCTGTTTTTCTACTATTATCCATACTGCAGTTAAGGCCATATAAGGAATACTGAGAGAAACTTTAAATGTAAATTATGATTAAAAGGTAACAGCGGATAATGTGCAATGGGTAGACTATTCCGTAATTGAAAGAAATTTTACAATTTAATGTAAAAATCCAAACTTCGATTCAAGTTTTTATACTAAAGAACTCTAAGCTACCACCTGATAACCTGTAACAAATCTAATATATTTGGAAAACTGATTTTATTTTCATCCTGAAACAATCAATTAAATATAATCATGTTTTGAGTTTTGTTACCCATGGTCCAAAAATAAGACTTATAAACTGCTTTTTTCTCCTGAAATTTCAACTCATTTCGATGATTATGATCACAATAAAAAATTTTCTGAAAAAAAGAACCTCCTTCATTGAAATGAACTTAAAAGTTATGCGAAAAAAAAATATATATATAGAATAATTGATAATATGAAGTGGTTTTATGAAGTAGTTTATGAATAGGAAGAATTTTATTACATTATAAATCTATTCGCCTCCAATGAAATGCAATCAAGAAACATGCGGTTTTTTGTTTCATTCTAAGTGATGTGTACATTTCAAAGAGCCACTAATAATAAAGTATGAACTGTTACTGAAACCAAGCTGAATATGGTGCCTCTTAAGAAATAAAGCTTTGTTTATAGGGTTAAGCTCGTGAATGAGCCAAATTGGTCACCTCAAATTCAGATTAAAAACAATATAAAATTTTAATACATATTATTATAATATAACAAATTATAATAACTATTTGGACTCTATATTTTGTATAACTTTATGAATATTAATGATTAAAGATAATTAAAACTAAAACTCAACTGTGTATTGAGTAATTAAACAATTTACAAACTCAATGGTTGTCTTCACTTGTTAATCAAAAGAATTTCAGAACCATACTTTAAACAAGCCTTTCACTGTATTTACCTTTAATATTTTTTGCCTTTTATATATGTCTTCGTGCTTTACTTCATAATTTATGATTTTATTTGTGTGTTTTTTATGTCAGTATGCGTAGTTCAGTTGGTATAAAATGTATGTTATAAATTTTCCACTAAATTTTTATATACTTTTTTGAATTACCCGCCTTTGTTGTTATTATTATAGTTTTAAATAAATATTCTTATACAGAAAACATTTGGTTGAAGGCTATAATTTTGTTAAAATTTTCTTCCCACATTACAAAAGCACTTGAGTCTAATTAAATGTATACCTACCTAAATTAAATAAAATTTGAGCTTGTGATTTATAATGTTGAAATTTAATGCAAAGTATAATGGCAATAGAAATCATGACTATGGGCACCGTGTATCAAAGTGTTCTCATGCGTTTCTATGGTTACGAAATACTAGTTTATCAATCAAATGAAAAATAACTTTATGAATAGTGTATGATTGAACATAGAAAATTTCTCAAAATTTATTTACTAATTTAAATGAATAATTATTTATATTTGCAATTAAAAATGATTATATATGAAATTTCTTCAATAGTTCTCACAGTTTCCAATTCAATAACTTCAATTAAATGTCATATTTTGTAGTAATTCAAGAATTTTTGTTCGAAATTTGCAATACATTTACATGCAAACAATTGAACAAATCTATATATTTTCTAGAATGTTTTATCACAAATTATAGTCACTCGTAGTGCATCAATCGATTAAGAAGTCCCTCCCACATACGGTACGAATATATCTTAAGAAAATGTAGTGTTTTATTTACAATAAATAGCAAATGAAGATAAACAACTAGCAGAGTAAATTATTTCAAATAAGCTGCCTAGGATTGAGCCTCAAGACATTTCTTAACATTTAAAAAAAAATTAAAATATGTTCATTTTATGATATTTAGTCTAATTATAATTATGTGAGCAAATTATGAAGTGAAATTGGGCTGTATCTAATTAAGTTGCGGGAAAATTGTTTCAAATACAAATTTTTTAAAAAAAGTTCAAACATTTAAATTTAAAGTTTTTTTCTATCTCTTACAAAATTGTTATGAGAAAAATTGTCTATTTATTTAAGAAAAAAAATTGTTATCATTCAAATAATTATAAAAACTTCTCGATTATTGATTATATCGAATTTTTGTTTAAATAGAAATGCTAATTTTTTTTCCACATGTTATTGATAATAAGTTTCTTATCAAATATTCTTTCAACAACAAAAAATATATTTTTAATATTCAATAGAATTCATAAAGGTGTGGAAAATAATTTTTTTTCTGTTGGTTTTATTCTTCTTTTACATTGAATATTTTTTCATGATAAAACTTTTTTTTAAGCTTCCCTTAAACACACACACACATTCATAAAATTAATTGATAACGAGTAAAAGTTTTTTAATTAAAAGATTTCCGTATGTTATGTTTCAGAAAGGAAGAAAAAAAAGTAAATTTAAAACTACAAAGATGTTTTCCTCTTTCATAATTTTTTTTACTTCGTAAAAAAAAATTCAAAAATGTAATAATTATTATAAATTTTACTTGTAAATTTTTTACATCATACTCTTAATTGCATTAATTGAATTGCACATGTTAATTTTTTTGTGATTATATAAAACTTTTTTTTCTATATTGTATTAAATAATTTATTCGTTTGTTATTTCGAAATATTTCATTTACTTAAAGTGGACATTTTTTATTTATAGAAATAAAAACAACAAGAGAAAAAAAAGGAAATTGTATCCAATGTATAAAAAATTGATCCAATTACAAAACTTTACAACAGTATTTTATAAAATAAATATGATGCAATTGAATTGGTAGTCAATGTGTAATTTGTCTTTGTATTAAAATATCAAGATTGGTTGAACCTTTATACTTTTATACAGTGTCTTCAAAAGGTAAATGTTAATAAATTTTTAAAAAATATGAACGTTTTTATCTGTGTTAGAAGTCACATAAGAATTTTTACGGCATTTGATCATTTAATTCAGTTTAATAGTTTAATTCTTATACTACATTATAATAAATGGCTAGTGAATTGAATAGTAAAGAAAGAGATGCATTTACAGTTGAAAAGATTTGTGTATTACTTTTTATAGTTTGGAAAGCAAAATCGAATAAGTTTTAATATATTTCAACCAAAAGTTTGAACAAAAATGTTATTGGCTATTGTTAATCAGTATAAACAAGGAGGGTGAGATAGACTTGAGTAGTAACTGACTAATACTGTCAAATAAAGTTGCAAGAGAAGATAAAGGACAACTTTGGTTAGCATTTTTTCGTGTTCTATAGATTTTACTTACGAATTAGGACAAATTTTTTTAGAATCAAATATTATGTGAATAAGTATGAAAATTTCAAGTCTAATATAGTGAACTAACTCTGTCGAGTTTTGATAGAAAATTTTGAGTGATTGAATATAATACACAAAAATGTATTTAGTTAGATGTAACGACCCATCAGTATTCAAACTCTAGATTTGACCAACGCAATTAACACTCTCCCACCCGAAAAAAAGGTTTGTTTTTTACGCATTTCAGTGCAAATTTTTTGGTTAGTACAAGTATATTAATATGTAAGCAATTAAATTGTGAATATTTAAGTAATATATTAATTAATTTAGATAAAATAGTAAGAAACAGTGATCCATATTGACGTCAAGTTGTGAGCCTTAATTTATCCCAAAATAATTAATAGTTCCCAAACGATCCTATTTTAAGTCAAATCTACAAAAACGGCGTTTGCGCACATGGCTCGATAAAAAACATTAAAACAACAAATCTTTCCCATAATTTTATATAGAAAACTTACAATTTTTATTTTTTTTTATCAGGCAACGGGCGCAATATTAGCAGCCATTTAAAAATTTTTAAATTTCATTTAGAATGGGACCATGATGGAACCACTTTATAGTTTTGGACTCTAAAATTGACATCAGTATCTGGGCTAAAAAATTGACATAAATATGAACCACTGTTCGTTTCTTTTCAGCTCAATTCATCAACATCTACCTAAGATATTCATAATTTAAGTTTACCAAATATTTATATACATAATTTATACTCAAATAGGATGTAATGTAAATGAAATTTTTAATGGAGGTTTTCTGAGCACCGATAACAAAAACTTATTACAAACGCGCCATGAAAATGTGAAAAATACGAGAAAAATTACTGTTTGCGGATGTCGAAAAGGTGTCGGTCCAATTTGGAATCTCAATATCCCAATATTTTTTCATATCCCATATTTTTACTTACTCTGGTAATATTGTATTATACATTAATATAAAATTACAAGATTCACGTATCTCTATCATTTTGAGGCCCCATCTTTTTATTAAATATACAGAATTTCGTTGGTATATGCTTATGGAAAGAATTTTTCATATATATGGTATTTAGCGATTAAATTAATAATCATGGACAACATAGGATTTTAATTTGTATGCATCAGATTGTATGGTATGGTGTGTGGATTCATAAATTCGACACAAAATACAAGATAATACTAAATTAGGAAAAATACACAAGGGAAATATCAACTTCATACATATAGATACACACATATTTTCATAATATTTTCATTTTAATATGACTTCTCTATCACAGCACTTAGCATTCGTGAGGCTATATCATGGAGAAAAAAGGCGTACAATTATTCAAAATGCCTGTAGCATTACTCATAACGTGAATATTTTATTCTCATATAGTAAGTATTATGTAAAAGTTTGGATGAACGAATATGAAATAATTTTTCGTCCATTTTTTTTTTTTATATATTTTTTTTTATATATTTTAGTAGAAATGTTTTTCGTCGTAATACTAACCAACACGAACGTGATAGAATATAATGGAACTGTGTTTTATATTATTTTTCGTTTATTTCTTGTTAAAAATTTCATGAGTGGGCTATTTGGTAAATGTAAATTTAGTAAATATTTCTACTAGCATTATTACTTCGTTCATTATTGAGAAACAGAACTAAAATTATTTCTACAAATTAACGAAATTTTTAAAATTTTACTAAAATACGTAATCATTTATTTGTGAAAGTTACAATAAATTATTTTCTCAATTTCATGAGTTTATTTCAAATGATTTTATTTCAAAAATACATGATATTACAGTAAAAACATATAAGGTTACTAACACAATAAACATTTCTATTCATTATATATAATATTAAAACTCCCCTCGCAATGATTAATTCAAATTTTGTAAATAAATAAAAGCAACAATATATTGATAAGAAAATTCTAAGAGTTTTCTTAAAATAAATAAGTAAAAATAAATAAATAATTTTATAATTTTCTCCGTAGCTGAAATAATTTGATTTAAATTAGAGAGAATAACTTTGATGGAAAACATTCGATTTATTCAATTAAATACAGACTATGGTCTTTTTTATTACTACAACTTTGCATACTTGACTTTACAACTTTACCAAAAAGTTGACTAAAATGTTTCATACACGATAAGTTACCCACTTAATACTTGACAAAATTACGTCACCATTTTGAACAAGGATTAAGTGTTTAATGATCGGCATATAAAGAATATATAAGAGTATATAAGACTAAAGTTTGTAACGCTAGCAAATATTGACCACAAAGATAAGATTCTGGATAAGTGTTCAAAGATACACATAATTAGATTATTTCCAAACAAAAGGAGATAACGAACTGAATTTTTTGTTGGGTAGGTTTAGAACTTAGATCCGTAACCCAACTTTGAACTATAAAAGAAAGGAGATAATTATAAATACAAGAAATAATTGGATTCTATAATTTTTACTCAAATTTAGTAATGAACATTTATATAATTATAAATCATATTGTTATACGTGTTTATAACTGTATAGATGGGATACTAAGAATATTTTATGAATGCTAATGGTTTAAAATAATATCGTATTAATACAATTCAAAATTTACAACCTCTATATATACATGAAAGTATTTTATACAAAAACATACTTGAACATCAACCATCTATGCGTATCAACAGAATTGTGGTTAAATTTAATCACTATGAATACATTTAAAAAATTCAGATGAGATTTTACAATTTTCGCTAGGAAAAAAAAGGTTCGACCAGAAATTTGAATTAAAAAATTTAATATAAATTAATTTTCTTGTTTAATATATAACACAGACAATAAATTTTAGAATGCACATTTATACTTTCGATTGAACATGTTTTTCTACAACATTAAAAATTGATATATAGCTTTGATTATGAAGCGATATAAAAATAATTGGCAATATGTACCTCTTTTACATGTCTTAAACTTTACAGACTGAATACATTATTTCGAATATTTATTATTATAAATTTCAATATTTTTTCCATAATAAACAAACATTAAAATATATTTTCATCAAGATAAAATAACAAGAACAAAAATGTATATTTCCATATAAATTTCATTATTGGTAAATATTTGTATGTAAGAAAGATAATATTTTGAAAAAAAAAAAACAAACATATAATGTTTGAATGATCATCATAAATCAAATGACAATCTAAAAACAAACAAAATAACAAATACAACAAAAACAACTGAATTGATATTATGTGTTTACAGTAGTTGTTTGTCCTTGAAGACCTTGTAATTTTTTCAGAAAAACTTTTCTCATTCAATCGAATAGCAATGTAAGTAAAACGACATGTATGTATAAATGTATACTACCGACAAACCCACCATATAATAATGAATGGAAGAACATTCTAGCTTATATATATATACGATTGTAAACCAAACAACATCGAAAAACATATCAAATCAACGACTACATATTCAAGAAAAAAAATACATAGTGATTTAATAAAAATCAGGACAGAATGCTTATGTGTCAAGATTCAGCTCTGCAAGCGAATACACTTCTAAAAAACAAAAGTTATTCGACGTTTATAATTCCCATGCGTCATTTATAATTCCTAAGCAATAATTCAGAGAAAAATATCTACATACCTACTGGCATAAAGAATGATGTAGCTTTTGGAAAGCATATAATTGGGGAAAGTATATTTTTTGAAGTTTTCCAATTAAATTTCCAAGTACATATTTTATAAATATATTATTTAACTTATGATCTTCATACCACAGCAGTTTTTTTTTTTTGGAAAAATAATTGAATCAAAAACAATGTTAGTTCTCTGGTCATTTCACCATTTCTCTTAACTAAATTTATTATTATAAAAATAATACTTTAAAATTAGACATAATGTATCGAATTAAATATTCCAAAGAACACCATGTTAATAGACCTACCTTATCTTTCACTAGAAGGGTGTCGATCTCACACAGGTTGTGAATAATATTTATTTTACCTAAAAATTCAAAGAATTCATTGTGTTTATTTTGACTTTCTACGGGGATGTTAATTGTGTACATCTCATGACATTAACAAGCGAATTATTCGTAAGTCATTAATTATTTCTAAGAATACAAATTGAAAATAAGGCAAGTATGTCGAATAAAATCGTTAATCGTTAAATTTTCTTCCAAAATCCATCAAAGTTTAAAAAAACCTTATGATATTATCTATCAAATAAACTGATGGTTTACTTTATACAGAACTAGTTATCCAATGCCCAACAGGGAATTTTTAAGCTAGTGCTCTGCGTTTGATTAATGTATGGTAGCAAAATTAGATGATTCAAAGTGTGCATTTCTATGTGCAATGTAGTAAGGGTTTGCACACTCGGAGCTTCGAAGGGTGTGGATATCTGATGCGATATCGAAGTAAGTTACTTAGAGCTACAACAAGTGAGTGAAACTGTCAGCTTTTCGGAATCTCTCCTAATATTCGACAAATACTGAATCCGCATGATCAAATCTTAAACAGCAAATGGCCCTTTATTCAAAATAGCCATTTTCATTTTCCAAAAGCCACCACGTGCTTGCTTCACAGTTTGTAATGGAATCGTCGTTTTTATTACACGCATCTCGTATGTCGTGCCGATGAAAAGGTACCTATCACATCACCTTCTTTTGATAAAATTGTGTTACGTTCTCCTAAAATCACAATGTAGACACATTCATTCGAAATATATCTTTATAATAAGGTTTACACATGTATATGTGTGTACATACATATCTGTATACATATGAATAAATATGTATAGTTTGAATGTATGTTTTTATATTTGTGAACTGTTCTTCTCTCTGCTAATATAATCCAGTGTAATATTCAACATATCCCATGGGATTGGTGCATACTTAGACCGTATGAAGTCACATTGTATACACTCGGGTTTAAAAAAATGAATCTTATTTCAATTTAGGTACATCATTTTGATATAAAATTATGCAATTATTGGTATACTAATTTTGAATTTAACATGTTTAATAATCGAATTAAATTTTTTAATATGTCACATGCGATTAATATTTTATTAGATTGTATCTCTTTTCACTTCAGAAAGTACATTGTATCGATTTATTTTGGCATAATAAAATATGAAATTAAAAAACGATTGTCAATATAAAAATAAATTATTCCAAAATCCAAATCACAAGTATTTTGAAAACTTTAAGAAAATCTTAATTTTCATTTATAGTCGATATTTCTTTAAGAAAACAACAATTTGGCGATTTGCATACAGTTTTCAATTATAATTATGATTAAATTGATTTTACTTAACTTATCACAATAGATTAAAATCGTGTTCTGAAAGAATTCCAATAATGAATTCCAATTCCAGTTTGCCACCCTTTACATTAGACAGAGTGTTAATACTGGCGTTTGTTTCAAACGTCAAAAGTAAGGTTGAAAGAACATATTTACGAATCGTGCTATTTATACTAATAAAGCCAAGGAATTTGCAAATTGTACAGTATGAGAAATAATAATTATGTACATACCAGAGTTTTACGGGCACATTATGATCAACTTAAATTTCCTACTGAACAATTCGTATCATATGTCTTAAATCGAGGAAATTGGAAGTATTGAAGATACGGCAGAGAAAATCGATAGAAAATCTATAAATTAAAAAAATTGATGAAAAGTTGATTGTTCGCGCCTTGCTTTCCTCAATATTATACTCAAATCACACAAAAAAGGATGTTGAATGTGTGTTGTGCTTTCTACAACCTCCAACTCATCTTAATTGGGTCGTTTAAAGCCCTAAAGAAAGATATGGAGTCACTGAGTGTTCTTAGACCAAAACGAAACCTCTATCTTCATATCTTTCACAACACTTCAAGAAAAAAAAGCTCTATAAGAAATGCAAATCATAAAATTTGGCTTAACAATTCTCACTGACTTGCCCAGAGGACAACCCACGTTCATCATTTTTTTAAAGTGTGATTTGAATGATTTATAGTATCAGGTCTGTTAAGAAAATGTCACAGCTGGTTAGAATTTAAGATTCAAATTTAACCTACGTAATTATTATCAACAATTAATACTACAAACCAGCATACTGGTCCACTAGTAGCAATAGATTTCGCTTTGTGAGGTTTAATTAAGAGTCACGTTTAAATTAACAAACTTGTAACGTTGGAGCATCTAAAATAGAAAACACGCCTAGCTATAGACAATGTTATTCGGAGTACTTGAAAAAAACTTAATACAGTGTTTAATTCATTTGTTCCATCAAATGGATTCATTAATTTTGATCACCAATTTACTTTTGCTAGTTTCATTAGGTACTCTAGACATAAACAATATAATAATATATTCGTCATACTGCAACAATGTATTTGTATACTTGTCTATATCATAGATAGACTAGTAATAGCACCTAGTTGTACCTTTTTATTACAATCTATACGATGTAGTGTATTTGAAGTTGTAACAAAATGTGATTTTCCTAATTTGAACAATGCTTTTCCATTTTTCATATATATAATAAGAATAATGGTAATAATAATAATATCTAAATATACGATTTATTTTTAGATTATCATATATTGTTGTCTTTGTTGTATCATAATTGGATTATAAACGCTATATGTTTATGCATACTTATGAATTTACTGTCCTTGTTTTTGAATACAACAGAAGATGGGATAATAAACTATTTTATGTATTTTAGACTTATGCAAAATAATTATATAAAAATAAATAATTTAAAAAATCAAAAAACCGAGAACAAATTTAGTATTACAATAAAACGACCGAATCTAGATTGATGAAAATTAAAGCGTAAATAACATGCCCGCATTAAATTGAACAGCTGGTGAAACCAAATTAAAAATTATTAACCAAAACAATAATTAATGGGACTGGCCTGGTAGTTAATTAACTACGGATATTGAAGTTAAATTTAAACCACCGGAAGCTTCCATTTAAATTTAATTTATCTTGTTTCGGTTGTATTATTCTATTACTTTAAAATTTTCTCTTCATCAGTCGGTGATTAAATTTTTATAATATTTTATTTTATTACAGACATTTTTGTTTTACGGCGCACTCTTATGAACAAAATACAATGACTAAAAAACCATAACGACCAATTTATTATTTCCAATTAATTTTAAACATTTAAATTTTATATATTTGTAAGTACTTTTTAATTTACTTTATTTTGGTACCCTACTCGATTGATTTGGTAAATTTTTTTATTTACGTATTATTTTGGAAGAAACCAGGTAATACATTAATTTAATAACATACATATGCGAAACCTTTAACCTTTATAGACTTTGTTTTATATTCTTTAAATAGTAAAATAAATATCTTGCAAACATTTCAATATAAATATTTAAACTGAGTATAATTATTCATATGATTAAAATCCATAAAATATTTTAGGCTGTGATTCAAATATGCGTTTTTTGCTTTTAATAAACAAACATTTTTATATAACATCTTTCTAAAGACCTTAACTAATTTCGAGTTTGTATCCAAAATTTTTGTTCTCCAACAAACCAAATTTTTGTTTATTAAATAATTGGTATGTTGTAAGGTATTGAAGTAATTATTTATTTGACTGGTGGATTAACGATCATATACAAATGAAAGAACGAACCATGTAAGAACTCGAATAATTTAACTTATGAATTTTCGAAAAATTCGATAAACAACCGTTAAGAGTTTCGGTTCAATTCAGCTTATTTAGGATTTCTTATTTTCCTGTTTAATCGAATCATTTTTGTTGATGAAAACAATGAGACAAAAAAAATTTGAGGCTCTTGTTTTTTTTATTAACTACAACTTTGGGATTGTTTTAAAGAATTTATGTATTTCGATTTTATTTGCATCTGTAGAGATCCCTCATATTTTATTACAGAAAGCCAATAGAAATTATTTTCCTAAATATTGATATATTGTACAGATTGCTGTAACAAAATTTGCAGGTCATAAATATTAAAGAAATAAAATTGTGGTTAATCAAAACAGAAATTATAATCTTAATGAAAATAAAATGCATATGAGAATATAAAATTATAAAATTTTATCTAAATTAAACATTTTCATAGAAAAACGATTTAATTCTACTTTTTGTTATTCAAAATAAAATACTTCAAATAAATTACTCCACGACAATTGTTTTAGTAGAAAAAGATTTATATAATTATGTTATGGAAAGTTTTTCAAACCTTAAACACAATATACTTTTGCATAATTGTATGTGCTTTGAATTTAATCTTCACTAACCTGGCTTACTTTCACATAATATATATTGTTCCATCTAGAAAATAGCGTTCATTATAGTCCAAGCTTCTACAGCAGTAGAGGATTCTTACCAGTAAATGTGAATAGATTAGTAACTCTCTCGATTCCATTCTACAAACTTAGTTTTTTGTCTATCATCCAAACCTAAAAAAGTTTCAAGTTTTATGAGTTCTACTTCTTTTGACAGTAATAGAAACCTCTATCTCGGAATTTGACTGTTAACAGGTCATAGGTACATTTTGAGGTTTGATTTGTGATTAATTTTCGAATGATGATGGTGCTGGCCTAGAACTTACTTAGATGCCTATTCTACTGAAGTTGTAAAACTAGCGTATTATGTCAGTACCTCATTTAATTTGTTGTGCATAATGCACTTCTCTATAAATTATATCAGACTTTTCCACCGTATCAGCCAATCACAATTATTAAAATTATACTGCATAAAATTATGTAGAGGTGTATCAAATGTGAAATGGGATTTCAATAAGTTGAGCCTTAGAAAAATAATAATCCTAAGAGAGTCATTCATGAAAATTTTGTATAACTGATTTCAAATAGTGATACAGCGCGTTTTGGAAATCTATTTATGGGTTTTTCATAAACTTAATAGATTTTATACCAGGTTTGTTAACATTTAATTGTTTCCTTAATACTCATATTCATGACATGTTTCCTTAAACTTTTTTATTTATGACGCAGTTTTTACTAACATAGGGGCTAGACCTAGTCTGTTATACAAATAATCGTTGAAAATTATTATAGATATAAGTTTCAATAAGAAAATTTTATTGTTTGCAAATCATTATTCTTAATTCACAATTAAACTAAATTATCTGTGAGGTATGCAAATAAACGCAATTATTTAGGGATAATAAGGATAAAACGTACAATTTAATTTAAATATTTTGTTTTATAAATAAAGTTAGATATAATTAATAGCTTTAATTGGTATATCAATTTTATTTTCTTGCACGTTGATCGTGAAAAAATAATAGAAAATTTTAAATGAGTTTTGAGAAAATTAAAAACATAATTGTATAATCGACGTACCATGAAACTTGAGCAACCAAGAATCTCTCGATACCATAATTTAGTTTGTCTCAATGTATCTAATTTCCAATTACAAAAATGAGTCCACAATTAGAGAAGTGAAAGTTTCTTACAGCATACACCTTCATTGATAGAATGGACCTTTGGAAGTAATGCCACAATTAGGTGGCAGGGGGAAGCTAGCACTTTTAATCCTTAAATAATTGAGTTTTATATATAACTAAAAATATTGAAGGCAGAAACAAAATAAGTTTTTTTTTAACAATTTTTGTTTGTTTCGACATTAAGAAAATAAAAATAAAGAGATATAGTAATCACAAAATATACTTTACTACAGATCTGATTTCCGCTCAACATCAAATAATATACATAAAATTCAAAATATCAATATTTGATATTTGTATTCAGATTTTTCGTACGTAATAACTGTTTGTTTAATATTTAATTGTTTACGTTGAGGTCTGTAGACATTTTTAACAACAGATCGAATATAATTAATTGCAAGCTCTATTTTTTCATGTCAACAAACTTAGGATAAGGTTTTATAATTTCGCTATTAATTTATCTGATAAATGGAATCTTGAGGATAGTCTACGGAGTGAAATCTAGTTTTATAAATTATATCATCATCTATAAAATATTTAAATTAGAAAGAAATACATTGTGCATCATATAAATCTTGTCAAATTTAATGTATTTTTAGAGAAGAGCATGGTATCAATCAACATAGATTATTTTTAGATTATAAACCGTTTTATTCAACTACAACTTATTCAAGAAAAATTATAAATTCACCATTATGATTTTTCCTACAATAAACTGGTATATAACATTTTGAAAATTATGTTAAAATGCACCAAATTTAAAATACTGTGCCAATAATGGGCACAAAATTTCCTCACAAATTATGAATTTCACATACGAAAATGCTGACTTAAGACAGGTCATTTTCAACGAACAAGTTGTAATTTGAATATAAAGTAAAACAATACCTTTCTACATTTTTTTTTACTTTTCTATGAATTTTTCATTAGGACCGATGTTGGAGAACAAAATTATTTGAAACAATAAAATACGAATGATAGACTATACCACGCATGTACATGTAAATTACATCAAAATCGGTGGAATGGTTCACTGGATATCGGCATTTAAGTAACAAATAGATTAGTTTCGAGCGCCATATCGGAGCAGCGTTAATTGATAGATGATATATTTCTAAATTGGCATTTTGAGTTGCTCAGAAATACGAAATCATTGAGGATCATATTTTCGTTCTTAGAATCTTTAATTCAATATTGATTTACAAATGTTTTTTATTGACAACAATGTGGCATATGGCTGGATCGATCGAATAGTGCCATGTGGGTAATATTCCTTCAAAACTGAATATACTAAACATGACCATGATTCTGACTATTTCTCAGCAGTCAGGTTTGGATATTTTCTCTCATGTCTATTGCTTTGGATGGTATCGTCAGGAAGTCTGTTGTTTTCTTCAGGAGTTAGATAATTTGATTTTATCAACAAAAAATATATAATCAAATATGTATTTTTGACTCAAAACTCATTTTTTGGAATAAATTGTAACAAAAAAATCATCGCAAATATTTTAAGTCAAAGATAATTATTCATGTGTGTTTTACTGCGTTAATTGTTCTTACAGTGTGCAACCCTATATATAAACGAATTCTTTATATATTCAAACTGAATTACGATGAAATAAGCATGTTACGTACTATTTATAAGAAATAAAGTATTCCTGCATAGTTAGTTGTACCACCACTATGTATTAAAATGAATGCTTAACTTGTTAGCTATAAGCTTTAGTATTTCTTCTTCATTCATCATTATTCCACTATAACAAAAGTTTTAAAGTTTTATTACTATTTTATTTTCACAAAAGATTTGAAAACTTAATTTAATTGACAGTTGAGTTCTTCTTTTAAT
Source organism: Chrysopa pallens (assembly GCA_020423425.1). Classification (NCBI taxonomy): domain Eukaryota; kingdom Metazoa; phylum Arthropoda; class Insecta; order Neuroptera; family Chrysopidae; genus Chrysopa; species Chrysopa pallens. The sequence continues at coordinate 112,037,546 of CM035591.1, forward strand.
GTTAAGTTCGCAGTACTCAACAACATAGATATAGGAAATGCACAATAGTATTATCCAAGAACTTGTGCTTCTCGTAATTGTATTGAGAGAAGCAGTATATACTATGGGTATTAATATTATTCATTTAATGAAGTATCGAACACACAAACGTTCTGTAGGTGTGTTTAGAAGACTTCTGGGTGATGAACAAGGGCCTAATACAAAAATAGTCTACCATGGTGATATTAAATATTCAGTACAGTGAGTGATTTAAACCTAGAAGAAGAGCCCATAATTCTGAATGGGGAGTTACTAGATCGTCGTTTGGACTAAGTGGATTTTAAAGATTGGGTAGTATTAAAAAAGAGGGTATATGGTATTTACTTTTTCAACGGCGGGAGTAGGTCTTCTATCAAAATGTAAAAAAAAATTCATCAGGGCATACTCAAGCGTGATATTAATTGTGTATTTTTTCCGGGTGTCGAGAGTTATGTTAATCTGCCGTTTTATAGTAGAGATGGCCGTATAGAAGTGTTAAAAATGAGTAAAACAATTACTATTGCGCATCAGATATTCATAGAGGGTGTTAAATGAACCTATAATTCTACTTAAAAAAACTAACAATTTGGATATGATGTAAGTTCTTTACAGATGATTGATTACTTGATCATGTTGGTCCTTTATCTGACGATTATTTTGAGGGATAATCTTATTTTGACGGTTTTAGAAATTGTCTCAGGTGGCGTTTTTTGTTTGCAAGTCTATTGAGTCACCCATCCTCTTATGTCACGGAATCATATTAAATTTTGGCCATTAACATTAAATTGTTTCCTTTAAAATAAAAAAACGCACACGGGACGATAAAAGTGCTATTTTTTGTTTGTTTGTACGTTTTTAACTATCTCATGTTATAATCATTAATTGATTCAAATTTAAAGAAACACTTGATCTCGCTCGAAAATATCTAGATGGCTTTTATTTGCTAGAATTTGGACCATCTCACTCCTTTGTGTCACGCTTAAATAATAAATAATAATTTTAATTTTAATAAATAATAGCTCTCCTTCACCGAAAATTATGATCATTTTGTCATTCGATCTAGAATGGTACCTAAAGTTATATATTTTTTTTTTTTTTTTTTGGTTTTACGTACGAGTCCTCTGTTGATCGTGTTGGTCAGATCTAACATTTTCTACCTAATTATCAGCAATTCAATGTATAAATACTGCCTTAATTCCAAAAATATTTAGGAAGTCTTATGGACTTTTAGAATCTTTATTTCGATTTAAAATATCAGTACAGTTTTTGAGATAATTTCGAATTCCCTTCTATTTTATTTTCAAAATTTAAAATATCTTTTACAATTTTTACTGCTTTTTAAATGTTTTTAAATGCCACTCCGTATCGAATTAAACCATGATATAACAATCGAATTACACCATGATAATACACCAGTGAAGTAGAACTATAATTTTTAAAATGGCATTTGATAACTAGACTATAATTTATATAATCTAGCTATATCGGTGGATATATATATATATATATATATATATATATATATATATATATATATATATATATATATATATATATATATATATAATTTTCCCATACAAAATAATAATGATATTATCTTACTATGCAAATATAATTAAAAGATAAAAACGATGTAATTTAAGTATTTCATCTTCATATTATTTAATATTAATTAAAATTAAATCTATTATAAAATATTACGAATGTTTTAATAATTAATAATTTAGTTCGCCACTTTTCATAATCTTCTTTTAAATATTATTAAATAAACTATGTTGTTTGATAATCGTAATTTAGTTGACCAATATATTTACAATTTTTGTAGAATGGCCAAAAAAACTTCAAGACACAATTGATTATTTGAGTGTTATAGATCCAAGACCCAAGTTTAAAAACAATTAAGGAAAAATTTAAATACGAAAAAATGTTCTTTTAACAAACAGTTTTTCTTTTAACAACTTTTATATCTTATATATTTAAATGAGCAATTCTTGTATATATATACATATATATATATATATATATATATATATGTATATATATATATATATATATATATATATATATATATATATATATATATATATATATATATATATATATATATATATATATATATATATATATATATATATATATATATATATATATATATATATATATATATATTTAAATGAGCAATTCTTTGGGTCCAACGATTTTCATGAAATTAAGTATATTGGGGGTTTCGTGGTCGATAAATCGATCTAGCTAGGAATCATTTTTAGAAAATGCATTTTATTCGTGTTTTATCGATAATTTTTTATAATGTAATGATATATTTGTTTAATATTTATAGTCATATAGTCATTGGAGTGGCTAAGTGTTAGCGTGCGAGGCTCTTATACAGAGATCCCGCGTTCGAATCCCGGCTCGACCGACGATTAAATTAATTTTTTTTACATTTTAAAACCAACCCTACCCAACAAACCAACCCAACCCAACAAAACAACGCAATAAAGTGAATAATATTTTTCAAATAAGATTTTGTTATTATAATTGTATAATTTTATATAATGTAATGATATATTTGTTTAATATTTAAAGTCATTGGAGAGGCTAAGTGTTAGCGTGCTGGACTCGTCTTCCGCCTCGACGTAATATAATTTCCAAATAACACAATTTATATTTAAAAAAAAATACCGAGCAAAGTCATCCAGGTACTACTGTGCAATAGGTAAGAATTCTTCAATCGTCCATTTTGTTCAATTGAAGCGTCTTTACTTCTCGAACATTTGTCAATTTTATTTTTGTTTCGAATTTTCAGGGTTTCATCTGATTTAAAATAAAATCTGGCATTTCTCCTATTGACGAATACCCAATACACATTAAGGTAATCGAATACACACATGCAAAGTACACTTAATTTATGAAATCACTATCTGTCTTACAGGATGAGAGTTTCTAGGAAGGATTATAGTCATATTTCTTGAATATAATTAAGTTTGATTCAAGTCTATTACTTCTACCTATTATGCTACCACAATCTCTTCAGTAATTGACATGCTAGCAGTGTATGACAAGTGGTCAGAAATATATTAACAATATTGTTTCAGGCACATTATCCTAACTATAAATAATATTCATTTGATATACTCCCGGTTATGTTTGTATAGTGTGAGTCAAATGCCAAGTCATTATACGTAACCAATCAATAACTACTAACCCAGAAATCCTAATGCTAGATTTGCAATATGTTTAATTTTGACAAAAGATTTGACTAGAGTAATCAAAGAATGCGAAAACAGCAGAACTGGTATTTCTCCTGGAAAATGCATTTTGTTTGAAACGGATTTTCACTTTAGAAGGAATTGAGAAAATATTTTTTTCAACAATTTTTGTTTGTTTGTTTAAACCTATGATTGTTAATAATTCGCATAAGCTAGTCGAAAAGAACAGTAATTTAAATTGTGAAATATAATATAAAATTTAATTTCAATCGTAGTCTATGTAAATTTTTTAATTCACGTGTTTCACTTTAATTCACTTAAAACAAAATAATTCATTGAAAAAATTATACATATCAATATGTTGTGCCGTCGCAAATGATTCTTGGTGAAATATTTGAGAAACCTTGAAAATTAAATATTACGAGTACGTAATCTGTGCTGATTTCAACTTGGTAACCTGGTGGACGCCGCGGGCATAAATTTTCTATTCTTTGTGGGTAAGGTTTTCCGGATAAACATAAATCAAGCTTTCTTTTTGGTAACGAGATGTTTATTAAACCATATTATTTGATGTTGACATTTTAAAACTCAGAGAACGTAATCGCATCTCACAAGTTCAATTTTCAAATTTTTTGGCGAATATTAATAATTCTTAAATAATAACAGAGGTATCTTATCTATGTTATATAGATATTTGAAGAAAGTAATAATTATCTTACAAATAACACTCTTTTAGTAAATTATTAGTTGCAAGTGTACTTTTGTATCAAAATTTCTTGCTGTAGTTATTGAATTCAAAACAATTTACTATATCATTTTTTCGCGAAATTGACATAATATATGTTAATTTCTTTGAATTATAAACTTATTTTGTTTACATTTATTAAAATTCCTAATATAGGATTATATAAATGTATTTATAAGAAGCTGATTTATTTAATACATAATAAGTTCGTATTAATATTAAAATAATTTTGCAACCATGTTTTTTCAAGTTAATTTTTATTTATAGATATATTTGTAAAAATATAAATTATCTTTTTAAATCTTCAGAGGATTGATACCTCTGAAATAATTATATGGATTAATAATTTTATTATTTAAATAAAAACAAATATTTTTTTTTATCAGTGAACTTTTCTTCTATCTTTATTGGTTCAAATGTTAGACCATATTTGATCCAATGGCCCGATTTTACTAATTCACGATCCTGATCTTAGTTTTTATGCCACAAGTTTTTGAGTTATCGTGTCTACAGAAGGACAGAGAGACGGACATGTTGAAATTTTATTAGATGATTCAATGAGCATCTGTACCAGAACTTTGTGCGGTGAATATTTTCTATCGTAATAAACTTTAGACAAAAAATTATATACTTTGACATGTCCAGTTTAAAAATTGGAGTGACTCGTTTTTAATTATTCTCTAAAAAAAATTTCTTTAATACATTTCTAAAAAGTCAATGTAAGGGAAAGATAGTAATTTCAACCTAAACTGTAATAACACTTCCATAGCATGTAAACTAGTACCACAAGTCGGTTGGTAGACATTTATTCAGTCTAGTTTTAGCCGGATATCCTATATACGTGACATATTGTTATATACAATTTATATTTTACTGTTTCATATAAAATATTGAAATATGAGTGAGAAAAGGTGGGGAATGGTATGTCTGACGGTCGGTCGGTTCGTCGGTCGATTGTGTGTTGTCATCAAAATGAATATTTAAATAAGTAGAACAGTAGATGATATATAAAACATAATTTCATTTTAAATATTATTTTGTTATATTTTACACCAACCTATAAATATCATAATAATTTATAAAATTATTTTTCGTTTCAATATTTTGTATGCATAAATAATATTAAATTTGTCCCAGAATGAATAATTAGTGGATATTTTGCTAGTCAAAATATATGAACGACAAGTTAATTATATTCATTATTTTCAATGTATCAAAATCAAGAATTTTACGTGACAATATCATTTTTCATATTTTTTCCTTTTTATAATCATAGATTATATAGAAATATTCTGTCGACTATTTTCGAATTCATAAGTATAAAATAAATAAATTTACTGGTAAAGTAAGCTGGTTAATACAATATCTGACAACATCAAACTTATTCTTCTTAATTTATCCTACTATGCAGCTAAATTACTGAACCGATTTTGAAGGATTGGGTGTCCATCGATTTGTTATAACAGTTCGGGTATTAATAAGAAAAGTTAGAACAAAAAAAGTGGAGGTTGTAAATAATTTTTTTCTTGGAATGCGTTTATTGTGTACCAAATGAAAGAACTCAATTAGTTGTTTTCAAAAATAAATATATAACATTTAGTTAACTCTTTAAACCAAAATATTCATTTATAAAAATGATTGCAAATGAGTTAGCTAAAGAATTTTTGAAAATAAAACTTGTTGGTACGTTAAGCACAAACGGGAGAAATCAAAAAGTTTAACAAACTCCAATAATTTAATCGCCTAAAACACTGAAAAGTTAAAAATAACAAACCTTTTTGATTTAACGATTATAAGTTTTTAAGTTTTATGTATGTATACCTAAGTATATAAATTTGTAATTATTTTGAATTTCTAACTAACTTTATTACCTAAATTAATAACTTTTTACCTGAACCTTCGCCATTTTTTTTTGTGTCAAATTAAAATTAGTAAAGTTACAAATATATACATTAATAACATCCACTTAAACCCAAAAAATGTATTAAAAAAATTTGTTTAATAGTACCAAAACCACCTACGATAATGTGCTCTGAACTACGAAATAAGAAAAGATTCATATCCGAAATTAGATAACTATGTTCAGAGGATAGCCGTGATCACATTCTACAGTCACGTCTTTATGAATTGTTCAGTACAAACAACTTCTTCGACAAGGAAGCATGTGATCACGGTTAGTCTTTGAACATTTCTGTCTAATTTCGGATATGCATATTTTCTTATTTCGTACTTTTAGGAGCTCATAACCATCAGAGAGTTTTCGTACTTTTAAACTTCATTTTTTACCAGATGTCGGTCAAAATAGTTTAAACATTTGTAATGTAATGGAAAATGGACGTCTGTCAATTTGAAGCTTATGGAGACAATTGGAAATTTTTCGGATTCCAAAAAAATGTTGCTTACTTTTCAGAATATTTGTAGAAAAAAAAACATTAATCATATGATATTGTAGCCATATGTAGAAGAATATTTAAAAACACTATTATTATGTTTATTGATTTTGCATCTGTTTTAATCATACATCACGTTTTGATATCAAAAAAGTTCCAATTATTTTTGATGATTTTTGTATACATTGAAAGTGCACAATTTACACAATTGTTATTACTCAGCCTTTTCCAACAACTTAACTGTGTTTAGTCAAATATTTTACTTGTGTTCAAAATCAGTAAATATATTACAAGTTTTAATGAACATTTATCACATTTGATATAAATTTCACATTTTAACGGAACCGCATTAATATCAAAACCTTAATACACAAGCATGGTGTTGTAAATGATGGCAGCAGTAATTAAAACGAAACTACATTATAATATATCTATTATTATTTCTAATATTTTTAAAACAGGTAATCTCAACGGCTGCAAACATACGGTTTACTTTTATATATCTAAAGAAATCTATATGTTGCTTGATTATATTCACACATTTTTAAGGAAATATAAAAGCTGTTCAATTTTTAAATTGTCGCCAATTTTATGTAATTCAAATATGAAAAATTTGCAATGACTGAAACTTAGTTTTTACAAATATTTAAATGTTTGATAGGGCATTTTATGAATGTTAATAAAAAATACTTCAGATATTGACACTGAACTCAATGCCCAGTATATACATTAAGAGAAATTTAGTTACTTTTTTATGTGTGTAGTGCAATTTTTATGCAATATTACTCAAGTAGAGTTAAATTATTTAAACAATGGGCAAAGTTAATTTTCAATTTCTAGGTATACAACATGCTACTTATAAATTCAGTAGATTAAGTAACAGTCTCTTTTTTTTTTATATACAGTGTATATTAAAACGGGAATGCATGTATTGCTGTCAGTTTGCCTAATGTCTGATTTTACGTCGAGCAAAATCATGAATTATTCCTTGATGCCTTACACAACATGTATAATATTAATTCAAACGTAGTGAATGTATTTAATACTATACAGATATTATGTATAAGATCCGTGGAGGCGTATTGTTTTAACATAATAATTACAGAACATTGTTTAACAAGGGATCATAATATACGGAATTCATTGATAATGACATTGATTAATGAACTTGGATAATATTACTATATAATTACATTATTAAGAAAAAAACTTGTTTTATGTCAAATTGATAATAATATTCTTTTTCAAATTTAATTTTCATGTCAAAATACACCTATATACTGAATCTCAAGTAGTCATTTCGATCTCATATTTAAATTGATAAGAGAAATAAAATTAATTTATAAATATTTTTATAATACATCTTCTATATTTTTTAAACAAACTGCTGCCAATAATTATTGGAGTGGCTAAGTGGTAGCGTGCGAGGCTCTTATCCAGAGATCCCGCGTTCGAATCCCGGCTCGACCTAGGTTTTAAATTAATTTTTTTTAATTTTATTAATTTTAAACCCAACCCAACCCAACAAAACAACACAATAAAGTGGATAATATTTTTCAAATAAAATTTTGTTATTATAATTGTATAATTTTTTATAATGTATTTGTTTAATATAAGTTTAATATATTTGTTTAATATTTAAAGTCATTAAAGTCATAAGTGTTAGCGTGCTGGACTCGTCTTCCGCCTCGACGTAATATAATTTCCAAAAAACACAATTTATAAAAAAAAAAAAAAAAATACCGAGCAAAGCTCGGTCATCCAGATATTTTAATATTATTCAAGGTGGAAGCGGTAGACAAAGAGCGAGCTAGTTTTACTTTGTTCATCATGATAATACAATACATATGTATTTATGCAAAATTTCAGCAATATTGAAACAGGAAAATGGGAATATTTGATTTCAGCATCAAGGTTAATATTAAGTTAGTTATAAATTAAGATTATGCGTTTATAGATAATATATATATATATATATATATATATATATATATATATATATATATATATATATATATATATATATATATATATATATATATATATATATATATATATATATATATATATTATATATATATAATATTACGAACTAACAATAAGTACATACGCGGTTTCTCTTTCTCTTTTTTAGAATAATCAAACGTAGGTCAGCCGTATCACATTAATAAACTGTATATAAGTCCTTAGTAGTTAATCCACAAGTGATACATAACAGTCATTCTATTAACAACAGCTTAATTTTAATACATAAACTGCTTCAATTCATACAAGTGACAAATTTACCTAGCTTAAATTTGACCAATGGCGTTCCAGCTTCAAGTATGTCACGTATTATTGTAAATGTCTCGCCTTAATAATAGCGGGTCACTTATCTCGCCCAGGCACAGTCATCACAATCGCATTTACTCAAGAAATATAATAAAGAAAATCAAATAGAACGTTTTACCTTTTCATAATAGAAATTGCATAGATCCTTTAAAATGTTTCATTCTTGCACACGGAGGTTTAAAATGCTCATATCAATTCGATTTATAAAAATTACTGACTAGGCTATGTGATTGTTAACTTTGTAAAATAACACCATTCAAAAATTTTTAAGTAAATATTATACTTGGTTCATTTATGTTTGTTGAATGATTTTAATCAAAATCTGTACTCAATTATAATTATTTATTTATAATTAGATCAAGAAAATTAAATACTTTTATGTTTTAAATTCTACAAACGCCAAAGTACAACCAAAGCATGAAATAAAAAATAAACTCGGACTGGATTTTCGGAAATAGTAAAAAGATTTAAAAAGAAAAAAGTTTAATACTTAACATAGAGAAAAACGATAAACTCAGTGACCGAAATCCGAATTCAGAAAAATAAATAGTCACTGATCCACGAAAAAAACATTTTATTATCCATGTTCTAGCTTATCCAATTTTTATTTTGAAAATATATTTTTCTCTTATTAAATTAAATTTTCACGTAAACTTAGAAGTATAGTAAGGTCTATTCGTTTAATTCATTAAAAAAGACTTATTTAATTTTTATTTTTACTAAAAATCGTCATCCTTGAGAAGGGTGGCATCCACCCCTAGGGTAAAAGCAATTCTCGGCACATTGACATTTTTGAATTAGTAGTTTCTTTATTCATTTTTAGCGAATATCCCATGCCATGTAAATTATTACTATTCATGTCAAAAAATTATTTTTTTTTCACTTCTTATATCTTAATTTTATTTTACTTATAATATTTTTTTCTATTTACAGGTAACAGAGGACTTGAAGCACCCTACGCAGTAATGGTTTACGTTCATGGTGAATCATTTGAATGGGGCTCAGGAAATCCATATGATGGAAGTGTATTGGCATCATATGGTCATGTTATTATGGTGACCTTAAATTATCGACTTGGTATTTTAGGTAAAATATATATTTTTCTTTTTTTTTTTTTAAATGAATGAACAAATAATTTGTGACTGATTAAAATATAAGTATAAAAGTTAACGATAAACCTGGCGTTTATTCTTCATTGCATCTTTTTAATTGTTCGTATTTAAAATCAGGATATCAGATGGTTTCAATTTTTATTCAATGAAAATTTTAAAATATTTATTGAGAAAATCTTTTACTTCGTTGACTTCAAATATATTATTTACTGCATTCAAATTACAATTAAGTCCATACACTTACCAAAATAAAATTTTTCAATATGAATATAGAAAATCAAGGTAGGGCTTGATTTTTCCTATTTTCTTGAAAATATATTGAATTAATTTTATTTTTCTATGCTAAAGCTTTGTTTTTATACGCGGTTTATGGTTCTTGAATTACTCTAACATTTGGATGTTTATTTTCAAAATTTTAGCTTGGAAACAGTTTAAATATAATAAAAACTAAATAAAATGTTAACAGTCAAAATAATAAATCTATATATATAAAAGAAAGTCGTGTTAGTTACACCACTTATAACTAAAGAACGGCTGCATCGATTTTTTTGAAATTTTTTGTATATATTCGGTAGGTCCGGGAATAGGCCATAAGCTATTTTTTATACCCCTAAGTGAAAAGGGCGGTCCACCCCAAAAATTTCTTTTATTGTAAGTACTCATTTAAAGTATGATACAAACCCTATTAGTATCATTTCCATGGAAACCAAAATCTAAATTTGAAATTCAAAATAAAATTTATTTATCTCTTCTTTTCTATAAAAAGTTTGCATATCGCATCGTACAAGTATAACCCGAGCCGTTCGTGGTTCTGGAGCTCCATATACTATTTTTCATCAAGTACATGAGAACCACAACACGATCTGCACGAAGTACGGGTGCACCAGGTACCAGGTGTCCCTCATCAAACATGAGTGTATATATAACTATTTCGTGTCACGGGTATCCCACACCAAATAGTGGGTTACACACAAAATACCGGGCATCCTATAAGAAAAGATTTTCTAAAATTCTACCCCTAAGGGGATGAAAAGCGGAGGCAAAGATTGTATAGGACAATGCGATTCCTTTGTCCAATTTGCTTCAAATTTTTAATGCAATCGATGTAATATCAATTGACACCGCAACGTATGCTTTAAAATATAAATTAATATCATTATTTATTCTGATTTTTCTTAGCTTTCAGTATTAAGAAATAGAGGAAAGTTGTAAAGAATATGTTATTATACTTAGAAAATGTTGATATTGATTATAAATATATGGCAAAACGACATTTGTCGGGCCAGCTAGTATAATATAAACAAATATAATATACACAGTCAAAATAATACGTGGCTGGAAAATAAAGCTTTTATTCGATAACAAAAATTTGGAAAAACTTGGTATTTTTATATTTTAAATCAATTTCATTTTTAAATGCTTAAATGTTTGCTTGTGTGTTTGAGAAATCGTTCAATTTAAGAGATACCATGAATCCCTGAAAAATTGTTTTTCAAACCAATATTTCATTTTTAATTAACATAATATTTCATTTATATAACTAACATCATGTATTGGATTGTATCAGATAGCTTCTAAATTGTATAAACTTTTTACTTACTTCTACAGAAAGGACCCACTTCTACAGTCCCCAGAACTACTAGTATATAAATAAGTAAAATAATGTAATAATTACATATTATATCTTAACTGAATAGACAACGTATTTAGTTTTTTTCATCCATGTTAATAATTTCGAACATTACCTATAGTTATAAAATTAGAATAATATCATCACATACAGTTTGTGAATGATTCGTAAATTTTGTTAATCACATACCTACCTATATTTATTCAATTTGCATGCGTTAAATATTATGTTATTCAAATATATTTAATTTGATATCGCATGTAATATTACACTTTAATCAGATTAAAGCTTTGAAAGATTAAGCGATCAACGATACTTCTACAACACAAACTAATACACCACACCAAAGCAACTTTATTGAATATAGTGTTGAATATATATATATATATATATATATATATATATATATATATATATATATATATATATATATATATATATATATATATATATATATATATATATATATATATATATATATATTATTTTCATTGCTGTATTTTCATTTATTCACTATATAATCCTCATATACACGAATGAAAAATCCAAAGAACTTCATGGAGAAATGGCCTTAAAAAAAATCTGCGAACTTATGCATCGTAGGATTTTGCCTTAAAAAATTATTTTATGAAAATATACTTGAAGTTGCTTTACGTTTATCAAATTTATTTATTTACTAGCTGGCCCGGTAAACGTCGTTTTGCACATATTTCTAATTAACTTCAACTTTTTCTAAGTATAATAACATATTCTTAACAACTTTCCTCTATTGCTTAATACTGAAAGCTAAGGCAAATTAGAATAAATAATGATATTAATATATATTTTAAAGCATACCCGGACACGTTGCGATGACAATTTATATAACATCGATTGCATGCAAAATTTGAAGCAGATTGAACGAAGGAATTCCGTTGTCCCATACAAACTTTGCCTCTGCTTTTCATCCCATTAGGGGAAGAATTTCAGAAAATCTTTTCTTATGGGATGCCCGGTATTTGATGTGCAACCCACTATTTTGTGTGGGATACCCGTGACACGAAATATTTATATATACACTCGTGTTTGATGTGGGATGCCCGGTACCTCGTGTACCCACAATTCGTGTATATTGTGCTGTGGTTCTCATATACTTGATGAAAAATAGTAAAAAGAAGTCTAGAACTACTAATATAGAAAAGAGGAGATAAAAAAATTCTATTTTGAATAGCTGACTCGGGTGAACATTGTTTTGTTGTATAAATTATTTCTAATCAACATCAATATATCCTAAATAAAGTAATTACATATTCTCAACTGTCTATAACTAAATAATATAGCCATTAACCAAAGGGGATCATTATTATTATTATTATTATTATTATTATTATACAACAACATTACACAGTACTGCTAGGTGGTCACCCATCCAAATACAGATTGTGACTGCTGTTGCTTAACTTTATAAATTGGTCTAAGCCTGTCATTACGTTACGTCAGTCCGGGGTCTTTTCAAGACCAAAAATAGCCAAATCGGTCGAGCCATTCTCGAGTTTTAGCGAGACTATCGAACAGCAATTGATTTTTATATATATAGATTATCAGGGATTTGATATTTTTTATTTTAGGGCATAATCCATTCCCAAAGTATGTAATACTAAAAAATATTTAAGACAGGAAATACGTATATAAACCGTCTTTAACAATTAGAATATATTCAAAATTTTAAAAAATTGTACAATGAAATTCTTAAAACGTCTTCTAAAACTTAACAGTTAGTCAACCTGGTGAGTGAGTAAAATCAGAACCATCGCTTAAGTCGTCATAGATAGACTACAATTTTGAATACAAAATTTTTTTGTTTTTGTAAAATTAGCTTACATTGGTACTTCTTACCTACGAGTATGCATTTTGTAAATTTTAATAACATAAGTAAATTTGAATATCAAAAATTGATACTCAACCATCTTCAGAGTTTTCAACCATTGAATTTATCATCTTTAAGTTTTGATTGTAAAATTCTGTGTGTATCATATATCGATGTAGTGAAAGCAATTAAAATATGACTAGAATCGTGGAAATACAGAGTATATTAAGAGGAGAACGGCGACCGCGTACCTACTCCTTTGGGTCCTCTGTATCCTTTTTTATAAAACACCATCACCAGCCTTTCAAAGATGCCTTCTAAAACAAAGTGACAATTAAAGTATATTGTAATTGGAGCCGGCTACTTCAGTGTGATGCGCAGTGTGATCAACCAACTGCCTCGCTCCAATGGACCTAATGACCCAACTCTTAATCTATAAAAAATCCAAAATATAAATAATGTTTTTTTTTTTAATGAAAACAATTTTATATAATAAAATAAACATAAACAATTATAATATACTTTATTATTATTAGTGTGTTTCTAACTGTATACACTGAATATTTCTAGTAATGATTAGAAGTAGTTGATGCTCATTTATATGTCATGTTTCAAAGCAATTACCCTTTGAGAATTTTGAAAACTATCTGTATATGTCGTTTTATACTCAAATGTATGAGTTACATTTTGTTGTCATGTTTGTTGTTTTTAGTGTGGTGTTGCTTATCTTTCTACCCAACATGTCGTCTCTCATCAGATATCTGGGACGTTGTTGTGTTGGCTTCATCATCCATCATAACAATCTTACTGATTTAAATAAAGATAGATATTGTGTTGTATACGTAACGTATACATACATTGAATATGATTTACTAATTATTTTCCAAATTTACATTATACAGTATGAATAGTTGCACGAGAACTTAAACTTGTCGGAACCGTTTGTACAACTGTACCCTTACATACTTTTAAATTCAATAAAATTTTTCCTGCCTGTAGGCCTGTAGTCACTTTTGTTGACCATTATTGATTTTTCATATGATTCTCATATATATCGAAAACTAGTGTCACTATAAAAGCATGTGAATTCTTTGCCAACCACAAGGTATTGCCATGTTAAGCACGACTTAATTTCCCTTCTATTCTTTTTTTAAATGCGATTCTGGACACTTTATGTCTGTTTGTCTATATTGTAAGGTGTACGCCTTGTATTGATCCCTTATTCAATAGATTAAGGGCAATGAAGGATATTGTATAATACTTAAATATATGGGAAAATTAGGAAAGAATCGGAAAATTTTGGCTCTAATTTTAGATTAAACTATTTGTATGCTGAAAATACACATAAGTATATATAATTCAATGCGGTATTGCAATTTCATGCTGATCAGCCAAAGCTTATAACAATTCAATAAATAAATTGTTTTTGGTATAAATTGAATGTGATAATTTTTGAAAACTTTGCATATGTATTTATTATTTTTGCATCACATTATGATTTTACCACAGGATGTATTAAATTGATTTATGTTCATTTGGAAATCTAATCAAATTACAACATAAAGGATAAGTTTTCATGTTCAACATAAAGGTTTTTGGTTTTTTTTTCAAAAATCTTGTACTAAGGAGAAATGTGAAAAATTTTTGTCTGATCAGGATTTTATGTGGAACAAAGTGATTTAAATGTTAAAATATGTTCTCGACATAACAAACAGATACATTTTTTTGTATTCGGTGTGAAAATTTTCCCTACCTTTTTTCCTAATAGTGTAAATTGGTAAAAATACAAACTTTATTTTCTATTCTAGCTATGAAGATATACCGGGTAACCCACACTGCATACCGGGTATCCATACAAAATATTGCGCCTCCGATAAGAAAGCATATTCCAAAATTCTACCCCCAAGGAAGTGTCAAATCTGGGCTAAATTTGAATGGGGCAATGTGATTCCTTGATCCAATCTACTTTAAATTTTGCATACAATCGATGTTATATCGTTTGATAAAATGGCAAAATTGTTTTAATCATTTTTTTTGAATTATTAGCGATATATATATATAATATTTTGTTTAATATATTTTTATATCCATTTTTTATACTTATATATCTGACTTCTTACAAAACTCGAAAAAAATTATAGTTCTCTTACTTTACGAAAATCAGAAAAAACACTTCTTTCAGACCTCATAATTCTAACTTCCTTCATCAACAAAAGACTTCGAAGAGAATTTACAATTTTCAACTGAAAACTTAAAAGAGAATTTTATCAGCTGATATCCAAATTTCAACTCAATCTGTTGAGCCAATCCAGGCATACAGCTACATATTCATATATTGCGAAGAAGTTCTAGGTCTAATATTAGCAGTACATTTGTTTAAAAAATTTGTTGGAATAAAGAAGTTTTATAATTGTGTTAGTTTTTCATTTTGATTTCTTTGGCTAGAATTTAGAAAAATTAGAACAAAAAAACCCTTAAAGAAAACGGCTTATGCAAGCAATTATTCAGAAAACGAGACACATTGAAAATCTATTAAAAAGAATGATTTCTAACAATATTTTCTGAAATGAAAGAATCTAACGTCAAGTCAGTGTTAATGTTCTGTAAATAAATTCTTGTGTAAAATCTGGGCGTTAGCTTCTTTATTCGTACTAACAAACGTTCGTTTAGTTTTAAAATCTAATGGTATAACGACAAAATGGGATAAATGTTCATCATGCGTCTTTATTCCAATGCTGTCATTGTGTTGTAACACTGATATAAGTGTATATAAATTGTCAGAGAATTGACGTCAGAGTTATTTTTAATATAACTTGAAATACGATTCCGTCAAGAGAAATGATAGTGAATAGTCCAGCCGCTACAAAGATATGACAATCATTTACTTTATTATCTGAATATTTAAAAATTGGGCGATGTTTTTGGCTAATCCTCAATCCAAGAGCTAGTCTAGTGTCGTATTAACAAATGGTGGGAAATAAAACAAAAAATTTGGAGAATTTTAATGACACTATTTTAGCGGACAAATATATATAACTCAACAATTTATCCAAACACGCAAAAATATCTCAACAAGTAATAATGAAATTGGGCATTTAAAATCTTCACATGACAAAGTTATTCTCAATGTCAAATTTCTAAAAAAATATTTTGTTTTTATTTGTTTTTTCAGGTTATTTTTATCCCAAATTTTACATTAACATATATTTTGAGTTATATGATTCAAGAATTATAGGAATAGATATTCCGACTGGCAAAATATTTTGGCCATCCTTTAAATCACATCACACATACATAGTTCGGAGTTATTTTAAACGATATCTCCAAAAACTTCTCACTTTGTATCTTTTTTTTTTGTATATATAATATTCTAATTAAACTTACCTTTAATAAAAACTATGCATTGTCTTACTGATTAGAAAAATGCATATTCATTTTATTCCGATAATAATTAAGATTCTTTGGTTGGTGTATTTCATAATGGTGATTATTTTCTAGGTAAAAGGAGCAAAATATATAATTTTGTTTTATAATTTGGCATATATGTGAATAAATCAGGATACATAACCTGGGAAGAGTTTAGCGCCGGGACTATTAGAATGATGATACTGTATATACGTGTAATAAGGCGATAGGGTTAGTATTCCCTTGTGTAATGAATCCAATGAATTCTTCTCGGTTGTGAGTGCTAAAGAACGTGTTCAAATACTTCAATAGTATATAAGAAGATCAATATATATTTTATGTAGCCCATAGATGAAACCAGATGACTTCGATGAGAAGTAGTAGCTATTATGATAGATATGTTTTCTTCATTCATATTGTGATATCTCAGCAACCAACGTTCATCAGCGCTGTATGTACACCATCGTTCAAAAAATTTCAAATAAATTTCTACAACTTTATACTCTTTGGTCTTCAATTTTGTTATATTAACTAAAATTAAAGTAATAAATATGTATATAAAATATTAATTAACATGACAATATCCTAAAAAGTGGTATGTTCCAGAAGAAAGTTTGAAATAAAAATGGAAGAGCAAAAAATTTTACATTAAAAAGCTCATTTGCCTTTCTTTGCTATTAAGATATTTGCTACTTTGCTGTAGCTTTATAGCTTGAGCGTATTGACCTTGTTATTTGTTGACCACGCATGCTCAACTCATAAATTCTCAAAAAGCTCTG
Source organism: Chrysopa pallens (assembly GCA_020423425.1). Taxonomy (NCBI): domain Eukaryota; kingdom Metazoa; phylum Arthropoda; class Insecta; order Neuroptera; family Chrysopidae; genus Chrysopa; species Chrysopa pallens. The sequence continues at coordinate 112,055,011 of CM035591.1, forward strand.
TTAACTTTTGGAAGTTCCTTGCTTAACGCTCGTTTGACAGGTAGCTGAACGACAAAAAATAACGGCAATTTTTTATTAGGAACTTCAGAAGAAATAATTTATGTTTTACATGAATTATACACTATATCATTTAGAGTTAATATAATATGTATGAATATAATAGAGTAAAATACTAAAAGTGAAATAACACTATGTGTATTGAGTGAAATAACGATGCATAATATAGGAGATCAGGAAAATATATTCTATTTGAGGGATAAATCTGACAAAAAAGTTGCAATGATTCAACAAATTTTTAATCACAATATTTCTTTCTTGCTTCTTCATTTATAGTGTTAAAGCTGATTTTTAAAAACATATTAAAGCTATTTAATGTGTAATGTATACCTGCATTATGAAATGGTTTTCTGATGTATCTTTTGAGAATCTTGAATCAATCCTGAAATTAAGCAACTCTCGAGAATAAAAGGTTTAAATAATAGTATTCTCAAATGGATTTTACTGAAGACAATTACATAAATTAAGCGAAAAAATCTTCGAAACTACTCATTAGATTTTAATGATCATTTTACATGTTTTTAGAATTGATCATCAAGGTGGACAAAGACTGCATATTATCTCATTCGAAAAAGTATGCATCCTATTTAAAAACTAACAAATATTTAACATAAGGAGGAAAAGAACCCCAGAATATTACCAAAACTAGGAATTACGATTCAAATTTGTTGTATTACGATAAATTTGAAAGGAATTTGGTTCCTGTCGAATGCCCACGACACCTCTCGCTCTGTTAAATATAGCTCAGACATTCAACGAGGCCTTTCGATGTTTAATTTTATGTACTATTTTATCTGATTTTTTTTACTTTTTTTGATATATTCTTACTATTTTTGATATATTCTTAATAACTGTTAATAAATACACGTCAAAGGCCAGGATAGTTTTTTAATAGGCTAAATTAAAAATATAATTTTTTGGAAATAAATGTAACACTAATAGTTCAAAAGCACACATGCAGGCAGATTCTAAAATATACATTTGGTACTCAAGGGTGTAATCTGAAAACTTTTCACTCGAAAATATTACTCACGTTTAATATTTTCTGATAAAATAAAGTAATAAACAAATAAATTTGATCAGTTATGTAAGTGCACAGTGAATATTTTGTTTAGTTCATCCGAATTTTGCGACTATATTTGAAATTTTACAGTCGACATTTTTTTTTTCTTTAAAACTATTCCAGTACCATAACGATATTGTTTTGCTTCTTTATGAAACTGTCCGGTAGACTGAATAATTTTTTTGAACATCTCTATAATTTAATAGTTTAACTATAGATTTAAATGATATTAGATTTCTAAAGTCGATCGCATCTCGTAAAGTAAATATCTAACTATGTATAATTTGAATTACTTAATTTAATTTGATTCTTGAAGTGAGTCAGCTCGTGTTTTTTTATGAAATTTAATGTGTTTTCTCGTATGCTTTTATTTGCTTAAAATAGTTACTGCAATTTTTGTACGGTATTAAATGCTTGTTTTAAGGCTTCGTATTGCACATGTCGAATACATTCTCAAGCTAATAATTATTGGGGAATTTTCAATAATTTTTAGTAAAAATAACAAAAGATGAACTTAGTCAAAATTATCACGAGACGTGTTTTTTTTTTTTTTCAATTTCAGCGATTTTTTGCAAATCCAATAACAGTCCACGTAATATATTATGCAAAAGTTTTTTATTGTAACTTTCTGTTAAAAAGTGTCGTCTAAAAATCAACCATCAATATTGCCACTTTTGTCATGTATTGTCAATTGAGTATTCTGAATAATAAATTGATATACTTTATGATATGGCTATTAAGCTGGAAATTAATAAATTCATTCGAACCAGACTAAATCACTGAAGATTATAATTAAGTTAAATATCATATCTAAATTTATATTTTAATTGTTGTTGCTCAAATAATGTGCTATTTCCATTTTTATTAGAATATTAACAATAAAAATTAAAAAACAAAGAATATTGTTTAAAAGACATAAAAAGTAAATATAACAACTAGTAGTGGTAAATGTATAAATAGTCAGCATTTGGTTGAGTATTAATATTTGAACTGTTTTTAATCCTAATTATTAATAAAATATACAAAATATTCTGCCTACATATGTATGAATTTGTTATGATGTATTCTAATTATAAATATGTTTACAAGTTAAATATGAACTGAAATTGATTTCAATCTAACCAAATTATGAAAAAATCAATTACAAATTTGTTTTGCAAACCCAAAAACTTTTTAAGTTTGAACTTTTCTGCTGTCGAATGAGAATAGAAGCCATAGATCTATAGGAGCTAATGAAACGTTTTTGATAATGCACAAACTTGAAATCTCAAAGTCTTAAAATTGTATACTTTCAGTAATTTTGCAGAATCAAACATTTTTTGTATTAAAAAGCTACGTAATCTATTGCCACCCACCCCAATCGACTAATTTTGTTCATATAGGAACTTAAACTTTGAGTCGTTAATTGACTGAAACCTCCTGTAATCATCAGATCTTTCGATAACGAATACATAGAGAAAACTCTACAAGAACTATTCTGATATAAACGAAATCCCTGCAAATTTAGATAGAAGAGACTTTTTCTTCCACTGAGAAGTTGTCTATTATCTTCCACAAGATAGAAATTGCAGGCTACCCCTTGCCCCTTGACTATACAAAATGGATTTTAGAAACTTCCAGAATATGAAAGTGTCGATGAGTAAAATTTATTGTTTTTGATGCCCGTCCTTCAAAAGCCTTACTTTAAATCCAGTGTTGGATGCCGCATACTTTTATTTGGTATTATTTTCAATCAACTATTGTTATCTGTATTTTAGAATTTAATTTTGAAATTTATTAATTGTTCAACGGAAACTAAGCAATGAACTGAAAATCACTTTGACGAATTGAATACATTATTTGTATATCAATGTTGTATTCAATGTTAAACAATAATAAGTTAGTTGTATATAGTTTATTGTCAATTGTTGTTTATCATGCATTATTTTATATTTTATATTATCAATTTTGTCAAGCAATATTTGATACGTACTTAATTGCAAAATTTTGTTGGTTTGCAATGATGTAAATAGATTATTACATAAACGGATATTGATATTTATAGTAGTGCCGTTTAGACCGAGTTTTACCTAAGCTTAGCCTCTTAACATACCTAATAGACTATTTACAGCCAAAACTATTCGTATATTTATCCATATTACGAAAGTCAATAACATTCTTTAAGAAGATGAAAGGGTGTTGAATGAAAGACAGATATCTTTGGAGTCTGCAGAGTGTTGTAATCATATCAACAAAGACTTGAAATGCCTGGCTGTAAAATCACTAGATTAGATTATTATTTAGATAGATGAGATAGATTATTATTTTGCTTTTATATGTTATAGTGAAACAAGGACGAATACTGAAACATCCTGTATACGAGTATGTCTACATATTATATTGAATGAAGAATCTTATTCTATCCTAAACATAAAGCTTTTAGAAAGTTGTTGTTGTTGTTGTTGTATAGTAAAGCTTTCAGCAGGTAAATGTATACCCATTATTGTACAAACTTCAATGTATATATACACTACTAGTAAATAACAAACAACAATAAGGTAATAAGGATGGCACTATTCACTAATTGATGTGCAAGATTCATCATCAGAAGTTGTATATTGGTGATGTGTTCATCATTATCATTATCATCAACATCATCATCATACCTAATATATTTAGAAACATTGATAATAATGAGTAATTTGAGATACATTGTATAGCATATACCGTAAGTAATTTGAACGGTTTTAATTCTAGAAAGATAGTATACGCCTTTAAGACGTAAGCAAAACACAAACTATGCAATTTTTTATTTCGTATCGTGCAGCGGTGTGTGTTCCAGTATGCTATGTTGAACTAACATGAAACAGTTTTGTCGCCACGGTTAGTACAATAAATATGTAGATATTTACTTGGTGTACATATAACTGGCATATATGACTATCTAATGTGTATCTTTCGATGTTCTAAGTTTAGGTGTAAGATCGACGTTGCGTTAAATATGTAACTCTAACCGATCGATTAATACTTTAATGGCACATTAAAAAAAACGTCATTTAGGTTTTAATATAATTTATGAGAGGTAAACATAATTTTTTTTTCATAGATGTTCTACTACTGCGTGCCATTAACTTTTGTTGTGACAGTGCCTGATTGTGATTTAGAATTAAAAATTGATTCATTGTATAATCACTAATAAGTACTTAACTTTTTATTATTTGTCAAAAAATATGGTATAGTGCCAAGAAATTCATTTTTTAATAACTGTGTAATTGTGATTTAGAGTTAAAAATGTAATTTTTTTTCAATAGAATGATTTATTAGTGTTTCAAGTTGTATAATTCATTAAAAATGTAATTAAGATTTATAATTCAGGCCAAATTTTCCTTTAATCAAGACTGAATGTATATGGATTGATTTTACAGTTGATTTTAGAGTCTATTTTAGAGCTTTATAGAATTTTGTTATTATTTTATGATATATTCGAACTTATCAATATAATTTTGTTTTAATTAGAAAGAACAAAATTCTAAACTAACTATTCAACATATAAACCTTTTAACTGTTTAATTATGATAATTTGTTAAACAACAGTGCTTCTTCAAGACGTATGATTTTGTAAGCACAAAAAAATATCCTTCTAAGGATAATCGAACATTTTTTTTTTTGTGAATTTGATAACGTATGATTTATTTTTATTGGCTTATAAAAATGAATTAAGGCGGAGTTAAGACGTTTGTTGGACAACTGTATGAATAAAACTGTGCCAGTTAATAATAACTATTTATAATTTAATTTTTTTCTGTGCTGTCTAAATAAACATTATGAATATTCAACATTAATTATTATGGTTAATATATAAAAAAAGAAAGAATAAAAACAGTTTTTTTTGATAAGCAAAATTATGAAAGTTTTACGATGACAAGAATAGTCACAGAAGAATAAGTAATTTTATTTTTAGAAATCAAAAATATATTACTTTTTTTAATTCTCAGAAATATATTACAACATCTAGAAAGAATAACAATATTACATTCATTTCTATTTTATTAATAAAACAAATATATTAAATTGCTTTCCTAGCTTAAGATATGCTGTCAAATTTATGTATGTTATACTTATATTTGTTCATATTTGAATGGATGGCATCAATAACAAAGCTTAAATTATTATTTACCTAATTCAAAGAACATAACAAAGATGTATTTTTGGAAGAATACGCGTGATGTTATAATAATGTACGTATAAACATAGAAACGATTTTCTACTACCCGATAGCGTTGTAGTTAAAACAAAATTAAGATAAAATCGCTTTAAAAAACAATTATAATATGAAAATCAGTAAATTTTTATACTTATATCTAGAAAATTAATTTTAACTGACACCTTTTATGAAATAAACCTTGAAAATTATTTGACAAATTAAACAGACAACGAATTGGTGTCTTAGCTAAATAACTATCTAAATTTCTTATCTAAACTTCTATATCAAGCACCGATCAGCGTATAAAGTCGTTAATAAAAACTCCCATATAACCATTCAAATTTTGATTCATCATTCGAATAGCACAAAATGCTTAACAGCAATTTAAAGCATTGCTGGGGATGGAAAAATGTTGCAAGACTAAGTATAATAAACGAATAAACAGAAAAATTTATAAACGTATATTTCTATAAGACCACCATATGCTAAGTGAAGATTAAGGTAACATGACTTAAAAAAATTAATTATTCTGCGCTAGATTTTTTGTAAGTTGTAGGAATAAATAAAAAACCTTTAATCTTAAGAAAAAAAATTTGACTTGCAGGTAACCCATAATATAAAAATCGTTAAATTTTCTTTTTAAGTCATAAATTTATTTTTCGTTCTTTTTTTTTTAAATAACATAAATATTATTTTTTACGTATTTTTATTTTAGTTTATGTATAAAAAATGATACTGTTTTATTTCAAAAAATCTTTTATCAGCATAAAATTATATTACCGATTGTGTCGTACTTTTCTTTTTTTTTGTCTTTGTACAGCGAAAATGTATGTATGGTTTTATAAAGCTTTTCTTGTACACGTAACATAGTAAAGGTATCTTAAAAACGTGTATGTAATAAGGTGGAAATTTAAGGTACAAAACACATATGTACAATGTAATGAAAGTTTCATAAATGTTGACGAAAGGAGTATGTGGTTGTAAAACTTGTACAACAGATTTTATCCGATTCACTATAAAAAAGGGACAAGCAGCCTTATTTGAACTACTTTTTATTTAGCATTAAATATCTAGAGTTTGAAAAAAATAGGAAGTCACTTGGCAACAAAAAATCACTTAGTTTAAAATTTCTCTGTCTTACTAAGAATATTGAATCCGGAATTTTGGATTGTAACACATTGAGAAAGACTATCATTAATAATATTTTATATGGCCTGTTCAGAATTTTAATTTTCTTTGAGACAAGTGAAGTATTCAAGTAAGAAAGCAACTTGTATAAATGAAATTCTCCAGTGGAATTTGATTCAAATCTTACTTGTTCAAAAAAAGAATGATATACATTTTTGTAAGATTTCATTTGTTAAAACTGTTTTATTCATTCTTATGAAAATTATAATATTGGATTATATTTAATTTGATCTATAATTTAAAGACTTTTTGTAAAGTTTAAGTATTTTATGTTATGAAATAGAAAATTTTTATTTATTTATGAAATTGGTCACAATTAATGCTTATGAAAATCATAAAACTCATGTACGAAACTTTTCTTGTCTCAAGGTGAAGGGGAGAATAATTTGGACAAATATTCTACTTCGTCAAAGAATATTGTTTTTTAATTGGTCAGGCGATAATTTATATTATTTAAGTATAAGCTTTACATTTTAAAAGAGATGAATCTAGAATTGTATGAACTGCTTACAATGTATAAACTGAGTATAAACATTGTTCATAAGAAATAATGACATACTGAAAAAATTTACCGCGCAGAAAAGAGGTGCTAAGTGAAGTTTGAAATTACTTGACATTAGTTAATACTATATTTTCCAAATTGGGTGGAAGTTTTTTTGGAATGTGATGAAAACATGCATTGAGATCTAATAGCTATGATGGAAAAAACTCCATGAGGTTAAGTTGTTAAGTGTTATACATGAAACCCTGCTCATTCATCAAATGATATCCGAATGTTACCTTAGAAGAAAGTTGTCAAACGACGAAATGGATACGATTTCTACCTAAATGTATTCGAAGTTTTCTTTATCACGACAACAAACATAAATTATAATATTATTCCAACATTTAGGGTAAACGGGAGTAGTAGATGTAAGGTACGTATATGTGCTACCTCAAGGAGGTAGCACACATATATATACTTGCTTTGAATTACAATTCATGAATATAAATTTTTTAACATTTTTTTTTTTTTTATAAAATCCATTTTATTCCTGAATTTTATTGCTTTTACTATTTTATAGTAATTTTATTACAATTCGATAAAAGCACATACACATGTACAAATATAATACATATACCTAACATACATGTATAAAAACCATTCCATCTTTTAAATGCTAATTTTATTATAATACTTATAGGTTATGTAATTCTTTAAAAACAAGACAATCACATTTAAATCTTATATATATACATACATTTATATATATATATATATCATTATATATGGTATATTATATATTTGATATTTTTATCATATACTTGCAATAAACATATAAAAATAATATTTATATTAAATATTACATTTACCGATTATCAATTATAATTTATTTATAATGTTTGTGATTATATTTTTTTATCAATGCTTTTTCTCATTTTTTATCGTTTTCTTGGTTTTTATATACCTAACATAGATATGATCTGATATGATTTGTATGTCTATATATGATAACATATATATCTAATTAGCTACTATTAAACATTGTAATTTATGTCAGTTGCTCGTTTTTATGTGAGTACAGAGTATGAAATTAAAAGTATGGATATTTTACTCTTGAATAGTGTGCTATAAAAGTATCGCGTACTCAAGGTATCGATTGCTTTTGAATACCCTATTGAACTGAAATTTTTTGATACACACGTTTTTTCCTAAAAAATAAGTTTCGTTACCTTAATACCAATTCAAGATATCTAAAAGTTTTGATAGGTTTATTTCATCAAATTTTATCCTAAAAATTGGCATACTTCTTAAGAGTTATTGGAATTTTTGTTGTGTTTGGAATAAATCTCTAGTAATAAAGAGGGCAAAAATCTGAAGGAAAAACCTGCTACATAAAATTTGAATAAGCTCTCCACGCTTATAATCCATAAATTTTTCATAACAATCAAAGTGTACATTTTTAATCTATATTTCAAGAAAACAAATTTGGAAATTTTGAAAATTCTCTTGACCTGCGCACTTTCTTTTCTGAATGATAGTTCTGTAATTATTTCATGTACTCTTATATTGTATAGTCATTAACTCTTAACACAGTATTGATTAGGATTCTTTAGGCGTCTTGTAGAGCTCGTGGAATTGGATTTAAAATATTATTACCTGGTTACACATAAGTACAGATCAAGCTAATAAAATCGAGAATGGTCTAACATTCATGTATATTAAATTGTATCGTCAAGTATTTATATGTTCTAATTTTTTAATCAAAATTGACCGAAGTAATGAGGCCTTTGTTTCAACTGGACAATTTTACCCTCTAGTTGTAAATGCATAATGGTCATTCCATGTCAAATCGACAAATTTTTTACTTACCCCCTTTGATTTCGCTGAAAATTTTCTATCTTTTTCTACCCCCCGAAAGTTATTTTTCAGAATTTTTTCAAATTTTTTTTCCCGACTCAAAAAAAGTTATGAATTTTTGAAAAAAACCGCTCTTTTATTTTTAAATTGCCAGAAATTTTTCAAAAATTGACCGTTTGGGAACTTTTTTTTTCAAAATTATGTAGTTTTCAAAAAAAAAATATGAAAAAATTTTCAGAATCCCAGATATATGAAATATTTTAGTTTTTTTGAAAAAACCGTAATTTTCTCAAAGGCCGACCGTTTTTTTTTTTTTGCTCTAAAAATACATAAACTAATTCTGCAAAGATCCCCGTTAATCAAAAGGTGTGACGACAATCGCTTCTAATTTTTTTTCTTGATTATAAAAAAATTTTGAAAAAAAAAAGTTCCCAAACGGTAAATTTTTGAAAAAGTTCTGGCAATTTAAAAATAAAAGAGCGGTTTTTTTCAAAAATTCATAACTTTTTTTGAGTAGGGAAAAACAATTTGAAAAAATTCTGAAAAATAACTTTCGGGGGTAGAAGAATATAGAAAATTTTCAGCGAAATCAAAGGGGGTCAGGTAAAAAATTTGTCGATTTGACCTGGAATATGTATGTATGTTCCGCTAGTACTCTCATACGCGTTGTGCGATTTCTATAAGATTTGGTACCAATATTTATATCATTTAGGAAATTTACTATTACACTACTTTAAGGCTTTCTTGTACCATCAATAGTTTGGTAATAATAAATATTTAAAATTATTATTTGATGTACATTATTGAAGTTTTTAATATGCGTTGCAGAATATTGAGACCAATTGTGGTAGAGATTTGTGACGAATGTTTTCTTCTTGGTGAGATGAAACATCAATACCAAATTATATTTGTTCCATGTAACGTTTAAAATGTTAAAAGTTCTTAAAATTTAATGGTGTGAAAAGTTACAATAAATTTTGATATCAATTAACCAATAATTTTTATATGCTCTATAAAAATTGAAATTATTTAACGAATGGTTCAAAATATATTTATAGAATGGTACTTAGCTAGAAGTAATAATTCTTAACGATTTCAATAATATTTATTATACTTTTAAATTTACACGTATTGGTTAAAAATAATAAATATTATGTAACGTTTTTGGTCTTTTTAACATTTTAATAACTAATACGTGAACATAAGTGTATAGAATCATTAAATTTTATATCTGTATAGAATGTCCCTAAAAGTTTATATTCCGTCTATTAGCTAATGTTTAACTGAAAATTTTATCCGATTCATCTTCAATATAGGTTTGTAGTTTGTTTGATATTGCTATTAATAGTATTACTGCAATTTCTTTTGGTCCTTTGCAACACCAAGTCAATAGAATTATGCAGTAAAAATTTTTGTAGTTTAATCATAGATCACAGTATTTTATTACGAGACGATACACTGGACTATATGATTTTATATACAAATTTAAAAAATTTACACTACTGACCAATTGGCTGGTTCAATTTTGAGCAGAATAAATAGATATATTATTATCAGGGTTTCGAGCATTAAATTTTTTTAGTTACGAAACATATGTCAATGTCTTTCGCATAAGTAAATTATTCACAACAATTTTCAATTAATATCAACGTAATCAATATAAATTTATACAAAAAGGCTTAATTCACGTTTTATCAAGTAGATGACGTATTATTGATTTTTCCAGTACAAAATTTTCGAATTTCAAACATTAATATCTTTGTTATTAGAAATCCATAAAATACTACGCTTGCTACACGTAACGCTTAGTAATTTAGTAACACGCCATCATAAGGGTCTTTAAAATACTATAATAGACTTTACTTTGATACCAATAATATCTTAGAACATAAATAAAGTCAAATATATATTTATACCAAAAATATTTTTATTTTAAAAACCATATTTATAGCTAAGATTTGTCAACACTCTTAAAGTTATCAAACGGTGATTCAATAGTAATAAATTTATGTCATATAATTTCTACAATCATATAAAATTTCGGTAAAAAGCATTGTAAAAATGTTTTAGAGGGAAATTTTACGATCCATACCAGTAGGATAAAAAAGATATATGATTTGTACTCTTATTAAGTTCCTTAAAAGAAAGTTATTTGTAAGTGTACCGATAATCAAAACCGGTTTGTGTATGAATTTGTGTTTGTATATGTGTGTGTTTAGTAAGTGGTTGAATACATGTATTAAATTTTTACGGCAGTTATTCGCGGTAAGCAAATACATTCAATTTAAATTATTGACAGAAGTTTAGAAAATTCAATTAAATCAATTTAAATTATTAATAGAAATTAAGTGTCGATGCAGAATCACAAAATGAGATTTAAGCCTCTAAGCAAAAGAGATAAATGAAAACCTTCCAAGAAAAACTCATGTTTTTCACGTTGCAACTTTTTTTTCAAACATACTACTTTTGTTTTACACAGTTTTCACAAAATGTTTAGAGAAATGGTTTGGTAGAAATGTAGAAGTGTTTAATCAACGGTCACTTTGTTCCATTTTTTAAACATAAAAACGTTGTTTAATAACGATAAACATGAGATCACTTTATAAATTTGGCTGTAACTTTTGCTGATCCTTAGTGAGGTATACTTCTTCTCTAAGTATCTTAGTCTCATAATAATGTATTGCTACAGCTCATCGAGCCCAACGGCCAAAATTGCCTTTACCTCTGTTTTTTTTAATAATGAATAATGTTTACTAAAACAGGCCAACAGCGAAGGTACCAGCGCCATCTCTTTTTTATTAAGCCTTATTCGAATGTACTAGTTGTTTTAATACACTTTGTTTTCAAATTAATTTTCTCATAAGGAAGTTATTGATCAAGCTTAATAGAGTCACATCATTTCAGCATGTATTAATATGTTATTATATAGCAAAACAAAATGAAAAATACATTTAGGTTAATATAATAATAATAATAATAAGATAAGTAATTTTCTTATGTTGAAGTAAAAATAACCACTTTATAGTTTATTAGTCAAATTATTTTTATAATCTGAAACCTTGAGTGTAACATTAAGATCCAATTTAACGTGAAATTTGTTTATTAATACTCTTTATTTTAGAGGTTATTCAGTCAAGAAAATTTTATGTAGGTTAGGTGAGTGTTTTGATTTTAAAATTTCGATTGCTTAGTGCTATAATATAAAATCTACCATCGTATGAACTTTAATTAAAAAAATTATTGAATGAAAATTGCGTTCATAGGTCACACAACTTTAAGCACCCATTGCATAAAACATTTTAAAATATCTGTTTAATTACTAATAAACTATAGCACAATATATTTACTATATAAAATGTAGTCCGAATGTCGGCGGAAAATATTAAACTTACCATCGGTTTATTCGGATACAGACTTCAAATAATTTTTTCTTGTTATTTGCGTTTGTTTTCGTAATTTTCTTAAAAATAAACGCCCTTCGTGATTTATTGGAATGCGCTGATTTAAATACGATTTTATTTCCCTAGTATACTTATATTAAGATAAGTGCCTCCTAAAGAAAACGCCGTTTCGAGACAACTAAATTTTCTTAGGGAAACAGTTTCTTTTCTTGGAACTGGAAACACATTTATCAGTCTTCAATATTTTGATTCAGCACAATCATAATAGTGACAAAATTTAATCAAAGCAGTTTACAAAATTAATAGATAATCCAGTTTCTGACGACTTTTTCTCATGACTTTTCGTAAGAAAACGTTATACTTAATTTGATGTTTCAATATTTCTATTTGCTTGAAGAAAAAGTGTTCAAGTTTTCTTAGCATCCGTACTATTATGGAAATATACTTGCAGTGACTGAATTTTGTAATTAACTTCTCAATTCTATATCAATATCATCTGCTTCTGATTGCATTTAATATTATACATACAGCGGAAATATACTTCTCAATATCACTGTAGGCTATTTGAAATTAGTATTTAGTAGTACATCAGGGAATGACATTAATCGATCGATATTTATGAAGAAAACTACTTTATTTATTTCACAACTGTAATAGTGATGTAATGCGTAGTGTCATACGAAATAAGTTATTTTGTTAATGTCAACTGTGTCTAGCGTAAACCAGAACTGGAAAACCGTCACATTTTATAACTTGTACAAAAAAAGTAAAGTAATACTTCAACTCTTAATAGTTGAAGAGCAAACAACCTAAATCTCCTTGTTATAATGAACATAGAAGCCTTATAATAATCTCAAAAAATTACAAAACCACTTCATTTCAAAAATAAGTGTTTAATTTACCAGGTGCAGTTGAAATTTTTATGAGAAATGGTCTTTCAAGCCATATTTGGTTGCGATATCTCACCAAACTCAAAAAATAGTCATCGTATTGTTAAATGAATGTTATTCCAGAAAGTTAAAGTCAAAATTAGTTCAGAAAATTAGTATTATCAGGGAACAAAATTTTTGTCATGATTTTTCAAAATTTTTTACTCCAACCTTTTTGAAAAGGAAAGTGAAAATCACAAAAAAGTATTTTCTTCTAGAATGTGATAAAAATAATTGTTTTTTAAGATAACTTAAGCTCTCAAAATTAATAAATAATATCCATTTAACGATACTAGACGATGTTTATAAGCTTTGGCCAAATACGATTCAAAGAGCGATTTCTCGTAACCGTAGCCAGATGTTATCTTGAATAATTGTCATTCAATTTGTAAATGGGATGAATTTTTGTAATTTCAATTTTGGGATAGGTAGATTAGTAAATAAATAATATTACTTTGTTTTTTTATGTGTTTGTAGTTTCACATTAAGTATGTCACACACTTCGACTAGCGGGTGTATAAATAGAAGCCAAAAAAAAAATTGGTTTACTTATTGTTAAAGGTTAAAACGTTTAACTGAAACGATGAAATGGTGAAAAGCTAAGTATATATTCCTGGAGTTAATTTAAACATCGAAGTAAAAGTCTTGTTATTATCCCATCGAACATCAGTTTCGCTTAGAAATATTTAAAAATCAGATGCATTTACTCAGCTCTATTTTTCCAAGTAAAAAAAAAAAAAAAAAACCATAAAACTTTTCAAACGTATAAAATTTTTAAGGGAAACACTGTATTAATATTATTTATTTAACTTTAGATCGAATAACATATTATGAATATTCAAGGGATCACTTAATAAATTTTATAAATAGTATTCACGAATTTCAATGTAAACAAAATTAATGATATTTATTCGAAAAGTTAAAAACTTTTAAATTTTAAAATTAACTATGTACATAAACATTTCAAAAGACTTCTTAAATTAATTTTAATAAAAGAACAATATTTAAAATCTGTCAAGAGGTAAAAGTTCTTAGAATGTTTGTGCGTAAAATTGGTGTTCAATTTTATTTTTATTTTCCTAAACTTAGTATAGCAAAAATTGAGAACTGTCGAGTCAATAAAGCATCTTACCTCAAAGTTTTCAACAATATTCCAATTTGGATGAAAAAATAATTCTTGTTGTTTTTTATAAGCTTATTGTTTTTCCTATTATTTTAAATTGTATCGATTTATCTTAGTACAAGAATTATTTAACAAAATTGGAGTTGTTCTTGACGAGTTCGATTTAGGGTCTGCCTGAATAAGACTAGAATAAATTGCAATTCGAAAATTAAAGTTACTAGTGGACCTTTGTGTTGCTTCGTAGCAGTAATTGTTGTTAAAAGTTTAATAGCTTAATGTCTCAAATTTACTGTAACATTTTCTAAATAGACCTGATACTATTAGACATTCGAATCAAACAAAAAAGGTGATGTTTGTGTGTAGTGCTTTCAACAATCTCCAACTCATTCAATTTTAGTATTTAATAGCTCAAATGCAAAGTAGTAAGTCACTGCGTGTTCTTAGACCTAATTATAAAATATGCATTTCTTGTGGGGCGTTTCATTCTCCAAGTGTTGTGATAGTCAAATGTCTCCAGTTCTAACGATGATAGAGGGATCGTTTAGGTTTAAGAAAACTCCGTGACTCAAAAGCTTTAATTTAAGACTCAAGACTTTTATTTTTATTGAACACTCAAATTGGATGAGATGAAGGAGAGCAAGGTGTAGACATTCAACTTGGTTTACAAAATCATTATATCATTTTTTCCACCCAAGCTAGATAGTTCCTATTCTTATGAACATTGAAATTGTTTGTCTAAGAACACTAAGTGACTCAAGACCTTTCATTTGAGCTATTAAAGACTCGAATTGGATGAGATGGAGGAGAGCAAGACGCGGATATTTAAGTTTTCACCAATTTTTTTCAACATAGGTTACACAATGTACGGATTAGCTAGGGAGGGAACCACGACTTTTTGAATGGTAGTAAATAACATATTTTATTGTAAATTTCTCTTTTGTGCTATCCCAAGTAATGAACAGGGTGAATTGTAGTTAAGGAGGCTGTGTGCAACTTTTTTTACAATTTATAAACAGTGTAAAAGGCCATTCTAGCCTATGTAACCGATTTACATCGGTCAATACAGGTATGATCGCTTAGTATACATCATTGTTATAACAAATTTTGATAAATAATCCTATTTTTAAACAAAATTTTAATACTTTTATTCCTCATTAATTACAAAAATTCTTGATATTTAGTGTCTCCACATTTAAAGCAACGAAAAAACTTTTGCGACTTCATTAACTTCCCGAGTATCACTTTTTACAGACCATATACAGCCCATGAAGTTGTTTTTCATATTCTTATTATTATTATTATTATTATTATTTTTTTTTTTTTGAGAATTTTTCGACACAACACAACAAATAAATGAACTAGACGTGAAATTAAATAGAAATTTAACTTAAACTGACATGCACATGAGCGATAGATCCAATTTGTGTATAAACAAGATTTCTTAGCACTGAACGGTGTGTACGTGTGTTTGGCCTCTACTGATTGACTCTACCATTAGTAAAAATATCTTGAAAACTATTGAAGTACAAAATTTACTGTGTTTGATGTGTCTTAGTTCTGCTCTAGAAGTGTAATAATTTTAATAAATACTGATTATTCTCTGAAAACTCTGTTGTTAATTGCAGAATAATAATGTTCATTCGATGGTTTTTTTTAGGCATCTAGCTAAGCTTATATGTTTTCAAATGCGGACACCAATATTGTTCAAAAATAATAATACTGCGACATAGTTTAAAATAAGAGTTTGCGTAGTATTTATTACCGATACTATCATAATAACTAAATTGCGTAAATTTCGGAGACGTGTTGTACGTACGAAGTTGCCAGCATCAACTGGTATAAAATAAGTACACCTCTGTATAGAAACATATATAATAAAACAAAACATTGCATTCGAAATTATGGGGAGGTGATTCGAGTAAAATTTATGTAAATTTGTGCTGATATTAAGATTTCAATAATAATACATTCAATTTCAATGAACGTACGAACAACGTACGAATGAAATGGTGTTATGTTTTATACTACACTCTATATTGCCTTGCCTGTATTTGGCACAACTGGCAAATAAATATCGTCTGTTACCAACATATTATGATACTCCATCAATTATATTATTACGAAAGTTGTTTTATCAATTTATCAATTTAACATCTATAATCATAAAATCACTTGTATTATATACCACCGTTGCATACACAAATATATTTCAAACTATATAATAATGAATACCACCATTTGAACAGGGGAAATTGGACGAAATTTATTTTCGCATTCATTAATGATAAAACAAGTGAATATAAAAAGTTAAATAATATATATATATTTTGATAAACTTACATATATTTAAGCATTTGCATGTGAACTGTTTATAACGATTAACATTACTAAAATACTGAATTTAGAATAAGAATGTATTTACAAATTAGCTAGTTCTAAACTGTTAATGAAATTATGATTTAAGGTAAATTTACTATAAGGTAAATTAACTATACTTTCATATATTTTATATATATGTTAGGTATGTATAAAAGTTTCCAACTTATTGGCAAGCATGCTATTATTTCTCAATTCTATTGAGCGATAAGTTGTGGAACTCTATTTTACTATTTATTTATTATTTAGCAATAACAACCACTAATATTCTTTTGAAATGTTTTATTAATTTTAATTTATATAATTTTGTTGACAATCGTTTCGGATTGTTAGTAATTTTCAAAACAGTGTAATTTATTTTTAATTTACAATTATAGTAAAGTTGTTACTTAATTAGTGTCAATCAATTAAAAACAGATTTAAAAAAATTTAAATTAATAAATAGAAATATAGTAGAAGGACAAAACGAACATTAATTTGAAAATTAAAAAAAAAAAATATTTTTCAAATGTCTGAAATTAATGTTAACCTGAAAGAGGCAATTTTCTCATCAAGTAATATGCCGTCTTGGCTCTTACATATTTTGTGTTCCTCGAACACCTTCAAAAAATTTAATGTGAAACCCATTTTAGCTACATGAAAAAATGTCCAATTCTGGCCGAGGATTGTGACCCGTTTTTTTCAATTGTTTGGTGAAAGTAAGGTTATCTATGCTGCTCCTTTAGAACCGTAGGTGTTTGCGTTAGTAGGTAACAGTAGGTAATAGTATTGAACCAATCTGGAAATTGAACCAGATTACCATAACACCCATTATAACACCCATTTTTTCACTGCTCCACTGCCATTTCTTCTATATTATGTAACATTTTTTTAAATTTTTATAAATAATTTATTTTTTTAAAAAGTGTGTATATTTCGAATTCTTTCAAATCTTTATGGATTAATAGTTATAGAGGTAATCAAGAAAACTATTTGTTTCAGTATAAAAAATTAGCCTTAATTTATGAAAAACCTCCTTTGAGTATGAGAAAAAATAATTAAGGGCACACTTCTTTTGATCCGTTTAACTTATTGAAAAATTAATCAGTCTACAATATTTTTAATTAAGTAAAAAATAAACAGCAATTTATCCTCTTTTTACAATTTTGCGAATTAAGTTCAAGTTTTTCTCATACAAACAAATTGAACAAGGTCCATGAAAAAATATACAGGTGGCTAGCAAAATACATACTGATTATAACTTTTATCAACATTGCGTGTTTTTACACTCGATATATAGACTACATGTCAAAGTGTATTCATTTTATTCCAAAGTTTCTAACGCAAGATAATATTTATTGCAAAAAAAAATTTTCGCACAGGTCCAATGTATCGATGACCCAACTCTTAAAACATAAAATATAGAAGAAAAATTTAAATACAAAAATATTTATTTTTTAAAACAAACAACTTTTAAATGAAACATTTTTTCAAAAAATGGTTGGATTCCCTACAATTTATACTAAAATTTATCTTATAAGCACATATATAATTATATTTCATATTACTATTGTATTTATGATGACTGTATAGACTGTATATTTACAGTATTTAATGAATGCTAAAGATTAAAAAACATTGATCTCAATCGTATGTTGAGTAACTAAACAATTAACTCAGGTAGTTATTAGCTTCACTTATTGATTTTTGTGAATCATAAATAATTTATTTTATTTAAATATAAAAATGAAATTATAAATGTCCATTTTTGATAAATTAAAATTTAAAATTTTGTATTTTGCAATATAAAGTTTTATCTAAATAAAAAAAGCATGATTTAAAACCTTTTTGTAAAATGAAATAACGAAAATCTACAATTGTACAGTAAAATACAAATGTAAAATCAGTTATAAAAAGAAAAAAGAAAAAAGGACGATAGTTGCAGTTTAATTCAAAACAAATGTTAATTGACTATATTTACAGTACATTTTCTATTCGGCAGTTTCCTCTAATTTTGTATTGAAGGTTATAAATATGAGGATTTTCATATTAATTTCCAATACGGTTCAGCACATACTATAATTCTATTTTGATTTAATTTAACTAAGAAGGGTAAATTATTATTGACTTTAAATATAACGTTTGCATTTAAAATAACGTATAAAGATCCTTTATATAAATAGCAAACGTTTATCATCTGAATGTAAATGGTTTGATTCTTAGAAAATCCTTGTTAGTTTTATAGAATATCAATTAAATATTGAAATAAGTAGATTGCTGTAGGAACTAATTTTACAAAGATTTAAATTAATAATGCAACAATGATTTCGGTTCCACATCGAATTGTAATTTAAGTTTGTTGAAAATCGAGCAAAAATTTTCGAATGTACATGCAGGTACAAAAACTCTGTACAACTTCCCTCTTGGGGTTCAAGGCTAGGAATAAAAAAATTTGTTAAGTTTCAAGTTTCGAAATGCATACTTATTTCAATTATTCGATTGCTCTTGATTGGTATATCAGTTGGTCACTCTCATAATCATTGCATATTTTAGCATCTGATATCCATCACAGTCCAGAATTTTTCTCTCCACCAGACATAAGTTTTTCTCTCTTCATGGTAGCGTTTAAGTTTTCAGAATCTCAAAACGTTCTTAAATCAACACAGTCGGAATTTCGCCGAGCTTGATTCGGACTAATCGATACAAACTTCTATTTTTCTTGCATACTCTTGGAATAAAAAATCCAACGACGAGAATCTTCCACACTGACTAAAACTTATAAAATACACTAATTTTATGGTATATTTTATTATTTACCAATTTCAAAAGAATGCTTTAGATAGATAAATAAAATTAATTCTGATAAACAACTCAACACAACATAAAAACGAGTATTTAATGTTTTTAAATGAGGAAAAAAATGAAAATAGGTAAAAGTGTCGAATTTTTTGATTCTACCAGTATAGGAGCTTATATGGATGTTTTCCTTTTGTTGACCAACTTCCCACGATTGAGTTTTCCCGTGAATCCAACTGCAAAGTAATTAAGTATGATCATCATACATGTAATCTTTTCACATTTTTAAATCTAATTAAGCAACATGTTTAAAACTATTTTTAATGGCCTAGTTGAATTACAAAATTATTACGATTAGAAGACTATCTCCGACATAGTTTGTTGTCGACAGTAGATAGACTTGTAGAATATTTTAAAAAATTATACCGCGGGGATATTAAATTTCATTTAAGCTCCTAAACGTTTGTTGTTCCTAATGGAAATAATGTCCATATAAAAATATTATTATTAATCCTCTTGAAAGTATGTATATATACAAATGTGTTTAGTATTTATGAAACGACTTGGAAAGAAAAGATATTTACTTATATTAAAATAGCTAAACGATAAAAAAACTTCTAGTCTCAAAGGAGTTATTACAGAATACTTTTGCCACTTTAATAAGATTAAAGAAAATATTGTGGACTTTTTTTTTGCACGAATTTTTTTTAATTTGAGTATTAAGAAAACATTTTCATCGGGTAAATACGATTTTGGTTTTTCTTTTCAGTTTCAACAATTTCCTTAAAAGAGATGTATATCACTATCAAAGATCGAATAATTATTTACAGTATCCAAATTCTTAGAATTTTTTTTTTTTTGTCTCCTATGCGAAAATAATTCAATAAATTGAAAATTGCACAAAATTGTAGCTGTCATAGTGATAGCAAAATTTTTTTAAATTTTTATACTCGATATACATCATTTGTCAGAGTGTATGTATTAATTTTAGTCTAAAATTTGTAACGCTACATAATATTGACCGCACATTAAAAATTTTGGTATAGGTGTTCATTGAATTAGTGCATTTCCGACTGTATGTCCGTCCGTCATTACGATAACTCAAAAACTATACGAGACAGAAAGTTTAAATTTTGGTAACGTATTCTAAACATAAAAAGTGAGCTTCAGTTCGTGAATGCAAAATCGGCCCATTGGGGCCAATGGATCCTTGAGTCAGTTAACTTTGAAATTATATAAGATACAAGAAAGATAGATAAAAAGTTCAAATATGTTTATTTACATTTGTTTTTCGTTATTTTAATGGTAGAAATTAATCCAAACTTATATTATCATTGGCTTTCAGATTTTCCACGAGGGTGGGGGTATAGTTGATCATTATATTAGTAATTTTCCTATTATAGCGCGTAATGATTATTTTGTCGCAGAAAATAAAATTTTAATAAAACAAAACCAAATATATAAATTTTTTTAATAAAAAATTTTTATCTCCCGAAAAAAGAACATTCTGCAGGTAAAATTGTCTGAAATATTCTGCTGCTTTACGTTTTATTTTTCATAACTACGATATTTAAAAGCATTTAACTATATTATCTTAAATAAACCGGCATTTCCGGAGGTTTTACCCTAGATATCATTTAGTCATCTAGACTGACATTTACTATCAAACCAATTGTTATTTTGATTTATTTGTGGCCCACATGGAATAAAATAATAAATCTTTTAAAATTATGTAGTTTATAAAATATATTTAACAGAAAATATTATCAAATAGCACATAACTTTTGGTTTATTTATATTTCTGTACAACTCATAAAATTTAATTTATTAATAATCGAGTTTTAAATACGATATGAAATGGAGTCGACTAAATCATGATAAAGAGAATAAAAAGAGAAAGTGTATAATATTTTGAATATATCATCACATTTTAATATTCATTATCATTAAAAGTAACAAAATTAACATAAAATATAACCCTATAAAACTCAAACCCTTATGTTGTCTACCACAAATATTCTATATGTTATTTTCTTAAATGCGTTTCGTTTACACATTCAGTTTATACATAAAATATGAATAAACAGCACCATCGATCGCATACTAACAATCTTATGTATAAATAGCATATTATGAATACAAAGATATTATTGTACCATCTTGGGGAAGAAATAGAAAAAGCTGTTTGCTGTATAAAAATTAATTCGCAATTAGTTAATCGTTATTTATTCATCATAACAATTTATTTCCATACACGAAATTTATTTAGGCGTTTAAAAAATATACAATATTGTGTATGATCGTATTTCATTGATCAAGTATTTTAGTAAGTACACATTTGGAAACCGCAAGATTTTAGTCAGCTGCTTAGTAAACTTGAATAGTAAAGTTTATTACAATTTTTTGTACCGTAAACACTCTTCACTAAATATAATGATCGAGTAAATGTCCTATGGATTGCTACATGAAAAATTTTTAGTGTTTCCATAGAATTACGAAAGACATATAACATAGGTGAACACATGTGGGTTACTCACGGTATGTTTTTTCGATCTTACTGTATAAGAAACACCAACTAAATTTATATTAAAAGCAAAATTTGAACGAGAGGAATATAATCGTTTAGCGTTAACCAGCTCCTTTTGTTTCATTCGCTTAAATCATTTTTTAGATATAAATTTGTTTCATAAATCTTTACAAGCTAGATGTGGCTCGAAAGACCAACCACAAGAAACTTGTTTGTGTGCAAAATTGGACGATTTCAGAGTGTCTGATCTTAGGGTCTATTGTAAGTAATATTTCTCACACAATATAATGTTGCAATCAATTGAATGAACAGTTGTTTAATCATTTCAATTTTGATTGGATATATATAGTAATATTCAAACATCAAGGCATACAGACATCAGTCGATAAGGAATCTTCAAAGTTTAGATCCATTGATAACTGCAAAGCGCGGTAAAAACCTAGTGATTATATTTGAATTCCATTATAATTTTTATCACTTTGGCAGCTCATTTTTAAAGACACGTATTGTACAGAAAGCATTAAATAGTGTTTAAAAGTATCAAAGAGTTTTTGTTGGTGATTCACAAAATAATATACCCAAAAATGATTCTCTTCAAATAATATAAATTCCTCTTTCCCATGGTTACAGAAATACAACATTTATATAATCAAATTCAAATACAAAGTAAGTTGTAGATTGTTGAAAACACACACAAAATGTAAAAGCATTATCGTTATATGGTAGTTATTGTTATACGACTTGTGGGAATACGTTACGTATATGTTACAAGTTTCTTTGGATATGGATAGCAATGACGATGATGATTATTATTATTATTATTATTATTATTATTATAGTGATGATGTAGTGATGTACAGATGAAGAACAATATGCGAGATAGTCAAACATTAACAAACAACAAAATTCTCCCATTCCACACAAAACATTCTCAACTTTTGTCGACTTATCTATGCTACAGTCATTTAACCTCGAATCTATACTCGCATAGTTTTTTCTATTACTTTTTTGGAAAGTGTGAATAATTTTTAGAATAAAAATAAAGAATTGCGATTAAAACATCTCGATGTAAAACCAATAAAACTTGTTTATGGTTGCATAGTTCTTAAGGAAATGTTTCCTTTCATAGAATGAAAAAATAATGATAAAAAAGAGGATTAAATCGACGCCCTGACAAGAAATTTTCGTTTTTAAATACGAATAGTTGTTCTGCCATAAATTTTCTATTCGATTTAAATGTTTTTTATCATTCAGTTGAAATGCTTTTTACTGAAAAAATATTCTGCAGTCCAATAAAACAAAATTTTGGCGGAGTGCATTATTTTCATTGCGACACAAAAGTATAGTAAGGATCAATTTATTCGAGCAGTATCTAAAAAAATACCAGACGCAAAATTTCCGAAACATTGCATTTTTTTCAGTTACTATGATTTCTGCTTTAGAAAATAGAGAGAAAATATTAAGAAAAAATTGCCATACAATTATTTTTTATACAAAACTAAATATTTCAGATCTAAAGAAAATTTCAGATCTAACATCAATTTGACATCAAGGGTATATTCCAAACATAAATATTGAGATGCATATTTTATTACTGCTCAACGTGGCAGAGTTTTCCTTTAATGTCTGATCCAATTCAATTGACTAGATTCGTGGTATGTTAAATATTAAAACTTAATTCGTGTGTGTATAAATAATACGTTTTCAAATTTGACCGGAAAATATAAGCTGATGTGGTTATTGTTAATGATATTAGTGTAACAAAGCCATATACTGGGCAATTAGACCTTGCAAGATAATTTACTGTGGCAAGTCCAAACTACAACATTGGTAAATGGCAAATATGAAAGTTGACGACACAGCCAATGGACCTACCGAGGCTGGCAAAAATAATACAAGGCAATTATTTGTGTAATATTTTTTTATTTTCCATATTTATATGTCATGACTGAAAAGAACGATTAAAGCCATTGGAAAAAACTATTTGTTTTATCATTGACTTTCAATATAAGTACAGTTAAGTCTTATCATTGTCTGTATGCATAAAAACTTTATTTTACAGTGAATGATACTACAGACAGTGGCATGAAAATTCTGAACAAATAAAATAGGTTCGAAACTGCTGTATATGTTTTGTAATATTCGTATTTCGCAAGAAATAAAAATTTATTTAAGCTTAAAAATCGAAATATATATCCGCTTTCTTATATGTGATTTTAATAAAAAAAATAATCATCCAAAACTTAATAATCACCAAAAAAAATAAGAAGAAATGAAATTTTAATTATAAAAAAATTTTTTTTTTGCGTTTGACAATTCCCTCCTTCTTAAAACTGTAGCGGATATTAAAAAATTAATGCTGACGGTGAAATTCTAAATTTGCACCTATCTCAATATTTTCATTACTGAATTATACTACAATATTCAATATTATAAAAAGCTATAATGGCAATATGATAGTTAATGCATTTAGCCGAATATTATTATAAACATTTAATGAATTTCGTAGGTGAAATGGGTATTTGTTATTTTTGTTTTTACTTAAAATATGTTTCGTTTTTATTTAATGAATATTAAAAGAATTAATTGAGATAATATATAGATTTATTGTTAAAAATATTATGTTTCAGCATCGCTGAATCGATGTTTTCAGTTTATAACATCCAATTCAGTTTATTTATGAGCTGACATATCAAATGTTTATTTCATTATTGTAATTGCATATATATTTTCATTAAAAAAATCTTAGTGAGATAATCATGTAGATATCAACATATAGTTTGGCACATAGCCCTGCGTTTCTTGTATTTGTTTAAATCATTTAAGAAAAGGTGTATAAAGGTGTATAATTACATTTTAAGAATTACTATAATTCTATCTCCATTAGCTTGTTTAACCATAATATTCAATGCAACAGACGGACCGATGAAAAATAATAATAAGCTAGTATTTACCTAAATTAATATTATAAAATTACTTATGAGTTGTTACATCTTCAGTACCTGTATCGTAACATAGAATAATAAAAAGAACTTGAACGGAATTTTAAACAATAAAATAAACCATATAGGTAATGAAAAGAAAATATTTTATGAAATACTTGTACTCTCTACACTGTACTGTAAATTACTTGATTCATGTTCAAACGTATTAGAAAATAATTTAAAGCCAGTTTTTTCGGCAATAAAGATTTCTTATTCGTTATATGCTTGAATCAAAACACCAAACGTAACATTTTGAAGAAAGTGTTATTTTAAATAATATCAGGCACCAAATTATTGGATAACTTAAAAACTATGAACTAAGTTCTACAAGTGGTAAGACTTTTGCGGTCTTCAGTAATGTTATATGGGCAATATAAGTAAATTTGGTGAGATGCTTTTTATGGAAGGTATTAAATAGCATTACCTTGAAAATAATTCGATAATCATACGGTTCAAAAAATCCTTTTTTATATAATGTATTCCAAAAATCCACATAAAATTTACTGAAAATAATAACGTCTATATGAATCTCATGGGAAATTTCGAAAAAAACGCATCCAATCGTTAAATGAAAGTTATTTTTAAACTATTCAGGTAACGCAAAAACAACCCTTATAAACATAATTTTATCGAAAGCCAGGACAAGGATACTTTCGATTTTTCAAAGGTTTCATTTTAGAAAATTACGAAAACTCGAGAAAAATAGGAGTTTATCATCCTGATAAAATTCTGTTTATAAAGGCGGACTTGAAAATTTCAAAAATCCATTTAACAAGTGGGTGCATAATATTTCTGCTATCGCTTGAAATCCGATACGGAGCCCCCAATATCTCGAACAAATTCCAAGGAATATCTCGAAAAATACCAATCCAATCTTACAATATGAGCTAGCTTTGGCTTACCTTGACTACAATTATCCTTAAAATAGCAAATAAAAATTAAAAATCTGAAAATATCAATTTAAAATTTCTAGAATTTGTTGGTGATTTTTTATGTCTTTTACAGAACTTTTATGTGTTTTACAGAAAAAACCACGTAAAGTTTACACTAGAGACTATTTGATATATTGTACGTGCATGTTTTCACTAATTTGAAGAATTTTATACTCCCAATGTTTGATGAAATGCAAACGATAAATAGTTTTTCGGCTTCCATTGCTGTTCTAAATTTTAATTTATAACTATAATAATATATATAATCATAACCACTATTATGTATAATCTTTATTCATGAATTCAAAATGTGTATAATATATGAATCGTATATATATTTTTATCAGTGCTTGGAATAGTAAAAAATTTAATCAACTACTTAAATATTTTTTCTCTTCATTAAATAAACCGAACAAAAAACTTTTTTTACCTCGTAAAGTAACAAAGTAGTAGAAAGAAGTTTTTAATGTTTACAAACCAAACATTTTTTTTATTCCTTTTATACACGGAATTCTACAACACGTATACCTAGGTGAGTAACTTGGGAATTTTGTAATGAAAAAAAGTTATAGGCTAAGAACGATCCAAGCATTTCCATTGCACTTTCTAAAGATGGTCGAAAATTTAATAAAATAGTGTAAAAAATCAGATCAGCTTTAGTTTTCTGGATCGAACGGTTTGGGTTTACAATTGGTAGTATTGTAAAAACTGAAAAGATCCACAAAAAAAAAGAGAGGCGTGTGTATGAGTAATTAAAATTTATTAAAAATTATTATTATTATTATTATTATTTATTGATATAAAAAAATCAAATCAATATAAAATTAAATTTCAAAATATAAAATTACATATTATTTTTGTATATTAAGAAAAAATAAAAATAAAATTTGATATTTAAATACAAAAAACATTACTTTAATTTTAATAATTAAATATGTGACGTAACCTTCAAGATAATAAACTTTTCCTTGCTCTTGCTGTACGTATTAAGTTTAAATGAAGCTAAAATTTTTCATTGGTCTCTGATTAGTTTATTTAATTTTGAAGTTGCAATTTTCAGATGCTTCTCTTCTTCTTCTTGCTTAGCTCTACAGCCCTTGGTGGGCCTTGGCTTTCTCTACAATAGAGTTCCACGTTCCTCTCTCCTTTGCTTTAATTTTCCAGTTCTTTATTTTTAATTTTGATAAGTCTTCCTGAACTTGATCGAGCCACCTCAATTTGGGTCTACCTCTTTTTCTCGTATTGAATAATTTTCCATTCATGATTTTCTTAGGCATGCTCGTTTCTTCCATTCTTTCAACATGTCCAATCCATTGTATTCTTTTAGCTTTTATGAATTTTATTATGTCTTTTCCTTTAATTAATTTGTCTATTTCAAAGTTGTATCTTTTTCGCCAGATGTTATTTTCTTTTACAGCCCCATATATCTTTCGAATTATTCGTCGTTCAAAGTTTCTTAATATATTTTGGTCTCTGTTGCTCAAAACCCAGGTTTCTGATCCGTATGTCACTATTGGTCTTATAAGAGTTTTATAAATTAGCATTTTACAACTTTTTGAAATTAATTTACTTCCTAATAATCTAATATTTGCAAAAACTGCTTTGTTTCCATTTTGAATTTGTTTATTAATGCACTCATAAATTTTCAGATGCTATTCTCATAATATTGATTTGTTCTTTTATATTGGTTTCTAAGCCACTTTCCAAACTTACTTGTAATTTCTTTCGTAGTAAGTCATGGATAGTAAAAAGTTTCCTTCCCATTTCTAAAAGAGCACCATTGCTGCAAGAAGGTTTTGCGAACCTTTGTATTTCTTTATAAAAATTATTACAAAATTATTTTCATATTCAATTTTTTTGTTTTCCAAATCTTGCTACCAAAAGATGAAAAGAATGGGTTACTCAGTTTGATTAGCTTGGAGTATCAGTTGCTTTTGACGGAATGTCTATCTGCCATTATGTGTCAAAAATACTTTTAAATATTTGAATGTATTAACTAACTCAATTTGACTTTCTTCAATGAAAATTTTCCTTTTTTGTTGGCCCTAGTTTCCTTGCTAATAATAAACATTTCGATTTTACGCATTTATTTTAAAACTATACTTATCGCAGTACAGAGATTCTGTGTTTATTGTACGATTCATATCTCCAGCAGACTTAGAAAACAGTACAATATCATCAGCATACACTTTAATTTTAATTTCTTAATTTTTAATACATAAAGAGATAGCTTCGACTTGGTAAAAAAGTAGGCAACGTTGTCTTAGATCTTTTGAGGTTTCGATAGTTTTTGAAACAGTAAAGAAATTTATTTTAGTCCACCATTTTGCACCCGCATACATCAATTTGTTGATTTCTAACATTTGAGTTGAAAGGCCTATATTCTGTAATTTCTGCCACAACATCCTTTTGTCAATTTAACCGAATGCTTTTGATGAATCTATTAAAAAACAGTAAGGCTTACTGTTTTTTTTTGTGTCCTGGTTTGACTATCCTAATAACATGTATAGATATACATGTTATAAGCAAAATTTAATTATGGAATTATGCACATATCTGAGGCAATATGAATATTTACTGAGAATAAAAATTATCTCATATCGAGTTTCTTCGGAAATAAAGTTATACGTGTTTTCAAAAATTGGAAGAATAAAAATATTTGAAAACATTTTCATTTCATTTTTACTATAGCTATCTGGTAAATGATGAAAATCTTGTTTTGATTATGATATTTTAGAGCCGGTTTATTTTCGGTATTTCTTATACTGTCTAGACTTTATTCTAAATGTTCCATGAACCATTTACTCATAACCCATCAACACAAAAGCATAGAGATAGTGATTTTATTCATACAGTGAAAAAATGTAAGATATGAGGCTTAAATATTTTTATTAGAATATTAATTTAAACTTTTTATTTTATGAAAACATAAAAGATGGTTATTATTATACTTTTCTATGTATAGTCAACGTACGTATATTTGGTTTTATTTAATTCTAGAATGTAACAAGCCATTGGTTGAGTAACAATTTAAGTATCTTTATTTATGACTTAACTGGCGACTTTAAAACAATTGTTCTTTTGGCAAAAAATAAAATTTCTTTATATCATTGGTAATAGAAAGTTTTGACGTATAAATAAAATTATATTAGGATGAAACCCATTGGAAACGGAATACAAGACAATTAATTCCAGGCGATTTTTTATCCGGAACTGGAAGGGGCAGTTTTTAAGGATATAACACGGTTTATCTCGAGTTTTGCCAAAACTTTGTCCTATGGATAATAGTTAAATGGCAAAAGTTGTAGGTGATAAAAAGATCTATACAAGATATACACTGTTCATCTAATATGCAATGGGTTGCGCAAATGAATATATTTGAGATTTGCCGATTACAAATTTTAAATTATAGCAATTCATTAGTTCAATTTCTTTTCCTCCGTAGATAAAATTTAGAAATTTAACGCCAAAATGCAAATATTAAATTCGTACTTTCGGTAGTAAAATGTTAAAAAAAAAAAAAACAAAATTATAATGCCTGAATTTAAATGTTATAGTATTATTAAATATTGACCATAGATTATATAGCTCTTTTATTAACTTCTGGTTATGGAATAAAGTTCATAGAAGTATTATTCTTAATCGTAGAACATCAAGAAATATCAAAATTTTTGTGTAATCGCAAATATCATTTCAAGATGGTGTATCAACTATTTAAATCGTTTTATTACTAGTTTCAATTTGCGTTTCAAAATATTGAGTATAAATAATTAAATGTTGGCTCTCATACATATTGATAACTGGACTATGCAAACGCAAAATGTTTTGCATTGACTCTTATGCTACTATCCTTGCAATATAAAATTAAATGTTTACTTTACGAAATTAACAGCACAATTCATTTGGATGTAATATACAAACCAGGCAAACATGTATACACATGTATATATATACACATCTACATATAAATAAAATATATATGTGAATTAAATTGGTTGAAATGATACTATTTGGTAGGAAAAACTCTTCAACCAGATTTTATTACACCAAATATACTGAATCCTTTTTATTAAATAAAACATTCACATAGACTATACAAAAAAGTGTACCTACCTTTATATGATTATGTTTGGTTAAATTAAAAGTTTATTTGTGATTGGTTTTGATTAAGTTAAAGTACAGAAAACTATGTAAATATTGAAATAATAATAACTTGTTAAACTTTGCCAAAGCGTTAATAAATACACCTGAGCTGGTGTCATCCCCAATTTCCCCTGATAAGTGTAAACCAATTTCCTAGACAAGTGTAAACCGTCAACAAATTAGCAACGAATAATATCTCCTCAGACAATCATTACAACTAGCTTATTGATACTCATGATGACTACTTTGTTGTCGAAATATGTATTTATAAAAATACAAAATAATTTGATCTAGGAAATTGTGGCGAAATATTACAAATTAACAGTTATTTTAATTATACGCAATACACAATTTAATAAGAATATTGGATTTAACTTTTCAGTCTATATCAGAGTGATATCCTTAAATAAATGAGTAAAATGGATATTTACGAAAAATTGGATAGCCTTGGAGTAGGCAAATCAGGTTTTTTGGAAAGTTTGTTTTTAAATCAACAATCAAATTTTCCAAACCTATTTATCCAAAATTTTGACCATTTATTAGGCTTATTTAGAATCATCTTTTCTGAAATTATAAAACTTGTTAAATGTTACTATTATTTAAAAAAACGCTATATTTGAATGGGTTTTATTATTTGAGAAAAAACTTATGAACCTATTTTTATCATTTTGTAGGCTTTTTTAACACCTTAAACTTTTATATGAAGCCAAAAAAATGAAAAACAATCTATCAAATATGGCAATTTTTCGAATTGTATGCATTCTATACATATTCTATACATCTATTCAGTAATCTGCGTTCAATGGATTCTATTTTGTTTAATTATGTACCTAGTCAATGTATAAAGATCGCTCTGTACTTTTATAGTATAGACAATATTATCTTATAAAATACACCTTTATATTATTCTATTACATATGGATTGAATAGTCTTTTCGTGTTTTGTTAGCTTTTCAACATTATTTATTTATTATAAGGTATGTAATGGTGTATGTGTGTTTACTATTACTAAATCTAATACATATACTATATAAACTAAATGAATTTACTATTTTCTAAACCAAACTCGATATACTCGGTACAGATTTAACTTAATGAAACTTGATAAATTTATTATTTTTATTCTATAAGTTTTCGTGTTGTATTGTGTCAACCATTCAATTCATAAATTTGTCATTTATCAATTTTGATTTTTGCAAATTTAGGATACATATATGGCCTGAAAAATTATTGGGATGTATTTTTATCTCCACGAATGTGAACGTAATTTCATATGTCAGATAAAATAGCGAATATCAAAGACCACAAATTCATTCTACACTTCATTTTTAATAATTCACTTGAGTTTAAAATCCAAGTTCTTCTATTGATCTACCATTATATGTTTGTGCTTATTAAGCGTTTCACTTAAAAAAATACATGCTTTAAATTAACTTATTTTGTAAAAGCTTTTATTGTAGTATCACTTCTGTCAATATATTTATCCATAATTTAAATATTTAGGGAATTTCAATTTTACTCAAATATTTTTTCATTACAATAATTATATGTCTTGTTGAAGATACTTAATAATTGACAAGTTAACTATCTGCTACGCAGCATTAATTGTTGATAATAATAATTGTATAACTTCAATTTGAATCATAAATTCTAAGCAACTGTGCCATTTTTCAAACATGATACTATTAATCATTTAAATCACAGAAAAAGTTGATGAGTGTGAGTTGTGCTCTCATCAATCTCCAAGTCATCCAATTGGAGTGTTTAATATTTCAAAATTTAGGTATTTAGCCACTGAGTGACTCCAAATATTGTTATTTATATCCCAATATCTCCAAGTTTATGAAGATAGAGTCCGTTTCTAGGAACACTCACTGACACAAAACGTTTTTTGATCTATTAAATACGAAAATTGGATGGGATGGAGGAGCACAAAGAGCGAAAATTTAACTTTTCATCAATTTTTTTATATATAGATATATTCTCTTAAAACAATTCAGAAACCGAACTATTGGGTTCATATACACGCTTTTTGTCAAAAAATATATCAAGAACTTTCATTGATAAGAAAATTTTGAGACATTATAAAAACTACTAATAATGGTCATGCATATATGGTTGATACGTTTTGACTTTTTGTAAAATATCGGAATTTCCTATAAGAACAACATACCTGCAATAATAAAAAGATTTACAAAAACTATTGTAAATAATAAATAGTATTTAATCAAGTTTATTTTGTAAAACACTTGCAGTGAATTTTTATCATCTTTCTGATTTGTAGCTAGGTATTCGTAAAAGTAGCAAGTAAAATAACAATAAAATAGTTGTGCTATTTAGACCTTTCTTTAAATATTTATTTCATTTAAGTTGTATGCTATCGAAAAAGTAATAGTTTTTTTATTAGAATTTTTTTCTTTATATTTATTTTTATTTTGCCATGGAATTACAATGATATATCTTCCATCTTAAAGCGTAATTTTAGAGTTTCTTGAATATTTCCCGGATACAACTTTCACAAAATTTATAGAATAAAAGCTGATTTTAGTTTCGAAAAATTACCGAAACTCTTACTTTGAATCTACTCCTTATAGTTAAATACGAAAACGATTTAATCTCAAATTTTAGTTTAACAGTCTACTTTCCCGTAAAATATTTCCTAATTGACATTCTATTCTAGAATTTTGTTTCGGGTTTTCAATTAAAATATTATTTTGATGTAAAACTCAGCTAGAAATATTAGATATAATTTTTTTACGGGTGAAAAGAATCTTTCGGATTAAATATAAAAGTATCTTAGTATAGTGAAAGTAATCAAATGCTGCTGTCTAAAAAAAATAGAATGCTAAAATAAAGTTTGCACTTAAAACTTTTTATGAGAACACAAAGTCGATTTTACTCATTCTTACCTACTATAAAATCACATGAATCCTTTGAATACATATTAGAAAAAGTCATTTTGAGCATTCCTTAATACTTTATAATCTAATTTAAAAACCATATTTAAATTTTAAAATATAATGTTAGAATTTTGGACCTTAATACAATGGTAAATTTTTGAAAAAAATAATATTTGTAACATATAATCAATTTCTCTTCGTTTATAAGCACACATGGAAGTCATATAAAGGCTTTATCAGATTTTTTACTAAATAAATTCCAGCTTTCAATTAACAACAAAGTTAAGGTGTAAATGAAGAGTGTATTAAACTTCTCAATAATATTTTATCAGATATTTTGAATGATATATACGATAATAATTATTTCTATAGAAATTCATGTAAATGAAATAACATTTATAAAATACTATCTGTATCTGTCCCCTTTGAGGTTAAAATTAGGTTAGTAAATATGGACAAGTAGACAGTATCTTTGTGATGGGTGATAACCCTCATTAACTGGTGAACAAATTCTATCGTATATCAATTTGAAATTATACAAGACATTTAAATCTCTTTTATATATAATTTACAAAGTCTAAACATTACAATAATGTAAAGGGTTTATTATAACAGGGGCTGTAAACCGTTGAAAGACAACCGGTTTAAAACATATATTTTGTTTGATTAGTTAACTAAAACGATCGTCGTCGATGGCCGTTGAAGATATTCCAATTTGAATATTATCGAAATGAAATTTGGCCTTTATTCAGTTTGATTTCTGTTGACAAGCGAAAAACAAAGGTACATAAGAAGCTTACGTAAATAAGGTCTATGTAGCATCATCAGAACAACGATAGAAGGTGATGGCAAATATCGACAATTTTCAGTCTTTCTTTGTTGCATTTAGCGTCTATGTGCTACACTAAGGCTGCTTGGCAAAGGCAAATTTTACGTCTCATGTTCTGTGTTTCTCTACGGAGGGCACACTCGAGTATCATGTCCTGCCTAATATCTCTACAGTTGAGATACCATTAAAATTTTTTTTTAATGATTATGCGTTAAATTGTAATTTTACTTTTAGCAGTTTGAATTTCGATGTCTCGTATAACTTTATATATGTTCTAACGAACCCATAGCCATCAGACCTTTCGTTAGTTAAAATTTTATAATAACAAAAGTTGTGTAATTAAGAAACGTCAAATTATCAAATGATTATATGTCCAAATATTTGAATGATTGTTTTACGTTCAATATAATAAATTTTCAATATAATGAATTTTTTTAATAAGAGTTACTTGATGTCTAGATATGTATTGCTTTGGTAGAGAACAATAGCTCAGAATCACATTTCCTTAATTCATCCCCCCCCACTAATCTAAATTTTAAAGGATGCCTCTTCTGTTTATTCATCATTTTTTCCATTATTAAATATATATCCAATACGATTCTATTCTATGATAGTAGTTACAGTTACGATATGGCAGTGGACATACACGGTAAATGCGTAAAGGAAGGACTATAGCAGATGAATAGAAGTAGTAGGTACGTAATATGGCCGTCCTTCAATCTGTATAGCACTACCTATGTTTGTTATATCTCACTTGAATAAAATGAATATAACACATAGCCAATTAAAATTAAGATACATAATACTATCACAAGTAGAATATAAATACAGACAGCAGAACATTGTTTATATTAACCAATTAAGTAAAAATGAGAAAGAGTAAAAATTTATAACTTAAATAATTAAAGTTAAGAAAATGTAGTTTTTTTAACTCTGCACTAAGGTCAACATAAACGTTTCTTTATTGTCATATGGAAGTGCTTTACTAGCCATTTTTGACATTATAAATACGCTGGCGCACAATTATCGGCATACACTTAATTAAGGATAACAATTTAACCGGCTCAGTGCCCAAGTAAGTAAAGGCACTAATACCTTCACCCATTTGACCACTTAAACTAGAGGTTGCGGGTTCGAATCCGGGCAGTGGGCACATTGTCGTGGCTTGGATAAGAACGAAGTAACCAAGTCCACGAACAACATAAACACAAAATAATTATCACCTTATACTTTTTTTGCCTTCAGGTGATGGAGTGTTACAGAAGAGAGTATAGAGGACCAAAACATCTAGATACAAAGAATCGCGGTTGTGGTTCTCCTCTCAAAAACTTTAAGCATAACGATCTGTTGACATCGATGAAAAGCGTATAATTTTAATTTCAGTTCAACTTCAACTTACTAAATAACGTACTATTGTTATAATTTTAAACTATATTCGAAATATTAAAATACAACATGCAGTAAGGTGCATCAGTAATTTAATGAATTAAAATTTTCAAATATATGTAAACAGCATTTCGTAAGTACCAACTTCTTAGACTTATAACTATATGAGGTATGCAGTAGTTAATGAATAAATGATAGAACAATTAACTTTGCAAGTATAAGCAAACAAATTTAATTATTTCAGTCTGCACTCAGAATCCGTATAGGCTGGTCCTTGTTCAAAATATTTTAATTATTTAAAGATACATTTCAAGAAAAAAAAATAGTGTTGGTTCTCCAAAAATGAAACCAAATATTGCATCTGTTTGACAATATTCGATTTTCAACGACCAGGCTTGAACACAGAAATAAACAGAAAAATATTTAATTTGAAAGCCCGATGAAAAAAAAATATATTTGGAAACGTTGTTTTAAATAATAGTTTATTTTATTTAGTGAAGTTCCTCAAGTTCTCTGATGCTTTAAGAATATGGTAATTTTTATTTTTATTATTTTTATTTATAAATTTAATAACTGCAATTGCGTTTTCTAACTAATCGGAAGTATATACAACATGATGTATATTTTTTCTTTTGTTTTCGAAATTGTTCTCTTTTTTAAAATATGCAAATCTAATTCCATTATTTGACAATCAAATATTTTTGTCTTTCTCATTTCATTACAATATAATATCGTCATTTATCTATAATTTTACCGAATCTCGCAATGTTACTATCAAAACATAATGTTCCTAACAAGTTTTCCGTTTAGTATCTTAATAAAAATTCAAAATTGGAAATAACCTGCTTATTTTACACTGTCCAAGGTAAGTTAATGTTTCTACAGATGCCCCTGCCGCCAAGCTTATTTATCATTAATAAGACCCTATTCTCAAATGATGTGGTATGACTATGCAATGTTTTTCAATCATATTTTTCGGTGTATATTTTTTGGTGAGCTATTCTGTATAATAATTTACTGCATAATTCTTGTTAATATCTACATCTCAAGTTGGTTTTTGAGCAAAATTAAATTTAAAGTAATTATATATTTTCATTCAATACAATTTTACAATAATATTGTTTAGATAAATAGTCAACCCCTCAACTTATTAAAAATTACATAATTTATTAGTTATTATTATTACAATTAGAATTAATTAATATCAGTTAATCATTACATTCGTCAAAGGCTATTATCAACAGGTGTGTAAACATAAATTGTAATAACTTAAAAATAAAAAACCTTTTTAAAACAAGCTTTTATTTACATCATCTAAAAACAAAAAACAAACTTTACTTTACTGATAACGTCATTACACACACATTTGTATGACATAAAAGAATGTTGCGAGTGTATATCACTTTATTTTTCGAATTTTTTCAGCAAAGCCTTTCATTTTATTCCGATATGGTAAGAGTATATTAAAAATAACTAGTCGGCCATCATGGGTGTGCCGCCATGTTGGATTTAGAATGACGTCACATATTTAAGCCTGCATTTTCTTCCAAATTGAAAGTGATTTAAAAATTTAAGCTTAATAAATTAAAGATATCTACTTCAAAAATCAGTCGGAAGATTCCACCCGAACAAATTACATGCATTAAAACACACAAAAAAAGTATCTTTATAAGCTGTCCTTGATACCAAAAGACGCTTAATATATTTTACAATCTTCGATCCTCATTGACTCCATAATTAATACAAATAATTTATATCATTAGCTAATTATGATATTACTTTTGTTTCAACTTGTGTGATGATGTACTTGTTTTTATCAACACTGAATATTATTTGTAGATTATTATAATAATTAATTATATTATTTCTTGATGAATTTGATTCTGAATGAAAACTTATGTGTTTGTTTTCATTTTTATACAATCGTATACAATTAATTTATGATATAATACATATTAATATATTTTTACATGTAAGCTTTTTGTAAATGTAAAATTAACTTAGTTGTAGTGTGTAATTTTGCTTTGAGCATAGTACCATAATTGATCAAGGATCTTTAGGAAACAATAAAAAAAATATTATTGGAAAAAATTATTACATCCTACGATTGATTCTTTCCAAATTTAAATTATCAATTTTAAAATATAAAAGTAAAGAATGTTATGGCATTCGACTCAAATCAACTGAATTTCATCCAAAAATTTGCTGCTTGGAAAGTCATCTAGTGAAGAGATCAAAGATTTTACAATATTGTCGCATTTAATTTTCGGTTTATACATTAGGGTAGAAGAAATTACTCTTTAAAGAAAATTACAAAAATGGAATTTGAAAAAAAAAAAATTTGGATTATTTCTCATAATAATAACATTTCAACGAACTTTTTTAATTTATATATATTTTTTCCAATAATATTTTTTTTATTGTTTCCTAAAGATCCTTGATCAATTATGGTACTGTTCTCAAAGCAAAATTACACACTAAAAATAAAGTTAATTTTACTTTTACAAAAAGCTTACATGTAAAAATATATTAATATGTATTATAACATAAATTAATTGTATACGATTGTATAAAAATGAAAACAAACACATAAGTTTTCTTTCAGAATCAAATTCATCATGAAATAATATAATAAATTATTATAATAATCTACAAATAATATTCAGTGTTGATAAAAACAAGTACATCATCACACAAGCTGACACAAAAGTAATATCATAATTCAATAATTTCCATTTTTTTTGTTCTGAAAATTTGATTCTGTTTTCCCTCTCACTTCTCTTCAAGGTGTAAAATTTGATCCTTGTATGAAATGATCACTTTGGGTTACTAAATCTTTCCGCTTCTTTAGTATTGATTTATTGCTATCAATAAATTTAGATCGTCAGGTAAACATATGAATCCTTAAATAAAGAAACATTAGCTAAACTGCTGATTTGGTTTCCTGGCAAAAGAAATTGATGTTTCAAAATCTTCAAAGAAACATTTAGATCTATTATCCTTCGGATGATTCAAATTCGTTACTCAGATCATCTGGAGGTGCCAGACTTACCCTCGATAAATCTTTTATTTACAATGCGAAACTTAAGAGAAGTAATTTTTTGATTAAGTTTATTACAAGATTTTATTATGTCTCGTCGCCTGTTTGTATTTAATCAAATCCAACAACTGAAATTTTACTTCTTGACGTTCTCGGTATTCGTATATTATTTATCATAAAAATAATTTTAGTTTCCCTGGATTGGAGATACCAACATTTAGAAATAAAAGTAATAAACGGTATGACTGTTTGACGCATAATATCCAAAAGCCATATTATTTTGCCTTGACTTTTTGAAGAAAAGAACAAGGCAGTTACACTCACTTCTGAACATTATTTCTAAATGGTGGTAGATCTTTTTTTTATAAACGAAATTAGTGTGAAGTGTGTATTGTTTCAACAAGATGTCAACTTGCATTTCAATATCTCTCTGGCGTGACCCCATAATGAAGTTGGAAAAGTTATTATTTAATTTTGTGGCATATCATATTTTAATTGGTTTTTTTTATAATAAACATTCAAAAAACAAGTATATA
Source organism: Chrysopa pallens (assembly GCA_020423425.1). Classification (NCBI taxonomy): domain Eukaryota; kingdom Metazoa; phylum Arthropoda; class Insecta; order Neuroptera; family Chrysopidae; genus Chrysopa; species Chrysopa pallens. The sequence continues at coordinate 112,093,724 of CM035591.1, forward strand.
TTTTTAAACGAAAAGGAAAAATTTCACGTCCAAGAAATGTTTGAATTAAAACAGAATGCATTTCTTTCATTTTTAACAAAATGAAATTTACATAAGATATTAGTTTTGCAACACTTTGTATATGTGAAAGTTATATAAAGATTACTTTATCTACCTTGTTCATTTGTTAATAGAAGTTTTGATGAATTGAAACTTTCATACATGTGGTACATTTATTTGAAATAATCTTTTATGAAAAACATAACACATTTCATAAGAAAAGCATTTCTCTTACTTCTGTACAAATGTTAAGAAAGTCTATAGATTATACAAAACGGCTTATCATGATGGTAGTCATCGATAGTGTCAATGGGAGTGTCACTGGCTGCTTTAATTTAAAGATTGAATAAGCAAATATAAAAATTTTTTTTAAATTATCGATTATTGATTAGTATACGTATTATAAATATTTTAAATATTTATTTTTTCCCGAAAGATTTGGAGAATCTTATATATGAAGAATATAGAATATATGTAAATTTATTTATACATATATATATATATATATATATATATATATATATATATATATATATATATATATATATATATATATATGTATAAATATATATATATATATATATATATATATATATATATATATATAAATGTATAAATAAATTTACATATATAACATTCTCCAAATCTTTTGGAGATATATATATATATATATATATATATATATATATATATATATATATATATATATATATATATGTATATATATATATATATATATATTTATTTATTTATTGAGATATCATCAACTGTAATGAAAGTTATAATCAAAATTACATTCTTAGAATTATGATCAATATATTACAATTTTTGTTTTATTGCACCTCTATAGTAGAAACATGGATAGAATTGTAAACAATACACATCTTACGGGAATCAAAGTCAGGATATACTACTAACTGTCACAAAGACGCTTGCTGGTGTGCTTGTGGCTACGATCTTTCTACAAACACATACTTATTATTCTGAACTTTAATAAGTTCACAACCTTAATAAAAGGTAACCTAACAAAGAAAACAGTTAATTGTTAAAGCGAATTTAATATATGTATGATGTTTATATAAAGTAAGCATTATTTATTCATATGTTAGTTATAAGTTATACGTATGAATAGATATAAAGCTTTGTACAAATTATATAAAAATAGGAACGTCTCGTACCATTAGTAAAGAAAACGCACATAGTTTTTCACATCGCTGCTAATTTTTGTCATTACACACTAAATTTGAACTTCCTTATAGTTCCATATACCCTATGAAAATTGAAGATATTTTCATAGGCTCAGTGTATATTATAAATTCATTATTGTTTCTAGGTTTAATTAAAAAATAAAAAATAAAATAAATAATTTCAACAGAAAACAAATGAAAGCAATATCAAAATTGTAGGACGGAAAATATTTTCATGGAATAAGAGATAGAGGATACGTTACTAGAACTTTCTAATTTAAATGGTGTACCACCAGTAGCTGCCAGTTTCTCTGGAGTGAGGATACCTACATTTGAAAGGTGTAGCTTAAAAGTTTTTACTGTTAGTTTATTAAATCAATACATATGGTGTGACTGTTATGTTCGCAATATCCATTTTCCAATATCCATAATTTTAAGAGAAGAATAAGACAGTTACACTCAATTCTTAGTATTATTTCAAAATGGTGAACGTTTTTTTTTTTTAATTTTAAAATGGATGAAATGGATGTGAACGATGTGTAGTTACAATAAGATTTTGATTTGAATTTCGATGTATCTCTTGCGTGAACATTTCTCACACGTCTTGTTGTCTTAAGGGGTGATTTGGAGAGGCCAGCTCGCTCGCCAGATTAAACACCTTGTAATTATTTTTAATGAAAATATCTCAAGTCCATTGTGTATAAAAAACGCTCAACAATCGTTGATGAAGTGAAGAAGTTCATTCGTACTGCTTTTGCCATCAAAAGCTAGATACCGAATAGATCAATGCAGAAATGCAGGATAAAGTCAAAACCTTCCATTTCGACTCTACCAATATCTTGAGCATATTGAATGTTGCTTTCAAGCGGAAGATTAAATCTTCAAAAACGTTTGAAAAACTTAAAATGTATTTAAAAAAATAGAAATATAAGTTTCCAATACTTTTTGTTTACTGGTTATTAAAATAAATTTCTCGCACTACACTCGATATTTACAATGTTGCATTTTTTTCAATTCCGAAAAATATAATTTTGTAAAGAAGCGAATACAACTATTAATTGTGCTCCACCCAACAATCCATTCATGAAGGAATTCTTGTTATTTTACAGTTGAAAAAAAACAACTATACGAGTGATTTTTGATTATATGAAACTGCCACAATAAAATTGAACTATGCCGTGTGTACGAAGCGTAAGTTAATAAGTTGAACGTATGTAGATAGGAGTTGAGTTTTACTTTTTAGTTATAAGAGTTGAATATTACATGGAAAATGCGGATAATAGTTCTTAGACGATTCATGAATAATATATATTCATTGAAAATATACACCTATAGGTAATAATAACATGTTGATATTGGAGTTTGTTGAACATAATAAAACAAGGTGGATTAGTTTATATATTGCATAATAGGTGAAAGTTTATGGAAAAATTCTAAACCCAATGATAAACCGAAGAGGATTAATAAAAAATCAATTATGGTGAATAAATTTCCAACCATTGAATATTAAAATTAATTTTGCAAAGTACTCATCTCACAACATAAAGGTTATTTTGTAGTCTTCTATTTTATGATTCAAGTTTAAAAATTTTTTGTCTCTTTAAATGATTGTGAAATAACAAATTAATCAAAATAGCAATTAACAGAAGATTCTAAAACACAATACAATGATTACTGTTATATGCGTATACCGTAAAAATGTGTTCAAAAGAATATTTATTTTTTTAATGATTTCATGGAAATAAACAATAATTACATGTGTTAATAATTTCGTGAAAATTTTAAGATGAATATAATTTACTATAAGGAAATTACAAAAATCATGCATTTGTCCTATTAGATGAAAAGGAGATTTTTAATTGAGTAATCTTTTCCATACTTATTAGATGGATTTTTCCGTATTCATGGCTATATTTATTTTGATTTTATTTTTTTAAGAAATAACAAGGCTTCTCTATGCTCCAAATTTTAAGACAACTAAGCAGTATATAACAAAAGTATAAATTCTTTTTTAGCTTATAGATATTAGATGAATGACTATGATATTTCCTATTCATTACATAATATGATCAGTTTAATATCAACTATACTTCAGTATATGACTCAGAATCTTATAGAAATTAGTATACTTGCAACTTAATGTTAGTTTTCTTTGTATCGGACTTATTACTGATTCGATATTTCAAGGAGTTCCAATACTAACTAACGTGAAACGTTTATAAAAATCGAGAAAACCAAAACTATTTTTTATTTTATAACACACATTTTCCATTGGTAAATTCGATCAGGCGTGCACTTTCTGAGATATCGCCAAAAATCCGATTAATTGGTCGATTTCACGGAGTTTTTTGTGGTTATAATATCGTTAACCATTTGGTAAATGAAGTTTTCTTTAATATTTTGATCAAACTTATCCTCTAAAGCTAAATTATAAACATTACCTATAAAATTTTCGATAATTTTTTCCAATTTTTCGTAGAATTGGAAAAATTTGGATTTGATAAAATCTAAAAAAATTATGAAAACTCTCACCAAAGACTATTATTAAATATTTTTACATTTACATTTTCAAAGTTTTAAATTTATTTTTAATAATGACAAACAATGGCGAATAAAACTTATAACATTATTTAAAAATAATCAAATCAATCGAGTCTGAATCATGTAGAAAACTCCACGATAAAAACCAATTTTGCCACAAATGAATTAAATAAATAACATACCTTATTAAAATACCCATAAGTTATTTGTGAAAATAGGCAAATATATGAATAAACGTTATAAAATTATAAAGCAAAATGTAGAGATTATCTCAAAAATAATATTTTATATATTACATGAAATTTTCCTAATAATAATAAATAATATTAGTTACATAATCAAATGAAATTTTTCTTCAGAAACTGTAGAAATAAATATATTTTAGATAATAATATATCAATAAATTGTTTAACGTAGACTAATATTTATTTACAATATTAAAGAAATAAGAAATGTTCCCGTTTTATATACCGGATGTTTGAAATTTATTATTTCAATTCAATATTTATCATAGAAATGTCTGCAATACGTCGAGTTTCATAAAATATATTCACAAATATTCGATCAGAACCACAACTGGAATTGCGCAACTCTATTTGATAATTCGCGTGACTATTACAACGCGAACTGTTAAAAAAGTTAGTGAATTCCACTAATGATTCAACAATCAAATACATTTCAATCATTTTTGTTACCTAACCAATTGTCTCTGTAGTGGTCGTTTTGAACTTACACACATCGTTAAATGAATCCTCTTACATCGACATTTAAATTTAAAAATGCCATTGCTCTCTCTCAATTTTTATAAACTGGAGACTTTTGAGTCTTCATATACAGAGATGATAGGCGTTGGATTCTGTTTTTTATCAAGTATTATTTTCGATTCTCGGTCTGACTTTCAGGTTCGTTATTCCATACATTATATCACAATAGACATAACTTTTGCAATAATTCCTAAATATTTTTTATTTTTTAATTTAAATTAAATCTAATCAAATTCTAAAAGAAACCTTAAAATTATGATTTGGACGCTAGAATTAACTTAAAAAATATATTTCCTCATATTTCCTATTTTCTACGTAAATGAGGAAAATGACTTATTATAGAGCTCATAGGTCCCGCTTGTTTACAAAAGCAGATAAAAACTTAAATATGAAGTCACAAAAAAAGCTAATTTAAGAGTTTTCTGGGTTCTCCATAAATGTAATTTGATCACAAATTTAATAATTCTCATTTTCAGATTTGAAGAAAGAAGTTGTGTCATTTTCCTTAAAGATTTAAAATAATTAACATTTGTTTTATTTTCATTGTATTATAATTTACTTTCTTTGTGTAGAAAAGTATTTTATTTATCTTTCTTTGAAAAACAAAATACATCTTTAAGGATGACAGAGAAAAAATAAATTATAAAGTATTTTATTAAAACTTAAATGAAAAGAAGAACTTAATATGAAGATTTAAAAAACCCTTCCGACTCAAAAGTCAAATTTTCAAGACAATATATGCTATTTAAAAAATGCTTAGTAAGAATATTTGACTCACTTGAATCATTAGTAAAAATAATTATTATATTATTTCATTGAAATTTGAATAATGTAAGAATTTCTTAGAATAAAATTTTCGATTTCGTTATACAATATTCCTTAAGAAAACCGCAACAAGGCGAATTGAGATATAATATCATACTTTTTTACCAGATATGGAGATTAAATTAAGACTAAAAATGTTTCATTCCCCCATAGTCTAATAACCGACCAGTTAATTATAGATGACAAACGGTCGCTGTGGGGACTCTAATCTTGTAATCCAACTCTTAGTCGTGATTTATGCGTTATATTTTTCAGCCACTTTGATGGCACGATTATTATTTTTATTATAAAGGTTGAGTTATAGAATTTGGTCATGAGCTCTACGGATGACAGGCGATAACATCCTCAACATGAGAACTGTATTATTCATTGGATAAAATACGTAGAAATTCATATTGCATACCTGACCCTGATTCTTTGTTCGTAGTATCGTGAAAGTCAATAATATACAGAAGGTTGCGCATGTTTTTATTATAGTTATTTATTTAGCGTTGCTCATCTATTAAGTATAATTTCAATTCACGTTTTTACCATGTCGTTGAAAGGTACCAAAGTAATAATCGTGAGAATTTTTTTTCATTTACTCAATAATATTTGAAAAATTTAAAGAATTTCAAAATATTATTTTTTGTGTAGTTATTTGTAAGTTTTTTTGAGATACAAGCCCATATGTTAAAATAAACAGAGAGAGTCATTGCGTTACACAGTATTGTATAAAATATAAATATTGGGATTATGACAAATCTTCGAATAGTTTGATATGAATCGAAGAAAAACATCAATACTTTAGGAATTGGTAATACACAATAAAAAAAACATTTGAAACAGTACTGTTTTATGTAAATTCAAGCAAATATCAGGTGTAAAAATAAACTGATTGATCACCTTGGTAATCGGAATTCTTGATGTTTCGAACATTCCGTACACAAGCATGTATCAGAATAACATAAAAATCTTATACAAATCCACTCCCTCATTGTATAAAATAAATAAAACGGTTTTTATGTATCAAATAGTCGTAGAAATTCGTCTGATATATGATGTATATATGTATGTATGTAATGCTGTTATTTATCAAATATATAAAAGTTGTGTATTTATATAATCAATAATAATGAACAATTCTTAGCTTTTAATTCAGTTAGGTTATTTACCAAGAAAAATACTTAATACCTAGTTTTATGTTCACAATATAAAATTTTCTTCTTCTATTTGTGTAAACGTGTAAGTATATTATTTTGTTCTGTTTTCAAAAGATTAACAACGCAGCCAAAATACTTTTCCATGCTCAAAACTTCGGAGTGTACGAAACACTCACTAAGATGACTGTCTACCCTGTATGTCTTCAACGATTGAGCAATTTAGATATGAAATTAAAAAAATTTCTACATAACAATTACATCAAATGTTCCGTAAGCTAATGAGCAATTTTCATTTCTCTAGTCACAGATGTAAAACAACATAATTCATCTACCAACAAAATTCCATGCAGATCGGATGAATGCTTCACGATATATCAGTATTTATGTAAAAATACATCATTATCGAATATATTGACTTAAATAGATATATTTCTAGAAAATCTTGGACTGATTGAGTAGCAAATTGACATATGCTAAAAAACTACATTTTCTATATTTATATAACTTAATTTTATGAGACAATGTTTTTCATATTTATTCGTTAGAATTCTTGATTTTTCGAAATTTTAATTTTAAATTCGTACAATCTACATATATGTTGATTAAAATCTATTTCATTTTAATCTGCCTGAAATTAAATTCTATCATGAAAAAAAAGTTAGTTTTCTTACGGTTTATGTAATTTTAAACACACAGCCAAATATCACAATAGAAACACATTTATAAATATTTTTAATTTAATCAAAGATGTATTATTAAATTTACATAATGTATATCTATGTAAAATATATAGTTATATATACTGTTTGAATATGTAGTCTGTGGTGTATACGGGAATTTGGTAAAGTAAACACTCCATATTTATTGAATATCAGCAGAAGAAGATGCCTCTTTTCATTAGAATAAAAGATGGTTGCATTTGCCTTAGACGTGATCTGTACAATTATTTTTTTTTTTTTTATGAAATATGATTGATAGTTTTGGGTAAGTAGATTATGCAAATGGTCCCAATGTATACCCAACGTTTTTTCTTATTAAATTTATATGTGATTTAATTACGATATTATATTTTAATTAATAAACATTTTATTCGGTACTGTGTTAAACTCGGAGCCTATTGCCCGACACAAGCATGCTTTTATAACGTATCCCTTAAACCTTGTTCATATTTATTATTGAATATTATTCTATAACAATAATAAAATATTGAAATAAGTCAAATTTGAAGCTTTTTACGTCAATGAAATACGTCAAATTTGAATGCTGCCCGTAAACTATTAGTGTATATTAATTCTTTTATTTTTTTAATTTTTCTCTAATTCATAAGATAATTTAATACAACAAAGTTATATCAACATCATTAAGACACAGGAGACTTAGTTTTTTTCTACCAGAGACTTGGTGGGATATCTGGCAAGAAAAGTTTAAAATTAAATTATAGACAAGTTTATTCAAATTTTTTCCGAAAATAAACTTTTTTCAACCTTGCTAGTCAGCAAGCATATTTATCTTGTCCAGGTGTATGAACCTATGCCATATTCCCCTATTCACAAACAGATAAATAGATATAGATACAAAAGAAGGAAGTAAAGAATTCATTAAAGTACAGAATAAATAAATTTGAAATGAAACCGAAAATAGCTTTTGTATTTCTTATTTGTGTAATATTTTGTTGTGTTCTTAAATTCACAAAAATGAGCCATTTTATTTGCTTTTTTATGGCCATTTTATTTACATTAACCAATGTATGTTGTATATATATAGGCTGTTGGATTTTCTTGATATCCCAAAGAACAAAAATATCACAAAACAATTTAAAATTTACCTTCTTGAAAGAATAGTCGAAAATTTTCTAATTTTCACAGAGTACAAAAGGTACAAAGGTTTTGTTAGGCAAAAGTATAAAAGAGAAATAAAACTTTACTATTAATTATTCTACTATGTGTCTTGTGATTTGCTTCAAAATTTGACTTTGAGAGTTTTTAATTAGTTTTTTCTTTACTTACTTCAAAAATAAAATTGGATTTATTTTGTAAAATTACCAATTTTTGTATTGTAGTTTATTTCAGTTTGGAATATAAGTGAACCTAAGGCTTGGAGTCTATGTCAATTTTTTTTATCTTCATCAAAATATTCATTGTTGTTTCAAAATCTAGAATAAATGTTTTCGAGTTATTTAAGTCCCAGTTTTAAATTAATAATAAATTACTTATACCCTTGAAGAGTATATTAAGAGAGGAACCGCAATCGCGTCCCTTGTACCTAGATGTTTTTGTACTGTGTACCCTCTTTTAGAACACTTGATTACCGAAGACAAAGATTTCTGCTCAAAGTGACAATTATTATTATAATATTGTTGATAGTACTGGTTACATCATTCTAATCTAAGCGACGAGCGTGTGATCAATCAACCACACTAATTTTATATATTTGATGAAACTACCGCTTCTTAGATTAAAACCCGCTAAATCCAGTCTAAGTAGTCCAACTGATGAAAGTATTTGTGCCTTTACTCACTTAGCTTCTTGGTCAAATATGCCGATCTCGGCCGGTCAAATACGTCTAAACGCTTAATGATATTTACTTTTCACTGAAATATCAAAAGATTGGAGTTGTTGAGAAACATATTTTATAATATATAAAAAAAAAAAGATTGAAATCACAAAATCTGTAACAGGTATACAGCGTTATTTGAATATTTACAAAATTGAATTTCAATTTATATGCAAAAATAAAAAACTATAATCTAGGCAATACCATTTGGAATGTGGGCGTCGGAAAAACGGAACACTTAAGAATGTAATTTTTCAAATTAGATTTTCCTCAATTATTTCTCGGTCAGGACTTATTGATGATCCTGTATACATGACATAAACATATACTTTTACTATATTAAGACACAAATATTCATCTAAAATATATATATGTTCGTTGTAGTAACACAATAACGTTTTAAATATTCATAAGATTGAAATCATGAATGCATTATAAAGTTTCCTTAATAAATGATCTTGTCAAGATGTAGAAAGAGACATTAAGTATTATATTTGCTTTTTACTATAGTAAAACTTCGATAAACCATTCTTTTGTCACTAGTAAATTCCATAATTATATATAATTCATACATTTAAAACTAGTAGCTCTGTGCACTGTTAACCTCAATCAGTAGTAAATAAAAAGGATATAAATAATACGTTCACAAACTTTAGAAGAAATATTACGCAATCCATCTCTCAGTTAGACAAATTATATATTCGGTCAAAACATTTAATAGAAGGTTACATAATGTCTCTTTCTAAAGAAAAATAATATATAAGTTTAAAGTATAGTAGCTTAGTGGTGAGAGAATCTGCTTTTCGAAAGTTATAAAATCCCATGTTCGACACCGATTATTAACTTATTTAGTTTATTTAGAAAACAAGTTAAATTTCAGGAGGGGGAAATGTACATTTTTCAAAAAATTTCCAATGAATTTTTAAGTAGAGAGCGATCAATGTGCAGACCAAATTTCGTCAAAATCGAGCAAGGCGTTCCAAGCTACGGGTGAAACAAGATTGATAGATAGAGACAGATAAACAAAATGTAAAGTCGTTGTTAAGCCATAGACCTGACTTCGTTTAGTCAATAATTTCTTCAAAGGCCTCCCATGAAACAGGTTACAAATTTTTCGGTCAATTTCATTTATACCTTTCCAGAATTGTTAAAAAGTAGTAAAATAGTTGGGAAATTAATTGTCCAAATTGGTTCAGCCGTTCTCAAGGTATCTCATTATAAAGAATCGAACATTATAAATGTATGTCAGATGAGTGGCCACAAATATTCCTGTTCATTAGTTTTTAAAATATTTTATTTTGAACTATTTAATTTATTTGTAATTTTTAGTTCTGTTTATGTCACTTTAAATTCACTTCTTTTGATATTTTTGAGATAAATATTCGTCAAAACAAAACAACAAAAATGACCTTAAAAAACATCCTGATCAAGTAGATTAAGATAATTTTTTTTGGGAAAAACTGACTTAAAAATGTCCCCTATTTGCAAGATGATTCGATAATATTCCATTTCAAGTCTTCGATTGTATAGCGCTCAAGTCTATATATATATATATTATATATATATATATATATATATATATATATATATATATATATATATATATATATATATATATATATATATATATATATATATATATATATATGTCTTAGGACGATCAAGCCATTAGGAAGTAGGTAACAATATTTAAATGTGAAACTTTGGATTTATCCATCGTGGAAACATTATCTAACATTATATTCCTTTGTTTTTTTTTTTTTTTTTTTTTTTATTCAAATCCTGACAGGATGATATAATTTCATCTGTTTTTGACTGATCCATAACAACATAATACTTTTACCCAGTGAAAATTTTTTTCATGAAGACAAAGTAAAACAAAGTGATAAGTCTCCTTATCGTCATATTGTTTATCTGTAGTATAAACAATTCCTTTTCGTTTTCTGTTTTTAAAGGTAAGTTAATGGTAAAGAAATAAATCGCTTTTTAAAGTAATCTTTACGATTTGGAGCATCAACTTTAAAAATGATTTAATGCAATTCAACTTTATTGTATATAGCATGCAATGAAGTTTCTGGTAAAATATTATGTAAAATTAAATAAATAAATGAAATATTTGATTATGAAAATAGGAATATAATTTTCAAATTAAACTGTAATAGAACTATAATGTTTCAATAAGCTTCAACTATCAATTATAATTATTAATGTGTGGTATAAATAATTATTTTCTATATTATGCATATGAATTATAATCAGTAATCATTAATACATAAATTTATTTCAATAAATTGTCTGTACACAAATTAGTAAACTGAATATTTTAGTCTCATAAACATAAAGCCTTAAACATTAAGGCATATAGAAAGAAAATTGTTGAAAATAAAATGTTCAAAAGAGTTTGGCAATGTGTACTTAAAATTTACAAAATTTGATTGTGTTGGAGAGTAATTATTTATATATATATATATATATATATATATATATATATATATATATATATATATATATATATATATATATATATATATATATATATATATATATATATATATATATATATATATATATATATATATATATATATATATATATATATATATATATTTAGTAATAATATGAACATACATTGTACTTATATTTGTACTTATTGGCAAAACTTGTGACAAACCTAGCTTTTACAAAAAATTGTTCCAAACAAAATTTGTTTATTTTAAAAACTTTTTTGGTTCGTAAGATTATTTTTCTATCTTAATGGGTTCAAAGTTGGGTTCTGGACCCATGGGACCTAATGGACCGATTTTGTTGATTCAAGAACTAAAAACTCAGTCTTTATGTTATCAAAATAAAAGTAATAAATAATAAACGTTATCAAAATTTTAACTCGGTATCCTTTAATGGTTTTAAGTTACCATGATAACCGATTGAGAGACAGATAGGCAAGCGGAGAGGCTGATGGACATGCTGACGGACAAGAAGGCGGACAGACGAGCGGGTATGCGGACATGCACCAGTTGGAAGATTCAAAGAACACCTATACAAAAATTGTGTTTTTTTTTTGGTCAATATTTTCTAGTGTAACAAACTTTAGACTAAAGTTAATATACACTGATATTTATACGTCGAGTATAAAAATGTGAGAGATACCCTTTTCGTCTAGGACCCTGTTTAAACGTATTTTGGTACTTTTAAAACTTGCTTTGTTAATTCTATTTGTATTATTAAAAATAAAAAGATTGGTATTTTCATTAGTATTATTTCATGTTTATTTTTCTTATTACAGGGTTTCTCAAAACCTCACGTGGCTTAAATACATCAAAAAACAATACATCAGGTGGAAACTTAGCATTATATGATATAGCTGCCGCACTACGATGGATACGAGATAATATTGGAGCGTTTGGTGGTGATCCAACAAGGGTTACTTTAATTGGACATGACACGGGTGCAGCATTAGTAAATCTTTTATTAATATCAACAATTGCAAAAGGTAAATAAACATTTGTTGGCTGTTTAAGAGTGTGTGTGTAGCATAATTCAAACCTCTACAGGATGGTCGGTTTAATTCAATGGACATTTTTATTATATATCAAATACATTTGAATAACTTGTAAAAAAATTATTCATACATGTAAAAACTATCAGCAAAATATGGTATTTTTGCGAACCGAGTGTGGATCTTTCTTGTGAAGTACATACAAGTGAGTCGATTAAACGTCATTACTTTTTAATTGATAATTAAGCATCGTATAAATAGTATTTGGAACAAAAGTAAAAATTCCCAATATTTAAGTATTAGCGAGGATTCTGAATTTATACTGCTGATATATTGATTATAGATATCTGAAACTAGTGCCATGATATTGTTACAGCCGTTAATAATAACCATTATCCGTTGACAATTATTATATCCTGATTGCAATAAATGTATAGATGAGAACTCTAAAACATTATAAGCAAATTTGAATTGACGATCGGGCGATCTTCTGGATGTTACTTTCTTTTTAGTAATATTAACCTTTTCCTGGTCTATCTAATAGCAAATCTCTCCAACTGCTCTTAATTAATATAAAATAGTTCTCTATTTCTACTTGTGTCTACCAAGTGTCATAAATCGAGAAAAAAGCTTACCTATAATTATAAACACTTAAAATTTTTCTAAATTATTTTTTGACTGTGTGTAAATCGACAAAAACTATTGCCAAATACACACAAACGTTTTACCTACCTCCTTATGGTAAAATTTTCATCCCTTAAAAGGGGTTGCACCCACGTCCTCGCCTAAAGCTTGTTTCTAAACTATAAAGATTAAACCATTTTAATTATCTACATTAAAAAAAAAAATTCATCGAAATCGGAGTTGTTTTGACCTGTTTTGAAATAATTTCCTTATTTTTTTGCAATATTAATAAAAAGGATAAATCGAATGTTAAAAAAGTCGCATGAAAAGTATTCGCTCTAGCGGCGAAATGATTTATCTTCCAAACATTAATTAGGAGAAATGTATAAAATTTTGCCTACTTTAATTACGTTTAGTATGGGCTTGTTGGAAAAATGCTCCATTTCTTTCAAACAGAAAAAAATCAAAAAATTTTTCACAAAAGTGTGCAGAAAACAAAGTTTTGGGAAAAAATTTAGCCCACAAACTTTAAATTGGTGTTCAGTGACTCAAAAAATCTGAAGTGTGAGAAAATCAAAATTTTATCAAAACATTCCTCTTAGAATTATAATATATCTAGTCTATTTATTTCTAAAATTTTAAATGTCAACTATGGTAAGTTTTAAACTGTATTTTCGTCTAGTTTAGATCAGTCTGTAACCAGTTTTATAATAACAAAATGATTACTCTCACTATTTATACATTTAATACCCATCTAGGTATGGTTTATGTATTTATGTGTATTTACGGTAAATGGAAAATAAATTTGTTTCCATTTGTCAAATTTACAAATACAAATATAACATTATGTACCGATTTAAATTAGTATTTTCTATAGAAAAATTTTTACATAATATTATTAACATTTGCTACAAAAACTTTCAAAATAATATGTATAATAATTTTTAATGTGTCAACGCTACGACGAAAATTTATTGAGTATACTCATCAAACCAGAATTGGGACAAGTATACACGTGTATCACATTAAATCGTTGTTAAGTATTATTATCCATAAACACTACGTATGTGTGTAAACTTGTATGCCTTAGTCTCCCAATAAGTAATGTTTAGGGCTTTTAAAGAACTGAACACTTGGCTCGTATGGCCTTAACACTTGGCTCGTATACGGACCACGTGGTTTAATTAATAATATGTATGTTTACATTTACGGGCCTATGGAAAAGTGTTTAAATTATTCAAATATAAAAAAAAATAAAACAAATAAAATTTAGTTGGATAATTCAGCGACATACCAAGAGGCCGCTATGAAAATCCATCCATAAGGTCGCTTTAATACAATCCATACTTTTTACGACTGAGAGATATATAGAAATACATCAAACTTCTGTTAAATATCCATTTTTTGAAATATTATATGCAAAAATTACCAAATAAATAATTTAAAATTATATTTAATATATTTTTAATTCCTCAAAAAGAAATCACCACAGTTATATTTTTCACTTCGTTTTTGGAAAAATATTACTTTAAAAAATATAATCTTAATGCATACTAAATTTTTGGAAAATTCAACGTGATTGAAAATCTTAAATTTGCAAAGCTCTTCAAACATAAAATATACTCCATACATTTTATTTGTGTTAATTTTCTTTAATTTACAATTGTTATCCAAATATTCTGTATGCTCTCTGTACTAAGTTATCTAATTTCTAAACACATATTGAGTTACCTTCGCATATACGTAAATTAATCCAAAATAATCATTAATAATAATAATTAATAACTTTTTATGTTAGCCACTATGGATTATTAGATTTTGTGGTAATACTGAATTTTCCAATGAAATCGACCCAAAAAATATTTGATAATGAATGGTTAAATTAATTGCTTGGTTGTCAGACTAAAATAATTGCCACAGTTTTAAGTTGCTACTGATTTAATATAGTAAATATTGAATGGGCGATTACTAAATATTTTTTTTTAATATTCTAGGTTTATTCACACGAGTAATGCTGTTAAGTGGATCAGCCATAAGTCCGTGGGCAACAATTCATAATGCTGATGCAATTCGTTATTCAGTGGGAAAGCAATTCGGCTGTATGGTAGTAAACAAATTTGAGACGAATACTCAACACAATACAACACAATCAAACCCGCCTTCTTCAAAAGACATAATTATGGATGACATTGCACCATGTTTAAGAAAAATACCAATAGAAGTTTTATTAGATGTTCGATTAGAGAATGCAAGATTTATGCCACGAATAGCACCATTTTTACCAATCGACGCAATCACATTAGATCCAGGTTTTTCAATGGAACATTCGAGTGAATCGTTTATCACGTGTGAGTTAATGTTAGGTGTAACAAGTACAGAAAGTTATAGTGATTTTAATGCCGCGGACATTCAATACGGTTTTGAAGAAGATCAACGTAATCGTATATTAAGAACTTATATACGCAATGCGTATATTTATCATTTAAATGAAATTTTTTCAGCTGTGCGTAATGAGTATACGGATTGGGATAAACCAATACAACATCCTATTAATATACGTGATTCTACAATGGAAGCGTTAAGTGATGGCCATACTGTGTCGCCGTTAATACGTGTTGCATATTTACATTCACGGCGTGGTGCCAAAACGTATTTTTTTCATTTTGGCTATCAAACAAAAGACAGTGATTATCCTCAGGTAAGATAATTTTGAATTCATTTTTTTAAATAATGCTAGGAAACAGATGAAATTTTGCAAACATATGTATCAATTGCAGGCTACAAAGTGCTAAAAATAAATAATTATTCATAATTTTTTTTCGAAACAAAATGTAAAAACTATATCTAAAATTTTTCTTTAACTACTCTATTGTAACGTAGACAAACACTCAACCATCAAGGGTGAGAATCAATTTTCTATACAACTATTAAGATTCCCGCAGGATCATGGAATGATTCCAACTATTTTGTTAATAAAAGCTGATCAGTACCATTATATAAATATAAATATAATACAAATTATTGTAATATATCTATACATATATACAAATGTTTTTTTATTGTATTTATATATATGCTGATAATCTAAATCTCAGCTAATATTGTGCCGAGCATTTTACGAAAAAATTTTGCAAAAAAAAAGTTTTGAAATATTTCAAACCAAAATTTGGTTTCCTAATTTTTCTTCTATATCTCAAAAGTTAGGTCTTGAATCCATTAGACCCAATAGAGGTCCTTATGCCTAAAATATTTTTTTCAATATTTTATAGCGTTACAAACTCTAGCTTAAAATTAATATACTCTGACGTATTCTGTATAAGTCTTGTATAAAATAAATAAAAACTTATATATTTGAGAGAATTTCACTTTGAATGTTTAAGACAGCGAATATAACTATACTTATGTATGCGTATACACACATTTTGCTTGTCACATTCCATGAATTTCTAATCGCTTTGTACAAAATAATACATAAAATCAGCTTTATGTTTTATGTTTCGCGGTGTAGTATTACATATTTTATTTAAATTCTATTTTAGAGTTTGAATAGTTGAAATTCATTAATAATAAATATTATATAATAACATAATAAAATATTAATAGACAAAAATGAATTTCGTCAAATTGAACTTTTTCCATGTGATGATTACTAAAAAGTTCGCTAGATAGCATCACTATCCAGTCAGAACATTTTAACACCAATGTTTATTATCCGAATTCGGGTTTCGGCTACTTATTGATCTAAGTAACTTTCATCTTTTCTGAAATTTTTAAAAATTTCAATCAATTATTGCAAAAGTTCTTACAATTCGAATAATGGCCATATATATTTTTTTTTATTTACGAGAAAACCGATTTTTTAAAATAACTTCTATAATAAGTAATTGGAAGTTTTAATAATTCCAGAAAATATAAAGTTCAATAAGTGGCCAGAGCTTTTGTTTCAAGAAATAAAAAGTTTCTGCGAAATTCGATTGTTTATTATTAAAACACTTTCTATAAACTTAAATTTCTATGATGGAAGTGAACCGATTTTTATTTTGAAATATGTATTCTAGTCTTGCTTTATTAATTGCTTCAGATGTATATTTCAAATCGTTGTTAAAACGTTATTATTTTGTAACGATTTTTTTTTAAATCTTTAGAGTAAAGCGAATATTTGTGTTTCTTAATGGTTTATAATTTGCTATAAATAACATAACTAAAATAATATTTTCCAAATCATTCTAATTGATGATTAAAATGTGTCTAAAACTCAAACAGTGACAATTCACTGTTTCACAGCTGTAAGTATACCATTTGATAAAAAAATTGTCTCATTACAGCTGTGAACTAACGTAATACGCCATTTGCAGTGATTTCTTCTGTTTTAGATTTTGAGAGAAAAGATATATGACACAAAAAGTAGAGTTAGCTCACAGAAATATTTTTACTTCAATAAGTTTAATATCAGAAAATTGAAGATTCTTTAAAATAAGTTATTTAAATAACATTATTAAGTTGAAATAGTTTTTATTAGTTACTTAAATTTTATTTAACCTTGAAAATTTTTTAAATCTTAGGATAGGACTAATGAATTGGGATGTATAAATCAAAACCAAATATATGTTAATTTTAGAAAACCTTACTATACTATTTCTTGACTACTTAAGAAATGCAACGTATGGCATTGGAAAAATCAAAACGTAAAAACAATAATTGGTTTATTGTTGATAGCAATCATTAAAAATTACCTCAATTTATGGTCGCCATTATTGACTTCTTATAAATAACTTTTTCGAAGATAACTACTACCAGATTGATGCTTTTATAATATCCTTAGGATTAAGCAATTTATAAAATATTACGGTGACTCTAGACATAATTTTTAAAATATGGTTCTGTTTTTTTAGTCAGTTTATTTGTTGGCGGATTTTACTATGCCGTTTACAAATACACGTATTTGATACATATATTTAGATATTAAAATATTAAATACAAAATCGTTTGAATAATTTGAATAGTACCTATTAATCATGACTGGAGTGAGGAGATACAAAACTATATTACATAATTTATTATTGCCAACCATTTTGATATTGGTTAAAGGTAATATTTCTTTTATATTATAGTGTTTACAATGATTTTATAATAATTGTTAAAATTAAATGAAATAATAGCAATTTTTAGCAATTATTCAGTGTATATAATATACAGATATTGTATATTATGAATAAAATTTCCGGTTCATGTCTCAAAACAGTATGATTTTATATTTGTATTTGTAATTATTTTATTTTATTTTTCCTCTTTCTTTAATTTTTGTTTTGTGGCGGAGAATAAATTTTAATACTATAAGTAACTAATCGATAAAATGTTTCGAATATATTTTGATTATTAAATATTATGTATCGAATTGTATTTGATTGGTTTCACCGTATATATAAATGAATTTATATGTAACATAATATGACAAAAATGTCAATGATAGTAACACGTGACTTATAAGGTCAATTTTTTTATACTTGGCATCGAAATTTATTTGATACCTCTGAAAAATGTCTATATACTTGCTATATTTCAATGTCATCTATACAACTAAATTCGTAAGGGTATGTACCTATATTTTTAATTCAAAATGCGTTAAATTTACCAAATTCTGAACGATAAATTTTGAAAATCATAAAAAGTTGTTTAGTTTTGGAGAATGTTCTCCAGAAACAAATTGTGCCATTAAATCTATTAAAAATACCCATAGATCTTAGTTATATGGCGTTAGCTTTCTATTTTATTTCCATATCGTATAGAACAACAAGGTGGGGTATAGAAATTTGGTATGGGTGCCATCTTCTTATTCCAAATTCTCAGTAATAAATTACATGTATCCTTATTTACAAAATCATTTAGCTTACAGAATCGTTTATATCAAATTTCAGTAATTTAATGTGCTTTTATGGATATATTTATGATTTACAGGAAGTAGCCTTGAATGGGTATTGATCTCAATGCCAAGGCTAAGATCGCTTTCAGTCATAATTTGGTAAAATTTAAGTAGAATCGATGTGTTCCACTTCACACCTAAACAAACTTTATCGCGTTATTACTTTTATAGATAGCGAATTCGTCATTTTCAGATTTTTAAGGAAAAGTTTTGGTCCACTTCGATATATTACTAACCAAAATGGCTAATTCACGCAAATACGTATCGATTAATACAGAAAAACTTTGTATTATAATTTTTTTTTATATTTTGAACACTGTTTCTATATTTTTTATTTAATACTTCCTATAATTGCAGAAAAGTATAATTGTAAACTTTTCCGAGATGGTGCAGATATTTTAACACTATAAAATGAATTTCTAAACAAATTCTTTTGTTATTCGGATAGGTGTCACTAGTTTACTAGTGACTTTGCATGAATAGAATAAAAGGATATATAAATTATTTAATAAATTTTCTATTTGTAAATCACACTGGAATATTATTTTTTATGCCGTAAACATAAGAAAGATTTAAATAATTTTAATTTGCATTTATCGTGATTCCATCAACTAAGAGGAACACAAAAATATCGACTTATTAAAATTAGAAACTATACTTTTAATGATTTTAGTCGTAACAAAGCTTAGATTACATTTAATATACCCTCGTATATTTTATATAAAATATAGTTAATATCCTAACAACTTTGTTACAATTTTATTGGTTTTTAGGGAAAGTATTAACGAATAATATATGTTTTCATTTAGGTATATATGATAAAAGTAAATTGTTTTGGTGCCAAAAAAGATTAAAATAAAATTCAATTGTGGATGATTTAACTAGACATTTATCACACCCTATCAAAACAATTATAATGGTTTTTTATTACCATGCATTGTGGGTTAATGCATATGATAAACGATGGTATATATATAAGTTTTTAAAACAACCAAAATGAAAAACCATAAAGAAAATTAAACACGTTTATTTTATAAGCTATAAAAATATAATAATCTTCTTTGTTTACATCACCTAAATATTTTTAATTAAAATATATTATTATCTAATATATAAAATAGGTAACAATACCTGCATGTAGAGTATGTTTCGAAAGTTACTACTCTCACATCTGTAACCTTTTTAATTATATAACACTTTAAATTAAAAATATATTTGTCCAAAAATAAAAAAACTTTTTTAACTGAAAATGAAGCTCATAATAAAGAGAATTATCGAAAACTTTAAGTTAAAACTTTCTTCTTTTCTCCTTTCTTATTTGTTGATCGGCTAATTGGCTGCTTTTTTAAAAACTATAACTCACTTGATTGATGTTGTTGAATAGATAAAAATGTAAGGAATAAATTCATTTAATTTATTCGATACATTAATTTTAATAAACATAATATATTCGAAATATACTAAGAATTTTTCGATTTTTTACACAGAATTTAAATTAATTCTCTGACACAAAAAAAAATAAAAAGAATGAAAATAATAAAATATGAAATCATTCTGTTTTGAGACATAAACGGGACTTTTTCAAATTTTATCCTTTCGGTTTTTGAGGTTATAATTCAAATAAACGTAGCCGATGATATAAAAACGTATCGTTTTTATATCATCGGCACATCCAGAGCTAAATATTTCGATCAGATTGTCAATCCCCAACTTAAAAGCCCATTTCCGTTGTGCCCCTCCTGTGTCTTTATATTCTACTAGAAAATCAAGAATACTTTAAATTCATTCTAAACATAGAACACCCAATTTTTCCTTTAACTTTTTCGATTTCATAATCAAATTAAAACATTCTGAAGTTAGCAAAAATCCATCTAATTTCGCACATTTAAATATTTCGCAACATCTTTATAATGACGTAACATTTTAAGATAATTTAAGCAGCTTGTATTGTGTGTGTACGTTGCAACTAACCCTTTCCACACATTTCCATTAATGTTTTACAATTATTTTGTCACGGCCATAGCATATTAGTTTTATAAAATCTTTTAAATCTGCAAATATTATATGTTTTACATTCATATAAATTATTTTTACTGTGTAAAGCTTTCAAAATAAGTATATTTTATTATTCACGCTATTTAATATCATTAACGTAATAAAATATGAAAATTGAACAAATTAATTAACTGATGAAAATACTCCAATTCTGTTCAAATCTTACAACAGATTTTACTCCAACAAATACTTGTACTTAATGCTTTTGTTTTCACTAAACTATTTGCTTTGTAAATTAATTTTCCACGAATTAATTGGTGGCAATTCTATGAGCGTGTTAACACAACACAGTAAAAACTTTGGTGGCAAAGTTCATGGATAGATTACAATAGTGAAATAAAAAAATTGGAGAGTTATTTTCTAGATTATCTTATACTTTTCTTTTACTTTTTAGTACAAAAAATAATCCTTTTTTTGGTAAAAATAGAAGTAATTTAAATTGATATGCATTTCGCGAGACATCTGCTGTATGTATATCACCACACACTCTTGTATGCATTTATGGTTGTTTATATCCTTTATATATTTTGAGAGACGTGGGAGTTATATATTTGTTATATTTAATGGAACAAAGAGAAATAAACTGTCTGATGAAATGAATTGCAAACCTCAACAATTTTATGAGTCCATTATGTTTAACCCTTAGATCTTTATAATTTTGTATTTCGTACATGTTACAGTTTGTTATATTATATAAGTGTACGGTTTATATTGGGATAATATTTTCCAATACAATAACACATTATTTGTTATCTACAGGTAATTGATATTATTTAAACGAGCTTAACTTAGATGATACGGTATATTATTATACTGTGGAATAGAATCTCTTTGAACTGATCGGGTAATAGATACCTCTAGGCAACAGCGCACTATTTTTCCAAAGGTTACACTGCCATTTTTTTATTCAGTGCACATTGAGCTTGTTCACCATTTTTTGTTACATATTTATAAAAATTTGCATCTCAAAATGGCAAAAATCTAAATTTCACAATAGAAAATATTTTTTTTTTTGTTTGTTTGAAATCGGCTGTGTAACAAATCCAGAATCAAAAAAATTCAAATAAAATCTTGGATGCTTTGCTCACTTTGAAGACCTCCATAGTTCTGAATATCGAAAATGTACGTAGATATTAATTTACAATGCTAAATAATTATTATTGACCAACAGTATTGTAATTTACTTCAATACTTGTGATATTATTACTTTTATAATACAAGTGCTTGGAAAATATGCATCATTGGCTAAGATTTGGCGGACAAGTTGAAACATAGAAATTTTCCTAGCGTAATTCGTTCACAGTTTTGATGTTGTGATCCTTACTTTAAATGTGAATGCGGAGAGTTTTCCTGCTGGCCTAAGGACTCAATGTACGTATAAATGGATTTGGATCCATTGAATAAAGCACGCTATAAACTGATAACTTATTTGAAATCTCAAGTTTATTTCCATTTAGTATGCGAAGTACCTGAAAGAACGATGCCCCTGATGATTTCAGTGCTCACTATTTCAATCATTAAGATGGCTTCATCTAACCAGAAATATTTTCATGGTGATATCTGTATAAATAAGTGTATACATGTGTATGATGTTATGAAAATGGATGTTGTAGAGTATGTTTACTATTGAATTTGTAATAGTAAAATTGTGCGGTCTGTATTATATAGGTAGTTGTATGAGATATAGATATATAGTGCTACTTGAAAATGTAGTGTAAGCACTCGAGTTACATTTTCATGACCACTTTATGACAATAGCTAGTACCTACCAAATGTGTTCGTTCTTTCTTCAAAATCTTAAGTATACTAACTAACACATTCATTTTCATTTTACAGGACATTTTATTATTTACTATATAATATGGATATAATACTACTGTATATTAAGATTACATTGTTGTTGAAATATTAGAGGTTAAATTACTACTACTATTACGATTATTTTTATTATATTTTTTAGTTTATGTATTTAAACTATCAGTTGATATTTTAATAAAATCATAACTACTTTAAAAATAATATTTAGGAATATAAAATAGGATATATGATCTTACGCCATTTAATTGCATAAAAAATTGAGTTTTCTTACGGTTACGGTTACGATTTCTTTCTTTAATTGATTTACCCTAGATAAAAAACAGAAAAAAAATTGAATTGTACAAAACTCTATGGCTTGGTAGCACCATTTCACTAACCTGGAGATAGCACTAGTCTTAAGAAATTTCACTTGGAAATTGTATTGAACTTACTTTGGTTAGTGATTACTCAATGTAGAGTATATTCAGAGGTTATCCGCAAATACGTCCCTTATACCTTAATATCTAGGTCCTCTGTAGCCTCTTTTTGGAAAATTCCATTGCCTGAACACAAAGATATGCCTTTCAGAACAATAAGCTCAGTTCTGCCTTAAAACTGTTGTGGTAACAATTGCAACACAACTGAGAAGTTACTAATATTATTACACTTGAAATATATATGCCAGAGTATATTTATTTTAGTTTTAAGTATGTAACTCTAGGAAATAATGACCACGCCAAACAAAACTGTTATAGGCGTTCATAGAAACATTGAAGTAGTCCATTTCTAGTTGCCCACCAGTCATCACAATAACTCAAAAACTAAAAGAGATAATGAATTGAAATAATTTTGGCGACGTATTTAAATACAAAAGTAAATTTTAGTTCGTAAATGAGCAAAATCGGTCCATTGGGTCCAATGGGTCCTCGACCCAAATTTAAACTATAAAAGATAGAATAAAAATTCAAAAATGTTCAATATTTTGAAACAAACAACTTTTCTTTGAATAATTTTTTCGTAAAAAGTAAGGATTCGCCATAATTTAAGCTCAAATCTAGCTTATTATCACATATTGGTAATTACATATTATTAAACAAGTATATATAACTTTATAGGCTGAATATTTATAATATTTTATGATTTGCTATTAAAAATAGTTCAAAACTTTATATTCAATCATATGTCGAGTATAAAAACAATTAACTCTGTTAGTTATATTCACTTGTTTTTTGTGCAAAATAATCTTGTTAATATCCCGCGTCTAGGGGTCTATTAAGGGTTAATAAATGATTTAAGCATGTGACGTTTGTTTAAAGGTTGCTATGATTACCAAAAATGTCATAAAATTACTGATTATATATTTACCTTAAAATTTGTATGTAAAATAGTTTTCTAAACAGGTTTGAATTTCAATTTTTCAATACAGATATTGTGTCTAAATACTGGTATATGCTAATGCATGCAATCATATGATTGTATTTATTCAAAATGGTCGGTTTATATCATGATTAACGAAGCAATGGTCCTTTCCTTTTGTTTCCTAAGCATTGTGTTGATTAGATACTTTTTATTATAAGTAAATTATCAGTTTTTGATGTCACCCCATTTTTAGTAAACATATTTTTATTCCACAGAGACTTGGTAGTATTCGCGGTGAAGATATTACATATTTATTGGGTATGCCGTTGGTTGGTGGTTTACCATATTTTCCACAAAACTTTACACGACAAGATATGGGAGTAGCTGAAGCTGTTTTAAATTTTTTTACAAATTTTGCGAAAACTGGCGATCCAAATGAACCACGTGAACATAAAAACGATTATGGAACTGTGAAAGAGAAGACACGGTATCGTGATTTAGTATGGGAAACTTATGAAACGGGTAGTCAACAATATCTTAGTATAGGTAAGTAAATAAATCTTTATTTATTAATTATTTTCATTCAAAAGTGTTTATCCAAGATTTTGTATGCTCGAAATATAGAGGAATCTAGACAAATGGGCCCTCAATAATTGAGAAACCTATATTATTTTTAATCAAATTGTGAACCCTTTCATTTCAATAACATGTACAAGTACAACTTTAACTGACTATGGCAGGTCACTACACGTTTGCTTACACAAGCGGCACAATCTAACTCTTTCTAAAACTGATTGAATATCTTTAAGAAACACATAATCTAAGTTTCTTGAGAATCCAGATATCCAAGTTCACTGTCATTACATTTTCTTAATTAGAATTCACGCCTTTTGATAATCATATTAAAGTTACGATGTGATAAATGCCAATAAATGATTCTATATATTAGTCTTAAGTAAAACTTCAAATATAAAATAGTATGATTTACAAATCAGGTTCATCTGTTAAGGTTCAAGATTTCCGAGACTGGAGTTTTTGTTGTAATTAATGCATAATTTTTGTTGTAATATTTATAAAAACTGAAGATAATACTACAGGTATTAAAAGTTTGGCCAAGGGTTAATTTGTTTCTTTCTATTTTGCAAATTGTGCTAAAGCAGATCAATCTGAAATTTCAAACTACCATAGGTTATTTTTATTGTTGCCTTATAAAAATTGTAAAAAAACTCAAGACGTATATCAAATTCCAAATAACAATTATTTCGTAATGTTAAAATACATTTTTCCTATGAATTTCATTATTATTTACTTTCTTAATTATAAAATAAAAATTATGATATTAAAATAATAAAGTTATTTCAGTTAAAACAGCAAATGAATTTTAAAAGTAAATATTTATTTAAGGAATTTATATTCTTTTCAAAAATAGGATACAGAAAATACATAACATGAATAAAATTATAAAATGTATAAATGTATGATTATTGAATAAAGGAAATTAGAAAGTAAAATATCGATTAATCACCGTTTTTATAATATAAGTAAGGAAAATATACTTAAAATTATTACAGGTGTATTAGATGTACCAATCATACTTTACAAAATTTGGAAAAATAAAAATTTATCGCGTTTTTTCACTAAAGTTTGGA
The DNA here is from genome assembly GCA_020423425.1 of Chrysopa pallens. Classification (NCBI taxonomy): domain Eukaryota; kingdom Metazoa; phylum Arthropoda; class Insecta; order Neuroptera; family Chrysopidae; genus Chrysopa; species Chrysopa pallens. Next base: position 112,119,675 of record CM035591.1, read on the forward strand.
AAAATTACCATTTTAAAGTATGTTTACTTAACGTGAATTTTTAAGTGAACCTCTAAATATTCAAAATAAAATATTAAAATATTTTAAAATATTTTATTACTTTTTAGCCTATGCAAAAGAAATTAAATTATTTTTAGATTTATTTTATTTGAATTAAAATATTAAGAAAAATCATATATTGAGTGTGATTTTTACCCCCAAAGCGGAATAACTCAATATAGATTATAATATTCTCAATTCGAATTTCTACTCGAAAATGGTCTATCGTGCAGACTGTTTAACAAAAACTTATTTCCTAAAAATAAGAAAAATATGTTTTATGTTTTGTTGATATATTTGAATATATTGTAATGAAAGATACAATAATAATTGTAAAATAAAAATGTAATGTTTATTAGCTGCAATTATGGCAAATCTAAACAGTTTACGAAAAACTGATTAAGACAAAAATAATTTATTTTTAGAAAACGTACATTTTAGTACTTCTACCTCTTATTAATAGTTGGGTCATAGATCCATTGGACCCAAACGATCAAGTTTGATCATTCATGGTTTAATACGTCTAGAATACGTCATAAAAATTTCGGCTTAATATCTATTTCCGTTTTTAAGATTTATTATCATGTATTTCATATATGCCAAGTATACAAATTTTTATGTAAAACCATAAAAAGCTGTTGCATCTTGTATTTTGGAATGTAATAAATTTGTAATACAAGTTTTATTCAAAACTAAGGTGCTATTTGAGAGGAAAAAGAATATAGATGGAGAGAAGATGCCAAGCATAAAGTTATAAATAATAATTTACGTTCAACATTATAATCTACACCATCACTGTCAGCGTTTAATTTTCTTAAAAAAAAATAAAATAAAATAAAATATATATAAAAAATATTAACGAATGGAAAAATAAGAATTCCTTTCTTCTTGATCATCAATCTTAATGTTATTAATATTACAATTTTAATGTTTATCCAATGTACAATGTACTTTTATATCTTGAAGTTTAAAAAACCTAGACGTGTTCAGTTCCAAAATATATCATTTGTCGTGAGAATAACGAAGATTTACAAACAATATGATCAATAATTTTCCAACGAAGATGAATCTTCATCTGCCAATGAACACCATTGGTCGCTCATTTGAACTTAATTAGTGTATCTTGAGTCTTATTAAGTCCAAAAAAGGTTAATTTTGTAGAAATGATGTTTTTGTTTTATTTTGAAGCGTTTTTATGATCCTATATGAACCCTTAGAAAACCAGCATAATGTTCAAATTTATGGCTGTTTAAGATAAGTAAAGTCAAAAAAATCCAAAAATAACATTTATGTTGACTAGTTTTAGAGATACCACATGACATACATCCGAGAAATCGGTCTCTGAATCGTTATAAGGGCGATCTCCGACATCTCATCTGGCCATCATACTTTTAATGAATATAGTTTTTTCGATATCGGATACAAAACAGTTTTCGATTTGTTCAAACCTACTTCCTAAACAATTGTAAAAAAAAAATTTCAAATATTATTAGGTTTGATCCGCAGATTTCAAAAATAAAATTTATTTAACGATTTAGTTCATGATTTTTCAGATATGGTCGGAAAACCAATCCAGAACTCGATTTCTTGGATATATTTCATACAATATCTCGAAAACTAGTCGACCGTCCGTAAAATAACTATTATTTTTGAATCATAACACCTAAATTACTCTAGAAAACCAATTAACAGTGAGCATTGTTTTTTTTTTTAACAACGAAAACTTAACATTTCACTAAACGACCATTTTTTGCTTATAAACTTTATTATACGCTGAAAACGACTTATTTGTAACCCATAACACTAGGTTCCTTTAACAATGAACATTGGATGCATCAAAGAAAATTTACTAATCATATTTGCTTGGGTTTTGTTAATTTTTTTAAATAATTATGTCATGTGATTATTATTTTCAAAGTTAATTTTCACTAAAATATCTTAAATAGTAATTTTTTGTTAAGTGTTAAGAATTTACTTTTAAATAAAATACTTTCACAAAAAAAAAAAAAAAATGGAAGGAAATATCTTTATCAAAGTACTTTTTACTACACTTTCTGTATGTCAAAAAGGGTATATAATTTGTTTACAATTTTAAAAGGAAAATTATTATTAAAATGTAGTAGGTATTTCCACTCTTTGTGTTGTTTATGTGTGCTTTTTACTACCAGTTTTTCTATAAAACCTTTAATTATAAAACTGACAAAAAAATTCTTTTTTAGGAATTTAATACTTATAGAAAATTTAAAAATTTTAGTCAGAATATAAAAATGCTTTTACACTCTTCAACTCATCTAATTATAAATATATTGAATACTAAAAGACTTGTCTAGCAATTAAAAGTAAAATCATTTTGTTCTCTTTTATTTTCATTATGGTGATTAAATATAATTCAGTTTATCCGTGGCCCTGAAATTAACTAAATTACTAGACAAAACAAAAACGACTTTATTTAACTACATATAGAAGAAAGTATTATAATTCTGTCAAAATTCACTCTGGAATTTTTCCTGGTAATATGTGTTGTCTTCAGTATCTGTGTGTGTTGGTGTGTTTGTTTGGGTGTGTGCATGTGTTTGACTACGACATCGTCTTACCCAACTTCCCCAAACTTGGAACTTCATGTTACCTCTTGTTGTGTCTCGAAGCTTTTGGTTAAAATCGGAAAATCGTTTCAACTTTATCCGTGTGATTTTTCGGTCTTATAAGGAGATGTTTTTAATTATATTCATATTAAACTGTACACAAAGACTGTACTTGAAAAGACTGTACGCAAAAAGTAGGTTCCATAATTGTAAAACATGGAACAATAGACTTTCATTTGTCGCATCGCAGTAGAATTTTTATATTAAATACTTTACTTTTGCGTAATATTTGTCATACTTATAATTTAAATATCTTTTTTAAAGTAAAGTTCGTTTACTTGTAATGCCAAACTTGAGAACGATAGGATGGATTTTGATGAATTTCTTTTCTAAATTGTAATAGTTCTGAAAACGTGTATATACAATGAAAAATTGTCAAAATTGAATGAAAAATTTCGAAAATTTAACTGCTTTTTTCTATAAGATTTTTGAATAAATCAATATTAACTCCGTCATTGAACCCAGGATTAAACAAGGCATATGTGTAATATTTTTTTAGTTCCTTTCCTTAGTAGTTTTGCTTACATTGAAAAACATATCGATTCGAAAATTTATCGAGAAAGCTCCTCAAACAAAGCTTTGGAACTCAAAAATTTGCATATTGAGCTACGCTTGCATTTGAATTCAACAAAATCAATTTGTTTAATCTAGATGAAGTGCTGACCACACTATCCTATATGTGCCGTGGTTTCGTAACTATGTATCGCTGCAGTGCTCTGATTACTAGGAGATATCTAACTTGAAGATAATCTCATAAGTCGTAAGTCAAGTTGAATGTCTGTGCCTTGCTCTCCTGTATCCCAATGCCATGAATGTTAAATAGCTAAAACGAACCATCTATCTTTATCAGAACTGAAGATATATGGATACAACATTATCACAACATCGCGTTTGAGTATAGCTTAAGAAAGGCAAAACAAAGATATATTCCAATGTTTGGTGCATCATTTGGACTTAATACCTATCAATTAAAAATAAAAATATACAAATCTGCTAGATACAACAACCAAGCGGACTCGGAAGAGTTTTCATCAATTTTTTTAATATTATATAATTATCCAAAGTACCTATACGTTTACTAATTACCTCCGCCTTGAATTATTTCGTGCTTTTATTCTATAGAATGACAAAAAAATAAACATCAAATATTTAAACTTTTCACACGTATCTTATTTTGAAGGAAAATTCATATTCTCAGGGGCAAATTTAATAATATGTTGTAATTTATACATAAAAATGGTTCATATATATGTAAATATGCGTAGATGACATACAATAATAATTTAAAATGCGCTTGATATTATACTTTTCTATATATAAAATACTGTAAATGTATAAAAAAATAAAAAATAAAAAGTCCTTGTAATTTTATGATATAAAACGAAAATAAAGTAGTTAAAAACTGAAATATTTTTAAGGACAAATATCGTTTTATATAGTACATGCGTATAATTCTATACACATAAAATTGAATTTTGTTATAAACATACAGGATAGCTACATAATAATTAAACAGCTTATTTTCAGGCTAACTTCAGCCTATTAATGATAGTATTGAAAATAATTGGCTTTCACCATAAATTATTACAAAAGATAATGCAATTGAACACACTATTTTTTATTAAAACTATTTTATTTATGAGAAAATGAATAATGCGATTTTAATTGTTCATCAATCAAAAGCGGACTTTGGCAGATAACGAAAAAAAACACTAATGTTTCAATGCTCATTATTAGGTTCTCCTAAAATTTTTTCATTTCTTTCTTTTGATATTTTATCTAGACATAGTATCCGATTGTTAATGTACGATTTAGGCCACCAAAGTTTTTGAAACATCAAGGATTATATCCATGTATACGGAAGAAATGAGCTATTTTATTTCATAACAAATTTACTATGAAAACATCATCTATTCTTCATTCTTTGTAGTCCTCCAGCAGGACTCTAGGTGAAATATCTAGATATCACAGTAATTTCACCCCCCCTGCCACTCCGCCAAAATAGATATGCAATACTTTACCGCAAAAAATAGAATTGTTTTTCGTAAACACCTAGAACAATTACGCCAGTTTAGTAAATATGGAAGTTCTTTCCAAGCAAAAAAGCGGGCAAACTTTTACGGAAAAACAAATAATTTTCGTCTTAAAAATATAAGAAAATATAGGAAATGAAAGCGTCTCTAAATACTGCAATTAGAATACCAGTTTGAAAACTTCATCTTTAGGAACTTTAGGCAAATTCTAATAAATAACAGACAGAATAAATTAAAAAGAATTACTTCTCTAATCTTTTGGATATTTTTAAGTTCATGTGTGTTTTATAACCGAATTCTCTGCTGGAAAATTCTAGTTAATGTCTTAATGTTTTATAATTAACCTTCAAAAAAAGAATATTCAACATCAATAATTTTCTATAAACTGGACAAATTTTCAGTTCAAGGCATCATTAATTTAAAAAAAAAAATCACTTTTATAATTGTTAATTTTTATTTAGTTTTTTTTGCACTTATTTTGGATCCGATTTCTTTATTTTTCGTGTGTGTTCTTTTTAGTTCAGTTGCGGAATCCTTGTACTACGTAGATGACATGAATTATATAGAAAAGAAACAAGGATAGAGAAAAATCTAACACACAAATAGAATTACAAGTCGACGAGTACATTTATATTTTACAATTTTCGTTTTTTATGTACATGTATATATATATATATATATCTATTTTTTTTTCACCGTTGTTGTGTTATAACGGCTATGGTGGTGATGGTAAATGTAATTTGATTTAAGAAGAATAGTGTTTTCTTGCAGAAAAATAAAATTGGCTTTGGCACTGCTTATAACAAGAGTTTGTCAAATAATTACAGAAGATTTTAATTTCCTGAGATAAATTATAAAATTATATAAAATTGGTAGTAATGATTAATGTGATCCGGTTTTTTTTTTCCGGTAACAATGCATTTGTTTTAAGAAAAAAAACAAAATAAGAGGCATCCCATCTGTTTCTCAGACATACATGTCATAATAAAGGCCACTCATATCATTTATTTAAATCATTATTTATTAAACCTATATATTAATTTCATAATGTTGAAGAAGGATAATATTTTATGAAGACCAAAATTTAGTTGATAATGCATTATCGTGAGCCCCCACGGACGTAACGTAATTACGGATCTCAACCGGTCATCAAAGTTAAACAACAAAACACAGTCAGAACATGGATGGGTGAACATCTTGGATTGCTGTGTACTGTTGTATCGATTGAATATCAACAACACAGAAGTCAGTGTACTTTAGTAGTTGAAAAAGTGACTTCAAATAAAATAAAAATAAAAATGCGTCATCGTTTTTTCGTGAAATTTTTGATCTACAATTGATGAAAATATATATGCGTATTCATGCATACGAATATATATGAGTAAATGTATATATACCGTCAATAACTCATTTTTGGGAATCCTGAATTTTTTTAATATTTGAGTAACATTTCAGGAAAATGCAAAAATTGTTTTAAAATTTGACTAAAAATTTAACCTTGACGAACATATATGCATATAAACATAAATTTATATCGTAGTCTATAGCATTATAGCTATTTTTGGAACGGCCCAGAATTTTTATAAAATGTGAGGAAGATTTCATGAAAAAACATAATAAAATCTACAATTTGCAGTTTGAATTTATTTAACGGACCAAGGTCACAATTTTGGCAGCCATTTAAAAATTATACTAAAAATAACATCGTGACGAAACTACTTAATATCTTCGGAGAAAATTTGGCTTGAAATTTCGCATTAGCATGAACCACTTAAATGTTCAGTTCAATCAACATCTATCCTCAACATCTATCTAAAATGTTCGGAATCTAGTTTTTACATATTTATGTTAGAAAGGATGTCTGTCAATTCTGGAGTAAGAAAACTGAGACTATGGTTATCAAAATTTTCGCAAATGAAATTTTTTTACTTGGCTTACTCTAGTAGTAGTTTTAAATAACTCTAAATTATTGTAAAAAAGAAGAAATAAATTCCACAGAATTTTAATACATGATCCTTATAAGCTATTTTTGCTTTTAAGGCTTTTGCCATTACAATCTTTATTTTTGTTTGTTTCCATACATCTACGGCTTGATTAAACGAATATAAAATTATACTCCAAAGGTTTCATAAAACTGAATTATTAAATACATGTTTATCAATTATTACAAAATCGTTATACTTATGACGTCCCTAACTTTTGCCCAGGGAGATTTCATCATTTTGATCTTATAGTTTTTTTATTTTTGAATTATGGTATAGCTTCCCATTTTAATGTGAAATACAGAAAGTTTACTATTAGTCAAATACCCTATTGTCACACCATTTAAGTCCAACTTTAATGTGCCGATTAATATTATTACCAAAATTTACTAAACACTCTGTAAATAGATTTAGTATACCAGATTTTTCTTCTCTATCTAAACAAAGTTCTTCTTCACTTAAGTGAAATCTCTTTACTTGTAATTTTCATTTATTTACGTGTTTTTTTTTTCTGTTTATATATATTTTTCTATTTTTTGTTTAATAAAACTTTTATATAAATAATTTCACAAATATGATGATATACAATTTTGTAAATATCTATGTTAAAGTTTTAGCAAGGAAACGCGGACCTTACACTGAGTTACTAAGTAACTAATAGAACGGGTATAGTAAAGTTGTTTTTTAAATTATTATTGTTCCATTCTTGTAATATATTTTTTGAATAAGTTTTAAATTAAGTTTTTTGTTTGTTTGTTTTTTTTTTTTAAAGCAGTTAAAAATATGATTATAGTTTTCTAAGTTTATGAATTTTAATATTAAAATCTTAATAGATTTTCTAAGGCTCTTAAAATACAGATTTATATTTCATAATGTATGCCATTTTGATATGACGCAATCTTTTTGTAAAGATAAATGTTATATTTTGTATTAACATTGAAACTTATAGTTTACTTGCAAGGAGCATTCAGATTCTCTAAAATTTTAACCGATTGCGGTAAAGCTAAATAATCATGTTTATGTATTTGACCTATTTGAATGTATGTGTGTATGATTCTTCGCTGACTTATCATCCCTCCTGAATAATAATCGGCTAATATTTGAACCATGATTCATAAGAATTACAAGCTCTCAGAGGTATTCTGATCAGTTTAATGAAAAATTACCTCTCAAAACATCATTTTAAATTAAAATGCACGAGATTTATTCCTTGAAGAAAGGTCATTATTTGAGTATATCAGGAGACTAAGCACAAATTTCAAACGCACAAATTTCAAACAACAAGAATTTTGATATAAAATGAGAACAATCAGTCTATTATCCAAAACTTATACGTGTTAGTGTACAATTATTAAAATATTTAACAATGCTATTCGAAATTTATTTAATTTTTACTGTCATACGTACCCTATATAGTACACACACTTGCACCCCAGTGTATTAACCGAAACATTACGAGTGAAAGAAGTAAGAATAACAACTAACAATGTTCATTGTTTAGTTAGATACTCGGCAATTGGTTCTGTATGTTTGAGCAATTTTTAATGTTGAGTATGACCTAAATATGCAGTTATACAGTCTATACATTTATAAATTCATAAATAATAATACTTAATATATAATGCAAATATTATTAAACTGATACAAATCTAAGCAGTTTATAAAAAAATGTATCAATCAAGAGTTTTTTTTTTTTCAAAGAACAAAAATTTGTTCTTTAATGTTTCGTCTTTCATTTTTTCTGTTTTAAAAGTTTGGTTATGGATCTATTGGACTCAATAAACTCATTTTGCTTATTCACATGCTAAAACTCTTTGAGTTATCGTGAAGACGGACAGATAGACCTACGAACATGCGGAAATATGCTAATCTGGTGATTCAATAAACAGTTATACCAAAAATACAAATAATTTTCAATGATTTATACAAAAATGGACAATTTATTCTAGTTCTTATGTTGAAAATTGGAATAAATATGTAACGATAATATTTATTCAATGTAAAATAATCCAATGTGAATACCATTCCGAAACCGATATTCAAAGCGAAAGAAAATCACAGTCTATGCGTGTATGGGTGACATTCTGGGAATGTTGTGTTTGGTGTTTTAAGTAGAAACTATAGTCACTAATGACACACAAGCTAGGTAATAGTACATCCACAAAGACTTTTCGAACTATTTACAATTTGCATGAATAGGTAGTTTACATTTAAATTTTTGTTTCGTATAGATACCATAAAGTTTGACATTATAGAAAATATTTGTTTTTCATTTTTTTTTTTTAATTCTTACCAAATTTGGAACTGTTTGTATTAGAATTAAATAGTATAATACAATGTCTGCCTTTGATCGCCACCACCTAAACCGATGAATAATTTTTCTACTGGTTAATTTATTACCAAATTAACCGAAAAAAAATTGCCAAAAAATGATTGAAATAAAAAAACATAAATAAACAACAATAGTCATATGTTGAAATTATTTTCCAAATTTACATAAAAAAAGAGAATATGTATATATGTATATATTTTATGTCTTCCTCCGTTTTAAATTAATTTATTTTTATTATCTAATGAGATTCTGTTCTCTTGTTTTTGTTTTTATTTTTTTTTAGAAAAAGAAAGTAATATGCATAATTTCTTTACCTTAAACAATTTGTTACTCTCTAGATAATATTTTTTTATTTCAACGCAATAAATCATCATACAATGTGGTAGGTAGAGACAAGAGAGCAGAGATATAAATTCTATGTAATTTCACATTTTGTTCTATAAAATAATTGTACAACATTCTACATAAAATTTGATTCGAGTTAACTGAAAACTTAACCAGAAAGAAGGATTTTAATTATACCTAAAAGTAAGCAATCAAATGGATGAGCAATAAAATTTGGGATAAAAAAAAATTGTATTAAAAAATATTCCTTCTTCAAATAATCCTTATGCTGAAGTACAGGCTCATCATTTGAGTAGAAATTGACCAGGTCTGTAGAGCCGCTGATTTTTTAAGCACCTTATTATATTTATAAAGGCTAAGGTAACCTCTTTCATGTATAGTATCACTACGCCATTGGGAAAGCCATTGGTTTAATAGCTTAACCAGTATAAATTAACATTTTAATAGTTTAATGTATTAATCGCATTTGAATTTCTTTCTATAAACTTTTGTAGATTTATTAGAAGTCCATATCGTTTAATTGATTTCTTAATCTGCTAAGGCTATTTTGAATTAAAATGATTTATATACGGGCTATCAGTATATGAATTCATTTTAATTCATTTCATGATATTTTCTATCAAACATTTAGGACTTGGCTGTCTTACAAACCATATTTTTTTTTAGGGAAAGACACTTAATGGGTATAAAATAAGGTACTAGTTATACTTTAAAATGTTAAGCAAATACACTAATCAACGGGATTTTTAGAATTTGTATTACATAATGAATAAAAATATTGTTTAGTTTTTTCATTGTCCTGTAAACTTTCCAAAATTACAGGTTAACCAATCAGGCTGACGATTTATTATAATAATACTTTTCCCCATCATATAAACTTCAGAAGAAAGCAATGGGGGATCATAATTTTTCATTTTTCTGAGAGAAAAATGAAAACTTAATCTATATTTTTAATGATTTTTTTGGGGGATATTAATTTTCTTCAAAACGGGAAAGAAAAAAAATTACATTTTAGATTACGTTTATTGTAGATTTAGTCTCTTTGGTCCTTGTTTCACTTTGTACGGAAAAATTTAATGATAATTTGAATGTTGAGAAGCTTGTATTATTTCTGGAAAATATTTGCATTCATGCAATATATCTTAAAATTTCATTTGGTGTTAGTTATCTATGTACGTAAAATACCAAGAAATATAATATATATTGTATTATACATTGTCTATATTATACATGTATATTTTTGAATCCTACTCCACTTAATTTCAAACATTAACAAAAAAAAGTTCAGGAATTTATTTAGTAATTTTTCATATAGCGGAATACAAGGTTTTGAACATAATTGTTGTTTTAAATAAAATAGCAAACTCCTCTACGATATATACTTGCACGAATATGGCAAGTATAAATATCAACCTTTAATTATTATAACAAATAAGCGAAGTAATGCTACATTAAAAAAAAAAAAAAACTTAAACTGAAATATTTATTACTCTAATATATGTTGTTAATATTAACTTCGGCTTATAGACTGGGAGATGCTGTCTGGGGATTTATTGTTTATATCTACCTGACCATTGGTAAATGCTGGGCTACGAAAACATCCTTAAAAATAAGGGTGTTCATTACCACAGTAAAATTCTCAAAATTTAGCAATTAATTAGTGGAAAAATAATTTTCGATATGAGTTAAAATTTGACGCAATTTATAAAGAAAACCGTTCGACTTTTACTGACTTTGAAAACGTTCAAAGGGATAAATATATTTTAAGAAAACACATAAAATGTTCAGTGTTAATATACAAAATTTGACCAAAGGTTTAATAAATTCTTGAAAATAGGCCAAAAACGGTACCACTTGATCTATATATTTACCGCTATCTACTATCTTTCGTTAAGAGAACTAAAAAATCAAAAATTAATTCCAAAAATAAATCCGACTTAAAAACATTGAACCAACTAAACGAATACAAAATTATAAGTGAGCTTACAATATTGAAAAAATGTCTGCATCACCCTAGCTAAAATATTTTTGCATTGGGGTTGATATTTTGCATAGCTATTATATACACATATTGTCCATGTTATGCAACAATATTAACCACTGACAAATATTTATGTAAATAGATAAAATATTATTTATCGTTTTATTTTCTTTTATGTAAAATAAGCTTATTACATATTCTAGTGACGTAAAAGTTCAAATCTAATAGACTGGTAGCTCGGAATCATATAAATACACTTTTTTGCTAAATTTTTATATGACTCAGTTTGATTTGATTAATTTGTGTAGAAGTTTTTCTGAAATGTGGTTCTGAAATGTGGACCAATTGTTTTCGGTGCATGTAAAGGTTGTACGATAACCTGAAAATTATTACAAATAGTAATTTTGAAGTTGTCGGACAAAGAAAATTCTGTTCTGTCACAGGTTGGAGAATGGATTTTCCCACTTTTCGGAGGGAAAAAAGTTGTAACTCAAACGATAATAGCGCCATATATAAATATTTTAATAGTGTATTTATTAATGATTTGGTATGAGGGGCATTGGGACTATAAATTGTGAATTAATATTGTAAATTCATTAATTTTATGCATTTTTTTTATTGATTATACGTTCTTATTCATTTTTTTTATTTTTTCAATGAATTTCTGTTTCTTTAGCAAAGAGTTTATTTTAGTAAAAATGTATGATAAAATTCTTAAATAGTACAATTGCAATACTTTACAAAATCTATTTAATTGTAAATGTGTAAAATATAAAATTGATGATCGCGTCTGTAATAAATTTACTTTTAAGATTCACTACTGGAAAAAATAAAATTTGTTTTCTTTTTAAATTCCTTATTGGTTTTCAGTAATTATAATTTTTGACATCAATTTGATGTTTGCAATCTACCGGTCGGGTCCCGTAAGGGCCAACTTTATGTTTTTTACATTTCCTATTTGAAATTAAAAAATTATAGTCTTCATAAGTTTGAATTCTCTAGCCGTAATGATTCTGAGGAGATGTTACTCGTCGCTAATTTGGTGACTGCTTTCACCAAAATTTATTCGAGATATCCGAGAGTTCTCTTTAATTATACTCAAAAAAATTAATTTTGGTGCTTCGAATCCACCTATTCGAGTATAATTCATCCAAATCCATGCCGTTGTTAAATAGTTATGAAGGAACAAGATCATGCAAACACACACAAATACATGTAACAAGGACGAAAAACTACTTTTTTGATTACACTGTAGTCGGGTATAATATATTCGGGAATAATTCAAGGACTAGTGAAAATTTTCATGAAATTTTGTAGTTTTAACTAGCCAATATACGTCCTTAACTTATGTCGCAAAAAATTTCTCTGAAATAAAAATTACGGTGGTTATTCTGGTAAATAATCTACAACAAAGTATTGCTATAGCTTTTCTACAAAAGAAGTAATAGTTTTATTTAAATTTACGATACAAAATTTCAAAAACTCTTTTTGTTACACGCTGCGTTAAAAAAAAACTCTTAAAAATAAATAAATCAGAGCAATATTATAAAGTTCTAAATATATTTTTTTATTTATATTTTAATAAATTATAAAACTATCCTCATAAAATAATATCGTTACAATTCATAACACTATCCTTAATTTCTTAATGATTATTTACAAACACTTGTAAAGTTTCACTATAATGAATCTAATTGATGAATTGAATCTTTTAATTCAATTTTTTGTACTTGATCATTGAATGTCACATTTGATTTTTTACGTTCTCGCATACCACTATTTACTCGCAATGTATCGCCATCGGAATTAGATGATCCAATTAAATTATCATTGATAATGACTGATAATCGTGGATTTCTGAATTAGACAATTATAATAATCAATTATTCATCAAAATATTTATATTCACGTTTCAATCGAGCAAAATCGCGTTTAAAATTTACTGAATGTTTGTCCAATTAAGTTATAAAACTCATTGATAACTTGTTTACACAATTTATTTTTATTTTGATGCATTACATTGGCGGGCGATTCCACGCCCGCTAGAGAATTAAATACAAGAATCGATAGACAAATTTTACGAAAACAATTTTAAAAAGTCGTAGTCGATATCGTCAAATACTTTTATTATTCAATTGTGGCATGTAAACTAGATAAAATAGATGTTTTATATAAAATTGACAGTAGAAAATAAAATATTTTAAATGGTGTTTTATATGAAATTGATGAAGTAGATGACGACACCATGAATGGTAAAAATGTTTTTTTTTTTCGTATAATTCAACTAATATTTAATTATTTATACGACGAAAAATTTAGCAAGCAATTGTCTTTTCAGAAAATTTTTATTGCAGTATTTAATAATTAGTAAAGTAAAAATTGTCTTGTACGCGGATGAATATTTGCTTTTGTTTATAAGGAAATACTTACGTAATATTTTCATCATAGTCCTCTTTATCATGTGGTTTTGTTGTTAAAACTAAATTGTTACTTTGACTGTTAGTACTACACATAAAAATAAAAAACAAATTAGAAAAAAATTTTTTTAATGGATAAATGAGAGATGTTTCTGAGGTAAAAGTGTAAAGAATTACTATGTTAGTTTGTGGAATTTGACACAATGATTATTACTCTATAAAAATAAATTTAAAATTGCTTAGAAATAAAAATTTTTGAAAAAAAAAAATACCACCTACAAAAAACAAACTGATCTAAGAAATTAAAAATACATTTTTGTATTATTTATTTAAATTATTACATCTTTAAAACCATGTGTGGATTAATGAGAAAATATAATAAAATGCGGCCATGTTTATTTTAATAGAGTCAAATGATTTAACAACAATCAGTTAAAAATGCTCTGAACGAAACGAAAAAAATGTAAAACTTACCGCTTTATCAGAATGAAAAAAACTGATCCAATTATATAGCATACAAATACAATCGATAAAATGATAACAGCAATTAAAAGACCTTGAGATTGACCCTCTTTAATAATAATAGAAGTAACATTGTTTGAATGTGGCTCTACACTGTCGACAGTCCAATCAACACCCTCGAATTCTATATCTTTTAATTTTCTGTAAAAAAAGTAGTCAAAGTTAGTTTTACAAAATAAAGTAACGGTATATTTTTTAAAATCAATTTTTTTAACTGCAAATCATTTTCCCTGTAGAAGAGACCGTTAACGAAATATAAGCAAAAAACAATTTTTTGAAGTGATAACTTTCTTAGCCGCGTTAAGCACTTTTTGGTAGGAAAAAATCTTATAGGTTTGCGATGCTCATGATAGTCGCAAGCTGTATGCTACATTCGTTTGATGCTTGCTGAATGGGTAAAATCTTGTGCGTTCGTGACACCGACATTATTATAGCAGCATATTTGTAGCTTTACAGTTAACGTATTGCATAATTGTTGGTCAGAGATAACTTTAATTTAAAAATTATGAAATTTTTAGTTCTAAGTTTTACTTTTATCGTCAGACACTATATTTTAATACCGTAAAACTTCCAATATTTTTTTTTTAGAAATTCAATCAATGATTTAATTTATGTATGGCTCCATATTACTGTAGCACCACTCAGAGTTACGAAAATTCGAAGAAAATAAATTAATAAAATGAATAACTATCTGAGAAATAAAATAGAAATACATACTTAACAAAACCGTCAGCAGAAATTACTTCGTTATCTTCATCAAAAGCATATGTATAAATTGTTAATAATGTGTCAATATTATCATCTGTTAAAAATCCAGTAACTGCACGTGATAATTTACTAAGAAATCGTGATGAATCTGTAGTCGCTTCATGTTCTGTAATTTCTGGTATAACAGCGGAAGTTAATTGTCTAACTGACCATTCGGTTTTTTCACTTATTTCCTTCAATATTTCCGATAAATTTTCAATTAGTCCTTTTTCTATTTTCATAACTGATATTTGTTTAATATTTAATAAATGAACCTGAAATGTTATAGTTAGAAAGAGATTTCAAACGTATCATTAACATCGAAAATGAATAAATACCGTGACTGGAAGAGGAGCTGAAGCAAGTCCTTTACCATCTTGATCCACAGCCAATGCTTTTAAGTCGATTTTGACTGATTCGGAAGTTGATAATTTTTTACTAGGATAGATAACACCAGTTTTCTGATGTATTATGAATAATGTGTTATCCGATTCAAATTTATAATTAATTTGACCATTTAATCCAATATCTTGATCGATGGCCTGTCAAAGTAAAGAATCATTATTGTTCTGTAATTGAGATAATCTAAATTGGTATATTTTGCTTTGTCCGTAAATTTAGAAAATGACATTTCTATCGAAATTAATCTTCCAATTAAGACCAATAATACAAAATAATCCATAATAATGAAATAATACTATTTATTATTAATTGCTAAAATCGACAACTATTTGGTTCAAGCACAAAAAAATTTAATACGCGCAACTGACACGTGAGCTGGTATATAAAATCAGTGCAAAACTGAGGATTTAGTAGAATTTCGATGTCAAATGCATTTTTCAATCACTTTCAAACGGTTGATAATACCATGCATTTTATAGTTTGTACAAAATCTAATTTTAGTCCAAAATGAACTTAGCAGGTTAATGAATCAGGCCGACAAGTTTTATTACAAATATTATAAGTTGCGGTAGAATATCCTTAGAAAATTTTTCTAATGTAGCTTGCAAGTTTTCCTCCAGGAAAGTGTCAGAATTCAGAAAGTTGAAAACATCTACGGCATCTATTGAACGATAGCCAATTACTTATATCAGTACATTACCTGATCGGCCCCTCTTAGCTTAACCGGTCACCTATATATGACAATAATTGGTTTATTATTTTAGCATCTTCAAATTGGAAAATAAAGCGGTGCGGAATTTCTTTTGTCATACAATTATGTAGTTTTTGTCTAGAGTAGGAAGTAGAAATCAATGAACTTACATGAACTTGATAAACAAATTGTGGATGAATCATTTCTATTGCTTCCATATTTGGATATCCGACATGTAAAGGAGAAACATCTGTAAATGATGGTGGATGATTATCTGTATTTTCAACGCGAATGTTTATCGTCATTTGCTCAGGTCGATGTAATATTTCATTTGTATAAATCCATTGATAATCTGTGTCCTCTTTATCATCTTGTTGTGCATAATCATAGCTCAAAATATTATTTTGATTCTTTAAATCATTACTAAGAGTAAATCTTTTTATGAAACTTTTACCATACATTGTGCTATTGAATGAGTCTATAGATTTGGTTTCGGTTTCTTCATTGAGGCAGTTCACTTTTAATGTCAATTGAACTTGTATTTCTTCTAAATACATTTTCTCAAATACTTTATCGTTACGATCGATTGCATCTACGTCAATGTTGCCTGTATCTTTATTGACTTTGAACCAATTTCCATTTGGTACGGTACTTTCTACTTCAAATTTGCAACCTTGTGTTTTATCAATAGCGTCTAGTTTAATAAGATTTGATTGAGGTTTGTTTTCCGGAATTGATATAACAGACAATGCATTTTTAGATGTAATCGATTGGTGTTGCACATAAAGTTTTATCTAAAATAATTGATAAAATTTATCTTTTGTCCATACTAGTTTCTATTTAATTGTCCTTAAAATTTATGATACAATTTATATGATATAAAAGCTTGACGAGAGATTAACCTATAAAAGTATTATTTTTTATTCCTGTAAAAACACTGTCCTCCATGTTGATGACGTAATATTGGTATGCAATATTATGAACGCTGGTACATCAGACATTGAGAACAAAAGCTAACCTAACACTTTCCAATTTTTTTTTTTTTATATGATAACTGTTTCGATTGAACTGACAAAGACAACTAATAATTTTTACCAAAGTGACATCACACGTTGGCAATCTAAAATAAAATAAAATTATCGAATTTTTACGACAACAGTGTGATCAATGCCCATTTTTTCAATTATATATAACCTTCCGTTTAAGTAGTTATAATGAGAGAAGGTATTAGTGCCTTCACTCACTTGGCCACTGAGCCAATTTTGTTTTTTTTTAATATGATAACTGTTTTTTTAATATTTAACTGACAAAGACAACAAATAATTTTTACCAAAATGACGTCACACAACAGTGTGATCAATGCCCATGTTTTCAATTATATAAAACCTTCCGTTTAAGTAGTAATAATGCGAGAATGTATTAGTACCTTCACCGACTTGGCCCGGCTCAGTGTAGAAAGAATACTAAATAATCAATGTTGAAATTGAAATTTTTTTATGTATTTATACAAAAAATACACAGCTATAATTCTTTTAATAATAATTATTCTCATTTCGTAAAATGTTATCTTTTGTGTTATACTGCTCATTAAATGCTTTAAAAAATAAAAATAATCTTCGGCAGCTTTATTAATTACCTTGTACGGACTTTTATCTTTACGAATGTTTTCAGCAATTACGTCAAATTCATAAATTCCTTGTTTAATATACTCATTGTTTTTAATAGTAACACTACCAGTATCTTCGTCAATTTCAATAAAGTCAAGCTTGTTATCCGCTAAAAAAACAATAAATTAAATGGAGATTCACTATGGATAGATTCTAGATTTAAATCAAAGTCAGATTCATATTTTTAACTAGAAAGGTGTATGATTTAACATAAGAAATTTCTCAAAATTTATTAAACTAATTTAAGTCAATTATTCTTATAATTTTCTACCCAATAACTTCAATTAAATGTATTTTTTGTAATTACTCAATAATGTTTTTGGACATTTTCTATACAATTTACATGCAAACAATTGAACAAATAATAATATTTTCTAGAATATGAATGTTTTATCACAAATTATAGACACTCATAGCGCATCAATCGACTTAAAAGTCTCTTTTACGTACTAGGCACTGTACGAATACAAAATCTATTCCAAATTCCTTTCATACATCCTCTATAGACACGTCCTCTATTAAATAAAAAACAAAAACACTAATACATACCAGAATAATTAATTTTTGATTTTGGAAAATCAACAGCTTGTTTATTTAATATTTCACCGTTAAAATCAGTTGAAATTATTACACGTTCTTCTAGAGGGTCCAAAAATTGTAACGTCAATTTACAGTCATCAGGCAGTTGATTTACCTTTTCTAACGTTAAAGCAATTGAGGAACCGGTATATACTTCTTTTATACTCAATTTTAATGAAATGTATTTTTCTGAATCCCATACTGTTTTGGGAAGTGGTGTCTTGATTTTTAATTGATATATGTTATCTTTGACATACTTAACATTAAAATTTTCACTATATTCTGTAAATAAATTTTTAATTTAGTGTTTGCAAAGTGATAATTAAAATTTTATATCTCCTTCCATCCTTTAATCCCAAATAGTTCTACTACAGCTTTAGCAGAGAAAACCTTTACCACTTTCAATTACTAAAGTGGAGTTGAGTTTTTGATAGAAACCTCTAAAGGCTCTATAATAAAGATAATCTCTATTGTAATACACGTTAAAAAAAGTACTCAAAAAATAATAATCCAGATGTTATGAAATTTGATATGCCCAATCGTGACACAAAAACATGCCCGATAATTTCTTCTCGGCAAGTTTTTCTCGATCAAGTCCTTCGTTTTCGTTTCAAGATTGAGCAAAATAAATTTCATTACATTAAGATAATAATTTTCTTCGCAAAAAATGAATCGAATTATAAACGATAATACACAAAAATTTAAAATATCAGAACTCTCTTCGATATTTGACGTCAAAATGTTTACAATTTATTTTAGTTTAGAATATCTATGCCAAACTTTTTTTGAAGACTTATTCATTCAACTTTATATCAAACAAAATAATGTGGCGTCCAATTTAAAATTAAGTTCATAGTTTTTGGTTGTAGCACCGAACGGTACAAATTGGTTTAATGTGAATATTTCCAAACTATTAGCTTTTAGAACAGATTATACATAATCACACCAACATTTTACCTAAAATTAAGAAACAATTTACATACCTCCAGTAATCTCAATATTTGCCACCTCTTTGTTTTCTCCGACAATGAATAAATCTTCTACGTCTATTTTGTCTGTATCGTAATATTTTCCTTGGTAAACTGATTTTTCAAATTTTTCAACTGCTGAAGTTAAAACGACTGTACTTCCTGTGTTTTTTCCTTTAATTTCCAATGTTAGTGAAACATATTTTTCGGTTTCCCATACGGAAGAAGGAAGTGGCTTCGTCACCTCTAATTTGAATTTGTTGTCTTTGATATTTTTAACTTGAAAATTACCACTATACTCTGCGAATCAAATGAAAATTCGTTAAACGAAAAATATGAATCAAATTAAAAGTTAATAACTTTTTCAACTTTAAATCAAAAGTTTTTAATCAATTGTCAAGAGATTTAAAATATAGTTTTGATATTTTAACTAACTCTATTTTAACTACCTCTATTGAATTTTCCCGGATAGTTCTTTTACACAGGATCATGAAAATAACAAGATATGCAAAAATCATATTCTCGAATACTCGATAAAATGAAGTGCCGGTTGCATTATAATATGTTGTCCTAATATTTTTCTCTGAATTCTAACTTTTGTTGTTGTCGACTTTTAATTTGGTTTTCTGTCGCAAAAAATGGTTCGTTTCAGGCAAATGTGGTAATTTTAGCAAAGGTAACAGTCATTTGACTAGACAAAATTTACTTACATAACAATAAATATTTAAGGTGTACTTCAAATGAGTATTATTACACTCTTATGAGAGTCGTGGGAGAACGAGTAGGAAAAAATCATTTAGTATACTTACTGCCATTAATACCAATTTCTATGGATTCAACATAGGTTTCTTCAACAACGACTAAATCTTCCAAATCGATATTTTCGCCATCATGATATTTTCCTTCATAGACAAACTTTTCAAATCTTGGTATTGCTGTATCGATAACGCCTTCAGCATCCAAAACAATAGTGGTTCCAGTAAACTCTCCTGCAATTTCTAATATCAATGATACATAATTTTCTGATATCCATACTGTAGACGGTAGTGGCTTCTTGACTTCTAATTCATATTTGTTCTCTTTGGTATGTTTTACAGAGAAATATTCACTATACTCTGTGAAATAAATGAAATTCTTAATTATAATGTAAAAAAAATTGAGAAAACAAATGTTTAAAACAATTCCAGGAAATAATTTTTACATGGAAACGCCGTCTTTAATAAATTTCAGTGATTTTATTGACATACGATTAATTAATTTACTAATTTACTAAAAGGCGAAAATACAAGTAATTTTTTTAAAAATATTTTTTAACCTTGAAAAAATGAGAAATAATATGAGTAAAACAGAGTGGGAAATATTTTACAAAATAGTTGTTAACTCACGTAAACTTTGGAATCAATAAATTTTTAAAATAATTACTCACTGCCAGTTATATCAAGTTTAATAGATTCCACGTAAGTTTCTTTAACAATAACTAATTCTTCTAACTGAATATCATCATTATCAAGATATTTTCCTTCGTATGCATGTTTTTCAAATCGTGGACTTATTTGATTTTCCAATTCTGATGTTAAAACAACTACGGTTCCTTCGTTTTCTCCTTTTATTTCCAATTCTAGAGATATGTATTTTTCGGATTTCCAAACTGTTGATGGGATGGGTGTTTCTACCTCCAATTCATAAGTATTATCTTTGATGTGTTTCAAATTAAAATTTTTACTGTACTCTGCAAATAAAATCTTATTACAGCTAAAATGCACCATAGATTAATATTTTTTGTTTAGAATTAGAAATGAATTCCAGAAAAAAAAATTTGATCTTCCATAAAATTGGGGAATTAATTACAAAACCTTTACACTAACTGAATTCAAACCTGACCAAAAATTAAACAATATTTCTTCGCTAAGTTTTTTCGCCAATAAAAAGTTTATTTCATGAAATAAAAATGACGCATTTCTAAAAGGTCTCCAAAATAAATGAAACTATTGAAGATTTATATCTTATGCAGACAGAAATCATTAGACTTGGAAACATGAATGTACATTATCTAAATCGGATCTTGTACTTACTTCCAGTAATATCAATTTCAATGGATTCCACATATGTTTCTTTAACAATTGCTAAGTCTTCTAAATCAATTTTATCGTTTTCAAGATATTTTCCTTCGTATGCATGTTTTTCAAATCGTGGACTTATTTGATTTTCCAATTCTGATGTTAAAACTACCACGGTTCCAGTATTCTCTCCTTTGATTTCCAATTCAAGAGATACATATTTTTCTGATTTCCAAACTGAGCTTGGAATGGGTGTTTGCACCTCCAATTGATAAATATTATCTTTAATGTGTTTCACATTGAAATTTTTATTGTACTCTGAAAAAAAAATATATTAATTACTAAGATTCTTAACATATAATTATTTTTTGTTTAATATTTCATGTCTCTTCCTCCGCTGAAAAAAAAAACTAGATGTCCATAAAGTTGGGGAATAAATAAACAAAACCTAAAATATTTGTCTCATGGTCAAACTAGTAAAACTTCGTTTAAACAATACCAAAAATTCAATGAAATTTAGTTTCTAAATATTTTCACTAATAAAACGATTACTTCAGGATGTAAAACAGACTTGGTACTTTCTACAAATAATCCAAAATAAATAAACGATTCACTATTAATGTCATGTATAGACAACGATCATTGTAATTAGTAGACTAGTAAGCATTAAGATACTTTATCGAAATCGGAACTTGTACTTACTTCCAGTAATATCAATTTCAATGGATTCCACATATGTTTCTTTAACAATTGCTAAGTCTTCTAAATCAATTTTATCGTTTTCAAGATATTTTCCTTCGTATGCATGTTTTTCAAATCGTGGACTTATTTGATTTTCCAATTCTGATGTTAAAACTACCACGGTTCCAGTATTCTCTCCTTTGATTTCCAATTCAAGAGATACATATTTTTCTGATTTCCAAACTGAGCTTGGAATGGGTGTTTGCACCTCCAATTGATAAATATTATCTTTAATGTGTTTCACATTGAAATTTTTATTGTACTCTGAAAAAAAAATATATTAATTACTAAGATTCTTAACATATAATTATTTTTTGTTTAATATTTCATGTCTCTTCCTCCGCTGAAAAAAAAAAACTAGATGTCCATAAAGTTGGGGAATAAATAAACAAAACCTAAAATATTTGTCTCATGGTCAAACTAGTAAAACTTCGTTTAAACAATACCAAAAATTCAATGAAATTTAGTTTCTAAATATTTTCACTAATAAAACGATTACTTCAGGATGTAAAACAGACTTGGTACTTTCTACAAATAATCCAAAATAAATAAACGATTCACTATTAATGTCATGTATAGACAACGATCATTGTAATTAGTAGACTAGTAAGCATTAAGATACTTTATCGAAATCGGAACTTGTACTTACTTCCAGTAATATCAATTTCAATGGATTCCACATATGTTTCTTTAACAATTGCTAAGTCTTCTAAATCAATTTTATCGTTTTCAAGATATTTTCCTTCGTATGCATGTTTTTCAAATCGTGGACTTATTTGATTTTCCAATTCTGATGTTAAAACTACGACGGTTCCAGTATTCTCTCCTTTGATTTCCAATTCAAGAGATACATATTTTTCAGATTTCCAAACAGAGTTTGGAATGGGTGTTTGCACCTCCAATTGATAAATATTATCTTTAATGTGTTTCACATTGAAATTTTTACTGTACTCTGAAAAAAAAAAAATTTTAATTACTAAGATTCTTAACATATAATTATTTTTTGATTAATATTTCATGTCTCTTCCTCCGCTGAAATAAAAACTAGATGTCCATAAAGTTGGGGAATAAATAAACAAAACCTGAAATATTTGTCTCGTAGTCAAACTAGTAAAACTTCGTTCAAACAATACCAAAAATTCATTGAAATTTAGTTTCTAAATATTTTCACTAATAAAACGATTACTTCAGGATGTAAAACAGACTTGGTACTTTCTACAAATAATCCAAAATAAATAAACGATTCACTATTAATGTCATGTATAGACAACGATCATTGTAATTAGTAGACTAGTAAGCATTAAGATACTTTATCGAAATCGGAACTTGTACTTACTTCCAGTAATATCAATTTCAATGGATTCCACATATGTTTCTTTAACAATTGCTAAGTCTTCTAAATCAATTTTATCGTTTTCAAGATATTTTCCTTCGTATGCATGTTTTTCAAATCGTGGACTTATTTGATTTTCCAATTCTGATGTTAAAACTACTACGGTTCCAGTATTCTCTCCTTTGATTTCCAATTCAAGAGATACATATTTTTCTGATTTCCAAACTGAGTTTGGAATGGGTGTTTGCACCTCTAATTGATAAATATTATCTTTAATGTGTTTCACATTAAAATTTTTACTGTATTCTGAAAAAAAAATATTTTTATAACTAAAATTTTTACCAAAAAATAATTCTTAATTATTTTTTGTTTAATATTTCATGCCTTTCCTCCGCTGAAAAAAAAACTAGATGCCCATAAAGTTGGGGAATATACAGAAACTTACATATTGGTCTCACGCTTAGTCTAGCCTAACTGAGTTCAAACTAGATCAAAAATTTGACTAATCTTTTTTCGCCAATACAAAGTTTTTTTGACGAAGTAAAAAAGGGCTACAAATTTCTAAATATAACCCTTATTAAATAAATATATTAACGGCTTATGTATTATGTAGACAATTGTTATTGAAATAAGTAAATTTGGAAACATGAAACATTATCAAAATTTGTTCATGTACTTACTTCCAGTTATATCAATTTCTATGGATTCCACATATGTTTCTTTAACAATAGCTAATTCTTCCAAGTCAATTTTATCACCTTCTAGATATTTTCCTTCGTATGCATGTTTTTCAAATCGAGGGCTTATTTGATTTTCCAATTCTGATGTTAAAACTACTACAGTTCCTGTGTTTTCTCCTTTAATTTCCAATTCAAGAGATATATATTTTTCTGATTTCCAAACAGAAGATGGTATTGGTGTTCGCACCTCCAATTGATAAATATTGTCTTTGGTGTTTTTCAAATTAAAATTTTCTTTGTACTCTGCAAGTCAAATGTTTTAACAACCAAACAACTAAACATATTCTTGTTTCGAATATTCCTATGGTAACTGAATCATCGTACGTGTCTTAAATTACGAAAAGGCTTCCAAGGTGGAAAATAAACTTGGTCCGCCTGAAGTCGGCGAATAAAAGAACGAGTAACTTTATCTCATATGGAAGCTAGTCAATTTAGATTTTACTCGAAAATTTCCTTGAGAATTTCTTCGTATAATCTTTTCGCGATTACAATATTTTTTCGAGGAAATATTATTATTTGACTTTTTATACAAGTACCTTCTCGAAAATGAAATTCATCATTAAAGATTTTATGATTTTTGTCAAAACTAGTCATTGAAATCAATGGCCTTAGGAATATTACAAAACATTATCGAAATATTTACTCACTGCCACTCATATCAATTTCAATCGATTCCACGTAAGTTTCTTTAACAATAAGTAAATCTTCCAAATCAATTTTATCATTATCCAGATATTTTCCTTCGTACGCATGTTTTTCAAATCGAGGACTTATTGAAATTTCCAATTCTGATGTTAACACTACTACGGTTCCCGTGTTCTCTCCTTTGATTTTCAATTCAAGATATATATATTTTTCTGATTCCCAAACACTAGTTGGAATGGGTGTTTTTACCTCTAATTGATACGTATTATCTTTGATGTTTGTTACTTTAAAATTTTCCTTGTATTCTGCAAGAAAAATATTTTTTAGTCAGCAAATTTTACTCATCCTCGTTCCCAGTAATCGTGGTAACTGAACTGGGCTTAAAGTTTTAAATGGCATTATTTTCTATTTGGAAACATCATTAACTTGTGCACAGACCTTTGGACAAAACTATACAAAGTAGATTTATATTTGATTAAAATGAATTTTACTGTTCAAATATATATTTAAACCTTAACAAAATATACTCACCGCCAGAAATATCAAATTCTATTGATTCCACGTATGTTTCCTTTTTAATAACTAAATTTTCCATCTGTATTTTATCCGATTCAAGGTAAATGCCTTCATATACATGTTTTTCAAATGCCGGAACTGGTAGTGTTTCACCCTCTAATGCTAAAATCACTGATGTGCCCGTGGTCTCGTCTTTTATTTTTAGTTCCAGAGAAATATATGTTTCAGTTTCCCACACGGTAATCGGAAGTTTTTCTTTGACTTCTAATTGATATTTATTCTCCTTCACTTGCTTTATTTTAAAATTTTTGCTATATTCTGAAATTAAAATTATAGTTTAATTTAAAACAGAAATGCTTAAAGCATTGAATGATCTATATTGATTTTTAGGGGTTTGTAATTAAATTAAATTGTTGACTCAACTTGAAAACTTGTTAGCATATTTAGCAAATTAAACTCGGGGATATTAATATAATATAAAAATTTTAAACGCTTAAGAACTACGTTTATTTTAAATAGAAAACTTCAACCACCTACCGCCCTCAATTTTGATTTCAATGCTCTCCACATACGTGTTTTTATCAATTATGAGTTCTTCTAATTCGATTGTATCGGTATCATGATATTTTCCTTCATAAACCAATTTCTCGAACCTTGGAGCTGATGGTACACTACCTTCTTTATCGACTTTAATCAATAGTTTTGCCTCTTGCGTATTCTGGTTACCATACTTATCTTTTTCATCCTAAATCACAATCAGTTCGAATTGTAATAAATCGTAGAAGAAACATCTTAAAATTATTCCTTTAGGTAAATTAAAGAGGATTTAAGAATAGTCTTTCAATAATAAGTTTCTTGAAATAGGAATAAGAAACCGCGATATGTAAGAAACCTATACTATTGATAATTACAATTAATTTTTTTGTTTTAATACAACCCGAAGTTCCGCAGAACCAAGCGGTGCCTGCAAAGAGTTATTTAATACAAAAGGAGAATCAACGTTGATATTAGCACAGTACTATCACTCTAGATAATAAATATTTACTAATTTTCAGACCCTCAATTGATTTGAAACCGAAATAGTAATTTGAAATCATTTGTAACGAATTGATGATTGTTTTTTAATTTTTAACAGGCTGTAACGCCATTTTTGACTCCTTGGGTGTTTCATCAAATAATTTGATTAACGATGTTTAGGTTATACAAATGGCGGAGATATAGTGCATGTAATAAGCTTACTATTTCAATTGGTGATTTTTTATTTTGTGAAATTATAAATATTTGAATTCTTTTATAAATAGCTTTTGACTCATCTTCCAACCGAAGAATATATTCGATTTTTTAAGCTTAAACTTATGGTTAAATTTATTTTAGAATACATTACGAATACTTAGCAGTATGATTTATTATTTTTCTTTTACAAATTAAATTTATTTTCATATATTAATAATACTATATTAATATATCGAATGAAACCTAGTGAACACCGTAAAATATATGATAACATTCGAACAATCTACAAAGATGATATGCTGCCCTCACTTTAATAGATTGTGTTTGTATTTATTTTAAATACGTTCTGTATCTATAAGGTGTCAAATTAAAACCATAATATTTAAATATATTGGACAAAATTTTTATATTAATTGTTCAAATTATTAAATTGTCTCATGTCTGTATTGATGGCTTCACAAAGTTTATTTAAATGAATTAAAAAGATTTCATAATGAGTTAAAACAAACAATTGTTACTGACTCAATACACTTATTAATTTTTTCAATTAAAAACGACATTATCAGAAAGTTTTTAATTTTTCCCTCGAAAACCGTTCAGTGTAAATTCAGTAAATTCAATCTGTTCGGTAAAACGAATCTCCATAAGATTATTTGTAAAATTACAATTGTTTTTATTTTTATTTTTATTTTTAATTTTTTTTTTTATTTCATTAACTTTTAACATTTTTAACATTTTAACATTTTAGTGAATCGGTTTGTTATTTATACAGGTGATTAAGAATGGGATGATGAACGTTCTATTAAATTTGTATTCGTCTCTTACCTTTTTATATAACTAGCAAACATCATTAAATTAATCCAGGTACAATTTATTGACATATTTATAATCTTATGTATGTATTCTATATTTATATTTTTATGTGCTTTTTTTATATTTAATGTAATAGGTTTTTAATTTATAACGATACAATACTAATAATTTACTTAATAATATACTTACAGTTGCATAAATTTTCAAGCTCAAATCATCTTCTAAATTTAAATTAATCTTTGGTCGTAATACTGCTGGTCTATATTTGTAACTGGATATATTATTAGTATCTATATATGAATTTTCACTTATTTCGAAATATTTCTTATCATCAATTTCAAATTTTATTTTACGGTTACTAAAATCGATTTCATTTACAATAATATCATCCAATGTTGTAATATCTATTTTTTTTGGCCATGGCATTGGTAGTACATATTCATATACATCTTTTGTAAATTTTGGTGGATGTGTATTTACGTCTATAAGCGGTTGATTGAATGTCTACAAAAAATTTAAAACAAAAATTAAGTATAAGAGATAGGAGAAATTGGGTATGAATACTACAGCCAATGATATTTACTCCATTTCCGAAATACGGAAATTTTTTAATAAAATAAAATATTCGAAAATAATTAAATAAGCGAAGGAATCGCTTGGCATACCTAGCAAAAGAGTTCGATTGTCTGTTACGATCGACATTGCTCGATAATTTATGCCCGATATTTAATTACCTTTAGTTTCATAATGATATTTTTAGGACCACAAATAATTTTATTCATATAAAATCGCCTTGAGGAAAAAAACGTTCAGTCTGAAGAAACGCATTTTTCACTTACAGTCTTGAAATTTTCGATGTTTTAAGAAACTTTTTCGATGAATTCATATGCTTGTAATTAGATAATACGTTCTTAATTGAACAACAAACTGCCTTGTAATAATTTTTTTTTATTAATATTATTCTGTAAAAACACGCTCTTTATAAACTAAATTTTGCTGAGTTCAAAAATTCATACTATAATATCATAGATAAAAATTTATTTGAAACATTATTTAGACTAAATTGACGAGTCGGACTTACAATTCTCAAGTGATGCGCTTACCAACAAACAGTATGTTATTTAACTTACTTTTAACATACAATCGTAAAATATATATATTTTCGGGATAAATTAGCGATATTGAAGTTTAAGTAAATAATACTAAACTTTTCAAATGTGCCCAATGCAGAAATTGGAGTGACTTGTGCAATCATTGATTGATAGTTTTAATAATTTCAAAAATGGTGCTACTAAATAATCTCAATATGTGGCATTCCGACGAAAAATGCTAATTTTATTATAAAATGAACATATTTTAAGTATAATTTAAAATTAAAAAAATGTGAACTTGTACAAGCAACAATTTTGTGCCAAGGAAGGCTCACATGCTCCCTCTTAAAGTACAACTAGGTCTAATCTAAAACATTCAGAATTTTATATTATTTTTCGTGTTTTTTTTTTCATGTGAATTATACCCCATAATTAAGTTATTTAAGATTTTCATTCTCATTGGAAAATGAAAGAGCCCCCCCCCCACGTTGGATGATATACTTACAATTGTTTTTTTCCCACCTAGGCCAGTGCATTTGCAGCTCAATGCAATAGTTACGTGGTTACCATCAATTTCATTCTCTTCATACTGTTTATACGCTTCACTTGTTAAAATTTTAAGTTGTTGCTTCTCCTTATCAAAATCTATATCTAAGTAAGTTTCCTTGCCTGAGCTATCTATAACAATACTCTCTATATTTTTTGTCTTCAATGAAACAATTTCACCACTTATTGTGTCATTGACTTCATCGAAAGTATGCACCTCGTCCCAATTGTAGCCACTTATTTCACAGTCTTCTAAAACAAATTGTTATATTGCATATTATTTGTTTGAATCTTAGATTTTGAATATCATAAATAAATGCAGAATAGCGTCCAAGCCTGGAAATTCTGCCAAGCAGAATTAAATTGCGGCAAAAATTTGGCTTTTAGTTCTACTTACTCCCTATTTCAAAGTTGTTAATATTCCGGGCGTTGTTCTTACACTAGAACAGGAGTAATATGGGAATAGATAGATTGGTTGATTCCAAGCAACATTTGTCCTAAAAAGTTCTTACTCAATGGTTTTCGACTTATTCGAGAGTATGACATTTTCCAAATGTTATTTTTCTTCTCAGTAACGGTAATAAAAAGTTTATTCTGTATATATTTTAACATTAAAACCATTGAGATTAAAGCGATGTGATCGAAATAGGGAGATTCTGTGATTGAGATAGGGTATCTCTGTAATTGAAATGTACTGCTCAATGAAGCTACTAGTTTAAATATCTGTCATGTATGAATATTAAGTATGAATGTTAAAATTAGAACTTGGTTCGTTTCACCCGTTTGACCGATTTTGCTCATTTACGAAATGAAACTCAATTTTAAGTTTCAAATATTCAAAATTTCAGTTCACAATCCATTTTCGTTTTTGAATTACATTGACGATGCAGGACGTATGGAGAACAGACAGAAGTGGACTCTTTTCTTCTATTAACAAAATTATCCAAATTTTGTATCAGTTTGTAAATTTATTATTCTTTAACATAGTCGAGTATAAAAACAAAGCCTTGGAATTGAACAAGTAACAGCGAGTGTGACTTAATATATTAAATTATAGTTTAAGTACGCTAAAACTATATGTATTAAGATTTCTAAATTAATAGAATTGCATAGACACGTCACTTAGTTTTTCATGGATATGATGCTGCCTTAACGGGTTTATTTCCCATTAAAGACTGTTTTTATTATTCATCATACAAAATATTATTTAATACATTAAATCTCAAAAAATTTCTGCCATCATCACGTACTGTTTTACACATTCACGCTTTGTTAAGTACATATACAACGTATGGAATGAAAAAACCCATCTTTCTATTTAATTAAATACAATAACAAATATTACGATACTTGAAATAAATTTAAAGAACTATTAAAAACAAGAAACGGTTGAAAAAATATTTTTGTAATAATTGGCAAGATTATGTTTAAATTTTGTAACAAAAACATTTTTATTTTTATATTTTTCGTTGTAACTAAAAAGAAGAGCAAATTTAAAAAACAAAATTGTATTCGTTAAAGCGTACACGTTGATAGTTCCCGAACCAAAGTTTAACATTATTGCGTCATACTTTCAGAATATTTATTTCTACTCATCAAGACAGGTTATGAATATACAGTACAACAGTATAATATATATTCTAATAGACAGACATATTTGTAAATTAATACATTATTTATAAAGAAATCATGGAAATACTGAAATTATGTTTACATTAATATCATAGCCATAGTGCGTTTTCAGTTTTTTAAATTTTATCACTTTGAAAGTATTACAATAATTAATTTTGTTTAATTTTTTTAAACTTTTTCGCACACTGTATCAATATTGTAAAATTTTAATATTCATTAAAATTTGGACTGTTTTTTTCTTTTATTTTCTTAAAAGGCCCAACTCTACTACTCACTTAATATTGAAATTTGGATTGCAACATAGCCGTTATCAATATCAAAATTTATTCGTATATCACAAAAATTATAGTATTTAAATAAATAAATATTCAGTAGCCACCATTATTTAAATAACTACTTTTTTAATTTGCATAAATCTACTTTATTTATAAGATTTTTCAATCAAATTTATTTATGTACTTTTCGATTTTTTTAGTCATCATCAGAATTAATAATTAATTATTTATTGTTCTGTTTATTATTGTCCATTACTTGCACAATTTAACGCTCTCAAACACAAATTGATATTTATTTTATATTTAAGAAAATATGAAAAGAATCGATTTAATTTCTTTTTTTGGAAACAAAATATTTTAATTATGTTGCTCCTTCTGTAACTTTTATTCTGAGTATCGAAGTACTAATTTGAATTTCA
The DNA here is from genome assembly GCA_020423425.1 of Chrysopa pallens. Lineage (NCBI taxonomy): Eukaryota > Metazoa > Arthropoda > Insecta > Neuroptera > Chrysopidae > Chrysopa > Chrysopa pallens. Next base: position 112,151,063 of record CM035591.1, read on the forward strand.
TTAATTATGTGCCATGTCAAATTTATTTACTCTTCTATTTATTAAGTAGATATTTTGCAGTTTTTACTTACCAGTTTTAATAAAATAAAAATTATTTAAAAATATCACAAAATATAAAAAATATATTAGTTGTTTAATCATATTTAAATATTTATTATTTACATAACGAAATTATAATCGAATCTACTTTGTATTAAATTTGAGCAAACTAAAAATATTCAATATTAATATTTGCATTGATATGTATGTCTTTATTAAATTAATTGATAATAACAGGTAGGCTGTAATCGCTTAATGGAGTAATTTTTTCCAATTAGTTATAAATCGTATATTTTATTTAATCTAAATATTTTATCTATAAAATTGATAAATGTTTTTATTTTTAATATTTTTTTTTTTAATATAAATTATTTTATTAATATATTCGTTTCAAAAGTATGATTAATTTTATACAAATGCAAAATATTTTTAAATGTTACATTCAGTAAATGTTTAAAACATGACATATTCAAAGTGTTGAAATTTTATATTTTTAAAATAATACATTATTAATGGTTGTTTTTTTTATAAAATAACTTAAATATTTACTAATTATCAAATTGTTATCAATTCTCATTTGGATATTTATTATCAGTTAATCTGTAGTGGTGCTATTTTAAATTTAACAAAAATTATATTTATTGATAAAACATAATACACAAGTTTAAAAAAATTATTTAAGGTAGTTGTCGTAGAAAGGAGTTTTGTGAAAAGCTTAATTTTGTAGAAATTAAAATTAGTACCTAATGAAAAAATAATAATATTAATTAATTAATTAAATAATTTTTAGTTTTGTGTTGAAGTACAATTAAAAATAACTATTTATAAATATTAATATTGCTAAAATGCATTCATACTGTTGAAAATACTTATAATTCATGTGTAAATTTGCGTACACGCGTGTAACATTCGCGTAACGTCTTGACACAACTTAGACGCGTAATGGCAACCTTCGGTGATGCATCGCATCCTACAAATCATCGGTAAATTTAAATCGCATCAAAGCATGTTACTAGATGGTGTTGCGCAGAGTGTGGACTCAGTAATCAAACATTTTCAAAGACAAAGCGTAAACATTATTCAATATTATTTGAATAATATTTCAATATGGAGGGGCATGAACAAAATGTAATCCAATTTATTGAAATTTATCTACACAAAAACTTAAAGTGAAGCGAACAAGCGCATTCTTTTTGTATATGCGGTACTGAGCTTAACTATTGCTTAAAGTTGAGTATCGTACTGGGTTTATGAATGTTGAGTTCTAGAAGCTTATCCACTTAAATAGGAAAAAATAATATAATGCGAAAAGTTTTATAGAATTCGCGCGGAAACTGTTTTCAAATAGCCAAATAATCTGAAGAAAAATTTGATTATCAAAAGAATATAATTTTTAGAATGTAATTAATATAATTTTTTAAATCCTGATTCAAAAATATCTAGGTGAAGCAAGTAGAGTAAATAAAAAAAAGATCTTAAAGTAATTTTATAAAAAAAACAAAAAAAACAATGATTAAGATGAAATGAATTTATTTTGTACCAAAAGAATTTTTAAAAATCGATAAAATATTTTACAGATTACACTATCAACTTTAAGGTAGTTGTTCTGCTACAATATCGAAAAAATGTAACGTACCATATGTAAGAGTACGTAAGCTTATAGTAAAATTAGTCATAATTTTTTCCGATATTGTACAGCAGTAAATATGTTTGTACTGTTTGTGTTGTTTGTATAGGTTAGCTACACACTACTACAATAATCAAATATATGTATACATATGTATACTGCTAAACTAGTATATTTTTTCACGTTTTGTTGAACTTTCAGTTGCTATATCTAAATTAAGAAACGGTTTTTCAAAATTAATTAATTAATTGGAATAATTTTTCAAAAGTTTCTAATTGTTAATTTTTGTTTATTATAATCACAAACGTTATTAAAAATGCATATTTCTCAATGATCCCAACCAAATTGTCTGAATTTTGATTATAAATAACTCTTCTTAAATCTTAAATCTTCTTAATAATGAGAATACAAAAATTAGAATTTCTGACGCTATGACTTTATCAACACAACTACCTTAATACGTAAAACATATCTACCAATTGGATCAAAGCATATGAAGTTTTTAAATATTGTTAAAAGGAAATTTGATTTTATATTACAAAGGAAATTTCTAGTACTTATTTACCTTGATAGATAAAATATTACTTTTATTGTTTTTACTTTTATTCCTGGAAAAAAACGCTGTTATTACAAATATTAATCAAATTATAATATAGTAATCAAATTCATTTTTCGAACTTATACGTCGTCTATAACAGATGTTATTTACATTATTATTTTTAATCTTTATTATTTAATACAACCAATACATAAAATTCATAATACGGATAGAGAAAAGTATATATTGATTGAAAACTTGAATTTGGTAGGCAGTGCGTCTGCATCAGTCTTTTGATAGAAACTATGCCGTCATAGGTTTCAAGTTGAGAAACAATCATAGCGGACTATTTTTCGTACTTATCAAACGTCGGCAGATCAATTAATTAACTCTTCTTCCGTTAGTTACAATTGACAAACTATCGCTGCTGGAATTATAACCCATAACGTCCCAGTCAAAGTAGACTAATATTCAGGTGTAACGCCTTAGTTATGTATGTTCTGCATGGAAAAGGTTTTTATACGACAGCTCAGAAAAATATGTTTTCAAGGCACATGTGAATTTCTGTTTGTAACCATAACACCTCTAAATGTCCAAATAGGTTTCCATGCATTGTGATTTGTTTGAATCCTTACATTATTTGCAGTGACAGTTGCTATCAGATCACTCATAAACTCACTGGCTAAACCGATAAATAAAATTGTCATTAAAGAATGTGGAATACTTTTTAATTTAATATACCTCCGCATGCAATGTAAATTTTATTTATTTGTTTAGTCTATGATCAATGAGTGTTATTTTATTTTGTATATATACAGATAAAACACGTTTTTAACTTTTTTTTATTCATTTTAGGTTAGTTTTTTAATTATTTATTTTTATCATTAGTTTTTTTTTCGATCTCAATTGACTTTTAAATCCATGCATTTTGTGCTGTATGTAATATGTTTGTAGGTCCATTTCACCTAATGTTGATTCATTTTTCGATGTTTAATTGAATTGAAATATCTCTTTTTATCTTTTTGTATAATAGCCTAAGAGCCCACGACGGCCAGACTTTCGTTATTTTATAAAAGTTGCAAGTTTCTCTGTACATGTGTCCTATACATGTAAGAACGACCAGCGATTGGAGAGTTTGGGTTGTGGTTACCTGGGCACGTAACAGGTAGTAAAGGTATCAAAAATAGTACTTAAAATTTGTTGGAGTATAAACCTCAATTTTTTTATTCGAGATAACTTCAGAAATCTCGTCATCCATTGCCGGACACTTATGATAGTTGCTACCCGTTTCTATAACGAAAGTATAATTATAATTTATTAAAGTTTAGGGGTGTCTGACAGGGGGTATAAACAGGCATAAGTGTCCGGCAATGGATGACGAGATTTCTAAAGTTATCTCGAAAAAAAAAATTGATCTTTATACTCCATCAAATTTTAAGTAATATTGTTGACACCTTTACTACCTGTTACCTGCCCAGGTAACCACAACCCAAACTCTATAATCGCTAGTCGTTCTTACCTGTATAGGAGACATGTACAGAGAAACTTTCAACTTTTATAAAATAACGAAGGTCTGGCTGTCGTGGGCTCTTGCTCTATAACAAAACTTGTATTTTAAAATTATTAAAAGCTTATTGTAGTATTTATTACTTCAAACCTGAATTTATCTTCCATACTCATATTTCGATAAATAATATAATACTGGTAGTGACGATCAGAGTTTGATTTCCGCTTGGGCCTGTGAAACCCTAGTCGACACTATTAAGGAATGGCAAAATTTTAGATATAAAATATGGCAAGACGAATTAAAATCTGAAGTAGTATTTTGAATTAAACAATATCTCAGATATATTTTATGATTATTTAAAAATAAGTACTAATCGAATTTTTTAACAAAATTTTGTACCGACTACCGCTTGTTTTCTAGTAGATATACAATTTTTAAACCGTAATATTATAATGTTTAATAAAACGTTCGCTTCAAATTCAACCAGAGTCGAAACCAAGTGTTAATGGTAGGAGAAAAAAAATGCTTCGTTTTTTATTAAGAACATCTTTAAGATGTATAGAAGATTAGTTCGTATAAGAAATTGAGTATAAACGTCCATTTATTAACACGAGCTAAAGTAAAAAAAAATACTATTGTAATGAGTTTGATTACTTTAAAATTAAACGTACTATGATGATTTACAAAATATGACGAATTATGTGATTTTGAAAACTTAATATATGTATTTATTATATATTAAAATGATTTTAAAATATATAATTTAAAATTTAATGTTTTTGAAATCACTTTCGATAGAGGGGCGATACATTTCCTAAGTCCACCTCTGATGCTTATAGGCGAGTTTACCATTCTTTAATTGTTTTAATAATGCAACAAAATTAAAAAAAATTTGCGATCGAAATATATCCAAAGTCAAAAATAATTTTACATTCTGTCAGCACCTTAATTGTTACATTTATTTTCTTAGCGATATTTCTAATCAGTGGGGATAATGCGTCTAAGGGGGGGGGTAGTACTTGTATATAAGAAAATTGTGATTTAAATTTTTGAAATGATTACAAGAAAGTTCTTGAATAATAAGTGAGTTCCATATCATAAACTTTCATGCGATCATTTGCAAAAACATTTTAACAAATGATAACAACAATGTAATCCTATTGTCATAAAAGAATGTTAATAAAATTTAATTACAAATAACAACCACTTACATTGTTACTCCATACAAACACAAGTACTTTTGTGGTTATGTCTATAAACTATATCATAAGTACCTGCACATACCTATATAACTCTTATGTACAATAAATATACAAAATGGTTTTTTTTCGATATAATATGTCGAAAATAATAGCAATGTTCTAGTGAGTACACAACAATATTGTCATCTCATTGTGTATCTGTATAGTTAAGGACGAAAAAGTTAGATACGGTCATAAAAGTCGGAAATCTGAAGTATATTAGTGTTATATTATATTACACATAACCTCCAAAACGCAAGATTCTAGTAGACAAATTACTGCTGGGCATCGCTGAAGTATATTATGGCACCATTGTTTAATCCGTCTATAATTTCCATTTGTGATTCTCAGTCTTTGAGGATAAACCCATTCGTGCACCTGCTAAACTCCATACGGTTTTATCCTGCACACCTTAAATTAAATTTTTTCCAAAGTTGACAAAAACTTTTTTTTTATTATATAATTCAAATTTGAAGCCATTATTTGATGTTAAGCATTATTGCATGAATCGTGTACATGATCGTTCTTAAATAAAAACTAAACAAGGGAAGATAACTAACGGAGTTAATGGAATACATACTTGGTATATGGTTAGGTATCAATTTTTAATAAATTATTACAATATTTTATCAAGTCTTATCAGTTATCAATGCATATATAATAATATTATGTATTGTAATTATATATGTATTAATTTAATAAAGTTCATAATTATATAAATTGTGATGAGTTCAAATATTTTACGAAAAAATATTTCAAACAAAAATTATTACTTTACAAAAAACACAAGTTTTTTAGTGTTTCTTATATTTTAGGGTTTAAATGGTGGATCACGATACATAAGGCCGATTTTGCTCATTAACGAACTTCAACTCACTTTTTATGTTTAAAATACGAAAATGAGCTAGTTAGGCGATTATATGAACACCTCTACCAAAATTTTGTTTAAAGCTTCAATATTTTCTAATATGTTATTATTTTAAATTTTTTCGCACAATGATAAATTGTTTAAGTTATAAAAGTAAACGCTAATTATGTATGACATAATTGACGTAGAACATGAAAGGGAAAAGTGAATTTATTGGTCAAAACTTTATCAAAATACAATCAAATTACAGAGAGTATAATTATTTTTTCATTTGTTTGCATTTAAATTATATAAAAAATATCAAATAAAAATTATTTATTTAATTTATTTAATTTATATAATTACAAAAAAAAAAAAAAATAATAATAATTTTTGCGATAAAAATTGTTAAAATGGTGAAAGAAATCGTTATTTATTTTCTACTGACATATGTACTACGTTCAGACGTCTTTAATATTTTATGAAAAAGTATTTCATAAGCATAACAATATCTGAAAACAATTTGATGCACTTATTGTGATTAAACTATGCCATCTATGAAAAAATTAATAGGTTTTAATCTAAAAAAAGTTTCTAAAATAAATTTCGTATTTTTCTAAAATTAAGCGTTTTGAATCCATCTCCCTGACTTTATTATAATGCTAAAAGTTAATCTAGCTCAATATCCACGCATGCAATGTGCTATCTAAAAGTCATTTTAATATAAAGTAACAACAATCATAAAACTATTAAATTTTTATGACAAATACCACAATTGTTTTCGCATTTGTGTGACATTATAAAAGTCTTAAATTGTAGTCATGTATGTGTTTTATATATGCAATTATAACAAATATTTATTGCGTTTTTGTTCTATTTATATCGACCAATTTTACGATGCAGTTTGTTGAGAAAATATTCATTTAAAACGAATATTATTCTGACAATTAAACACAATATAAATGTCACCCCAAATAATGTGTATAATGGTAGATAGGTACGTCTACCTACTATCCACTTTTTGCTATTACCTATTAGGTTTGTATTTTTATAACTATAAAAACTATACAGGCTGTTTTATGGCATTGTATGACAATAATACTATTTTTATAGCAAATCTGATCTGTTACACCTACATACATCACTCAATAAAAATTATGTGTGACGTATAGATGGAACTCCTAAGAACATACGACTGGCTCAAAAGCTAACGATTTTGTCTCAAAATCTTATGTGACTGTATATTTTTCAGTTGCCGTTGGTTGTGACCACGTATCACATCGTTTCAATGAATAAATAGGTAAAAATGAACGAATATTTTTCAATTTGATTTCACATCACCTTTCTAATAATGAATGCTCGTGCTTTGCGCTCCTCTATCTTATTAAATTTGCTCTTATACTTTGAAAGCTCTTAAGCGTTTTAAGACCAAAACGAGTCCTCTATCTTCATTAAAACTGAAGATAGTGGGATACTAATATATTATAACATAACAGATTGTAACGCCCAATAATAACCTGAAATTTTCAATCTTTTTAAGATATAGATATAATTAAGAATTATGTGAAAAAAAAATTTGCTGGTAGAATCAATTTATTTCGCATCCCAAAGATTGATAAAAATATTCAATAAACTCTGTGTACAAACAATATAAAAACAATTCGATCTAAATATAATATAATAGGTATTTGAAATTGAAACAAAAATAAATTTTATAAAACGTTAATTAAAAACTACAAATTATGTTTGTAAATGTGCATTCAATTTTATTTTTTATTTTTATTTATTTTTTACACATGTATGGTTTAGAGTTTTACATTTTTATTTATTTTAAAGTGATAAAAAATATGTTTGTATAATAAAACTATAATAATTATTTTTTATTACAATTTAATAATATAAATTATAAATATCAGATGCAGTTTATTTATAAGTAGAGGATTTATAATATTTCCAGGCTACTAATGATGCGTCAGGAAGGAGCAACAAAAATTATTCATAAAAACGCATCACTTATCCAAATTTAGACGATTTTGTTAAACTATTATGCTATTTTCTGTAATTAGTATTTTCAAATGGTAATCATAATCGAAAAATTATTTATGCAAGAAACCAAAAACGTTTTATTGTGGTTCAATGGCTTTAATTTTGAATATGGATTTTCGATAAGTATTTCAGAGATTGGCGAGAGTATTTTATTTCAATTACTGTCGTTTCTCACGCGTTAAATTTTAATTTTTGCGTTATAGCTGTCATAATTCAGATTAGTTTTTAGCATCTCTGCTCAAAATATGGATTTTTGCGTTTCTAGGTACATAGAAAACAAAAAATGCAATTGAACTTCTATAAATTAGTGTAATTCGTGACATAATTATATTTTAAAATAATGCAGTCCTCCGAAAATATCATTCCATCTCCAAAACCACAAATTATCAAGAATTATCCATATCTAGTTTGGTGAGAAAAATTCAATAAAAAGAAGAAATAATAACCAACCTCAATTTCGATTATATTCAACAATGCTTTAAACAGACTTTAAAATAGATATCTAGTTTAGAACTAAAGGTCTTTTATTTGAGGCTATTGTATTAATATATAATCATAAATCCTGTTTCCGCAAAAATATGAATTTTATTTTTCACCTAAAAAAATTTTATTCTTTTCCCAAGACAGAGTAATTTATGTCATTTAGTTTCATTCACCATTCTTCTATCTTATATATTTGAATTCAAAGTTATTCTGGACCTATCTAAATATAGTCAAAGATAATAATTACTCAAATGGGGAATATAAATTCTACTATACGATTACAATTTCACAAAAAGTAAAAAATCTATGCTAAGAATTTTTCAAGAGGAAATTCATTTTGTTTAAGCAAATGCTGCGTGACGAATTTTACCACAATAATAATAACGACAATAAGTAACGGAGGGGTTTTATAAAATTGAACTTCAATTTTATAATAAAAGTTATAATAAAGTTGAAGTCAGCAAATCATCTCATATACAGTAGATTCTATAGTGTATGATGGCATTGAAAGATATCAATTGAATTGCGTTCTTAGCATTTTCGTCTATTTAAACGTTTGATTTACAGTTTTGTGTAGCATCGACGAGGAAAACAGGATGTTTCGATAAACAAATGTCATATTAAATCTTAATTCAAAATAACCTATTAACATGAAGCCATGTACTAAAACAGAAGCGATATCTCTAGAAATCCCTCAAACTTGGAACGCAAATAATTACATACTAAATCAAAACTCTGTTTAAATGTGGACACGAATGATCTCCCAAAACATAAGATAATTGCGCTGAATATTAATAGGAAACTCATAGTTGATAGAAAATCTGCAGAACTTAAAAAAACGAAAAGAATTGGCTTGAATGTTTAACAAATAATTGTAATTTAGAATCAAACTACATGCGAATGAGCAGGCTATTTTTACGCGGTTCTTACTTATTTTTTTATACCTCTCTCGATTTTCTAGAACTTGTTTTCGAATTTTTTCAGCGATTAAAGTGACACATTTTAGCTAGACAACACTTCTCCGTTAATCATTGCGATCTTTTTCTCTTGATCCACATTTCTTATTCATTTTACGTTGGAACAAATTATTTAAATGTAAAATAATAGCCAGATTGTTTTATCTAAACCATAAATGTCACATATGAATTGTAACATATATAAGACAGAAATTGTATGCATCAGATTATGATAGATTATGTAACTCTGGTCTTACATCCCATCACGCTAAATATCTTAATTAAAACTTTTTATTATAACCAACATAAAAATTTCTTACATTGTTGCACACCACTATCTAATTCGCTGCTTTTTTGTTGTGTCTCTAAATTATTATCATTCGACCAAATGTCACGGTATAGATTAAATAGATGTTGAATTTCTAGTTTGACAATACCTTTCAATTGAATGTTAAAGATATGTTGTTTCTAATTCAAATTGTTTTCGTAAAATGTAAAAGACCAACTTTGAGGGATGAGACACTAACAGTCTTTTGGTCGAGCAGTAAATGGCATACAACATACCTTAGCCTTTTACTATTCGGGATAGAAGCTTAGAAGCTTATCTATCCGAATCCCGACAGTAGCAGCTCACCAGGTATAATAAATCGGCGGGACAATCAATTGGTCGGATATAGCGGTATAATTCCTTAAAAAAGACTCCTACAAATGCACTTCTTACCACATACAATAGTCTTCACCTATGACGGTATCATCCTTCATTCTCATTATTGATTTAATTATATCATAAGTAATTTAATAAATATTAAAATTGCGAAAATGTGAGTGATGAATTCAGACGATAGTGGCTCAAAAACGGAAATATGGACCTTTGATTTATATTTATTTTCTATCCGATATTACATTTTTTAATTTTGTTTCATTAACGACAACAGTAATAACATTGCGTTATAGTCATTTTCTGTTTTCAGTGTAAATGTTGAAATTTAAATAATGTAACCAAAAGGTAGATTTTCAGAATTAACTAGTACAAAACAAATTCTTATTATCAATTTGAACCGAACTTAGTTGCTAAGTTCATTCAAAAAATCATTTCATTCGTTGTACGCAATTAACTGAGGTTGTGGGTTCGATTCCGGCCGTAGCCACAATTATCAATTGTGTTGATGGGTTGGTATAGCAAAAGTTACATGAATCAAGTACACTCAGCCTGTGTAAATAAATGAGAAACTGGAATATTCAGCGGATATAGAGATTGGCTGATCGTCACTGTAGTTCAAATTGATCCATAGACGAAAACACATCTGACGCCGTCTAGGGGGGTATAGGGAGATAAACGAAAAAAAAATCAGTTTGGATGGAATGTATTAAAAAAAATTTGTTATTTATATGAATTCCGAAAATTCTATTCTTAAACATACTATATATTTGTGTATGCGTGTTTATATGTTGAAAATATATTGGAAAAAGATTTTCCAATATTAAATTATTGAGTATGCTCAACAAATAAAATTGCAAATATGTCGATAGAAAAATTTTTCTCCATACTATTTGTAGTCATAAGATATCTCATTCAGATAAAAAAATATTTTATTAACAAAATATGACGCAATGGAATTTTATTTTTCTATAATACATACACAAAGGTGAAAAATGAAAATATGAATATTTTCTATTTATTTACAAACTTTTATATACCATACAATGTAGTGCGTCAGATTTTATAATAAACTTTTCCAACTTTAAAAATTAATTTTAAAACTTTATGGACATTAGTAGGTAAATAACGCCGATTCTGGCGCACTTTTCCATAAGATTTACCATTGGGACTAATTGTGCTCACTCATTCCGGTGTAATCTCACCCATCCAATTACTGACTGTGTATAATGTTGCTTAACATTATTGATCGGTTGATATCAGTAATTACGTTTCCCCAGGGGGGGGGGTATATAATATAGATTATTTTTGTATATTATTTGAAATAGTTATATTAATTGAATATTAAAAAAATATATATGTATAAATTCTATACGGTCACCCATCCAATTACTAACTGTGTATAATGATGCTGTGTATAATCTAACTGAGTAACATTATTGATCAGTTGAGATCAGTAATTACGTTACCCCTAGGGTGGGGGGTTTATAATATAGATTATTTTTAGTACATTATTTGAAATAGATGTATTATTTGAATTTAAAAAAAAAAATATATATCAGGTAATTACTGATCTCAACCGATCAATAATATTAAGCAACATTATACACAGTTAGTACTTGGATGGGTGAGCCTACACCGGAAGTAAAATCACAATTTGTTTCCATGTTTAATCTTTTGGAAAAGTGCGCCGGAATCGGCCTCATTAACCTACTATAAAAAATTATATTTGAAAATCAAATATGTAACAATTCTGTATTATATATTGCTTTCAATGTTTTTAAACCTCTTACTGTGGACTAAGTTTAATATATGTATTTCCTATAAAAACAAATTTAAAATACCAAATATAATTTAAAATTAAATTTTATTATTATTAAAAATAATAATAATAGTGTGGTTTTATTTTTTACTTCCGTTTCTAAGACTATTCACTATTAAATTCGATATTCCATTAAATCCACGCTTATGGTGGAGACGGTTGCCTCGTTCTTATCCAAGGCACGCCTAAGCATTAATTTTTTCGAACGTAATTTTGTGGAATTCCATGATAAATAAATAAAAAAACTGCATTATTTTCGGAAAATTTCTAATATATATATACATAAAGGAAATTTTCGCAGAATAATTAAGTTTTATTCTAAAATAAAACAAAGTAAGTGTAAAATAAAAGTCTAAAAATATCTGTAAAATACCAGACCCATTATTTATAATGGATGAACATCCACTGCTGTGATTCAAATCCGCAACTGTATAAGTTCATTCCATCGTTTAAATTACAACATGCCTTTATTCGCTCGGATACGAAGCCTATATAATAAAAGTTAGGTACAAAGATGTATCAACACAAACGAGCTATACGCGACAGCCATACTTTTTGAATACAAATTTGTAAATAAAATAATTACCAATTTTAACATTATATTTCCATTCTTTATCATAAATAATATTCAATATTGATAAGAAAATTATTTCAAAAGCAATATATAATTAAATATGACATGAATGAGGTTTAAAAAAAAAATTTACAAATTACCAGCGTTTTACAGGACACAGCAAGTTTTTAACGAAGGTAATACATAAACTTGGCTAGATCTTATCGAAGTGTTTCATCGTTTTTTGAAATTTTTTGTAGGTTTATAAAACAGATCAAGTTTGTCTATGTCTGTTCTTATACACATATGCATTTAAATTTGTGAAAAATATTGTATTCCAATTAGAGATAATATTTAGCAAAGTTTATGAGTATTATCATTGAGAAAACTTCAGTTTCAGAAAGAAATTATTAATAAATATTTGTGCATTCCTTACAAAATAAATTAGAATTTAGTGCGCAGAGTATTAACGTTTAAGCTCATAGCATCCAATATATAGTAAAATAAGTCTTATATTAATATTGTCAACAATAGTTTTACGTGAATAATTGCTTTCTAAAATTATATTGATTGTTTGCAGGTAATTTTATTAATTTATAAATAATAGTTCACACATGTGCATACTGATGTTTATAAAAATATAAACTACTTTTTTATCAATATTCAACAATTTTCAATTCAATAAATCGGTATAGTTTTTTTTGAATTTCTTTAAAATTTGATTGTTTATTAATTGCAATGTGATTGTGATTTGTGATTGTGATCACCGAGTAGTATTATTTGGTTTGAATAATTAATTTAAATTTAGATAGAGTAATTACTTATTAGAAGCTTACGATAAGATAGTTATAACTATAAGAATTACCACTAAGCTCAAAACAATATGGGTTGAAATTAAATTTTTACCAAATATATAATTTTTAAGATATAAATACTCATTTTAGCAGATTAAGAAGTATTTTAATTCTAATTTACTTATAAATTATGAAACTTATTGAAACTTAATAATGCAAAAGATTCGTTTCAGATCTGCGAATACGGATCTGTTTGATTTTGTAGAGTCCCCGGACACTAATCCGTATCACATCTCTGATTAGCATTCATTAAATTCTCAGCCCAGAGAGTTTTAAATACAACCTACTAATAATACGTATTGAAATTTTATACTTAAAAATTGGGTCATAGGATGAGTCCATTGGACCCAATGGGTCGATTTTGCGTACTTCCGACAAACAATCAGGAGAGACAGAAATGAACTAACTAGTAGACTCTTTGAAAACAGTACCAAAATTTTGTTTTAAGGTCGAGTATAAAATTTGAATGACTGTTTATTTATATTCCTTAGCGACTTTTTTATTAACACGTATGCAATTAAAATATTTTGACATTAAAAAAAAAAAGTAAAATAATAGAAAATATCCTATTATGAATAAGAATAACGTGAATTATTTTTGATACGTTTTCAATATATTTTTCACAGATTATCAATTTTAAATAAAAATTTCAATTAAGTATATGAAAATATTTTTACAATTTGATATGGAATATTATGCTTTTATAAAATTAAAAACTTTGATGTATAACTGTTCTGTATATGAATCTAATGGATTTTATATATTTATTATATATACGTTTATTTGAATTACAAATCAGCACACGAAGAGAGATGTAAACCTATTTCTATTTTAAATTCAAATGAATAATATAAATCATTATAGTCTGACTGACTCTATGGAAATTGTATGTGTAGAACATCTTTAAAGCTGTGATGATGGTATAAGGATAACTTTATAACACCAGTACGTATGAATTATTATGCTCTAAAGTCTATATCAGTAATCTCCAAACGTTTTTTACCATGTACTCATTGTAAAGAAAATAATTATACAATATACTTTCATAAGTATATTCATTTCGTTCAAATTATTTTTATTAATTATAATTATGTGCCCGGGAAGCCGTAAAGAGAATTCCTCAAAAAGTAAAAAAAACAAGTTTTGAATCAAACCATAGATTAAGTCCCACCTCAAATAGTGATTTTTTTTTAAATAGTCTGTTTTCTTTAACATTTTTTTTTCGAAGTTTATCAATTTTTTTGTACAACGTTCAAAAATTACTAACAAAACAAAATTTCGTGTGGCTATTTTTATTTTTTAGGGAAAAAATACAATTCGTCAGAGATATCGATTTTAAAATAATATTTTAAGCAATATATCAAAATAAGATCATCATATCCTTTAATGGATGATATGAATTTTTTGGATCAAAGTTAAAATACGAAAAATATTTCGTTTCTGAATTCGTTAAAATCCATTTATTATTAAATATCGACCCATAAATTTAAGAAAAAAAGTTTTTTTAACGATAAGAGATGTAATTTTTAATATTGCCTGATATTAAATCCGAAATTCAATCATCAAATAATTGCTATTTTTGTGTTCTTTTTTTCAAGAAAAAAACTTAAAATAAATCAGCAAAATTAAAATAAAAAAATCAGCCCTTCAATTATACAAGAACATTCCTTTTCGAATTCAATATTGATTCTTTCTTTGAATGGTTTATTTCATGATTAGGTTTTAATTTGTAAACGTTGCACTTGTTGTGATTGATGGGTTTTCAAAAATAATTTTGGTTCACCGAAATTATTTTAAGCAAAGGATAAAATGCAAGAAATAATATCGAAACTGTTACGAAGTTTTCATTTTAGAATTATTTTCACTGGTAATTAACACAATGAGCATTAAATTTTATCGATGTATTGGAATTCTTTTTATAGCTATTTAAGAATAGGTGAAAAATATTTAAACGAATTAGCTGATAACAATAAAAACAAAAGCGTGAAAAGAAACTATTTAAAATAATCAAGATATCTTAACATAAAGTGGGAAAACGAAATGAAATTGGGCGTTTGATTTTAATGTATCTTTGTATAATTTCATATACTGAACGGAACAATACATGAACAATTTTTAAGAATAATAGGCAGCGTTAAATAAACTTTTGTTTGAATTTTTCCCTAAATTAGGTTTGAAAGTAAAAGTCTTAGTGATTTTTTTTATCAGGGACACGGTTTATTTTTAACTTAAGTCTAATTGACATGTTTTACTTTTATCTAAACAATGTAAACTGGGTATTTTAACAATACATTGTTTCGGTGAATAAAACCACTTTCTAACAATGGAATTGTGTTTTATGTTATAGGGATTCCCAGAAATTTGCACTCAATTCAATTAATAAAAAATTTAGGATTTCATCGAAATGAGTTTTTCTCTTTTTTTCCCCTATGAACCGTCCTCATGAAAGTGAGTACATATTTGATATACTTCGGGCCTTTCAAATTATTAGATTTTTGTTTGGAATAATTTTCTTTAATCAAAAGCGAAATATGTTGACTCGAGAAAATGGTTCCAAACAAAAGTCTAATCATTTGAAAGATCTGATTAATGTAGTGTTACTTACTTTACTTTCTTTAAAATTAACTTTCGACTGAAAAAAATTTTTTTAATACATTTTTTTAAATAACATCTGTGTTTACTTATTTTTTTTTTTGTATTTTAATAATTAGAAAGTATTGTTGATGGTATAGCTTTCAAAATTAAATTTACGGTACCTCTCTCTGATAACTCCAAAACCCAGAAGTTCGTGTGCAATATGTATCACAGTAACTATTCCTTTCAGTGTACATAAAAACATGAAAATAAAAATTTATAGTCTGTGATCTCTTTCGCGTTGTGTGAACTTTAAAAAAGAATAGAGGGTAATAATCGAAGCGTACGTATTAACAGGAAATGATTGAAACTTTTATGCTTGTTATGGTATGGTCAATAAATGTAAATCTCCGATCAAAATAGGAAATAATAAACGAATAAGGAAATGACGAAGTTTATGAAATAGAACTTTCGTTCTATTTAAAGTTTTTTTTTTCTATTATTGTTATATTTTATTTCGTTTTACTTGAATGATAGTGTAAATTGACATAATATTTTAATATTATAAAGTTTAGTTTATAATGAATAGGTCTTCTACTATTTTTGTTTCTAATCAAATTTAGTTTGATAAACAAATAAAACAAACTTTTGGTGGAAATTTAAACAAAAATTAATTAATGACAATACAGAGTTTTTGAATAAAATGATTTACGAAAAAGAAATTTAGCAAGATTAAATAAATTGAATAATTTCAATGAATAGATACTTAATATTTTAATACGTTTAATTGGAAAATTCTCTAGTTATTTATCTCCTTATTTGCAGGTAGGATGACAGCCGTTTGGATAAGTTCTTTTTAGATAATTTTACTTTTCCGCGGAACTATCTGCCTCAGTACTTTGATTTGTCATTAATTATTTTTTTTTACCATAAGAGTTGGGCTGAAAAATTCGTAGCCAAGCACATAGAGGGATTATTTGAAATAAATCCGTATGATTTTTTGTTAGTACTCAAAAAATATATGTATAAATTTCCCAGCTGTCGAGTAGTTTGGAGGGTTGGGTCGTAAGATATTGAGTGAAGCAAGTTGTTTTAATTTTAAAAAGATGGATAATAAAATATAGTAGATAATTTTATGACCGCTTTAATCGTTATGTTGCGGATCGAAGGTAACTATATTGAATTCGAAAATTGATATTTACTAAAAATATATGTTTAAATTTGTTAGCATACGAATTTTAATTCGTTATTGAGTTTTTTTCGTTATTCGTGGCGCAGTTGAGTTTTGTATAATATTTTTCAAAAGACACCCTCATGAAAGGCAATTTACAATTATTTTCGGTTATCATTCATTTTTACTCTGTATCAATTAAGATATCATCACTCCTGCCCAAATGTTATCACATTCAGTAAACAACATCCACCAATATTCATGCAAAATGTCTGAACAATCAGTTGATGAAGTAATAGATGTTGATACTAAACCTAAAGCTTTGAACGTTTTCCGAAAAATAAAATAAGTAATTCTTTGAGATGCGATGAATGAGATTTAATTTTCTAGCAAATGTTTACGAGAAATTTATGAGAAAATTCAAGTTTTAAACGCTTAGATTTGTAAGAACTTAAGCATACAAAAATTTAACACTACATTCTACAAATAGAGTTGTACTAAAAATAAGTATATACGTCCCTCTCTTCTTTTGAATAAACTGGTTTTAAGGTTTGTTATTGATTGGTTTTATGTAAAATACAATAAAAAAAATCAATTTAAAAGTATTAAAGTTTTTACAATTGGGTCTTTTTTCATACTAGAAACGATTTCATAAAAAGAAATTTGAAAAAATCAAAACATGCCATTAATAGAAACAAATAACTTTTCGTAAAATGTTAGTACTCGCAACAATTTTAGATAATTATTACATATTAATAATTACAATACTATTATAATAAAAGTATATATAACTGTATAGATTGTATTTTATTAATGCGAATTAAAAATAGTCCCTAAAATGATATTCAATCATATGTAGATTATCTAAACAATTAACTTAACTCGTGACAATAACAATTGTCAGTTGTTATCGACACTTGTAAAATATAGAATCTGTACCAAATATGATATTATATATTATATATTATTAAGTGTGGATATGCAATAATAAATATTACTCATTTTCATAGACTACTCATCATTTTTAGTTTGTTCAAAACTATCTTAATTTTTTTATTTTTTACAGAAGTGTAATGTATCTTTGTTGCTCGTGCTTTATTATCTTATTTTCAAAACTGCCAATGAACAAAACTCTTACCATCTGTTGTACGCAATCTATTTATTAAAAAAAATTGATGGAAATTTAAATGGCCGCGCTTTGATCTCCTCTCTCTAATTAATTGGAATGTTTAATGGTTCTATTGAAAGGTCTTAATTCAATGAGTGTTTTTAGACTAGAACGAACTTTCATTGAGTCATGAGACGGAGCTTTGAGTGCAGAAAATCTCATAAAGAGTTGAAAGTCAAGTTTAATATCCACGCCTTATACTCCTGTATGTTATCCTATTTGAGTGTTTAAATTTTCAAATAAAAGGTTTTGAGTATTCTTAAATTAAAATTGAATGATATATCTTCATTAGAACTGGGCATTTTTCGATTCAAAGCTATCAAAATTTAAAGTATTTGGAAAAAAACTCAAAATTTGCTTATAAAGTTTATTTGCAAAAGTTAATTGACTTTATATATAAAAAGTAAACAATAAATATTTATTTATTGTAAAAAATAAAACGAAGTGTCCATATCATTCTCTCCTTATTTTTGAAACATAATTTAAACTATAATACACGGCATGGCTCAATATATCACCTGCATAAGTTCTTTGCAATCTAGTTACAATGAACATATTTGTGGTCAGTTATATGATTGCATTGATATGCAGACTTGTAAAATAAAGGTATCTTCTCATTATATCAATCGAATTTCATGCCAATAGTGTGTTAAATAGACTGTAAGTCATCTGATTTACAGTTTGCTGAAATAATTTGATTAATATAATATAATAACTTTGCACACATTAATAGTATGTACATCATATATCCCCATGCATATTATGCTATTATATTAATAGGGATACGGATATCTTGTTTATATGAATCAATAATTTAATATAAATAAACCATTAGTTATTTCATCAAATAGGAGGTTCAACCAATCAAGCAACAGTTAATTTTAATTATTTTTTCTAAGGCCATTTTCATAGGTATTGTACTATGAAAGTTTTGCTTCAAAATCTTTTATGAAATATCTTTGTCAAGTTGATAACATAAATATATTACTTCGATTATTTGCGACAAAATTTTCTTTTGTCTATTTGTACATAGATTTATATTTTATGCACACCAGTGTATTTTTCTATTTTTATACATCTGGAACTTGGGTGGTATTTATGGATTTCCACATTTACTATATCTTTACAACAATTTCAGATTCCATAAGAATAAAATTGTACCTTAGTTAAGGACAATGTTTCATTTTTTTATTTTAATACAATACATTTAAACTTACTGTGGATGAAATATTCAATATTTCATATTTATATATAATCTTTAAAATAAATTTAGCGTACTTTGATTCACAGAATGAGAGCAAATATATTTGGATCATCCTGTCTGATATTATCCCCCGAGAATAAACCGTTTACTTTCATCATAGATTAATGTGTATTATACCTGTACAAATATATGACATATTTTTGTGACATTATTTGTTACATGATAAGAAATGAAATATATCTACAAAAAATATAAAAATTTCGCTTTCTGTGGGAATAAAACATGAATTTATCATATTTCTTCTATCTGCTACAAGTCAAATAAATGATTCAAATCCAATTTTTTTTTTTTAGAAAATTCTTTCATTTTTTAGAAGATGAATTTATATATGATTTGTTTTATTTTTCCGTTTTGTTATAATAATGCAAATAGAAAAGAATTTTATTCGAAACAATTGGCTTTTTTACTAAAATTATGGCTGAATTAAAACGCCAGAACTAAACAATTTACTATACACAACGGTATCCTTAATCGTTTCAAAATGCAAAACTCTCGAAAAGAATAAATATAATTTTCGAAATGCAACGAATGCTCTACGATTCCTTAGATTTAATAAGAGTTGACGTAATTTACCTTGGTATTTAGAGAGTAGAGGTGTTAATTCAATATTATGAAGTCTTAGGGTGGAACATTTACTGTAGAAAAAAATAACTGAGTGTAAATTTAAACCAACAACAAACATCAATTCATTTAATAGCAACGAAATGAATTCATTTCAAAGATAACTTCAACTGAATTCGTATCCATACCATGACACAACATTATCGATCGCGTAATTCGATCTTTAGGAAATTTGCTACACTTTATCAATTTTGTGAAACATGTTTTCATTTTTTTGAAAGGTTAGAAATTAAGAAAAAAAAACTGCAAAATTCAGGTTCATTTCACGAGTAGATTTCTGAGTCGTTATATCTCGGAGTCATTCTAATGCAAGAAGCTTGTCACATATGAGTGAAATGCATAACGATTTGCCATTGGAACATACATTTCAATAATGATAAATAATTGTTTTTAACCGTAATTGCTTAATCAATCATAAATAGTTTTATGTAAAAGTAAAATTTTAATCATTAAAATGCTCTACATCTTCAATTACTTTCGCATTATTTCATACTACCCTATTTATAAAACGATAAATATATAACGAAATGATTTGTCAACCCCAAACTGTTTGACATGAAAGTGAAAAAAAGAATTATATATATTTTTCAATCGAAATAAATAAATCAAAATATATAATTATGAAGTAATAAATTTTATACAAATAATAATTTTGTATTTTTTATTTTTACAGCATTAAAACCTCGAATGAAAAGTCATTATCGTGGACATAAAATGGCCGTATGGTTAAATCTCATACCACAATTACATCAACCGGGTGACGATGACGTCAGCATGCGACACCATCATTTTCATGAACGAGAGCAACATTATTATGCAGGTAAGCATGTAATAACAGCGATAGTAGATATTGAATTTCAAATAATAGTAGATATCTATAACATTAATCCAATTTAGCAATTCGTGTGTCCGAATACTTCTAATCAAAGTAATAAACAATAAAGTCAAGTGTAGTATTTTGTGTGTCCTAATCAAAATAATAAACAATAAAGTCAATTGTATAGTATAGGAAGTCCGGGTCACTTGGACCGCTATTTATTTAAACCATAATATTTTCTTACTAAAAGGCAGTAGCGGTTCATTTTTATCAAAATAATAAAATTGAATTAAGATTTTAATAATTAATTAATTAACATTTTAATAATCACATTTGTTAGATCGCGTAAATCGTTGGATTCCTATCAGAAAATTTCTTTGAATTCGCGTCTGCAAGTTCAAATGCCATTGGAAGTGCTTGGCTTCTTCAAAACTAAAAATTACTACAACAAAAATCACAAAACCGGTTTTTCATTTTGAAACCTAGACAAACATATATATATATATATATATATATATATATATATATATATATATATATATATATATATATATATATATATATATATAGATATATCCAATATGCATTAAAAAATTTTATCAACTTATATAAATTTATTGCTATAAAAATAATTTCTCCACAAGTTCTTTTATTCGAAAGTTTTCGCTTCTTCAATCGAAAATTATTTTAAATAATATTTTTGATAGTTTGTAACTGCTTAATTTTCGATGAAAAGAACACCCAACCTGATTTTAAATAATGTTTTCCAAAAAATACTTTCAAAATGCGATTTTAAAAATTATAAAAACGTATCTGCCATTTTCAATTTTATACAGCATCAAAATTACGTAAAAATATCAATGTGTTTATTAATTAATTTTTAAAAAAATCTATACAAACATAAAAATAACAAGTAGCTATAACTGATTTTTTAAACCAACAAACATAGCACCATTTCTAGATAATTTTGTTCGACCAATAAGTCCATAATCAACATTTTAATGGCATTCATTGTTTTGTCAATAGGTGCTGTTCGCCCTGAATCATTTACACGTTTGCCACCTCCATTACATCCTGCATCAATAACGGATCAACGTCGAATTAATTCTGGAGCTGGTAGTACAGAATGTGTACCAACAAATGAATTAGAAATCATCGATGATGATGATGACACCTCTTTAATAACCGACGATGATACGAATGACGATGAAAATGAAGACGAAGAAGATGCTCAACTATTAGAAAGACTTGCAACTCGTCATTATTACAGTTACACAGCGGCATTAGGTGTAACCGTTGGTGTAGGGTGTCTTTTACTATTACTTAACATGCTTATATTCGCTGGTATTTATTATCAACGTGGACGTGATCGACGAAAACGTCAAAACAGTTTACACATGTCCGCAAGCTCAGAAAACATACCAATGCAACAACGGCCTGTATTAAATAATCAAACATCACAACAACAACAGCAACAGCCTCAAAGTCCGACCACCGTGATTGGTGCACACGTGATAAAAGTACATGAGCCACCACCGTGTTATGCAACGGTAAATAAAACAAATAACCATCAACTATTACCAGAACACCCTCCACCGCCCCCGAAGAAAACTAAAACAAAAAATTGTGACAAACCAAAACCACCGTTACGCACGTCTAGTGTACCATCTGGAACATATTCAGCATCCTCGTCAAGTGCACCAAATTCACCAACAAATATGGGAATGACAGATATGGGAACAAATACAATTAAAAAGCGTGTACAAATTCAAGAAATATCGGTATAGCATATATTTCCCGAGTGACTTGACGCACTCGACGATATCACATTATAAATATTATATTGAATATAAAAATTAGTTTGTTAGATTTTTCAAATTTATCTATGTTTTACATTAAAACGAACTATTTAAAACGTAATGAAATTAATAATTGTAAATAAATATGAAAATTATGTTATTTTATATTGTAAATATTTTTAATTTCGATGTAAATCTTAGTATCTACAATATTAACATTTAAGGACTAATAATACTCAAAGGACACAATTCGTCCGCCGATATTCAATAATTAATGGTTTTGAAAAAATTAATTTTTGTTTGTAATATATTTTATACTTTTTGAAACTAAATTTGACTGCCATAAGAGATGTATTTTGTATTCCTCATATGATTTGTATAAATAAGATACACCATGTGTTTAAAAATTATCCTAAAATGAGATTTTTATGTCAGATGAGTATTTAATTGTATTCATAATCACGAATAAATAACAAAAGTAACGTGCCACAATAAATATACTTACTTCGAGGAAACTATGGAATTTGTTTATTGTAGTGAAAAATAATTTAACTTATACAATTCGAAAACGCCCGTTAAATGTCTTTTTAAGACTACTACACCGTTTCACTTCAATTTTAGAAAGTAACACTATAGTTGAATCGTTTTCTTTAGTTCTTTGATTGTAAAAAAAAGTTTCACGTGAACATTTCTATTCAACAATTTGATTGGTTGTTTGAAGATTATTTTATATTCATTTATACGTTATACTTCACTATTATTTATAGTAGATATGCAATACGGTATAGTATATTATATTTATTTATAATATTATAGTTACTAACAAATAATTAGAATCGATAAAATCGTGTATTTATCAATGCGTGATGAGTGGACTAACGAAAACGATTCAAGTTAAACATAACTGTTAAAGAGTATACTGATAATGACAGAATTAGCACCTATGTTTAATGCAAATTAAATAAAATATATATACAAGATTATTCGATAACACGGAAAATTAAATCTCCGTCAAGCTAGTAACATACTCAACATATGCTCAAAATTAGGTGCTCAAAGATTTAATTAAAAATATTGAGTCATTTAGAAATACTGCTGTCTTGATCTCTATGGCAGAGCGAGTCGGAAATAAAGACTTAATATATTTTAAGAACTAAAATTAGGTGCTTTTTTGATACTGTTATGGTGTTCCTTCAATCAATCAATTTAATAAATGCGATCAAATAAATCCATAAAACATGCTAGCTTGACATTTTATTAGTAGAGATGCATGAAGCACGGATTTGTATAGAAATTTTGATAAAATTGATGTATTGAATCACACCATAAAGGTCGTATTTTTTGTACTAGCATTTTATTATTGCAGCTTTTATTTGCTCTCGTAACGTTATATCACGGCAACAATGCATCTTTATGATTAAATTTTTTTATTAATAATCTAAGCACCTAATTTGATTTTTCAGCACGTAAAAAAGCAACTAATTTTAAGCAACTAACTTAACATATTTAAATTCAATTTTAAAGCTTTTTACTACTATTTCAAGATGCCACTGCTTGCTATTATGATAAAAGTTTTTTTTTCCCATTGTTCTGCCTGCGTGATATCACGGCAGCATAACGTCTCAATTTTTTAAATTGAAAATAAACGCACCTAGTTTTGAGCATATTTAAATGTAATTTTTAATACTTTTCTGTGCTATATTGACTGAGATTAAAATTAATGTAATGACAAATTTAATTTCTTAAATAAGATTATATTTTGTAACAATGGTAATTTATTATTTTAATACTTGCCAACATTTTTATCTATTATTTTAAATAAAACTGAAGATATAATTTTAAAATAATAATAATAATATCAACAATAATTTCCCGATATTAACTACATACTTAGAATCTGAAAGACTTTTTATTCGTATGCACATTACAGGGGTTCGCTTTCCAATCGCTCAGACTATAAAATATTTAAATTTTAAAAATATGATTCCAAATTTCACTGGTATTCTTTTTTGATAATTGTATCTCATAAAACGAGGCGAGGGTTTTATTTCGAATAATTTGCTCATTCTAGTTGAAAACAGTTAAGTGATATTCAAATAAAAAGCATCATATTGAAAATAAATTTGTCTTCTATATAAATATCGACTATGAAAACAGTTTAATTATAAAATTATTCACGTATTTTTATTTTCTAAATTTATAGCTAAGTTTGCATTAAAGACTGCAAATCCATCAGATTCGATATTGTGGATATTGAATTCAAAGTTTGACTTGAATTTAAAAAAAAATTTAAAATAATTTTAAAGTGTTTTTAAATGTAATAAAACTACATCGAAATATACCACAGGATGTATGGTATAAAATTTATTAGATACATATCGTTCTCTATTTTGGTCTGTTTCAATAAAAAAATCCGATCATTAAGCCAGTAAATGTGGAAAATATAATTGTTAAAAATATATCAAATTTTTAAACACATAAAACGAATACGAAATGAAACGAAAATATATTTATTGCAAATTTAATGCTAATCTATTTATTTTCAATTGGTTAAAACCATCGATTGTTATCAATTCGATTACACGAAAAACATTGTTAAAAACATTAAAGGAAAAAATAATCAGTACAAGTTAATTTGTTTAACATCTTTAAACATTCAATGAAATATTAGGTACTTTCTAATATTTACTTTCTAATATTAGGTACTTTCTATCATACAACCGATTGTATCAATTTGATCGTGTTAATCATATTTATCAATAAAGATTAAAATAAATATACTGGAACAAACTTTGTTTATCTATAAAGAAATGAATCATTTTTAACATTGAAATTATCTACAATTTTCATGTACATATAGATCAATTTAAATAAATCACCTCTAAATAATATAGGATATTAAATATATCACATAATTAAAATAAATAATATGTTAAAAAAATCAAATAAAATAATTAAAAAATTGGTTAATGTTTTTATATTCATAGGTAGGTAAAAATTGGAACATTTATTGTAAATACGTATTAATTATTGTGATTTTAATTAAGTATTTATAATATAATTATTATTTTGTGCAATTAATTATAAATTATATGTAAAAAAAATAACAAAACAAAAAGTATATATATATATATATATATAAATATATCAACAAAATATTTAAAAGAATTATTATAATTATTATTATAAATAAAATAAAAATATATAAATTTAATTTCAACGTTGTAATTTTTTAACTATTCAAATCATTTAATTTATTGGAAAGGCTTTTGCTTGAATAGACTTCATTTTCATCCGAACTTAACAGTGTTTCCAGAAAAATTCATTGAAGTAGCCCCATCAAGTGTTTAAATGAGATTAATTCAATTAACACCAAATTGTTCAAAAGACTTCTTTCATTTTTTAGTTGAATTTATAACTTATAATATAAACTTTTCGGGTGTAATCGCAAATCAAAATTACAATTCCACAATTGGTTTTCTTTTCGTGAAGAAAAGAATTACCTCTATCAGATAGTTAATAATTTCCTAGATAAATTCTAGAATTTTTTTAAAACTGTCATCAGACACTTGTGCTAGTTATACACCAGTTTTTTGTGATTGTCATGGCGTGTAATAAATATAAATTTTGTCTGAATCATAGACATAGAATTGGTTCATAGCTAATTCATTGAATAACTTGGAATAGGATGCAGTGCTTTTAAATGGTTAAAGATTTTTTAAGAATAAAATAGTATATGAAAATATTGATGGTAACAGAGATAATGTTAATGATAATTCAAACTTGTTATCTGTCAAATACGTATTTGATTTTTTCAACGAAAATATAAAAGCTTGTAAAATTAAATAATACATTTTTTCATTAGCTTTGTTCATTTTTTAGATAATTTTTTTCAGATATTATTCATTTTTCTTTTCTATATAGAGAAAATAAATTCTTTATATAAAATAAATAAATAAAACATTTATATTTCTTCATAAAAATCAAAGAGAATTATAAAATTCAGTATTTTATATGTATTGTAAGACAACACCATCTATTTATCTATTTAAAACCCTAAAAAATATTTTTTAATCAGGTTTGAGTCTTAAGTATAGGTGTAAAAATGGTAAAAATAGCATACTATGATTGCATAGATATTATTAACATACAAATATATTGTGAGTATAGGAAAAATAACAATGACTACTATAAGCCATATCTGTTACGTCTATGGTTGAAAACTTCCAAAATCCACTCATTCAGCGCACCATCTGTATTGATTATACTGTTAGTTATAAAGAGCACTATTTTCAATGTGGAAATCTGTTTTTCGTACATGTCATTGCATGCGTATATACAATTTATCATTTCTTGTAGTTCTGTTTTGATGAAATATTTTTAGATGTCTCTGCATGAAAGCTGTTGCACAAGTTTCTATCATATAATTTTCATACAAATTTTGTAAACATATAAAATTAAGTTTCCTCGTGCTGCAGTGTCTTGGCAAACTTACAAAAATAGTTAAAGGCTGACTATTTTGAAATATATGTTACGTACATACAAAATAGGATTTTTAAAGATCCTACCGTTTTATACTCGTCATAATAAACGGGCTATTTAAATGGAGTTAAGAGAAGATCTAACGTTTATATGAGGCTGTTTTAAGAAAAATGAATTTGCCTAAAACCATTTTTGATACTCCCCAGCTAACATAAGATCTGAAATTAAATTTTGTTCTATTAGTTACTTCGTAATAATTAAAAAATTATAGTTATTCATGTATTTAAATTTTAATTTATAAACTTTTGAACAAAATTATTTTCAATTCTCGAACCTTTAAAATTTTTTTTTTGCATTTTGTTTGGCTGTTTCTATCCGAATACCTATCTATTCTATCTGTGTTGCTCGCATGTAAGTTTCGAACGCATAATAACAATTTTGATCACATACAGAAAATTTACTGAATAAATTTCGAAAATTTTTTTACGCTCATTTGACTAAAATTTCAAAAATACTAATTTTTTTCTATACAAACTACATGAATGTTTTTGTTTGATTTGGATGAAATTTAGTCACCTCTTTTTCAGAAAAATCTCCAAAAATACAATATTTTTGCCATACACACTAGAAAGATGCGGTGTTTTGCAACTGATGTGAAATAAAAAATATAATCGACGTGAAATGATGAGGCGGCATTGGAAAACAGTAACTGTTGAATCGCTTCTCATTTTTACAAATCCATCAAAATTTTATTGTAAACTTGAAAACGGAGCTTTTTACAATCGATGTAGGCAAATGAAATGATCAAGAAAAATTGGAAAAATTTATTTAGATCCCCTCTTTCTAAGAAGAAGTGGTCTTTTCAGGGGCGTAGGAACGAAATTTTTGCTGGGTGGGCAGGTACGAAATTTTAACCCCTCCCTAAATTTTCGATGATAATAATTTTGTATGAAAGATGTTTGTGATTGTTAATTAATATTATACCAGACAGTTTTTGTTAGTTGTAAATAATTTTTGCAAAATTTTTCTTTTTATTTTCTTCAATTTTATTTACATGTATCTCTTATTTGTATGTAATTACATTTTTAGTTTTTACAAACTTTTTCGCTTTACAAGTGCTTGCTAAAATTAAAAAGTCAATACAAAAGTCTTAAATTATACTTCAACTTTTCTCAACCTTAAACCTAGATTTTGCCAAACACAGATTTGCGTTTTTCTGACCGTGCCACAAATTCTTTCATTATAATATTTAAATCTAAAGCAGCTGTAAGTTCTTTATGTACATGTAATAGCAAAAGGTTTGTGAGGCGCTTTTGGGACATCGAATTCCTTAAATAAGTTTTCAATCTTCTCAAAGCGATAAAAGATCGTTCAGAAGTCGCGGCAGACGCAGGTACGGTTAGGATCAAAATTATCAGTAAAATTACTTCATCTAACATATCCCTGGTTGTCGACAGTAGATTCGCGAGTTTTTCGCTCAATTCGGAACAGTTGGAACTTGCAATATCGGGCACGCTTTGGAGAAGAAAAAGTTGAGCATGCAATCTGCTAATATTGAAATCTTCAGCAAAGACACCGAATTCTTCCGCGAGCTTGGTTTCGTCGCCAACTAAACCTTTAGTCGCGTTCAACAGTACAGTTTCGAGTGACACTAGAATAGCTAAACCACTTTCGTCGAACCTTTCATTCAATTCTGATATTTGCAAATCTAAAATTTCGAAATAGATTTTTCTCAACGAATCTTTGGCTGAAAGTCGCACCAGTGGAGCAGATTTGGAAGTATGCTCGTACCGTTTGTTTGGTTGTCTCACGCGGGGTTCTTTGAAAGGATTCAAGTCTAACTCGTGCGATTATTCAACTGATTTTTCAAATAAACGGTCGAACTCGGTGTCTGTGCGCAACGATTGCAATCTCGAAGATAGTAAATCAGCAGCTTGTTTCGCACCTGTAGCTGTTAGACCAGGAGCTTGAAGGGCTCGCGCAAGTTGTTCGCAGGGAGCAAAAATTTGAATGCTAAGGTTAAGAAAAAAAAGGGTCTCAGACTGCTCAAGTTTCAGCAACCACCCGCGAATTTGAGCTTTTTTTCTGGCTTTACAGATTCGCAAATTTCGAACTTAACTAATGTTCCCTGCACTCGTTGATAATTTTCTTTGAATCTTTTGAAAGATTTTACACGTGTGGTCCATCGCGTAGGACACAGAGCGGCTAATCGAGTCGGTTTTTCAACCGGCAAATCATCATCTGAAGATGCTGAATCGTCTTCGTATGCTTGTAGATCGACTTTATCGTACATTTTCTTTCTTTTTGCCGATTCTAGAATGCAGTTCGAAACATCTTTAACTAAGCACATAACATCGCATACTCCGCTTTGTAGTTTAGCTGTTTCTTGGAGGACAAGATCCAGTGAATGGTTGGCACAATGGACGTAGATTGATTTTGGTTGCTCGTCTTGCAACAACTTCTCCACGCCATTGTCACGTCCAGCCATGGTAGGTGCTCCATCAAAGCACTTACATTGACACTCGTTCGATGATCACTCTCAAGACACAAGACACAATTTTAACTTTTAATTTGTAACTAACAGTGCACTTGAACAAAATAAACTGAAGTAAACTCGCACGATGCATGCTTTTAAATTTGAAGTAATGTACGCGAACAACATGACATATCATTTTAAAAAATAGTTTCACTTACATTGACACTCGTTCGATGATCACTCTCAAAACACAAGACACAATTTTAACTTTTAATTTGTAACTAACAGTGCACTTGAACAAAATAAACTGAAGTAAACTCGCACGATGCATGCTTTTAAAGTAGTTTGACGATTGTTTAAACAGGGGATACTTACAATAGTGACAATAAAACTGTCCATCTCGGTTGTCCTATTGGCTATGAAAATAAGTTGTTATTCCGAAGGTAAAAATAAGCATCAGTTACAAACCATCGAAAGTACTATCCAGAGGATTATCGATGAGTCATCTAATCCTCTCTTAGACTAGAAAGGCCAATTTTTTATGTAATAGAAGTTTGGCGCGATCCATGGCGCGCACGCCAATTATAAATTTAGTCAAATAGAATAGACTTAGGTAAAACATTTAAGTAAAGGATTTACGTATAAAAATGCTACTTGTTTTCAATAGAATACATATTCAGATATCATTTAAAACAAAAAAAAAACGTTAATAAAAATTAATTAAATTATACCCGACTTCATTATAATATAACCTACCACCACCTACCCTTCAAAAACGTGTTTCAGTTTTATATTCGAAACAAAGAAAAACACATAAAAGTAGTATAGATTTTTTGAAGTTATTTTTTTTTTTTTGTCAAATGGCGCATAGCCCCGCGAATTACTATTCGATTAGGCAATAAACATGAACTGGCGTTAATACAAACCATTTTCGTAAAATTTTCTTTGTCGGAAAACTTTCTATAACAACCCTAAAAATTGAATTTTTTAACTATTAATATTTAAGGTAAAATGACTTGTGACCCCTCAAATTATGATCAAAATACTCGTTTAAGATCAAAAAACGGTAGTAAAAACCATTTTATCGAATTTCACCCCATCGGAAAATCGTCCAAAACAAACCTACCAATACAACTTTTTTTAGAAAATAATTTTTTCGGCTTTATTATTGGATTATGTAATAAACATGAACTGGCGTTGATTTAAACCATTTTCATAAAAGTTTCTTTATCGGAAAACTTTCTATAACAAACCTAAAAATTGAATTTTTTGACTATTAATATTTAAGGTAAAATGACTTGTGACCCCTCAAATTATGATCAAAATTTTAGATCAAAAAACGTTATTAAAAACCATTTTATCGAATTTCACTCCATCGGAACATTCAAATCAGGTCAAAATATTTATATTATTTCATATTAATTGGTGGTACCACCAGTATCTACTATACCTACCAATAATTAATAGATATTACCTAATACCTAAAAATTACCTACCATATTGGTGTATTTTCTGCCATTTCATTTATCTACTCTACATGATTAAATGTTCCATGACAATAATAAAAACATTAAAATATCCCAATTAAACGATCAATTATTTCAACGGTGAAATATCGAAATTATTACAAAATATCTCCTCATCAAAATAGGTTCAAATAAAAATAATCCTTACATGATTGTTTTTAGTTTAAAATTAATGTAATACCAATTAATTTAATCCCAAATTCAACCCCATATTATCACGATCCTAAGATACCTTTGGTTTTTTAATAACAGGGGAGTACATATCAGGACGTACATATCCAAAAACAGTAGTGAAATATAATGAAATAATGACTAACACTTTAATTTTAAATTTTTTATTTTTTACAAAATTTTACAAAAGTTAGAAACATTGATTTTAATTATTTATTTTACAGTCTTATACAAACAAAAATATATACAAATTTTATTATCAAAATTAATACACCAATATTAGAGAAAAATTGATTTAATTATTAATAGAAGATAAAATTAAAAAACAAACGGGACCTGCAATATAATTAAAAAATCAAATCAAATTAATAAATATTTTAATATATCTCACCGAATTATCGCGTCTTGTAAAACTAACCTTACTCTGTTCACAGTTATATATTTCTATTACTCTTTTAAATAATAGAAGTTGCTGCTTGAATATGTTTTACAGGAACTGAAAAATAATAAAATGATACTATAAAATTTTTCAAATTAATAAATATTTTAATATGACTCACCGAATTACCGCCTCTTGTGAAGCTAACCTTCCATTGTTCTTCCATGGCACTTCATTAAACACAAATATAAAGTCAAACTCTAACACTATCCAGTTTTATGTCACTTAGGTTACAGTTGGAATTGATTTTCTTTTAAAAATAAAAACCAAACATTCTCTACAAGAATGTGTATGTTTTATATACCTAAGCCATAGAGATAACTGCCGAAGTTTCAGTCCGGGCTTACAAATATCATGACTTGGTACGATCATCCTTTGCAGAACTACTTCATTAGTACACACACAATCATCGGAGAAATAATGATTTTTATAATTAGTATAAAATCTAATTCAAACAAAAACCTATTCAAGTATGGTCAGTCACTTAAGTTATAGTTGGAATTGATTTTCATTTAAAAATAAAAACCAAACATTCTCAAGAATAATGTGTATGTTTTATATACCTAAGCCATAGAGATAACTGCCGAAGTTTCAGTCCGGGCTTACAAATATCATGACTTGGTACGATCATCCTTTCCAGAACTACTTCATTAGTACACACACAATCATCGGAGAAATAATGATTTTTATGATTAGTATAAAATCTAATTCAAACAAAAACCTATTCAAGTATGGTCGGTCATTCAGTTTACAGGTCGAATTGATTTTCTTTTAAAAATAAAAACCAAACATTCTCAAGAATAATGTGTATGTTTTATATACCTTAGCCATAGAGATAACTGCCGAAGTTTCAGTCCGGGCTTACAAATATCATGACTTGGTACGATCATCCTTTGCAGAACTACTTCATTAGTAACACACACAATCATCGGAGAAATAATGATTTTTATGATTATTATAAAATCTAATTCAAACCGTCTAACCGAATTACCGCGTCTTGTCAATCTAATCTAACATTAGTCACAGTTAGTCACACTGTATTTAATTATTTAGAGGACCTGAAAAATAATGAAGTTATAATAATAATATAAATTGCAAATTTTTTTTAATTAATCAAAATTTTAACATGACTCACCGAATAGCCGCGTCTTTTAAAACTAACCTTACAATGATCACTGTCAAATATTTCTAACACTGTTTTTAATTATTGATGTGTTCACTTCAACTGTCACTATGAAACTGATAATGTTCAAATCTGCAAATTATGAAATATTTGAATTTGACAATCGGAGTCTTTTAAAACTAACCTCACAATGATCACTGTCAAATTTTTCTAACACTGTTTTTAATTATAAATAGGACCTGAAAAAAAATGAAATAAAAATTATAATAGCAAATTTTTTTTAAATTAATCAATATTTTAATATGACTTACCGAATTGCCGCGTCTTTTAAAACTAACCCCACAATGTCACTGTCAAATATTTCTAACACTGTTTTTAATTATTGATGTGTTCACTTCAACTGTCACTATGAAACTGATAAAGTTCAAATCTGCAAATTATGAAATATTTGAATTTGACAATCGGAGTCTTTTAAAACTAACCTCACAATGATCACTGTCAAATATTTCTAACACTGTTTTTAATTATTGATGTGTTCACTTCAACTGTCACTATGAAACTGATAAAGTTCAAATCTGAAAATTATGAAATATTAGAATTTGACAATCGGAGTCTTTTAAAACTAACCTCACAATGATCACTGTCAAATATTTCTAACACTGTTTTTAATTATAAATAGGACCTGAAAAAAATGAAATAAAAATTATAATAGCAAATTTTTTTAAATTAATCAATATTTTAATATGACTTACCGAATTGCCGCGTCTTTAAAAACTAACCTCACAATGTCACTGTCAAATATTTCTAACACTGTTTTTAATTATTGATGTGTTCACTTCAACTGTCACTATGAAACTGATTAAGTTCAAATTTGCAAATAATGAAATATTTGAATTTGGCTCACCGAATTGCCGCGTCTTTTAAAACTAACCCCACAATGTCACTGTCAAATATTTGTAACACTGTTTTTAATTATTGATGTGTTCACTTCAACTGTCACTATGAAACTGATAAAGCTCAAATCTGCAAATTATGTAATATTTGAATTTGACAATCGGAGTCTTTTAAAACTAACCTCACAATGATCACTGTCAAATATTTCTAACACTGTTTTTAATTATAAATAGGACCTGAAAAAAATGAAATAAAAATTATAATAGCAAATTTTTTTAAATTAATCAATATTTTAATATGACTTACCGAATTGCCGCGTCTTTTAAAACTAACCCCACAATGTCACTGTCAAATATTTCTAACACTGTTTTTAATTATTGATGTGTTCACTTCAACTGTCACTATGAAACTGATTAAGTTCAAATTTGCAAATAATGAAATATTTGAATTTGGCTCACTGAATTGCCGCGTCTTTTAAAACTAACCCCACAATGTCACTGTCAAATATTTCTAACACTGTTTTTAATTATTGATGTGTTCACTTCAACTGTCACTATGAAACTGATTAAGTTCAAGGGGAAGTTGCTACTGATGGGTGCTTTACAGGACTGAAATATCATGAAACAATAACTTTAAAACTAAAAATTTTACGCCACTTAATAGTCTCGAACAACCTACTATTTTCTTAATAGATCAACGACCTAACGAATTGCGCCACGAATGCTTGTTAAAGTGATCCAAATTAGTAGTGACATTTATATAATCATCAATTGCTCTATTAATATAAAAATTTATCGCCGCCAAAGAGGCTCGTAACCACTACCTTTTGGTTGTCAACACAACACTGTAACCAATTTCGCCACAGAGGCTTGTTGCAATGACTCCAAAACAATACTGACATATACATATATAATCAATTAGTCTAATTATAAAAATTTATCACCCCGGAATAGGAACCGAACCGCTGTCCTATCGGTTGACAACCCACGCCCTTAAACAAAAACGCTAAATTGTCTCTTTATATGATACAAAGAGAATAGTGACATATAAATCAATAATCAATTAATCTGAATAAAAAAATTATAAACCGCCCCCTAGATTCGAACCACCTACTTTTCGCCTGAAAACTCTACACATTAACCAATTGTGCCACATAAGATTGGTATCAAAATCCAAAAACATAAATCCTAACTTGTTTCAAAACCATGTTTTATAATTATTTTTTTAAATTAAAAATTCAACTCGCCCAGCCCCCCATATTTTGACACATTGTTTCACTTACATATTTGATAACCTTTGACTGAAAAAAATGTTCAAAATACAAATATACACGAAAAAAGCTCACTGTTATCTCTTTTTTCGTAGATAGAAAAAAAAGCTCTCCAAATACCTACTTTAATTATTAAAATAATTCTCAGTTGATTGAATTATACAACTATTATATTATACAATTATTTAAATAATTAATATATTATGCAAATTTAAGGATGAAAAGTTATAAATGTTTTATTTCGTTGTTAGATTTTGATTAATATTAACAAATACTTTCTATAAAATTGCTTTTTTTTTATATATTCAGAAGTCTTCGACTTTATTCTATTTGATTTTTATACGTCTTTCAGTGCAAAACGCTTTTGTTTGATAATAAAATTTATGCATTTCATTTGTGTTAAACTTGTAGGATGATTAAAAAAATACAATGAAAATCGATTTATTTAGAAGTTGTAAGCAATGCTTCCTCAAATTTGGTATATTGATTTCTTTTCTACCATTTAGTATACAAATGAAAACACTATTTCAAATTTTTCACAAAACCCAACCATAAATTTGGTGTTGTTTTTCAGATATTTTAAAGGATTACATGAACTTCAAAAGCTCAAAATAAAAGTATTATTTTTTTAAATGTTTTTCTTATATAAAATATATTTTGTATTTACATTTGGAAATATTTTGTGAATTTTAAATCAAAATTTTAAAAATGCTAATCTATTAGGACCACTGTCAACTCGATCGGTAAATATCGACAAAAAAGTTTACACATATTGGTATCAATTTTGAAAAGATGTGTTCATACCTAATGTCATTCATTATCTTTCAAATTTGGCGTACATATAACTCCAAAAAATAATTACCCAAACGTTTTGAATTGTGGAATGTATAATATTTACATCAAAGCGGTATGTTGAAACATTTTTTTCATCTAAAATCGAATTAAAATTGTTACTTTAGGAATGGTGGGTCCTTTACTAAAATGTTTTGCCTAAGTCTCTTCTATTTGACTAAATTTATAAGTGGCGAGCGCGCCATGGATCGCGCCAAACTTCTGTTACATAATTTTTCGTGAAAAACTATTGTTTTGCCCTTAAAATTATCCTACACGAAATTGTAATAGAGCAATAAAATTTTTAATCTCTTCTACAAAGGGGCATGACCCACCCAGGGAAATCCCTGGGTGGGCAGCTGCCAACCCTGCCCATACGGCTCCTACGCCCCTGGGTCTTTTGTATATTATCGAATAAGGTCTGCATTTCACAATATCTAAAATATCATTTCTACTAAATGTCAAACTATAGACAAATAATATTCTCAAAACATACAAATAAATTTATAATGACAGTGAAATCGATATTGAAATAATTAATGACTGTGCTATGAAAAGAGTCAAGTTTGTTTATACACTTCGTGTTCATGATGCAGAGACGAATGAAAGTTTTTCTACTGTCTGCTTGTGTTCATTTATAAAAGGGTTGTTCTCAAATACGATTCATATTTTCTTTCATCTGTATTTATATACTCTTTGAATAGTCTAAGAAAAATAAATACACAAACATATTATAAAGACGACACGACGGAAAAAGTTACTTGTTTAATCAATTGAAAATTATATCGTATGAATTAGAAGTATTTCAAACAGTAATAATGCAACAAATATATATATATATATATATATATATATATATATATATATATATATATATATATATATATATATATATATATATATATATATGTGTATATATATATATATATATATATATATATATATATATATATATATATATATATATATATATATATATATATATATATATATATATACAGTGGCGTAAATAAATAGTACTTAAACATAATAAATGTAGTTTTCGAACGCCTACCAGAAGGCAATGCTTATTTATGTAAAGGGGATCAAAGAGATCTATTGATGTACTATTATGCTCACTTAAATAGCTATGTTCGGTCGTCTACGTTCTCAAACGAATGAGCTACAATTTTTACATAGGATA
The DNA here is from genome assembly GCA_020423425.1 of Chrysopa pallens. Classification (NCBI taxonomy): domain Eukaryota; kingdom Metazoa; phylum Arthropoda; class Insecta; order Neuroptera; family Chrysopidae; genus Chrysopa; species Chrysopa pallens. Next base: position 112,188,043 of record CM035591.1, read on the forward strand.
ATAAAAATGAATTTTCTAAATCCAGAATACTGTAGCTTGACTCTGAGCCATACCTGAAATATACCTATTTGGGAAAATTATAACGTACGCCAATTTAGCCGGAGTTGGGCCCACATTAATTACACCTGCGTGCTTACGCTATTATTCTTTAACTTACAATTTATTTCTAATAAATTTTATTACTTCATGGTGTAGTCTGTGGTGTAATTCATCCTTTAAAATGGCCAGTTGATTCTTTCTTGATTTCTTAAATTTTTTTTAACCTTCTGCGCAAGTAAATATTTTTATCATTCGTTATTTCTTTTTTCATTCAAATTGATCGATGTACAAATCTTTTCTTTTGCTTTATCTTTCTTTACCATTCTTGCAACGGATTATTTGAGTAATCCAATTTTTTCTATAAATCATTGATCATGTTTATGGCTTACTGCCTTTCTTTTACGATTGACTGTAGTGCGGGGTCTTTTTTTTTCTTTAATTATGTTATCCGTTCATACTGCAGGATATCCCCTTATTTCTTAATAAATTATATCCCCTAATTTGTATTTTCTAAATGTCTCTACTTTCATTCGCTCTCATAATAATCATCTATCTTCTTTAAATAAATTAAATCTGTACTACTATCATATATCCTAATTTTTATTCCCCATAACTACTATTTCTTTTTTTTGCTTCAAGTTATATAAACTTTCTGTAGCATTAAGCCAATTTTATTTCTTTCCATTTTCTGTTTGAGTTTGCCTTCTCAATATACACAACAATTAATTTTTTTTTAAATGTTAATCACTTATGTTATTCTACATCATGCATCTATACACAAAATTTCATTAACATCGAATGAATGGTTCACTATATATGAGCATTAATACGTATATATCCAATATCGAATATACATAAATATCTCTGAAAAGGAAACGCCTTGACTGATCTGAGTACCAATTTTGTTATGAGGTAAAAAAAAAACCTTTTTTTATTTATTTAACATAAAATTTGACATATTCCCGGAAATTGATCGATATTCAAAATTTTAAATATTTGTCCACTAGTTTTTCAGCTATGCCCGTTCGTTTGAATAAAAGCCCGGATCGACAGATCGACGAACACGTAACATAAATTTCTCAAACAGTTCCAAAAAATTGATAAATAAACAACATTTTGTTTCAAAGAAAAAATATTTTATTATGTTAAAAGTAAAATTGAAATACATAAAAAACTCATTTTAGTTGAAAATTGATTATAATCAACAGCAAAAATTGTTGCCAATAGATGTCATAAATTTTCCAATCATTCTCACATAAGACAAACCTTTTTGGAATCCAAATAATAGTATCTGATATTTCTTATACTATTTCATAAAACTACTGTGAGAGAAGAAGTGAGTTTGTGCGAACTATCAAAAATATTTAATTAAGTTAATTTTTTTTTGAAAAAAATTTTAATTTATTTAATGTTTTCTTAGTTTAATTTAGTGCCTGGTAAAGTTTACAATTTTTAGTCTTCAAACTATCTTCGATGCTTTCTTTTGTAAAGAAAAAAAAACTTTAAATTATTCGATACGCCATTGAAAACATAAATTTCAATTCTAATTAGGTATGAGCGTAATGTAAATAACATTGAGATAATACAAAACAAGTAAGAAAATTCAATTATCGTTTATTATATTCATTACAATTTTATATTTTAATAAATATATTTTGTTTGTTTATTTACTTTTTTATATAATTAAATTTGATTGTACATATTTTATAATAAAATTCATTTAATAATAAATATTGGTAGAAAGATTAGTAGGTATAAAGTGTATAAAGTGCTTACTCTTAAACTTGAATCTGGAATCATATAAAATATATCAGATATAAAACAATAATTGTAACATTCAAACTTGGAATTTACGTATCATGAAATTTGTATGTTTCAATGTTTATTACTGAATCACGCAAAAAGAGCTAAACTATTTCGGGTTATATTTAGCACGCAGATAGTCTAGCACTGGGAATACCCACTAAATTCTTATATTTTTATTCGTATAAAAAATACTAAATATCTATGAGATTGGGGGTGACAAAAAATGAACTGCAGGACGTATTTTCTTGGAATTTAGTACAGATATGTATTAAAGAGTCATATTTCGGGATGAAAGGTATCCTTTGTATTAATCTTGGTGATAAAATTTACGGTTTAATACATATTTTATAAATCAACTAATTTCGAAAAAGATCAATTCAATAGTCTACTTGCACGAGTGATACTAAAGGGAGTTATTACTTACTACATTTTTCAGTCTACTAATACATTCTGGAAAAAACTGTGCGTTATAAATATAAATATATTATAACAATTAAAACATTTTGTATTAGAATATTATTTAATATGTTCTAACCGAGAATTCTGAATCATTCGTAGATACAAAGTTAAAAAATAAAGACGAAGTTAAAGAATAAAGACAACCTGCAGTTTAGAGCTCTAAATGCATATGCTTACACACATGCTAGGTTATGAAGCATACTTTTACAAGAAAAAAAGTTTCCGTCTTCAATTCTTTTTTCAACGGATCTTATTCAGATCATTTGCATTATTAAATTTTATTACGTTTATGAATATAGGTAAAAATAAAATACTGTTAAAGTCCATGGACATTTTCTTCTTAAAAATGACATATTAAATGTAAATTTAATATGTAGTCACCTTTTTTAGTCAGAGGGGTAATTCTCACTACATAATCATAAGGTATTAATTAGTTATAACACTATCTAAACTCAAAGTCATAATTATTCCAATCAAATAATACTGCTAAAGGATATCGCAAATTACAATAAAAAAGAAAAAATACCGATTGTATCCGCGAATCTGGATTATTCGTATTTCTATATGTATCTGCGGATCTCCATTTTTAACGATCCGGCATGCCTGTAATAAAACCTAGATGAATTTCAAATTATTGAATGATTCAATAAGGCTTGTATTGAAACTGGCATATTCCAAGAAATTGAATAATGTAAGTAGACACGTGATACGTAATTTTTCTAGTAATGGTGTTATTTAGGCATGTGAAAATGTTTTTGTGCAGAAAAGCATTTTGTCTAAAATACTGTACGTTGATAGTATAGATTGTATGTCAATTTTTCAGAGTAGTTTTGTTATAGTTTCTGTTTTTTTGTAACAAACGCTGGGAAAATTGAAAACAGTATGTCAGGTATAAATTCTACGAATTTAAAAAATATTTTTTATTGGTACGAAAATGTTAATTTCTCAATGGTAATGAATTTTTGGCAGAACTCGAATTATTTACAAATCAATATCTATTTATATAAAAAAAAATGTGATAGAAAATCGTATTTATAAACTTATTCAATTTTTCATATTTCCTGTTGAACAAACAACATTCTAAAAACTCATAATAATATGTATCTAATTTAAAAACTCCACATGATGTCAATGATAATTGTTTGCTATCAATGAAACGAAAATATTTTTCCGATCTACGTTTGTGGATTTTTAATAAGATTGATGGATATCTATTATATAATAAAAAATCTATGCGTCATACATATATTCAGAAAAATATTGAAATTCTTTTATTGAACAGTATTTCGTGAGTTTATTTTCAATTTTTTTTAATCCAATTTAAATAAACATTTCATTCGGTAATAAATTGATTGAAGCTGAAGCGAGTATCGTTAGTTTTAAAATATTATGTCAAAAGTCTTCACCGATCCCACCTGTGCTTGAATTCAGTAATCATTACTCAATTTTGATTGATTGACCGACTTTCAAAAATGGAAGTTATCAATTCGACCTGTGTGTATATTATTATTCGAATTGTATAATATATTCTATATCTATATGGCCTTCTCAACAAGTATTCCAAATTTAATAAATGTTTGATTGTATCAATGTATTATTGACTGTATGAATATATGTTTTTACACATATTTCTCAATGTTTCATATAAATGTTTCTTTTTCATTAGATTATACTTTTTAACTTAGAGTTTAAAATTTGTTTCAACAAAATCGGTTGTACAAAAAGTAGTTTTTTTACTTTTTTAACTTATTTTTTTTGAGTCAGTTTTTATCTTTTTTTTTTGCTTTTTTTAATAAATATAAAATCAATTCAAATGATTTTCAAATTTAGCTCAAATTAAGCTCATTAACACACATATATAATACATATTATTATTTTATATGTATTTATAACTATATAGTCTGAAAATTTGGATACTGGATATGTATTTATAACTATATAGACTGGGTATTTTTTTGATTAAAAATAGTTTAAACATTGATGGATACCATATGTCGAATATATAATCAATTAACTCTACTAGTTGTTATTTTCTCGTTTTTATTATATTTTATTATAACTGTTTATTATAAATAATATATAATATTGGTAAGATAATATGTTAGCTTTCAAACGTTTTGCAGAACACACAGTGCTATGTCAAATTTATGAGGTCATCGAAACGTATTTCAAATTCAAAACTTGAAACAAAATAAAAAACAACACAATACGATTAGCATTGCCACTTATACGAGTATATTATCATAAAACTGTTATAATAAAAGTTTATTGGAAATGAACTCACATGAGAAATATGATACTTTTAAAGGGGAAAATTCAGGTATTAATAATAATTTAGTCAATATTACTTGAACCCTTAAAAATTAGTATTTAGATACCAAAGTATATTACACACTTATTAGTTACATGAATATGTATAAACCAGTAGTCAAGAAAACAAAGAAAATTATTCAAATTTTTTATATTATCCAGGGTAGACAATGACTGGCTAACTGATAAGTTTGTCAATTTATAAATACAAAATACATTTTAAAAAAAATCTTAATATAATTACAATTTGCTCAAGTTATTATTGACGTCATAGAGTGTCTACCAAATCCTTAATGATTAATTTGTATACAGGACTGTCATATAAATTGGCGTCTGGAAATTTAAAACTTGATTAATGTCTAACTGTAAAATTCTGTATGTGATATTTCTAAATATTATTTATTGTTCAATTTAATTTAAATATGAGCATATTGATCTCATATTTTAATGAAGTGAAAAAAAGTAGCGAGGTTAGAAAATGGAATTGTTTAAATATGATTTGATAAAAATATGATTTCTTAAAAAAGAAATACGTTAGTAATTTAAAATGTGAAATAAGTACCTGAGAAGTAGCGTAGACAACGTTTTATTGTTTTAGAACTTTTGATGTTAAATAATGTAAATGCGCATGATTTTGGAAAATATTTCATCTCATAATTCTTAATCACATAAAATCATTCTTTTTACTTGAAGTGACTCTACCCGTTATGAACAGCCTTGGCATAGACGATGTTATTATTAATATATTTAATCCCCTAGAACGGCATATCCCTCAAGTTTTTCAAAGTTTAAATCTATAATTTTGTTACTTTAATTAAATATATACAAAACAACTACTTTGTTATATTAGTTAGTGAATGAGTGCTAAAATGACCAAGTCAATAATGTTTATTTAAAATGTTTCAGAGTTTAATACTGCGTGGTGACGATGAGTTAAAAACGCTAAAAAGACACAACAAGTCACTGCATAAAATTTCATTTTATCTAAAAGTTTTGTGTACAAGATTTCATTGTCATAAACAGACACCAAAATAATAAAATGACAAGGACTTCACGTAATACCAGTTTAAAGAGCTAGTGGTTTATTTACTTTGCGTTATCATTCCGAACAATGTATATAGACCAAAAGGCTTAAAAACAAAAAAGGGGCACATTAATAGTTTGTCAGAAACAGAGTAATTGAATAGTAATTAATATTGAAAGTTGCAGACAATGTGCACTGAATTATTCCAATCAGTTTGGTTATCTCAAAACTCGAAGTTACATTCTGTATATTATCTTCGTTTTGAATATTTAATATTTATATTATTAAAATTCATTATCATTTTAATAACTCTCAGAAACATGTTAGTGAAAGGAATAATAAAAGAGAAATCATACTTACCATGAACTAACGTTAATAATGAACATATTCGACAAATTTAAATACCAAGACATTCACATTGAAAATAATTTAATTGTAATTGTAATGGAAATGAAATCATCACTAATTCTGATCAAGTACACGAACATTTTTTAACAAATACAAGTGATTTAAATTTTAAACTTAAAAAAGTGTGTTGTGCATTAGTGAATGAAAAAATATCTCCCTTATCCGCAAGGTTATTCAATTCGAACAGAGAATGTTAGACTGAAATTGTTTTCCAGTTTAATTCAAAAGGAGACATAGTCGTTTTTGAATATAAAATTTTTTTTTTTAAAAGGCCAGGAAAAAGTGATAATTTGCATTAAGATTCATATTTAATTTATTGCTTTTTTTGTAAGCTGTAAGATCTAATAAGGTCCATGTAAGCTAACTAATATGTAAGCTAACCATACAACTAATAAGGTCCACCATAAAAATGCTTTGGACTATCATTTCACAGATAGTCCTTATTATACTACGGTAGTTTAATAAAACCCAAAAAGAGAGTTCTATAAAAGTGAAATATTTTAAAAATTATTGTATTTTGTTATTTCTTATGTTCAATTTTATCCCTAATAGTATCTATAACAAAATTCAGGTGGGTCTGATTTGACTCAGGTACCTTATACAATTTAAAAATAACTTTTCGCTCTATTGAATCCTCTTTGAATTAAATTAAATAATATATCAAAACATGATTGAAGAAAAATATATTATTAAATTGACGCATTTTTAATTATTGTTCAAGTTTAAACAAATTTAAATGCAAATCCATTTTTCTTCAAATTAATTATTCAAACAAATATCTTTTTATTGAATCAAAAGAAAATTTTCAGTCAACAGTCAGCATGAAGTTTGTGAGGTGAAACTAACCGAAAATTTTACCGCATCGTTTTTGTCTTTGTTGGCAACCATTGAATCAATTAAATATTTCATTATTTCGTACAAATGTTATACTTGTTTCAGAAATTGAAATATTTCCATACTTGGTGCAAGTGGTCGAATAACCCTTAAGTATATAATATTGACAAAGTACTCTATACACATCAGAATCAATATACGATAAACTCACTCAGGTGGTTTTTTTTCTTTCATTTCTTTATCGTATTAATAGGATGAGTGTTATTTAAAGGATGATGTGCTTGGATACCTCGAATGAACAATGCGTGAATATTAAAAGTAAATTGAGTTACAGGTAGGTATGTCTGTATAAAGTTAGCCCATTTTATTTTATCGGTTTTTAAATTATAATTATATGGTACCGGACTGATTATAAATTTGCTATATTTCATATAAAATGTGAACACCTTTCTCAATGAAATTAAAATTGATTAAAAAGCAAAGAAGTTTTAACCTACCAAATTTTCTTTTGTATTTTATCTGTTTCTTGAAATAATGAAATCTATATCTTTGCTTAGATGGGAATTTTAAATATGCATACCTTGCATATTTTTGATGATTTATAAAAATAATCTCAGATCCATGTTCGGAAAGTGAAGACGCTTCAAATAATAAAGAACTAATAAAAACAAAATAATTGCAATAATAAAGAACAAAAAACAAGTTGTCTAGTCCTCTATTGCAAAAATTTTCAACTACTAAGTAAGAGGACTAATAAGAAATTTGTAACCTTCTATATATAAAGGTTTCAAAAAAGGTTCTGAAAATCTCATACCTATAGATATTTAATATATATCTATATATACTTGACGCTGTTGCACCAAGTCTGTCAAAAAAAGAAATTCCAAACTGTGGATTCTACTTCATAGCTAAGAAACGTTGAATTTGGTGAATGATATAATGCTATTTCTCCCCTTATTAATACAATTTCTAACGTAATTTTTAATCATTATTAGTAATTTTTTAGAATTAAATCTATATTCAAGCAACTTTATAAAATTATACAATATATAAAAATAATATTTTATTATAGATTCTGGCTACTCATTGCGCTTCGATCAAGTCGATTTTTACACTCTAACCTATGTACGCTTGTTGTGAAAAATTATTGAAATTTGAGTATTTTACTCGGCATAATATAGAAAATACGTCAGAGTAATTGAGTGTACGCTAGCAAATATTGAAGACACTAATAAAATTTTTGTAAAGGTGGTCATAGAATACTCTAATTATCCCATTTCTGCCTGCCCACCATCAAGAAATCTCAAAAAAGAAAAAGACAGCAAACTGAAATTTCTATTTTGTTTTCCAGACCTTAAAAGCGAGTGAATGAGCAAAATCAATTAATTGTGTCGAACTATGACAGAGTTGATCAACCAAATAGGATAGTAGAAAATTTTAAAGACAAAAACTGTGTTGATTCACCACTATTTTACATAGAAAACACATAATTTGTTATTAAATTTTGTTATATATGTGTTTAAAACTGTATTGAGTTAATTGTATGAAAGTTAATGATTAAAACTAGTTTCAACATTGATTCTCAACAATATGTCGAGTATCGAGTAGCAATTACAACTGTTAATAAACTGGTATTTTAAAACTTGCTTGATTCTTATTTAATCCAATTATATATAACTTGTTTTCCAGCATTTAATCGCAGGCAAGTCTGTGTTTGATGGATACATACGTAAAACAGTATAATAATTTTCTTTAAAAAGAATTCTTTGATTTGTCTGCATTCATTCAAAGAAAAAAATAAGAAAACAAAGCATTAAAAGTAACAGTATCTTTATAAATAATGGTAAGGTTTGTATAAAAAATATCTGACAAGCTCCAATTTAAAGGACTTGATAATATGAATTTTAAATATATACAAAATAACTTTTTATCATGTGTATTGAAGGTTAAACTTATTGAAATAGTTTATGAAATGTTTTCAGTTCAATGAATGTGTAATGTAATTTAAATTCAATATTCTCTGACATTAACTCTGACATTCTTTGTTGTTTTTTAATAATAATATTAATTTTAGAGTGTTATAAGTGATTTTAAAAAAATATCCAATTAATGCTTACATAGACACAAATAATAATATCCGAAAATTATCAAGGTATATTTGAAACATGTCTAAAATTACCAATTACTTTCAACAACCAACAACAATTCAAAATGTATTCGGGATATTACATAAAATATAAAGTGTCTAGCCGTAATACTCAATTGACTCAATATACCAACACCTGGAGTAGAGGACGTCCTCCTATGCGATGGCGTGATGATTTAGGTAACTTTGCGGATGACGAATGATACAAGGCGAAATATAAAAATCAAGAGCGAGTGTAAGGTGAGGCTCCCGTTAGTCAGTGGATATAATATGTTTTTAGTATTGTTGCACAAAAACGCTATAACTTGGATATACTCTAGCTTGGTCCATTTTTTTCATAAGTTCCAAGAACATAAACTATCAAAACCAAAGTCTCCTGGCCATTTGCAAGCTCAGTTTAATTTTTTTGTTTTAAGGGAAAACTTCAGAACAAATAATATGACCATTTGACGTGGGAAAGTTTAAAACATGCAAAGAACTGGAATATTATTTTGAATCGTTCACGTTAAGAAAAACCATTCAAGTAGATGAAGCTGAATCTGTATGGGAGTCTGAAACACTCGAGTATTCCGAAAATATAATTTTGTTTTTCATTTTTGTTTCACCGTTTCTTCTACCATCTTATTTCCAAAATTCAACAGGTACTCACGACGCCCAAGTAAGTTCCCTATTTAGCAAAGTGGGTTCCTTTACCAATAAGATTATTTACAGTTAAGTTCGGTTACCAGAATTATGCATAGAAACATGCTCAAACCGAGATTGCACCTTGGAAACAAAAATTCAAAGAACATTATTTCCAATAAATGTTTGACCTACGGATCTACGGAATCGTTAAGAAGAAAAAACCTTTATCAATTTCTATTATCAGTACATATAAAATTTGTTAACGTGTTTCAATGAATTCTTTTGATAATTTATCCACTATTTTACGCTTTCACCAAAACTGAAGAAAAATTTCACCTTCATAGCCCAATATTGAAAGCAGCTTCCACCAATCTAGTTCAAAATCATTTTTCTTCTAAAATACGCAAAAAAATTATTTTCAGTAAGCCCTTCTGACAGGATTACAAATCTATAAAATTTTTCGAGTTGAGCTTAGAAAATTATTACGAAATTCTATATAAGCGATTTATTTCCATTAATTAAGAATAGTCAATAATGTCGTTGAAAGACATTGTTGAAGTGCTAACTCACTTCATGCCGATAAATAAAATGTTAATCAATTGATCATCATCATTTCATCAGCTTATTTGATTTTTTAAAAGAATATGTGCTTTGTATCAGTTTAAGTAATGAATCGAATGGAAATTATTGAATAACATGAACAAAAGATATTTTTAACAATTAAAAAAAAAACAACTAACGGTGTTAGTTGATTGTATATCCCACACATGGTTGAATATAAATGTTTGACCTACACGATAATGCGGATGTCGTAAATCAGCATGACCTCAAGAATATAATAAATGGAATGATATTCGAACTTTTAAATGTATTTTATTTCCAGGTTTAAAAATTCCATAACATTGAGTACATATCCTGATTGTATTGCATCTTCAAAATGTAGAAGATTATTCCAAAATCAAAATTTTTTGTTTCAAAGTTTGATCCTGACATTTGAACGGTTCTCGAAAAAGAGTCAGTTTATTTATTCCCATTTATTTATTAATTTTTTCTGTAAACATGCTGTTTTCAAGTTATGTTATTTTGTTCGTTATATTTTTTATATTTTGTTAGCTATACTCGACAAACATAATATGTCAGAGTATATCAATTATAGTCTAGTGTTTGTAACGCTACCAAATATTGATCGTACAAATCAAATTTTAGTATAGTTGTTCATAGCAACACCTTAATAGTCCATAACCGACTGCCCGTCCGTTCATCCGTCTTTCATCCTAATAACTCAAAAACAAAAAGAATAAGCGAGCTAAAATTTTGGTGAAGCATTCTAAACATAATAAGTGAGTTTAAGTTCTTACATGAGAAATCAGTCGATTGGCTCCTATGGATCCTTGACTTTAAAAGATAGATGAAAATATTCAATGCAAAAAAATTCATTTGTTTGAAACGAACAACTTTTATTTGAAACATTTTTTCGTAAAAAGTTTAAGTTCTCCACAATTTTAGCTCAAATTCAGCAAATAAACAATACATATTATTATTATACATGTATACATATATATTATATAGCTGTATAAAGAGGATATTTATAGTATTTTATGAATACTAATTAAAAATAGTCCGAACAATGAAATTAAACCATATGTCAAGTATCAAGACAATCAACTATGTAGTTGTTTTCTTCACTTGATTTTTTTTTTAGATGGACGACAGACACGAAATTTATAAAAAAAGATCATAAATTGAATTTCTGCAAAGCAAATAGTTCCAATTGAAAATTTACACAATGTCGATTCAATCAAAGTGATTTAAAATATATTTAAAATTCTGGATGGTTCACATAAAGCATTTATAAAAAAATCTACAAGTATGAGTGGCTTTTTTTGAAAACCGCAATGATAATGAAATTAACAAAAAAATTCGATTATCAACGTAAATAAATTAAATGTAATAGTTTATTCAATCTATATATAACATTATACAAACCTTTTTCACCTATAAAATGGTATAAACATACAATTGATACAATTTCTTTAGCTTAGATACCATGAAAACAGAAAATCTTAAAACGAAAGTAATTGAATTACTATTTATATAATACATAGAAGGGAAAAACTAATAAAGAATGGTTGAATATAATCTTTCTACCGTAAAAATGTATTATCATTTAACATAGAGCGAGCATTAATATTTTGAAAATGGGGTTTATCGTTCTTTATTAAAACAGTAATTGCAAATTTTTTTCATTGTTTTTTATGAACATTTAATTATTGTTCAATTTATCGCCAGACTTTTTCGTTCAAACTTTCGTTTAATTTTTATAACTTTCTTGTTCAGAAAATTTAAGATTTTTACTTTCACGTTTCCATTCAAAAAAATTGTCAATTTTTTTTTCGCTTTCTTGAATTGAATGCATATATTAAATTAGAAGATTTAACTGTTCTTTTTTTTTTTTTGTCTTTGGAAATCTTGTTATTTCTTTAATAACTTTACACAAAGGAATACTAATTACTAAAACTTAAAGTACATTATTTGCTAAGTTTAAGCTACTCTTTTCTAGGAATAAAACCATTCTAAAAAAGCGCAATATTGGATAGAAAAAGAAACTAGTACTTGTAGTTTGGGACTTGTTATGAAATTTGTGTGAATTTTTTTGCAATTCAATAAAAAACCTTAAAAATCATAAGAAAATCTTGATAAATGTTTCATTGATTTTCTTTTATGTAAAAAATCATTAAAACAACATTTATTTTGTATTTAATAACTAAATTACTGATGGAAATCAATCCGAAATACGGATATGATTTCAAGACATATTGCAAAATCTGGGTTCTTTATCGTCAATAGATGTTATTAATGAACTAGTAATTCGTAATCGGTAATTTTAAACGTAAAATTAAAAAAAAAAAATTTAAGTATTGGATGCATGAACCAATTCCAAACGATATTTCGAAAATTGGTGTTCAAATCGTTAAATAACTATTATTTTTGGTTATACTTTTCGGTAGTTGCATTAAGAGAAGCTAACTTTTATACTAATGTATTTTCTGGTAAAAGCTGAAATAACGAATTTATCAAAACTAATTAGAAGATGAGCTTGGTAAGCAACAGCTGTGATTTTCATTCCTGCGATTTTTATTAAATATGTATTTATATCACTCTGTATATCACGCAAATTTAATAAATATATACCTAAATGTTTTGAGAATGCCGTATACACACACACACACACACACACACATATATATATATATATATACACTTTCTGATTATTACAGGTAATATAAATTATTAATCTATTTATAGAAAGATTAATATCTACTAATTTATTGTCTCTATCAGTCTCGTCTATTGATACGTTGATATAGCTCTAGATATTATCTCCCACGAATATACAGTCTGTTCTACTTCAAATGTAACTCACATATTTTGACGAACAACTAACGATTCATATAATTATTTTCCAAAATATGTTACTTGAAGATTCATATAAGGTGTATGAAATAAGTTTTACATTATATGATGGATAAAATTGTAAATGAAAAAAATATAACTTCCATTATTTTATTGTGAAAAATGGTTGTAAAGTTCATTTATACCGATACTACATACTCCAATACTCAGTAACTTCAGAATATATCATACAAAATATAGAAATTGTTTTAAGTATTTAAATATGAAACGAATAGCATTCATAAAATATAATCTCTTAATATGCAGACTATATAGTTATAAATACATATATAATAATAATATGTATTACAATCATATATGTTCATTAACCATTTTAGTCGAAATTCGTTAATTTTTTATTTTTGAATTTTTTCTCTATGTTTTGAGAGTTTGGTCGTGAATCCTTTTATAATTTCCCCTTTGACTCAGTTGACCAATTTTGCTCACTTAACCTAAATTTACCCTTTATGTCTAAAATACTTAAATCACTTTTCGTTTTTGAGTCTTTGCGTCAATGTTAATGACGCACAAGCTGACAGACATGTGGAAATAGTCTTATCAAGCAATAATTCTATGAACCATATATACATAGGCTAAAATTATTACTGTCGACATATTATATATGTCGAGTATAAGTGTAAGAGAAGAAGACTTTGAGTACTCAAACTTACAAACTATCCGTAAAAAAACTATTAGATCTCTCCGATTAGTAAGGGTATCATGACAAACAATGAGAAATGATTTATTCGAAACAAGATTTCTGTAACAAATACGAGTGCAATTATATTATCGCGGGACATCTTACATATACCGTTTTCATTAATAATTAGAAACATAATTGGATGTGTTATTCGCCTACATTGAAGTTAAAATGTCTTTATAAATGATATTTTAAGATGATGAATACATTTTGAATAATCATTTGCCATACTGTAAGTATTTAAAAAAGAAAAGAATTTTCAAAGTAGGCCAAAAATATTTTTCTCCCAGTCTTTTTATTTCATTGTCTATTGATTTTTTTTTATTTATGTAATTTTCTCAATTTCATAAATAAAGAATTAAATTTTTTATAGGATTAAAAGCTTTTTTATACATGAATTTAGTCTAAGATCCAATAGTATAATTATATGATGTGATAAGACGAAAATTAGTATCAATTACTCTGCTAATCAACAAGTACCATCTTGTTGATTAGCAGCATTCAATTACAACGGTTTGCTGCATATTATTTCAGTTTCATCAGACTCAGTTCATGAAACACATATAATATGTTTTTTAGTAATAATGTATGATTTTTATATATCTTTCATGTGCAGAGCCTGATGAAGCTAAAATAATAAACAGCAAACGTTGCAATTGAATGATAGTTGATGAGCACTATATAATTGACCCTTATTTTTCTCTTTATACATCTGATAATTTGAAGCTTTCTGGATTTATTTACAAATCATAACTATGCGAATAGGCAAATAAGCTTTGGAAAGAACTAGAATATATACATTATTCCAAATATTCGTATCTGGATTTAAAGCTGAAATTGAGGAATATCTAAACCATGGATTTTTAATCATCTAAACAAAATATTTTTTTTATGTAAAATTTATTTTTTTCATTTTTGTCTTCTGTTTCTAATGGTTTTATGGTGCATACTTATGAAATTATAACAAGGTGTAATCAGACATCTCAGTTACGTCACAGCTCAGTCAATCCGTCTCAGTTAGAAATATTATTCTTTCGAGAAATCTAATAGACAGTCACAGTTAAGATATTTTCGTCGCTAACGTTATTTTAACAAATTGACTGACGGCATTTCTTGTTGTGTTTTAGTGTGGGTATACACAAACCATTGAAAGAACATCGATAGCATAATATTGCATTGTGACTGAACTGACACGCATCGAAAATTGTAGATAGGCAGATTATTTCTGACTGAGATTGGTTGGTGTGTCGAGACTGATATGTGTAAATTGATATTAAATCGACCAAAAACTAGTGCATACGCTATCATAAGTGTGTATAGCATAATATATTAAATGCCTAAAAAGTTTTATTCCATTAGTAAGAATACCAGGAAATTTAGATAAATTCAAAACTTTATTGAATTAATTAATAAAACCTATTTCTTAAAATTCTCACAAAATTTTCCTTTCTTGTATATTTAAGAAAAAAATTTTTATTTACTTTATTTATGTATAAATATATACTTAAATTAAATTTTGATTGCACCCAAAATCAGAATAGAATTTGTTTTTTGATCTTCCCATAATTCCAAGAAAGAAAATGATTTTTATAAATCATATAAATTGTGTAAAATAATAAAATTGATGCATATGTTTTCAATTAAAATTTATTTTTTCTTGAAAGTGTATTTAAATAAAAGTTTGGTTTGAAAATTGTTTTATGCTAGTAATTTATTTCATTCACATTACATAACAAATAATATTTAATTTTGAATAAATCCGACCTGATCTGGAGTCAGCAAGTGAATGAAAATTTCAGAGAAATGAATTGAAGCATATCACTTCTATGAAACGTGAACGTTCTATAGACCACATCCCTCATAAATAAAATAATTTTTAATTTATTCTCCTACACAAGTGTTTACTTTCAAAAATACCTACTTTAAAATAAATCGTTTTATTGTGTCGCAAGAACATGTACAAAGAGAAAATAATAAAAAGTTTAGTACTACTTTTTTCATTATTCTTTCGAATGGACAATGTGGATTATATTATAATCTAAAACTTCACCTGTAGTGAAGTGTTACCGATTTTAAAACCATTTAATTGATAAACGTGATAGTCCACATGGCACATGAATTGAACCATGAACCAAAAGTTGATATAGTGATTAACTGATACCGATTCACAAACAATCTCTCCATTGATGAGATAGAGAAGGATCCAATGATGATAATGATGTTCCACAATATAAAATAAAGTAATAATAAAAGCTTTATCCCAACATATATCTCAACATCGTATACATGTTTCTAGGAATATATAAATATTGTTGCGCAAGCGTTATCACCTATTTGAAATAACCATTCGTTGGCTGTTGTTTGTCGTGTTTCACATAAATATATTTATAATATCTATTATACGTATGTAGAATGTCAGTTGAAATCAGCAAGTTGTACGGCGGACTAAAAAGGAATAAATTTTATTGCTGCTCTATTGGTGTTTTTGAATCCACGTGTTATTTTTTTTTTCTCATGGTTTTTCATCGAACAGTAGTTTAAAATTGTTTTGTAATTTTTTACAAAATCGTATTTTGTTTTTGATGACATTAAAATAAATTAATAAAATAATAAAATGATTGTTTTTATTCAAACAGACAAAAATTATTTTTAAAATTACATAAAACAATTGTTCAAAAAATGAACTCTTTAAAAGTTTAAAAAATATCAATTTTACAAGACTTACGAGAAAGGTAATTACTAATTATTTTAATCTCAAGCACTAATTTTTTTCTAATACAATTTTCCAAAGTGAATGCACACCATCCTACGCATGAAAATACAAAATTTTTTTTTAGGTAAAAATCAATTAATCATTTCAGTTAAACTGACATTTTTTATTTACTAATTTAAGTGATTACTTCGTAAGCATTTTAGAATCCGTATATATAGTGAACTTAATAAACCAACATGATAAACTCCCATTTGGGTCTGTAGATAAATAACAATGCCCATTTTTGAAAAAAAATATTATTTCGATTTATTTAGTAAATTCAAACTTTTACAATGTATATGATATTATACTAAGTAAACTTTGCACTTAAAAGTTATATGAAATAAAACTACCTATTGGGAATTGAATAATGATTAAATGTCAAATTAGTTTAAATCATTTAATCGATAAATTACTACCAAAATATCCTTTCTTTAGTTATACATTTACTTACTAATGGTAAAGTTTTAATTTACCTTATTCGCATTCAACACGAGTTACATTGATTTTATTCAGAATGGAGTGGGTGTTAGAAATAAAGTTTGCATGTTCCTTTTTTTATTTCAAATAAAAATAGAAAACGGAGACCAGGTGTCAGTTTTAAATATTAATTTCGTAATGTTTTATAAACATTTTCCTTAGTAAGTGAAACACTTATAAAAAAAAAAATTATGTGTAAGAAAAGTGAATTTTATGTGTTTAAACCTCCACCATTTTGAATCAGTGTAGTCCATTTGCACAGTGTAAATTAAATCATCTCGAAAAATTTAAAATTGATTTTAAGTGAACGGCTTTTTTTTTTAAATTTGTGTTTTTCTAATCAGTTTGTCTACAACCAATTTACTTAATAAACTCGCAGAGAATCGGTGCGTATATGAGAAATATAATTCGAGATTTTTATATCAAATTTTTTTACTATGGACCCGAAAATAAACAAGTGAAGGTAACAATTAACAGAGTTAATTGTTTAGATACTCGGCATATGTTTTAATATCATTTTTTTGGGCTATTTTTAAATAGCATTCATAAAATATTATAAGTATCCAGTCTATATAGTTGTATAATAAGTTTAATATGTATTGTAAAAACCAATATATATGATAATTAAATTTGAGCTAAAACTCTGTCGATTTATCAAAGTTTACGAAAAAATTTTCTCACAAAAATTGTTTGTTTTAAAGAAATAAACATTTTTTTTGTACTTGAATTTTTCTTCTTTCTTTTATAGTTTAAAAATTGGGTCAAGGAACCAATTGACCCACTGAACCTATTTTTTTCACTCACGAAATTAAACTAACTTTTTATGTTTAGAATAATTTTTTATGTCATCGAAATTTCAACTCTTTTTCTTTGAGTGACCATGATGTCGGTCGGACGGACGGACTGCCGGAAATGTACTAATTAGGTGTTTCTATGATCACTTACTCCAAAATTTTCTTTCTACGGTCAAGATTTACTAGCGTTCCTCACTATAGATTAAAATTAATTTTCTCTGGCATGTTATGTATGTCGAGTATAATAATTACGGGGTAATTACACTCAATAGACTGATATAAGACGATAGAAAATCAGTATACTGGAGATATTTGGAACTTAAAACCATTGTAATTCAGAGAATGGAAGCAGATATCCATAGCAATGATCAGATACCTTCCAAATACCACATACGGTGAGTTAATTTAGAATGACAATGGTACACAAATAAACAAACACATCTGTAAATCCACAGACATCAAACAAATTTAGTTTTTTTTTCTCATCTGAGTAGAGATATAAGTATGCTCGCATGTGCATAAGACCGCCCAAAGTGTATGAAAAAAATGAAAATAAATAAATTAGTAAAAATCCAAAATCAAATTTCTAACATTAATAAGAAACAAATTATTTTTTTTATTCCCCTCTTTTGGAAGTACGTCTAGTGGACCTTCCGACTCGCACCTTAATCGGTTGTTTGAATTGAATTTAATACAATCCGTTTTCTTTTTCTCAAAAATTATTGTTCTTAAGATTTTTTGGAAAATATGGAGTATATTGTCGAGGCATTTACAAACCCAAATTTTATCCTAAAAAAAATTTTAACATAAAAAGTAGGTAATGAATGTTATGGAAAAACAATTTAATAAATTTTAATTGGAGCATATGATAGCACCTATCCGAGTATATTTAAGTAAAGATTAGTGAAAATGTTAAAATAAACACGGGTACTTACATCTCATCCCATTTAGAAAAATAACTTTGTGTGTTGTTAAATTACAACCTCGAAAATGTATAATGTACACAGTTTACTAATGAACCTTTTATTAAAAAAGAAAACTGGTCAAATAATTAAGACAATACACCTTATGGAATAATTTTGCATTTAATTGAAATGTTTTTTAATTAGGATGTTACAAAAAAAAAACACTTTTAAGAAAATAAAAAAACCGGGCTAGAGAATGGATTCTTCTACTTCTTATTTTTCTATTTTCAAAAACAGTCGACGTTATACATCTTGCGTTAAAATTATGTCCAATTTAGTGTATTTTTACCCCCTTTTATTATGACGACATTTCTAAGAAAGTATCTGTTAATTATGGGTTATTCAATATTAAGTGTCAAAATTAATTTTATTGTTTTTTCCGGCACGATACACATCTGAGATTCCGGATTTGTGTGTCTCGTTTTATCAATAAACAAGCGGATAGCTTGGGGATTTAAAAATTGGCAAGTTCGCTCATTTAGCGTCATAATTCAAACGTAAAAATACGCTAAATTGGACATACTTTACACACAAGAACTATAGCTGCCAACATAAAATTTATTCATCCCAATTGCTCACAATAGACAGTTTACAAATATTTTTAATCAATAAAAATTTATATATAAATAAAATAATAATTTATTTGTTGTATATTCTGGTTTTTTGTTTTGTTTTGGTTTGTTTATTATTATTATTTTTTTTTTTATTATATTTATTTTTCTTTATTAACTTTTTCATTACAAATTAATTATAAAAATTGGGATTCATTCGCAGAACAAAATAAGCGTCATATCTGCCAATGAAAATTAAGCTTTAAATTTGTATTTTTTGATCGAGATAATACACAGCCTATTATACCAGGAGGCTGAGACACTGACAGTACACATTCACGGAATCGGAAACTTATTTATTATAAGATATTTTTGTCGTAGTTTCTATTGTTATACCAACAAATTTTGAAAGTAGATGTAATAACAAAAATTTTGAACAAAAATAAACAAATAAATAAGTGAAATTTTTCTCTCTTTATTTCCTTAATAATGTATGATAGACTGTTTTGTTAGGATGGGAGGGCTCGCACCATTTTTCTAAATCTACACAGAATTTCGAATTAAATGGATTCCTTAAAATTTATTAATGTGATAAATATTTTTTATACGTATTTAATAATTAAGTATATAACATAAAATATACTTATTGCTAGGATATATTTTGTTATTTTGATTTTATTTTGTGCTTCTATGCTTAAAAAAATCCATTGAAAATTAAATGATTCAAAAATAACAATTAACAGAGTTAACTGTTTAGATACTCGATATATGTGGAAAACTCAAACATATTATGAAAAAATCTTGCAAAAAAATCATCATTTTTTGTATTTGAACTTTCCTTCTGTTTATGTTTTATAGTTTGAACGTTGGGTCAAGGATCTATTGGGGGCAATCGACCGATTTGGCTCATTCACGAACTTAAACTCAATTTTTTATGTTCAGAATACGTCACCAAAATGTCAGCTTGCTATCTCTGTTTGTTTTTGAGTTATCGTGATAACGGATTGAAGTAGACTAATTTCGTGTTTCTATGAATACCGATACCAAAACTTTGGTTGTTTAGTCAATATTAGGTAGTCATACAAACTTTAGACTAAAATGAATATGCTCTGACATATTGAGTATGTCGAGTATAATAGACTAAAATGAATATACTATTATGTATGTTATGACATTTATTTTTACAATTTTCCTTAAAATTTTCTTAATAAGTTTTTTAAAACAAATTTAAATAATAAAACATGCAAGTTCTTTACTACATCGTTAACAAATCCTGTTCGTGGATCTACTTATCAATAACTACTACATCACTATCACATTATTTTAGTACAAGCTTTCTATTATCTTGTAATTTATTCCATCTTATCTTCTCTTGTTTTGATATCCGTTATACATAGCATAGAGGTAAATTGTGATATAATTTTTAAGTATTAAACAAACAAAAAATTATTTTAAAATGCGTGAGTGTTAATGATAACGATGGTCTTAAATATTTATTCGAAGTAATTAAGATATAATATTAATATTGTTAATTGAGGTCGATAAATACAAAGAATGCTTAAAGGCATTCAGATATTGTTATAGTCAAATTGTTCTTCACAAATTACTTTCATATTTAACACACTAATTTTAAATAGGAAGTTTTCATATTTTTGATTATACAGGACTAACAAAAGAGTTTGATTAGCATTCATAAAAACAAATATTTTTTGTTTTTTTAATTGTTTTTCTCTATTTGGTATGATTAAACAATTTGGTCGTGGATATATAATACAATTTCTGATCGCAACCTAGTTTACTTTTTTACATAGTGGAAGACTAACGAGCGGGCATACGGAAATGGGATACTTAGGAGATTTCATGATACGTCTATACCAAAATTTTGTTTGTGGCAATTTTTTCTGGCCATATATAGTTTAGACTAAAATTAAAATACTCTGCCATATTCTATTTATGACGAGGAAAACTCGATCTCATACTCAGTATAAGTTTATCCGTCATGTTCTTGATTTTCAAAAATAAATGCGATCCAAGGTACTATATTTTAATATTCACGGGCGTTACTTGATTTAAGAATCGAAATCTAAAAAAAATAGAGGAATGATTTTTAAAAATTTTAAATTTGAATATTAAAAAAATTTTTTTTTCCTGATATAAATTCTGTGGATGATTAGAATATAGATAGTGGATGAATTTTATTCAAATTTACTTTTCAAAACTTAAATACGCCCCTGGCTTAAAATTAATTCTATTACTGTTAAAACGATTAATTTATTAGCTGTTATAAAACGGTGAATGATCAACAAAAATTTCTTTTATTTAAATTGATTAAAAGTAAATAGTTCAATGTTTGTGCATTTAACTCTACAAAAAGTGTATCAAAATTAATTCAAATAATTTTTCTGGAGAAATCTCGATTACCATAATTTGATAAATAATTATATTACAGATTTACAAAAAAAAAAAAATTATTTTTGACTCTCGAAGTCTCAATGACGGATATATATAGCCGGCTAGGGAAATGAGTTTATTTTTATAAAATTTGATCGATACGTGAGAAAATTTTAAGATAATGATAGTCAAGCGTTGTCGAGTGATTCAATTGATCAGTGATGTTAAAGAATAGTAACTAATCCAAGAGAATTATTATTTGTAAAATAATATTTATGGGAATATTTTATACAGGCCATATTTTAAAACGTCCTGTTTTATACAGGACATTTATTATTATTATTTCTTTAAAACAATTTTGAACATTTTTTATAAACAAATTATTTAATTTTTAATTAAGTCATAATTTAATAAAAATGCTGATGCTCAGAAATAATTCAAATTTTCCTATTTGAATTATTTCTGAGTATTGTTGAATGTGCAATAAAAATTTTGAACTTTTACTATGTTAGTAATAGATTGTTTTTACGTTTCTTTTTTTTTTCGTATTGGATATTGCAAGTCTGTTACAGGATTTGTAAGACCTTAGCCACTTGAGTCAATCATTTCACAGCAACTCAAGCAATTAAAAGCATGTTAATATGTGATTTTTATCGTTTTACTTTAGTCTTTTTCTGTCTGATTAAAACAATTTACTTTGTATGCAGTAATTTAATGTTCTACTAACTGTGTAAAGACAACAAGTTAGGATATTCTTTTTGTTCTTTAGAAAATTAAATGTTGGGCTTGATTGAGTTTAATTTAATATTTTATATAATATGATTTAAAGAGATTTGTTTTAAAATGCATTCGTGCATTTTATGTTGTACCATTTTCTTTGAGTTTCATTGTAGTCATAGCGAACAGTAGTCAAATATTTACTTAATACGATTGTGAACATATCATATGAGATTTTCATCATATATAAAGGCTGATCTAAAAGTCAAACAGATGAGATCAAACTACGTACACAATTCGTTCAAACATTTTATAGAAGACATTTATTATTATTTATTAGCGTTTCGAATATCTAGAGATGTGTGAATCAAATACTAGGTGAATAATAAATATGAGGTGATTGATATTTGAGTAATTTTTCTGTTTCCATTTATATATATCATGTTATAGTCAGATATATTTACAAATAAGTTAAGCTCATTAATATAAAAATTACAAATCCCTATTAATTATTGAATTATATTTTTTTATGTCTTGTATTTTAAATAATAAAGTGACAATTTTAGGTTCCTGCAATATCAATCGAGTAGTGAACCAATAACCAGGCAAAATATATAGTACTTATATAGTACTCTCACTTGATCTTTTATAAAACGCTTACGGGGTAAATGAGACGATACCAAGCGTTATCAGATATGAATAACTTTATCATGCAAAATTCAAAGAAATTAATAAGTTTACTTTGTATTTTTGTTTGATATGACCTACGGAAGTCATTTTTCTTCTTTGGCGGTCATATTGGGTTGATGGCTGTATTAATTCATAGGGCCATTGCTACTACAAATTCCACAAGCATATCATATATGCTAGAATATAGCAAATCGTCTAACTGTATAACGGATCACGGAAATAGAATTAAATACATTTTTCCATACTAAAAAAATAATACCCTATTTGGGTAGTTATACAGAACCTTAACTACGTACATATAACATCCTTTTATATACATACAAGATTAACAATATATTAAAACCTTTTTTGAAATGATGAGATTAACTTAATGAAAAAATCATCAAAATGGGTTCTTAATATAATCGAACCTTTGGAATACATGAAATACAGTCAAATGTTTGGTATATTTAATGCATTTAGTTTTAAAACATTTATCAATTGGCACTATCAGCCAAATTATAAAATAATTCGTCAGTAACTTCAGCTTGCTCAATTGTGATTAATACAATTAATTATTTATTTTATTTCTTCATTTTCTCTAATGTCACAGTAAATACAAAAACGGTATAATGATTATGATTTTAATTTAAATAATATGCAAATTTATTAAAATAACATGAAAAAAAAAAACGTAAAAAGTAAAATTCTCTCTCTAGGATGGTAAAACATGTAATATTTTATCATATTGAATTTTAAAGTACCTACTATCATTTTTATCACTGAAATGTAAAAACAACTTTTATATATACAACCTGTTTTAAAAATATCTTGATATTAAGTTAAGCATATCAAACGATTTTAGTTGTTCATTTTCTCCACATTTCATTAAGTTAAATTCTTGTGAAATCAAAAATTTAGTGTTGTGTTTGTATATAAAAATACCCGAAACAGTAGATGGTTAAATACTGCATCACATTGAGCTAATATGATGCTGCATTTTAAGTTTATGCCGAATAACTAGCCAATAACTTAAATACTTTTTATCAGAACTAAATACTTCATCTTAATCTTTTGTAATAAAAAATTCTAAAAAAAAATACAATCAAACTTAGTTCATATAGTTCATTTGAAAGCTTACACATTATAGTTTTTGAATAAGTTTTTTTTCCTAAGTTGCTTCAGTATAAGAGTATAAGAAATGACAAAAATTTATTCTTAATTTGATACCATATTCAAATTCGTATACATGGTGCAAATATTTTCGCACGAGAAGTCAATATAATCCTGTATAAAAATTAATCTCTGGAGTTGAATTCCTAGGTGTTAGTCTTAATACCTCGCTAAAAAAACAAACATTTTATATGTTTAATTTGCAAACACAATTTCACGCATCCTTGTAATTCTATAATCTTCTAAATTGAACCATTGATGATAGATACGCTATAAATATCATTTGAACTATTACGTTTTTCAATATGTGGATTTTTACCAGGTTTTTAAAACTGACATGTTAAAATTTTTAGTTTTACAAGTTTAAACCGAATCTTCCTCGTTATAATAATTTTTGCAATATTTTACAAAATAAAACAATTATGAGGTTGTCTCGAATAGGGTAGATACAATGAATATGTGAAACTACGCTTAATACCAAACAAAATTCCAAAATTAAAGTAAAATCAATTCAAAAATGAATAAGTTATTAGCTCTTTAAGATTGTTTTCCATTTCTTGCCAAAATGTTTTATAGCTGATTCTAAGATAAGCGGTCATTTTCTATAGAAAAAAAGGAAATTTACAATAATATTATTTAATAGCATTATTATTCACGATCAACTCATTTATATATACTACAATTAATAACCTTAATTTTTGAAGGAAAGTGTAAATAAGAGCCATGCCAACCTCCTTGTTTGTTTAATTAAGAATTTTGAACGTCCATATCTCGGATTTTTTTTAAGATTCTAAAAAACTTACATGAAATTCATGTTCATGGAGTAAATACGCTTCAATTGAAGTGATAAAAAAAATTTGTGCGTCTTCCCTAGTCAGTCAAAATTTTATAGTACTATAACTAATTGATCGTTAGGATAATTTAGTCTGTTTCTCTGTCCGCACACTATCAAAATAATTAAAAAAACCGATAGAACCTTTGAAACTAAAATCACCACATACACCACAATTCTAGCTCAAATTAAGCTTACTAACAGTAACACTTATGTGATTATAATTTGATATATATTATTATTATAAAATCAACACTTCTCTGCAAAATTGCGTGTTATAGATAAACATGGACACTAAGTCGGATATAGGAATAAGCCGGGTATTCCTGCAATTGAACCTGTGAGTGCTTCTCTTCAATTGTTTGATTTTTAAATATTCTGTTAAAATCCGTATAAATATAAAATGTTAATCAATTTTTTTCCTTATATATATACGTAAAAATGGCTTCCGTTATATGAATTTTTATATATCATGAAATTTATTTAAAATTAAAATTTAAGCTGTGCATCGTCAAGCATTGAAAATAAAGTTTAATGCTTGTGTATGACTGTCATTAATAATTAACATGCACGAAATTTTTATTTAAAAATTATACTAATTTATGAATTTTTTCAACTGAACTTTGGCCTTTACAAATGGTAAAAAGGGACGAAAAAAAAATATTATAGTAGAATGAACCCCATTGGAAACGGAAGAGAATATAACAAAAATGAAAGTAAAAATAATTTAATGGCGACCTGATGTCAGTAAGGAAAGGATGATTTTTTAAGGGTAAAACATGTTTTATCTAGATTCCGGCAAAACGAGATAAACCTTGTTTTCCTCTTAAAAACTCACCCCTTCCACTTTCTTCCCTCGGATCACCAAATTATTTTTTCTTTTTTTTTTGTTTCAAAAATTATCAACACCGGTCTATTATACTTTATCATTGGAATTTCCGTATGCATATCAAATAAGCATAATAAAAAAAACTGCTTGTCTCTACGACTTACATTTAAAAATAAAGATATTATTTTCGTAATACACCTCAGGAGGTTTAACGTCATAAATAGTCGAATGAGTGTTTGAAGGATTAACATGAGATTCCGATGGTTTGCTGAGAAGTATATCGTGTAAATGTTAATAGCTTGTGCGTAAGCACGATCAGTAGTTTGTTGGTTTGAGAAGCAACTAATAAATACGTCAATAATATTGTTTAGTAGATCGTATTTTTTACCTAAAACTCAACGTTATACAATTAAATTTTAAGAGGCACATAGTTTCGAAAACATTATACAAATAATTCGTTTAGGGTTTTAAGTATAAATGAAGCGAATATATATTATTTGGTACCTTTTAGTTTATTTTAAAAAAAACCTAGCTTAAAACGTCGAAAATTAGAAAATTAAGCTAGATTTCATGAATTTAAGCAAAGTCACTGTTACACGAAAGCGAATAAAATCCGATTTACGCTTTTGCTTATAAGTCCGATTCAAGCGGTTAAGCTTAACGCCTTTTAGACGTACTAGAATGTCGATATTAGAAGAATTATTAGCACAGCTGCAAAAAATTCTACTATATACGATAACGAATTATTTCTAGAAAAACTGTAACAAATGAATTGCCTAAAGAAGGCAATTTTTGAATTTTCTGTTCTCAGTCCGGATTGATGTATCTTATTATTATTATTTCTTTGCCTAAAGTACGCAGAAAATAGAAGACAAGCTCTTATTCCATGTTAGAAGAATTGTGTTATATTCTATGGTATCAATGATCGTATAAATTGTTCTATCGGAGGATTGCACGTGATAGAGCTTAGTTAACGATATGCTCATTTTTTCTCGATTTAATACGGTGGCTCATATTTTACGCACACCAGTGTATTGTAATATGCGCATAGAACTTTTAAAAAAATTAAATATCCTGTAACATATTACTTCCAATTGAATAATCAGTGTAATAATGAAATTTTATTTTTGTTTCGAAAATAACAAGAGTTATTACTAACAATACTATCTGTTATAACGACCTATTTTTAATATTTCAACTTTATTGCTTCATTTGGAATTAATGATTCATTTTTCATTTATTTGCGAACTTTTAAAGAGAAAGTTTTTTTCACCTGAAAAATGAATAGACAAAAACAAAAACAAAAACCATGGTGAAAAATAGTACTACTTGATTCATTTTTTAAATTCCTTACATAGGAAATGGTATCAATATATTAGCTATTTATAATTATAAACATGATAAAATACTCTAAATACAAAGTATAGTAATGAAAATATATTATTTGGTATACAATTACTATATCTTACATTTATAAGCATATGTGTGTGTTTATTGGATATATTTGAGCACAAAATGCAGCGAATTTAATTTGTTTATGAACATTTATTTCAAACAAAAGTTGTTTAGTGGTTTTTTCTTCAAATTTCTATAATTTAAATGTTGAATCATGAATCCTTGGGAGTCAATTAAACATTTTTAATCATTCAAGCCATAAATCATTATCGGGTCTAGAATATGCCTTCAAAATTCATGCTTTCTATCTCTTTTCGTTCATTATCAATGTTAGTTACCTTGGGCGAACAATGAGACGGCAAAACGTGGCAAAATTGGGGACTTGATAAATTTATTAACTTATATATAATAAGCGCGATATGCAGGGAAATACCTACGTAGATCGTCAACTATTTGTATCTTCATGTGAATTACGTGTTAAGCTTTGTTTCAAGCAAGAGATAGAAAAGAAAAGAATCTTTGATACCTTCTTACTACCTCTGTTTTTGAATCAATTATATATAAATTGTCTAGTTTTTTAATAGCATTGAAATTTATTTGTATTTTGAAACCATCCATTATTTTTTCGTTTTAATACAGAATTTTTATAATTATTATATAATATTATCGAATGCTTACTCGATTAGAGCAAGTTTTGGTAAAGTAATTGTCTATTTTATAAAATCATACCCAGGCTAGCGAAACAAGGTTAATTTTCAAAAAATAAAAAGTTAAACTATGCTACAGATCTAATTGTTTTGGTGTTTATTTTTCGTACACGTACACAACTTATGGTCAAATTTAAACGAAAAAATGATGCTTTTATAAAAACAGTAAATGTTTGTAAAAACTGGTGATTTATCCGAAATTAACATAAATTCGTAATTTATGAATAAAAATTATCCATATATCCTAAGTAAGGGATTACGTTAACATTATATAATATTTACAAATAATATTTTATTTTAATTAATGTAACACGGTATACAGGTATTAAATACATTAAATATGAAAATTTACAGTGTGTCTAACTGGAATTTCGTTATCCAAGTCGTTTGGAGTGAATTTTCTTTTATTATACTAGTAGAAGAGAGTAATTATGGCTAAATTTTCCAATTTTAAGAGATTGATCCGTATTTACGTGGGTATGTGTGTGCGTTTGTGTGTGTCTGTGTTTGTATGTATGTATGAGTGATATAATATTGAACTATTTATCAAAAACTCATCGAACTTATTCTGTCTAGATATTACCTCTAGATGTGTCTCGAAGCTATTGGTCTCACTACCGGTCGTCTCATTTTATTCATTCGATTTATGGTATCTTACATTATTTCTCGAAAATGCCTTAAACGATTTTCTTCAAACTTTGTATGTTTGCAGAACATTTACGATTAAAATTCAATTAATCGTATTTATCCATATACACAAATATGTATAAAAAAACAGGCAAAGCGAGCCAATCTAAATATACTTTGTTCCAAAAATGAGGAAATATAATCATACCCTGTTTAAGGAACCCACATTGTATCACATATCGTATCGAAAATATCAAATTATAAATAATTATAATAATAAAATTTTTTGTTATTGTTAATTTGTTTTAAGATTTACATCTTATACAAAGAAGTTGGACTTTTGATGATAACAATAAAGATATTTTGTCAAGGTTGTTAATTCTATCCAGAATGCTTATATTGGTGAGAATAGAAGGTAAAATTTTATTTATTTGGCAGATCCAGTTGTATTTATTTGGACTTAGTGACTTAGAAGCCAGGTTCTTCATTTTATTACAACAAATTTTTGGAAGTCTTTGGCCATGAATTTTTAATATTTTTCATAGTCGTATTAAATTTGTTGGAGTGATAACATAACGGACCTTGGCTAGTTTCAAAGATTGTTTTTGGACTAACTCTCTGTCGTCTAAATATCCGAACGCCCAAATTGGAGCAGCATAACTGCTCCATTTGGCTTTCCATAACTGATGCAATATATACTATGGCTTTTTGTGTGCTGTATTTTATAGCTTCGAAAAATGGAGATGATGAAGAAAAAGGGAAAAATCAAATAAGTAAGCTCTTGCTGATACACCCTTTACCCTTTTATGAAAATGGTACTACACCCATCTCATAAAATAATCATGAATACGTTATTTACCAAAAAACTCGTATGAATAACTTTTTGTCCATTGAGAAAAATAAACTACATACGTTCTACATATTTAATATGTATTTAGCGAGGGTATAAATAATAACAAAATATGCAAGCATTGGTTTCCAATCAAAAACTTTTCCCAATATACTTTTATACGTATAGTAAAGGCGTTATATAAAATCCTCGAAGGTACTACAATGTTAAAAATAGTGCTTGTATATTGTACATGGTAACCTAGTAACCAAAATTAAACTAAGTCATATTGAAGTGTCTTGGTTGTATCTTTAATTGGGCTATTATATCAAAATATTCACTAAAAAACTACCGGTCGACACGTGAGCCAATTCATGTTTAACTTTGATATTTACTGCAGTTTTTTATGAATTTCATCACCCTTCGAACACATATCATTCCTTTATCGATAGAATTTTTACGGTCTACGTCCAAAGTAGAATTTCACAAATTTATCTGGAATACAGCCAATTGTTGACTTAGAAATATAAGAAAAAACAAAGGTCATAGTGATCTCATAATTTGCATGCGTTTTTATCAAAATTAGTTTAGCTTACCATTACCTCATGATTGCCTACTGTTACTTTATTACAAAAATAAAAATGAAAAAAAAAAACTCGCTAGTCATTAGACAGATTTTGTATTATAATTAAATTTTGGCTCACAGAAGGCATTAAATAAATAAACAGATATCATTTGATTCTAGTTACATAGTAGCTTATTGAGAACTAATATTGAGAACTTATTGAGAACTAATATAATAATTTTTGGAAATCATTTAGTACCATTATGAATTTTGACCATTGGTTCACAAATAAATAAAATAATTGCATAAAATAATTTTTTTTTTTTTATATCTTTTGTTTTTAGTTGGATAGTTGCTAATGGCTGGCCATTATCGAATATTTACAAATGATTTCTGCAATTATTTAACTTTGACTTACCGTCAGCTCACAGGTAGCATATATATATATTTTTTTACAAAAATCACTTGTTTTAACCTAAATAGTAACAAGCCATTAGTTACTACTTGAAAATGATTTTGTACAATTAACAGCTCACGGTGAGCTAATATTTAATATTTGAGATGCTGGCGCAAATCAGACATAAAATAATTTTTTAAGTAACCAATCTTTAAACTAATAACGGGCCAATTTTTAATATATTGAAAAAAATTGTGTCTCAGTCTGAAACAGAGAGACAACAAACTTACTTTGTACAAATATCAGTTTTTGAATACAATGAGAACTCGATACATCCTACTATTAATTATTTACATATGAGATGCAAAAATGAAATATCCATCTAGCGTAAGGGGGGGGGGAGCTGTCTTTAAATCAATTTTGATAAATAAACTATTTTTCTAGTTAATTGATTAATAGAATATCGTTTACCTGGATATCAAATAATACTTTGGAGTTGTCAGTTATATATTTTAATAACTCGTTTATCTATTCCAACGACACAACTTCCAACTAATAAAAATCGTGTGTAGCATTAAAAAAGTAGTTTAGTTTTTGTACAAAAAAAAAAAAACATATTTAACACTGTAATTCTAACTATAAGTACCCATTTCATTTTTATTTTTTTATTCGTAATACTTTTCAAAACAATATGCAATTAAAACTATACAAATTACATGCTGATTATCACAATTTTGAGTTTAAAACAAAATTGAAATATCATTTCAAAAATAATATGTTAACAACATGAAATTTAATTTTATATGGTTTTCAAGTGATATCTTCATCGCACGATATACAAATAGATTTTTGTGTCGGTAAACATACTAATGGCAAGAAGTAAAGAGTGTCCTAAATAATAGAAACAATTACATTTTTCGATCGACTTAATGGCCCTGCTGAATCTTGTGTGCCATTTTTAACAGATTTGGTGAATGAAATATTGGGCATCCAAAAGCATGTGTACAAAATCATGAAATAAATATACTTTTACGTGGAAATAATACTGTAAGAAGAAGTAAAATAATTGATGTAATAATTCAAATTGGAACTTAATTCATTATAGAATAGGCATGGTGGCTCAGTTTTTATTATGAATTCATTACGACCTCATTCTAAGCGGCTTTACTTCACGAACTGGAAACTGAAGTTATTTTTTTTTAAATCTTAAAAATATGCAAGATATGGGCGTTTTAAAATCCTTATCAAAGAGGGAAATACTATATTATGACGTCGGCGTTCAGTATTCCCATGGAGTTGAAGTGCTAATCATAGTTTTCGCGATAAAGATGGCTATACAATCATCAAGAGTTTCATTTTCTTCAGTTGTGAATAAATTTTATGTTAATTTTTGAATTTTGTTTTGTTGTTGCGTCTAGTTTCACATTTAGATGTGAAATATAGCAAACCTGGTTTTTTAATTTTTTATAAAGATATGCTTTTATAACATAAGCATTAGACATAATATTTATATATTTAGAAACAAGAGTAGAAACCATTTCTTAGTGTCTTACTGTTTTTACCTTGTAAATATTAGGTTTTGAAGTTGTTATAATTTTCTTAATAAAAATGTAAAGGTTCAATATTTAGATAGATATTGATCTAATATACCTACAAAACAATTATTCAAACTTCCAATAAGAAGTATTATTTTATAACTTTTCCAAGTATAATTGAGGAAATCTTCTAACAATTAACTTAATTATTGATATTTATGAGGCACACTCAATACATCGTTCATGTCGCTATGAAAAGTTTGTTATACATGAAGTCATTGTCGATTCTTGATCTGACCCATAGATAATTAGTAATTAATTACAACAATTAACCAATATATGGCTAGGAAGATTGGAATAACTCGAATTTTACACCAATAAGCAGAAGTACCAAGAGCTTCTTTCTCTCTCCGCCGTTAATCGTAGTTCCCCTATTCTCCTCCTTTCTCTTTCAGCGCGCTCTTCATGTGTTAATTATTGTAATTAATTACTAATTACCTATGGATCAGATCAAGAATTGACAAGAAACTGCTATCTCAAAAATTTATTCTATATCTGATCCAAAAAAAAAAAAAAAACCGTGAGGACCTTTTTTCCAGGCAATCTGTATCATAATATATTTTATAACCACCTAGGTTTGTGTTTGTTTGCTGAATTTAAAAACAGAAAATTGGATCACTCAAGTTTTACCAAGATGAAGATTTCGTGTCATCATTTACCCATTAATCGTTCAGTTTCTTCTTTACGGTTTCTTGAAACAAGTCTTTTTCTGTACGCCTGTACTTAATTTTAACCACTTTTTGTTACTGAAACTGAAATTTCTTATCATTGATTTTTTCCATTAATGACTTTGGTTGATTAATAATTAAATTAAAATTTATCGAAATGCTTGTATGATTTGAATTTATAAATACAGAACTTGATCACTTTAGTTTCTCTTTTATTTCTATTTCTATTCTGCTTCATTTGATGTATTAAAACATCTTGTATGCGTATAAATTTCAAAAGAAAAACAAAATGTCGTGACGACTTGTGCTTTTTAAAATCTAATTATATAAAACGTGATTATTTTCAAATAAATGTGGTGACATGAATATTAATTCAAAAATAATTCCTGTAGATGGTTTATATTTTTAAAACTTACAGAGAATACAGACGATGAGGGATTATTTATATACATATAGGTACATATTGTATATACGAACTAACGGTTAAAAATGAATTAAAAAAAAAAATATAAATTATTGGTAAAGCTGTCTAAAAATCAAGGATATTATGAAGATTCGAAAACATATCCGAAACTATCTGATATAGTGATATCTGATATAAGTCTATAAATCACGTTATCATAGGTTTTTGTATTTGCACGATAAAGCCGACATAGCTATCTGTACTATGGATATCCAATATTCACATTCGTATCTATGTTAGAAATTGTATATCATTCCGGATAAAAAGATGAAATAATCATTAGATTCTAGATTTACAAAAATAACCCATAAAACTAAATTTTTATACTCGCTTACTTTGTTTTAAACGATAATTTGATATTTCATATTTATCGTTAAAACAAGCCTATCTGAAAATTTTACGTAGTTGGGATATTTATGGTTATACAAATAATGGTCATCATTTAATCATTAGTACCTCAAACATTAATGATACAAAACTATTAATTTTATAGTGCTACGGCTGGAACCATTGTATAAGTGTGAAGATTACATGTTTCAGAAATTATTTGAATTTCAAATTTATTGATTTGTGTTTCGATGGAACTGATGCTAAATGAGTAGCATATTTGAACATACTTAAAGTAACAGTTTGTAAAATATAAAGCATATTTATGTGGGAGTTTTAAGTTTTCCCGGGAAATTTTTTTGAGCTAGTTTGTCTGCAAATTTCCAGTTCAGGAAAAGGGATAAAATTCCAAATATCTCCACTTTGCAATACAAGAATTACTATACAACTTTTGTACTGTAATTAAGTGCCATTTTCATTCTTAACAAAATATTTTTATTATATTTTTCTATTTCGAGGTGATACAAAAATTATTCAAAAAAATATATAATCATTATTTTTCATAATATTTAAATCAGAATTAGTAGTTATTTGATTGACCTGGTTTGATACGTTAGAAAACCTTATCCAATACAAAAATTTTTCAGGTGTTTCATAATTTGTATTTACCATTTTGATTACGTTCAACTAATTACGTCCACATTTTTTTTTATGAAACGTGTTTCCATCGTCCTTTTTACCTTATATAATATTTCCATATAGCGAATATAGAAAAAAAAAATTAACAATGAATATGTATATTAAATGGATTTATAGTTTTATTTGAATAATAAGGATTAATGTGTTGGAAACTGAAGAATTAAGTTCAAATCGAAATTTTTTTTTTTTTAATGAAATAATCTGGTTCATAAAAAAGAAAAAAATACAAAAAGCTTCAGCTCGTATTGTGTAAGAACGTATGATTTTGATTATTTAAAATGTGTATATAGTTACATAAGTTTCAATGATAAAATGTCAAATTTCAAATAAAAATTCATATAAAGATCAAAGAATGTACAAACAAAAATTACAAAGTCAAAAAATGTATAAAAAAAAACCATATTTAAAAATAAAAGTGAATTTGTATTGAAAATTGCTTTTTGAAGGAAAATAAAAGTTAAAATACGTAATTAAATTTGTTCGTTCTCAAGAATATATGAATATGAATATAAATATATAAATATATTATATTAAGGAAGTCGATAAAACGGAAGCTTTTATTAACTTTTAGTCCAAAGGATATAATTTTCCACGTTATAAACAGTATATCGAGTGATTTATTACACATATTTCTTGAATTTTGAACAATTGAAATTTCTAGAGTAAGAAAATACATTGGAACCAGGACGTTTAATATTAAATAATAATTTAGTTTCAACCCAGTCGACTTATCTTCGTCGCTGATAGAAGATAGCTCATATTTTAAAATAATAATTAATATGTTGAAATATAAAAAAATAAAATAATCTTAGCTTTTTCTACTTAAAACTTTATTATTATTATTGGACATATGTTTCGGATGTTAGGCCATCTTCATACTGATGAAGTCAATGATACATCTGAAGTCAACCCATTGACTATTTGGTTCTTATATTTCAAATAAAAATAATTTTGAATTTTAAGTTATAAACGATTCTCTATCATACATAATTTTAATCGGAACTCTCTGATGATCAATTTTTATAGTCGACATATATAGCATATTTTAGTCTCAAGTTTGTAACGCTATCATATAATGAAGCTATGGTTGAGAGTTCTAATTTGTTGTATTCCATAATATTAATTATGTTATGTGAATAAATAAATTTCAGCTCAACTTTTGCTTAAACACTTTATTATATCCTATTATGTCACATGTTTCGGATGTTACTGCAGTTGACACTTTATTATATCCTATTATGTCACATGTTTCGGATGTAACTGCAGTTGAATATGGTATAACATCCGAAACATGTCGCATAATATAGTAAAGTAGTTAAAATTGATGTGTGTAAATTTATTTAGATAACATAGTTAAACCAAAAGCTTTTTTTTTTGTAAATTGTTTAGATTCGCCATAATTTAAGGTTAAATTTAGTAATAAAACACAAGTTAGGAATATAATTATAATATATAGTATAATTCCGTTTGGTATGATAGTTATATGGACTGGATTTTTAGAGAACCATTTATGAATGCTATCGAATAATGTGTGTGTGTTAGATAAAGAGAAAAAGTTATAAATTAAATGATGCTATTCTAAAAAAAAAAACATAAATTTATTTGTTTATATGTTGAAAATAGAAAAGGTTTTCATAATAAATGAATAAAATTAAACTGAAACCAATATATCCCTATATGGTTTAAATTTATTTGAATAAACTTATGTGATGTAAATAACCTCTGAAAAAAGAATTTTTTATCATTTTGCATATAATAAATAGAATCATTCCTCTATATACAAATTGAAGATGTGATCGTCCTTAAACTTCTGTGTATCATAGGGCCAAATAAATTTTGAAACAAAAAATGGAAAGAAAATATTTTTAAACAAAATTTAAAGACTAGTCTCAAAACAACAAATAATATATAAATAATATAATAAAATAACAATATAAACAAAAATTTCAAATACTGTAGTTGTTAAACAATATGGTATATAATAGCGTTTATAGTATTCAAAATATCGCGGAAGCAAAGACGTAAAACAAATCATATTTTTCTACGTTACTAAATCATTTTTGTATTATATAACCTATATTGTATTTTGTGTTATAAGAACTAATGCAATTTAAAATGCATTCCTTGTTATTTTCGTGTACAAAAAACTTCTAATAAGAATATTTTGCTTTAAAATTCGACATATACATTCTTGACACGAAAACTGTGGGTGGCTCGAAGAGTTAAATCCCTGTAGGATCCCTAAAACTATAAATGCCTTTTCAACCCTAAGCTATCTATTTACATATTTTACATGGTGCATATTATTAAAAACAAATTATATATATTTCTGAACGTGATTTTTATATTTTTGAAATACCAGTTTTGAATGTATTGTAATGTTTTAAGGAATTTTGTTTTTGACTTTGAAATTAGTGAAATAACAAATTAAATCGTGTTTAATTTGTTTTGCCGATTTTAGTCTCAGATTTAATCAATTGGAAATCTGTACTTTGAAGATTTTTTGGAATTAACATATTTTCTATAGAAACATAATTCAAGGCTGTTTTCATACGTGTGAGATTCAACAATGTAATACTTTGAAAAAAAATCTATTGACCGATATCAAATTATTGCGTATATAGAGGTACAAGTCGATTAATAATGTATGTTACTTGTTTCACTAAACAAAGAGAAAACAGCCATGTTTATTTCAGTTCTAATTGTAGTTTAATTTTTTTAAATATAAATAAAAACGATTTGCTTAGGATCTCTTTCAGTGTCTTTTCATCCCACAAAATTACGTTTTTAGAAATTTTTCTTACATTTATATAGCCATGCAAAAATATTTACATAAATAACTTCAATTATAGAAAGTATTTTACCGCTTAAAATAGTTCTAGGTACTCAAAAAGCAGCAGAAATGAATTTTCCGTTTAAAAAAATGTTTTTTTTTATATTCTTTTAGTTGACATATTAATATTAGGCCCAGACTGTACGTTTACTATAAATCCAGAAGCTCCTGTAGAAGTATCAACGGAAATAACAATCAAATAAAGTTAGCTAAATAACAATAATTAAAGAAGCCTTGCAATGAAAGTAAAGCCCTCCAGGATAATTAAATTTACATAAAAATATTTACTCAAATAAATTAAAAAATGATGTTAAATGTACACAGGTTTTGTGAATTATTATGGTTTGAGGATTAAATAAACATAATATAGGACAAAATAAACTTGTAATCATTATCAAATTTATCTTAAGTATTTGTTTTGTTTTGTAAGAAAGAATTTTTAATAAAAAGATCTTATTTCACAATTCAACATAATGTTTTGTAACCGGTATCATATTTCTTCTGAATATAAACAAAACCATTAATTCATATGAATAATTAATACGAATTCATCTAAAATGAAACAAAAAATACGAATTCATTTTCAATGATATCATACAGATTCAACCATTCTACGAAGATAAAAAATGCCATTTTTTAAGACTTTAAGTTCATATACATTAAATAGTTTTTTGGAAAAAAGTACATAATGAAATAAGAGAAAATAATAATAAACAGGGTCAATGGTTTAGATAACCCATCGTACAGTTATAATTACATTTAAAATAATAAAATTTATTGCAATTATATATGTGGATCAGCAAAATGTGAGCAAAAATTGGCAAATCTAAATAGTTTAGAGAAAAACGTTGAATAATAACTAAATATTTTTGTATTTGTTTTTTTTTTCTTCTATCTTATACGGTTTAAAATGTTAGTCATAAATCAAGTGGAGCTAAAAGACCGATATTCCTCATTCACGAACCTAAACTCACTAATTATGACTAGAATATGTTACCGAAATTAGAGGTCGATATTTCTTTTCGTTATTCAGTAATCTTAATGACGGACAGGTTAATGGAAATTTGCACATACTGAAATTAGCTTATTAGATTCTAGAACATTTACAGAAAAAGTCTGATATTGGCTTTAATATTTTCGATCGTCACTAAGTTCAAATTAAAACTTATATATCTATAGAAAACGAAGTTTAACATGTAATTTATATAGCTCGAGATACTAGCAGTTGATGTACTACGTAGGTATTTCACTTTTTGCTTAACTGAAAATTTTGAATACCCATGCTTTGTTCAATTGATAAAAAAATGTAAAGTCCGTTCCCAGATTTAAAAAAAACATCTACTACCGAAAAGTTGATGAGGAGGCCGGGAGAAGACAAGAATGAGTTTACAAATTTAAATTCCGCGAAAATAAGAATAAGTTACCTCTCACATTTCATATATACTCGAAATATAACATACATTAAACTTGAAAGAAAATAATATGATTTATGACATTCTTTGACGATTCCGCACGTACATTTTTGGTGCATGAAACATTCAAAATTTAGAATTCATATTTGAATTTTATATCTTATGAATCTATTTGAGAAACAAAGAATATATTATACTTCATACTATATATATATATATATATATATATATATATATATATATATATATATATATATATATATATATATATATATATATATATATATATATATATAAAGAACATTTCGTTTGAAATGTATTGAGGATTAACAAAATATTTGGGGAGCTCCGTTTTGGCACACCTACATTATCACTCGATAGATCTGATATATATTTGCAGTAGTAGGAACTTTAGTTTAAAACAATATAATTTAAGTCTATTCACCTTACACGTCGTTCACCTTAAAAAGTAAAAAAATATCAACTAGGATTATTTCCATAATAAAAGAATCATTGAAATATATAATTTGTGTCAATGTGAATATTTTTTTCAAAAATTTAAGACAAATGTTTTCTTCACCCTTTCCTTAGATAGACAGTCAAAAGTAAACCGATCAAATTACTAATTCTA
Source organism: Chrysopa pallens (assembly GCA_020423425.1). Lineage (NCBI taxonomy): Eukaryota > Metazoa > Arthropoda > Insecta > Neuroptera > Chrysopidae > Chrysopa > Chrysopa pallens. The sequence continues at coordinate 112,227,147 of CM035591.1, forward strand.
TTGACTGCTCTTTGCTGTCATTGTGCTATCAAGTTATGACTTAATAACTTTTCATAATTATTGTTTCTGCAACATGTATGACATGAATTGAGTTAAAATCTATATATTATTACGAATGGTACGTTAAAGCTTGATATTTGATGGAAATTGAGTTCAATAAAGCTTTCGAGTACCGTGAAGTAAGATAGATAATAATTTATATCCAAAGAAAGAATTCAATCAGTGGAATAGAATTGACTAGTGTCGACCAATCTTAGTGGCAGCTATTCGGGTGTCGACCTAGATAGATACAGATAGACCTAGATACTTTTTTTCCAGTCGTCCAAGACTTTCTGAAGATAAACATTTGGCCATGTCTCTTTTTAAGTAAGAAAGTATGGGAAGTAATAAAAAATATGCTGGCAAATTTGGAAATTTCAATAGTCGGTCTAATTTATTAAATGCAAGAAGGTTGTATTTTATTCGTATCTATGCCAGTTCATTTTTTTAACACTTAAGTGTACAATATAAATGTGTGTTAATTATCTCTTGTTTTTTTTTTTTCGATAAATATATTTTGCTATTAAATTAAAAGCAAATGTAATATATTTATTTAATGAATTATTGCCTGTTATTTCAATTAATTTTCAACACTCAATATTATAATGTACTACTCTACACATATACTAATAATAATAATAATACAAATTCATATCAGAATATTATTATTAAATGCATTCATACAGTATAATTCACACATGTGTTGTCAATATAATATGATTAGGCCTGTCGTATTAACTTGAATATATGAAAATTTAAAACATATGTGTTGTCAGCCAAACACAACATAAAAATAATAATGAACTTCAATAGTTTTTATTATTAAAAGCCACCCATCATTGATTTACGATAAACAACATTTCGAATTGAAATTGTTTTTTTAGTAAATGAAATAAAAATAAATTTTCTGAATTTGTTTTATAAATGTCATTTAAAAATTTATGCCAATTAGTTTTGTGATAAATTTCTAATAAAATCAATAAATTGGTTAGTCCATTATTTAAAGACGTATTTAGGTCATACCTACATTTTAAATTTTATCGCGCTACGTAAATTGATCTTTTATTATGGTAATGGCAATATAAAAATTTTGACGAAAAAAAAAATAAAGACATCTCTCTTATAAGAAAATCAAACGAATTCGATACATTTTATTTTTGTAACGCTTGTAAAGTTTGTAACGCTTCCTTATATTGACCGCAAAAATAAAATTTTGGTATAGGTGTTCCTAGAAACACCAAAATAGTCCTTTTTCATTGCCATCACGATAATTCAAAAACAAAAAGATATATCTAGCTGAAATGTTGACGTACTCTAAACATAAAAAGTGAGTTTAACCCCGTGCATAAGCAAAATCGGTCCAATGGATCCTTGACCCAACTTTTAAACTATAAAAGATAGAATAAAACTTCAAAAACAATTAATTATAAAATTTGGGCTAATAATAACAACTTCAAAAAAAAATTTGGGCTAATAATAACAAATAGGTAATAACAATACAAATTATTATGTACTATATAAACTGGAAATTTAAAGTATTTTATGAATGCTAATTAAAAATAGTCCAAACCATGAAAGTCAATCATGTGTTGAGTAGCTAAGCAATTAACTCTGTTGGTTATATTCTCTTGCTCAAAGAAAAAATTTTATTTTAATAATACTAAATGATATTGATGCCTGAGTTTAATCGAACGTTTGTGCTGATTACGCGGCGGAGAATCAAACGATTCAAAGTCAATTTCATTTTTTGTTGTCGACATAATCGAGACGAAATATAATTATTACGAATGAACATATACACATATACAAATAACAACTTACATATATACACACATAGGTATCTTTTCATAAAAAATTTGGTTATATCGAAATTCGATATTCACAAAATCATCCTCATTGTAAATAAATTTTCCACTAGGAAGTTAAAAATATATGTTCACGTTAAAAAACTTCAAATTTGAACATTATACTTATGTCTAATATAAGTTTGCACTTTGTTATTATGTCAAGAAGCCTGTATTTCTGTTTTTGAAAATAAAAACCTAATAATTTGAAAATTCCGAAAATTCATGTCAAACAGTTGATTTTCCTGATTTTCTTTATGCCTACAGCACATACTTCCGCATTCAATTTACTGATAACGAACTAGTTGTTAACTTCACTTGTTTTAATATTGTAATGTTGAAATCCTTGATTCTTGTTATTGTATTCTTCACATATGTATTTACCAATTTGTGAATAAATACAAATGTCTGCCTGCTTAGACAATAACTATATCTACTACAATATTTAATGAAAACAAATGTGTTTAAAGCAAATGTTACAAATATTTTTATAATAAAATAGCTATATAAAAAAATAAATAAAGCTGTATGAAGCCTTTGGAGGTTATACTAGTAACGATCTGATGCTGTTTTAGGTGATCAATTTTAATATTGTTTTTACAAATAATGTGATAAAATAATAACAGAAATTTTTTACTTTGTCTAATCAAGTACTTGATAGTTATTCTTTTATATTGGAAATATATAGGATAAGCATGTAAGACTATTGTGATACTATGGATGGAGTTCATAAATAATTTTCCCAAATTTATAATTTCAAATTGAATAATTGGGAGTTATTGAAATCTATTTGATTATGAAAAATTTAAAAATTGTAAAATTTTGATTCTTATTTAATTTATTGATCTGAAGGGCTTCTAGAAAATTTAATTTTTGGCTTTAGTCGCAACCACAATTGGAATTCTCTTCTTTCTAAATAATATAAAAGTTTGTTTTAAAAAACATATTTTTTTACATAATAACTTGTTTAATTTTCCTCCAGAAACAAAAAGCATGAGGTGAAATTTCACATTATTTTTTTAGTATTTACATCCAAATTTTATATTTATGAAACACCGACACAAAAATTTTTATAGTGCCTCCAATTTTTGCTAACGAAATTAAATTTAATATACTCTAACATATTCTATATCTAAAAAGAAAAAATATAAATTTCGATTTCGAGGTTAAAATAATGGCTTTCAATCAGAAAGTTTATAAAATACACAGTTTATAGTTTTCATGACGTTATATTTCAAAACATTTTATAAAATTTTAAAAAAGTTTTTAACAAAACTTCTCCATTTGTATTTTATTTATACTATTTCATATGAGTTATTGTATATTATTTAAAAAAGGATTATAACATTTAATAAATTATTTATGACATTAAAAGAAGATTACAGTAATAATTTATTACAATTCTCCCTAAAAATTACTTTCATGATTATTATCTTCCTTGCTTGATGAAGTTTAAAATTTATAATATAGGAAGGAAAGTTAAGTTAAATCTCTTAGTATTATATTTATATGGATGTGTATCAAAAAATATTTAATTTCTACATCTCAATGTATTGAAAATATGTTGGATTATTTTCACTTTACCTTTCTTTTTTATGTATTCGAAATTTTTTTTTTTTCTTACAAATTGTTGCAAAATAAATAATATCAAATTTCTAGAAGCAATTTAATAAAAATTGTTATATCGTCTTAAAATAAAAGTCTTGTAAACGAAAGAGAAATAGAAATTGTCTTCTAATAATTCAATTTTTTTTATAAACTTCACATCTTGATTAATATTTCATTGGAATATAAAAATTCATGTTTATTATTCACGTTTTTTTGCAAAAATTGCAAGTTTCTGACTTTTTTTATCATAGAGGAATATAGTTCAGTGCCAAGCTTTTTTCAATCAACATTAATTATAATTGAAAAATATGCGTCTATATGGAGTAAAGAAAATAAATTACTGATATTATCAAGGACGGGGGATACAAATATCAATAAGGGAACCGCAACCCTTGTATCTAAAACTTTTGATCCTCTGTGATTTCTATTAGAATACTCCGTTATCTGAACACAAAGATGTCTTTCAGCACAAGACGAAAATTGTTATTATGTTGTTGGTTGAGCCGGGTTATTCGTTCTCAAGCATCTTATCCAAACCGCAAGTGTAATTAGTCAAACAGGTCAAGGTATTAGCGCCATTACTTTCTTGGTCACTGAGTCGATTTAACGACAGTTGATGATATCAACGATTATTTTAGATGTAGGTAATATTTTTGTCTAAATGCATATGGAAAAAATAAAATCAGTTATCGAATTATTTTGATGTAGAATCATTAACTATTCAACGTTAATAAAATTATAAGCTGCTTAACCTCAGATAAACTCAAAGTTAAGAAACAACAAATTTACATAGCAACTTAATCATAAGAAATTTAATAATATTTATGCAGACAATAAACAACTTATTTATTAAAAAACAAAGAAATTGATGCATTAATTCAATTTGAACTCATTACAGGAAGTGTCATAAAGGTTAAAACATTTTTTTAAAAGTAGTCTCACAAGAGTTAGTTTCATAAGTCAACTTCCTTTTAGTTTTTGTATCATTTTTTTGTCTAAATATAATTGTTAATGTACTGTGTTTTTATAACTGACTAAAAAGTATATTATATATATAATATTGTTATAATTGGTAAAAAAAGGAAAAAGAAAATAGGAATTAAGAAAAATATAATTATTGTATATAATTCAGTATTCGAATCGAAGCAAGCTTATGATTCGTGGATTACAGCCTGACACATACAAGCCTTATAAATGAACCACACATTAATCTCGGTAAACTTATTTTTTTATATCCTAAAACCAAAGGCAGACAATTAAAAATATGTTTTCGAAAATATAAAGTTATTAACAGAAAAATCTTCCTTTTATCTTTTATGTTCATACAAAAAATTAAACATTGGCTGGATGATTTTCTATCGTATCTCTGCATCGGTGTATGAAAATAATGAAATATTTTCATGGATTAGAAAAAAAATTTCCAATACACAAACAAATTAAAAGCAAAAAAAAAAAAAAGGAAAAACAATAAAGTAATAAAGTAATAAAAAAGGAATATACAGGAAATGAAATTACTCCAAAGAAATATTTAATTAAATTAAAAGTTAAGATAATACTTTTTTCACTTTATGTTTTGTATTTTAATATATATTGATTTGTTAATCGATGATATAACCTCATTTATACCAATTTTTTATAGCGTTCTTTTTTTTCAGCTCTTCTCTTGAAAAAGTGAAATAAAACGGTGAACATTTACTTTACAGAGAATTGCAAATAGTGTTGAGCAAAGCAAGACCAACACCAATATTAGGACAAGTATTGGTCTTGATCTTGATGTTGCTTATTCAGTCTTGGTCTTGGTCTTGCTCAAACACTTTGAGTCTTGGTTTTGGTCTTGTTCTATGTATTATCATTAAGGAGACTATTAATAATTTATTGCACTCGTTATAAGGTGTATGGGTGCAACTCTGCAGATTCGTAAGTAAGTAATAGGTACCTACTCTATTTCTGTAATTTTCTGATTAAAGAAACAATTAATTTGCCTTACTTAATGCGCTACTAACACTAATGTGTCACACAAGCTATCTCCGGAATGGAAGTATTGACCATTAATCCATATCCGACACTTTGTAACGAAAGCTTATACGTAATTATCGAATACGGATTATCGAATAAAGCTTATTCTACTCAATGTAATTTTAGTCTTGTATATTCGGTCTTGATCATGGTCTTGCTGGTATATAAATAACCAATTTTCGTTCATTAATCATTTTCAAAGTAAGTAGTAAAATAAGAAAGTTTTCATCATCCTTCCTTCTCTTTTTAAATGATGTCTGTGATTTAGTGACCCTCTATTAAAAACATGACTTTTTAACTCGAAGGTCGCTAAGTAATTGACCAAATTTGAGACCCTCTCTTAAATCTTTACATAGATATTAAATTTTTATTTAGAGCGATAATTGGAATCTTTCATAGATCAGTTATTAATATCCATAAACTTTCCATCAAAATTTCAGAACCTATAAATTTTAAAAACATGAATTTTCTTCAAGTTCAACAACACTTTTAGATATTCACATTTATTCAGTTACGATGTAATTTACTAGAATATCTAACCTTGATTTGTATTTAGAACCATGAATTGATAGACATTCTCATACATTACATGTTTTCCATTACACACATTATAAAATACAACATACAATTTAAGCTAATCAAATTAAATATATATATTAAGTTTGAATGTGTACCAAAATGCTAAAGTATACAAATTAGTTTTCTGTTAGTTTCTCAAATAAGTTTATTTATGAAAATGCATTAATTAAATTTCAGAGTAAGTAATTGAAATATATGAATATTTGTATAAATTGTTTGATCATATGATATGTATGGTAAATAATACATCTATCATATGATTTATATGGTAAATAATACACATATCTTATTCAATGAAATATTGTCCTTAGGCATAATAACCCTTCAATTTAGCTGAATCAACTGAAATTATTTTCTTTATACATATGCTTCCATTATACAATTTTTCGGTAATATTCTATAATTTGTATTTTTTTATATATTGATTTATTTAAACGCATTTCAATTTACAATGCTTATTTCGAAACATAAAAATAAAGTTTACAATATTTCTTGAAAAATAGAAGGTGATTTTTATGTAGTTTATTACATTTCCTAGTACTGAGTTTAGATTTTGGATAAAAAGAAAGTCAAACATATTCTACAAATATTTTGTGAAAAATGAGACTTTGAGCTTAAATTGTGGCTAATAATATAAACAAATGCTTAAAAAACAAACCTCATTTGATTCAATGACCTGATTTTCCTCATTCACGAAATACATATCATTTTTAAGTCCAGAATATGCCAACGAACGTATTGTTTGCTACTATCTCTTTTTGTTATCTTGATGACGGATTTTGGGTTATCTTGATGACGCACTGATGGACACATGAACAAACTCGAACAAACTTGTTAGGTGATTGTATGACCAAATTCACTAATATTTTGTTAGTGCCTTCAATATTTGCTAGCGTTTAGAACTTAAGACTTATGAAGCCTCTAGCCTTAGTAGTAAAATAGGTGAAGGTAATAATGCCTTTACTCACTGAGGCAGTCATATTATGTGTATGTCGAGTATAAAAATAAAACAAACATATAAATACACATTGTAATTATCTATTTATCAATTTTTTACATTTATTTCGATTATTATTTGAAGAAATATTTAAAACACAGTTTCATTTTTCCCCATCTTTAATATTTTGGCAACATTTATTGTTTGTTAACAATATTTATTCTTTATAAACATTGTTATTTGAAACGATGATGATACAAGAGATCAGATAAATTATATAGACTTTTATAAATTAATACTTGCTTACACATGATATTTTGATAAAATTTATTAAACTTTAAAAGTCAACAAAACAATATAAGCTTCTAGAATAATATATTTTAGTCAAGGTGACGATAATCCGGTTGAGTGTTTCAAATTTGATCAATATATGATTCTCATTTTCGTTGTGCTACTAGTGATATTTTTCTGCAGTAAAATTATAAGAATTGTGAAAAGTTCTTTTTAAAAATTTTCGAAAGTAATTTTCAGAAATACAAATATTGTGAAACTTATTGGAAATGTTAAAATATTTTTAAGTAAAAACTTAAAACACATTATTACAAAAAACATTCAGATAATTACTTTATATAGAACTGTCTAATAGAACTGTGATCATATCATTTTAATTCCACAGAAAAATCGGAAACCCATCAAAATAGGTCCTTCTAGGAAGTTAAACTAGCTATGACCTTCATTTTATTATTATCCATTTATATGATAAAAATTAAGGTGTACTCAGTTAGTTTAAATAAACGGAGAGCAGTAAAAATACATCATGAGTTATAGTAAATAGTTTTGCCAGGCATCGATATGCGGGCTAATTAAGGCACCTTGGTAGGAATATCCTTTAAGTCTTACTAAGAAAATCCATGTCGTCCGATAGACCATTTCTTAGCCCAAGGACTCGATGCACTGCTACGCTGCATCGTTACGAGCCCATACCACACGAAGGAGAAATGATGTCAGTACTAAGACCACCTGATTGTTTTTTTCTCCAATTGAAGGTCAAAAACATATCCAATATTTTGGGCTGTGTGCATACAAAGAATGGATATCGCAGTTGCAGTCTGCACCCTCTGCGCGCTAATTTCCATTTTCATACTAGCTGCATGAAATAGCTAGTATGATAGCTACTTTATTATAATTTTAATTCAACAGAGAAACTCGAAAACAAAATAGAAAATAGAATAATAAAATGTTATTTCTGGGTGAGTTTTGTTTTTGCGTTTGAGGATTTAATTATAAAACATACAGCACAAAGAGGATCATAATTGTAATAATTTTACGCAGAGCCGTAAGGCAAAGTTAATACAGATAGTATTTGTGTTTAATCAATCACATCATCTGTGTTGAAAAACACAGATATACAAATAATATACATAATACTTTTTTATTCGCTAATGAATACCTCACTATTTGTATGGAAAAAATTAATTATTATACCTCCCATTAATTTTTTGGTTTTTTTGAAATTTACATCCTTCTCTCATGAACTGCTTTCATGCCAGTGAAATAACAATAAGAGCGAGCTCTAATCAAAGCATGCTATTTTTAAAATTAAATGAAATTTTTAAACAAATATTATAAAAATATATCTAAGAAAAATTTTAATAAAATACTGTATGAGATACAAAATTTTTTATTTGAATCGCAATTTAGATTCAAAATTAATATTTTGAACATTAGAAACGGATATCACTTAACTTTTACAATCGATGTGAATATAATGAAGAATGGCATTTTTATAATGATAAAAATTGTATACTAAACTTTATCTAATTAATTCAATCCATCAAAGGAAAAGTACACCGTGTAATAAATACGATAACAAAACATAAACAAAATGTAGCTTCTCAAAATCTACAAAATAATATCGATAAAATACTACATTGTTTGCATAAATTCAAGTTAATGAGACAAAATCCGTTTAGGTAAAATTTAGTTTGAGAAACGAAACCTGTCCGGTTGTTGTAATGAAAGAGATTAGTTTACCAAATGAAGTGTAATATCTGGGCAGATATTCGATAGAAGACATATGGGGTAAACATATTTTGGTTACAGAGAAAAAAGCTAAGCTTGCTAGTGTATATAACATTATAAATAGTATGCATATAGAAATTCTCCAAAGATTTCCATCAAAAATGTTATAGAAAATAAATCAATCCCCAAGGTGTGTATTGACGATATTCAAAGGAGTCTGAAAGTACTCATAGTGTGTGAAGAAATTTCGAAGCCTTGCCTCGAAACGCATGCAAACACTGTTGCGATAAATCTTTTAAGCAATAGTGACAAAATTTATATTTTTAAAACAGTTCTTAGTTATAGAATAATAACTAGTTATAGATTGAGTTATTAATTAATGCATTTTGTTTTATATCAACAAAAAAATCTGACCAATTTTTTCCATCCAGTTACTAAACTATTTATGGTTCTTTCAAATTTAAAACGTTCGATTTTTCTTGGAAAATTTTGTAATTATCTTCCCTTGCACAAAAACTAAGGCCGTATGATATAATCTTCGTGTTCAAGATTGTCGGTCATTTCCCATTATATTCCCCAGCGGTTGTTCCAAAACCATCAAAAATATAATTGACAACATCATGCAGTCTTTTATAACTTTCCAAGATACCTAATTTAAAAAGGCAGGCGTCTCTATGGATGGAAGCTTTTTGCCATCAATGTGATAAACCAGTGTTGCTAATTTTAAGGTCTGTGTTAATATGATTTCCATAGTGATGGTAATGAATACATAAGAATATGCGATCAAAAATATTATTTTCATTGGATTAAATAAGATGTTTCAATTACAGGAAGATGTTGGCCCCATCTTCTTCATCATCACTTAAAAGTATTTGGTTCTATTTGTTTTAAACTTATTACATTCATTTTATTGCATTTCTAAAATATATTTGAAGTAGGAACTCCTTTTTTAATATTTAATTTTTCTCATTTTCAATTGATGTTTTTATGTTTTTCATCATAAAGAAAGAGTATATGTGATTTTGAAACGTACAAACGAACTTATTATCGTTAAGTAACTAAGGATGTAACACAGGATTTCCTTTGGTATATGTGTTTAATGTAAAAAGGAATATTTGAACAACATTTTTTTTAATAACAACATTACGCACGGTTTATTTCAACTTTCTATATTTATTTTATTTTATTTGCACATACAAATCATATTTATCATATTCGTAGCAGAGTCAATATACTAGTCAAGTGAGCTGAGCAAAGTCAAAACAGTAACATTAAATTCGGGAAAATCCGGCTGACACAGCATTCTGATTAGAATTGGGTGCTTTTATGGATATCAATTATAATATAATCAATTTAATCATTTAATTAAAATTGCAATAAAAATTACTGCACTGATTCTATTACATGAATAACCGCAAAAAGTTCGAAAAAAGCGTCGAACTTGTGACTTCGTAGTTATAAAACTCGATCTTAGGAAATTGAATCAATTTTAAATAAGTAGGACAATTAAACTATACTGCTTTGTATGATGTAACTACTGAATATTTAGACTCGACATACATTATGTGAGTAAATTAATTTTAGTCTAAAACTTAGTAACGCTATATAATATTGACTGCATAAACAAAATTTTGGTATAGGTGTTCATATATACACCTCATTAGTCCGTTTCCGTCTGTCCATTCAGTCGTCCTTACGTCAACGCGATAACTCAATGTATATATATATATCATATATATCATATATATATATATATAACTGTTTAGACTGGATGATTATAGTATTTTATGAATGCTAATTAAAAATAGCCAAAATAATAATATTCAATCATATTCCGAGTATCAAAACAATTAACTGTGTTATTTGTTATCTTCATTTGTTTTGTATTAATTTTGTAGGGGATGTACATTTCGAACGCATGCACGACTTTTTTTAGATGCTACGGATTTTCGGGTTGCCCCTCCAGGGACTATATAATTGATCAACACCATGGCTTCTTAATTCGTATTCGGTCAGAGCATTCGTTGATATGAATTCAGATCATTTGTTATGAACATTTATTGTATTTATTCCATATTCGGTCAGAACATTTGTTTACTTTAAATCCAATATAAATATATATTTATGTGACAATTTGTGTAAATTAAAACTCCATTCATGTAATTAATAAAGCACTATTAAACTACAAAGTTGCAAGTCAATTAATTCATCTTCTTCCGAAACCAATTGGGATCAAAAACAATTATGAATTTTGTTAAACATTTCAGAAGTGAGGTACGGAGTATATATTAGTAATATTTCTAACGCATTAATCGTTGTATACACCGGTTAATGCGTTAGAAATATTACTAATATATACTCCCTACCTTACTTTTGAAATGTTTAACAAAATTATTGCGGAGCTACGATAATCTTGATTATGTGTCCTAAAATCTTTGAAAATCTGGTCTTCGAAAACATGTTTTCTAATATGTGGATGGATGGTTCCAAAAATGCTAATGACTAACAATTCTACAATACTATTCCAACAAAAATGTATGTTTCCAAAGTAATGTTTATTGGTATTTGATAACAATCAAAATGTACTTACCAAGTGCTAATATTTTCCTGTATATGAATATATTTTGTAAATAATGTAAATCTAGTTTGAATTGAATTTCATAAAACCATCGTGTGCGGCATTATATATTATTTCTCAATTCTTCATTGAAATGAAAAATAAATTTATAGAAATAAAAACTAATAAGTACAGAATGATCAGATGAATTTAAAAAAATGAGTAGACGTCGATTTTGTCTTTTACCGACCGCATAAAATTAGTTTCTATGGTTATTTCATTTCTGTTATAGTATATTTAAGATAATATATAAGAAGATATTCCAATCCTGCAATGCATCATGGGAAATGTGTCAGGCGGTTGCGCCACCAAGTGTGTGTCAAGTACACTAGCCGGCACCTAAAGTATGTTCATGCTAACTCGGAATAATAACAAATATTGTTTAATAATTAATTACTTTAGATACTTTAATAATTTAAATTATTATATTAAATTTTTTAATAAAATATTAGATACTTAATTATTAAATACTTTAGATGCCGGCTAGTGTGCTTGACACACGCGTGGTAGCGCGACCGCTTGACACATTTCCCATGATGCATTGCAGGATTGGAATACCTTCTTATTTATTATCTTAAGTATATTATATTAAACACCTGCATTTTAATTAATTCCAAGTCAAAGTAAACAATATTATGAATATAAACAATCTTTTCATACCAGATATGATGACCCGAAATTTTACATTATGTTTATCAACTTGAGCGTTACTTATTATATTCCACCAACAATAGTGAGAATGACTGAAATGGACGAAATGTATGTCGCAATTATTGTATCACTAATTTTTAATTGAATAAAAATAAATTGGTGATTATCAAAATATCGTTTTTTAATTTATACAAATTTTATATTATGATTTGAATTCCCATTCAAAAATGTTAATATTTTCAACATTAACCATGTCATTTTTAACCATTATACGAAGTCATCAATAAAAACTAAAAAGTATGTATATTAGACACAGTAATGCTAAATCAACCTACTATATATTTCATCATTAAAATTAATTTCACAATGATTTAGGATTTCTGTATGAGAAATTATTTTCGAAAGCAATTGAAATTCTGAGTAATCAAAAATATTCGAAAAAATTTGGTATTAACAAACGTCAAAGAAAAATCGGTCCCTTATTGTTTAGTTTACAAAAACTGGAAGGTGAAAAGGTAATTTATTTGAAGTTTTAGTATTGATTTATTTAAAAATTATTATTTACTTTTAAGATTATTTTTTGAAGTTTTTATTTTTTGCATTTTACTGTTCATTAAAATTCTGTTTTTTAAACGATTTGCTAGTGTTTTAAAAGTTTATGATACCCTTCTCCCTTCAATATTAATTTTTGTTAATTTTATAAAAAGCTATGTTTTTCTATTTTATAAAAAGATAATTTTTGCTATACAATCATCTTCAAAACAGCCCTTAATTTGAAAACTTTCTATCAGTCTTCAGTTCCATAGACTAAATTCTCTAAAAATTTATGATTAAGTCTGATCGAAATCTCTACTATGTAAGCCCTCCAATAGTCTTACATAAACGAATATTGTACAATTCCCATAATATAGGTCGAACTAATAACCTCCTGTTTTTTTGGAATTCAGTTAAAAATAGAACGTCATTTGAGTAAATGTAACTCATACCTATGTGTTAAGTGCGTGGAGTTTTTACCAATATAATAATGATAATGTATAACTTGCTGCATATTATTATATCGGTATACATTTTGAAATCAATTCCTTCACTTCTTTTACCATATACACTTACAACGCCTACACTTCTTATTATATTAATAATAAAAATGAAATATGATAGTGTTTAAATATGATCATATTTTATTTGGAGCATATTAAAATGAGAGTAAGAAGAAAAAAAGTCTCTATATAATTTTTTTTTATGTGTTTACATCCATACTTTTATGTACCTTTTTATATACACAATGAATCAGTCGAAATTGAATACGTACAGTAAAAATCGTTTTACATTCATAGGATTGTCTCCAGATATTTATATACTTGATATATTTACAATATATCAGAGTATATGCAGATCAGTCTAAAGTTCTTAATGCTAGAAAAAATTGACCGCAAAAATAAAATCTAGATAAAGATGTTTTTCTGTTGAGTAGGCAAGTTTTTATTTCCAGGTCTAGAAAGTGTTTCATTGAACCCCATTTGAAATCGAACGATCTTATTAAAAATTAATTACAACTTTCAAGACTTCGTCCAATCAAATGATAAGTTTCCAAAAATATAATTCCATAATAAATGAATACAGTAATTTCTAATTTATACATACTAGAGTTCCGTTACAGCGCTCGAAATTCGACGATAATCACTGAAAAGTGAATCTCACTGCCTTAAAACGAAACAGTATATATGCGTGGATCTAAACAAAAAAGTACATTAAACAAAAGAGTATATATGTGTGTGCATGGTAGTGTATGTAATATAAGTCACACCTCTTATGAATGTGTATGTTATGTGTTTATTGATTAAATGTATTTTTGAATGCATAAAAACAATATTAGCATTCTCCACTCCTACTATATATAAACTATTAGTGTTCCAAATTTCATGCTGCTCCGTTCGCTCAATTTTCGATAAAAGGAGTACAAAGTATTTGCTTCTCGTATTTATATACAGATATATAGAACAGATTCTTTCATTGGCCATCGATCAACTGAATACTATTCTTCTTTCTTTTTCATGTAAGAATTACAGAACATATAGGTATGGGACTCTAACCATTAGATTTCCTCTTTGAATTTAAAATCCATGTATTCAAGAATTGCTATTAATTAATTGTAATTATCTTTTATCCAGTATAACAATTGTCCTTTTAATTTTTATGTCGTATCATTTAAATAACTATTGTAATTCTGCAATATTTTTTGCATTCGAGTTATTGCACGTCATTAATTAACATTTGAAAAACCTAAATTTTGACACACTTTGCATTTAAGTTTGTATTTGGTCTTATTTAAGAACAATTTAAAATTATTATCTGCAACTATATAACGAACTGTGCATAAACTTGATACCCGTATGAACTGGTTTCACTATAGACACATAATATAATGAGATTATTGTAAACATGGTAATAATTTTTCGAAAAAATATTATGGGCATCTATATATAAAAAAGAAATCGACCTCGATATACAAAGCTTTTTATTATTTGTGTTGTTCAGATTATAAAAGAATATTTTTTATTGACTTTCTTTTTATATTTATAGTCAATAATTTTTGTTTTGATCCTTTGAGGAATTGATTCGATTGAAGTATGTAGGTGTGCCAACCAAATGCAAGTATGCGTATATGAGTGAAAAGAGAAATCAGTAATTGGTTTGGCTGTGTTCTTGTTTTAATAATTATTTTACGTATATAATAAAACAGTCAAAATATAAAGATTATGTAAAAAATTATAAAATATATACATGGAAGAATATTAATTATAAATTTTTATGATACTGTTCTTTGCAATAATCGTCTCTACTATTCTTATTTGATAATTAAATCTTTAATGCGCAAAAAGTTTATCAGACGAGTTTTTTCCAAACAGAAAAATCTTGCTACCCAAATAGAAAATTTTTTAATTTTTTAGGTCTATAAAAGCCAAACCACACCTTTATTTTTGCGTGTTAATAACTTCAAAAATCACTTTTTTTTAAATAAATTGTCGTTTTTTCTTTAGCTTTAACTATGGACACGATTAATTCATCGAGCTAAGATTTTAATCATTGTATTTCTCATAAAGTTTACATATCAATCATGTGGTTATTTCTAGATCTTTCTATTCGAAAAAACGAAATTAAAAGTCAAAAATTTCGAAAATCACGCCTTTCTGTCGTATAAAAATGTAGCAAAAAGAATATAATCAGTTTGCTGATCTTCTCAAATTTCATAAAAGTGGTCTAATTTTGAGTCCTTGAGATTCTTTAGTCTTTTAAAAATCATTGAAAAATTTGAATTTCTTATGTCATTTAACAATGATATGGAAACTAATACCAGAAATAAGGGATAAGGCAGTGAAAATATCGAATATGAATTTTGACGAATAGTTAGGTCATTTTTCCAGCTTTTATAATTCGTTAAAAATTGGCAGTTATTTTTACTTACAGTTATAAAAATCAGAGTAGACGACACATTTTTCATACTAAATTTCAATTTATTTTTAACTTCAACGTTCCTTAACTTCCCCGAAAGAATATTATTTGTTTGCATTATGAAGAAAAATTGTTAAGCGAAATTTTAATTTAAATTTCTATATCTATATATAAATTTTTCGTCGTTCAGTAATCCAATTATTATTTCTTGGAAATAATTATTGAAATATTTCAATACGAGAATGTATTCCGTGAATATTTCATATGTATATAAGTAACTACATAGTACTTAGTATACAAACACAAAATGTAAGTGTTGAAAGAACAAAGGACTTGAAAGAATTATGATTGTTAATTAATTTTGAACAATTTCTTGTAGGTGAGGTATTTACTAAGGGTAGATTTTTTGTTTACCTGTTTTATTTAGCATACGACACCTATGCTAAATTGAAGTAATTATGTTGAAAATATTTATGAAATAATTAATTTATATCCACTTAAATAAAACGAGAATTCGTCACCAAAAATTTCAGTTCGCTATCACTTTTTGTTATTGAGTTATTGTAATGAAGAATGGATAAACTGTCGGAAATGGACTAATTAGGTGGTTCTATGAACATCTATACCAAAGTTTTATTTGTACGGTCAACATTAGGTAGCGTATTCTCGACAAACTTTTGACCAAAATTAATAAACTCTGATGTATTATGTTGAGGATAACAATAATAATAGTTTAAAATTTAATATAATGCTTCATATTACAATACACACACACGCATATATCACTTTAAATTGGATTTGGGTCCTACTGACCTTGAAACGTAAAGATGTGTCAGTATTATGTATTCCTAAAACCATTATAGACGATTCCCATTATAAGAACTTTCCATTGACAAGTTAATAAGGTGGTTAAATTTGAACAACCACAATAAATCATCGCAAAATATATTTTGCCATTATAAATCTGAAGGAAAAAGTAATTTTGATTCAAAATAAAGTTAACTAGTGACAATGTTGTTTGTTTGTAAATATATGTAGTAACTATTATTCATCAAATAAAACATATTCTGCTTAAATTATTAATTGCTTATTTAATATTAAAATATTTTCAATAATAATACCTACAATTTTCAGGTAAAATTGTAGTACTGTTCAAGTTATGATAAAAAAATAATACTGATTAGCATGATAAATAATGATTAGAATAATATTATAAACAATTATTGGGAAACAAAATACTGTTAACTTATTCTATTTCATTTGGAGTGGTTTTGTACAAAAAATATATCATGCGTTCATGAAGGGGGATTGAGACATAAAACTGAACCTCTTTCCATTATGTACACATCTTTCATTTTTCGCCTCCAAATAACTGCATTAATAATTATCCAAATGTTTTGAAAGTTTTGATATGCACAATATTAGCATGAAAACAAAGCAATTAATAGTACCAACGAAATATTTAATTTTTAATCTACGACCTTCCGTTTTCATGTCAATATTGTGCATACCAAATTTCAAAACATTTGAAAAAGTATTTTTTGAGTTATTTGGGTGCAAAAATTGAAAGATGCGTATTACATATAATTTAAGTCATCAGTTTGTAAGAAGCTCACTCCTTTACGCCAATAATAGCTGATATTCGTTCATAAATCTTCAGGAATTTTTTCCGTTTTCTGTATCTTTAAGTTCTTAATCATCATCATCTCTTATCTATCATGATGACATTAAAAACAACATTTCAAATTATATGATCATTTTTTCTAATTTCTTTTTCATCTAACTTTGTATATGCACAAAATTGATTCTTTATTTTGGCATTGGTAGGCTCAAATTCAGTTTTACTTTACAAATACAAATGCGATTTCTCGACAATATTCAGTTTATCAATACCAATCCGTAAATAGTTTTTTTTTTATAAAAACGTATTCCTTGTGCACTGTGTATTAACCGTTGAATGAAAAAAGAAATAACTTGGCCTACTTATTTATTCATAATGCACAAAGAATCACTAACAGAAGTGGAAAATCAACAATATACTGTTTACTTACATAATTCCAGAATGATTTTATGTAAATATATATAGTATGATTATAGTTTTAATAATGAATGTCAGTTTTGAAATATTTTGACAGCATCTACCATATTAACTGTCTAAAATCATGACCTTATGGCATGTCTTCAATGTCTATTTAAATATTTAAATATTGAAATTTTTATATGCAAAAGTTATATCGATTGTATAATAGCTCTTTTTTATATCCGACATTTATAGAATACTAGCAGATCCAGTCTCGCTTTTCTGTAACAATTTTCACATATTTATGAAACCATTTCTGGTCAATTTCAAAAAATCGCATTTTCCTAGTTGCATAGAAAATATGTTCGTAGTTTTAAAGTATCCTACGGGAAGAGGGTACACTTAAGAAATATATTACCATTATCATTTCACATTCATTGCCAAAATCTTCTTCCAGGCTATAGAAAAAAAGTTATTACTGAAAATGTTCTCCTTTGATTGTGTGACTTTGGTCTTCAGCCCCAGCACGGCTTATATCTCCATTCACTCGCAAGTTATGATTTGGACTTACCGATTGTTCTTTGTTCGCAAGGCTTGTATGTCAGGCTTTTTGCTTAAATCCTTTCTTCGGTCGGAAATAAATAAAATAATAAAAATCAATTTAAATATTCTTAAATTTTTTCAATTAGTATGCCAAATGAAAAATTTTTAGATTGTCGGTACCCGAAAAACCAAAATGATTTAGCATTGAAAAACAATATTATTACATGTTATTCCAATTTGTGTACAATAAAACAACTTTCCCAATTCTCCACTTCTAAAAATTTTTCCTTGAAAACGTGAATTTGTGTAAAAGAAGATAAATAAGGCATTTTGCGTAAAAAAAGATAAATAAGAAAATATTGATATAAATTTATCGGTATTCTAATGTGATAATAAAAACGTAGCATTGCATGCAGTATGTGTTAGAGTATATAAATTTTTGTCAAAAATTTGTGTCGCTACCTCATATTGACCGCACAAACAAAATTTTGCTATAGGTGTTCAAAAATTTTGGTTACGTATTCAAAACATAAAACGTGAGTTTAAGTTCGTGAATGACCTAACTTTTATATTATAAATGATAGAAGAAAAGTTAAAATATAAAAAATGTTGCCATGTGTTGTTGTTAGGAAACAACTTTTTATATTTATTGCATTTCATGCTAATTAAAACTAGACCAAACAATTAAATTCAATTATATGTCGATCATCTAAACAATTAACTCTGTTAGTTGTTATCTTCACTTGTTGTATGATAATTTTTGTCGCAATATTTTATAAAACGTCCAATGTAAATGCTATAAACCATATTTACATCTAAAACAAGAGTTATACAGATTTAATGACTCAATGGCGGATGCTTAATTGTGCATGGATTTATATTAAATATAAAATATCCTTTAGATAGAGTACCTATTGTATAATCGAATGCATAGATACATAAAACCCTATATATTTATAAACGATAAGGTAACAGGAACAAATCCAAAGATATTGTAATGGTTTTCCGTAAATAATATCTTTTCACTTCAAGTAATATTCATAAAGGATTTTTTAAAATATAGGTATAATAATATATTCTTGTTAAAGAAATATTACCATTGTCAACTTGTTGTAGCTCGATATTACCGTTATTCTCTCATACGCAAAGAAAAAAAATTAAATAACTGTATTGTAAAATAAAAAACTTGGAGGAAATTTTTCACACTTAATTTAATTACAGTTAAACAATTTTTTGAGTAACATACATTTAGTCATATAAAAATACATTGCTAATGATGAAGACACAAGTTTGACAACTCGTGTACATCTTGCGGTTTATGAATATTTCGTATTAATTAGTCCAGAATTTGCACCAATTGGAACCAAAATTTGGGTGCTGGTTCCACTTATCCTCTAATTCAAAGCAGTGAATGTTCCAAAATACTAACGGAGAAATATCTTTTTAAAATGTTCTTCTTCGTCAAACGCCAAAATCAAAAAGTGATATATTAAAAAAAACAATGCATTTTAAGGGGAAAACTCATAGAAACTTTTCACGTGTTTGAAAAAGCCTTAATTATTTTTAAATAGAAGTTTCTATTATTACTATTACGAGAGTATAACAAAAACAAAATTGGTCCGTATTCTTTCGGAGGCAAACAATTGTAAAAATCACTTACTAATACCACCTCAATTGAAAAGGATCGTTATTTCTTTAAGTGATTTGTTTTGAAAGAATTTGAGCTTAAATTGAAGAAAGCTTTTTTTGCATAAAATTTCTTTAAAAATAATTTAATACCTATGAAAGATACGTAAAATTTTGGTAAGTTAGAAATTGATTTCAGTTTGTTTCCTTTTTCTGTTCAATAAGGAATTGAGAAAGATATGACCGGCTCAAGATTGCATATGTTCGCAAATAGCAACTTTTTCAAGCCTCTTAAAAAATAAGACCTTAAATTTAAAATTAGCCTACGTCAGCTTATGAAGCTTTTGAAACCTACAAAATAACTTGTTTTTTGAATTTGATAGCCTAAGAATTAAGCGAGTGATGGTGAAAATACCCAATTACAAATTATTACAGTATCAGTAAAACATATAATACAACAATGATTACATCATCTTTTCACTATAAATTTTGTCGAAAAGTATAGAATTTCAGTAAAACTATATAGAACAAAAATTGTTTAGAATTTGTTAGTCTATCTATTCCCGTAATTATTTTAAAAAAAAAAAATTGAATCCTCGAGAAAAATCCGCATACAGGGTAAAAGCAACATTAGGCACATTGATAACTTTGAAGTAGATAGAACCTTTCGCCCAATTTGGGGGCTAATCGGTGGTGTTTGACAGAGTTTCAAAGTAAAACCGTATTTTCTGTACGTTTACTGGACTGCATAGCTATCTATATATCAGGTACGTCTTCAGCAAATAATTTGAAAATGTGATGAGTACAACTTTCTACAATTCAATTAAACTTTTTCATAGTATTTTGTTTTCGTAACTTAATATTTTGCGAATTTCTATTAAAAATATTTTGCCTGATTATGAATGAAATGTTTCTAAAATGGGGCTAGCCGGAACATTTTGATTATTGCTAATCAGAAATTTATTTATATTTGTCCATTGATTTCGGAGTTCTAAAAATTTGTCTATATGAGTTCCACAGACAATGCTCAGGAAGTTTCAAAATAGTTTTTGAATTTCTTTTTTAAATTCAGGAACCCAAAACTTCCAAAGTTCAAAGAATTTAATAAATTTATGATATAATTTTAATTAGTCCTTCCGCAGTAATAGGAAGAATAAAATAGTAGATAATTAATCGAATTTGTAGTATGTTATAGTTATCGAAACATATTATATAATACAAAAATTTGGGCACCGTGTCGATCAATAAAAAAATTAATTATTAATTGATCGACAGATGGCTCAAATTTTTGTTTTATATAGTATATTTCGGTAAATTTAACATTCCCAAATTTTTGTATT
The DNA here is from genome assembly GCA_020423425.1 of Chrysopa pallens. Taxonomy (NCBI): domain Eukaryota; kingdom Metazoa; phylum Arthropoda; class Insecta; order Neuroptera; family Chrysopidae; genus Chrysopa; species Chrysopa pallens. Next base: position 112,248,439 of record CM035591.1, read on the forward strand.
ATATGTCATTAACTATTTTTATACTTAACATTCGGATCATTATCTATTAATTTATTTTTTTTCTATAACCGTCGAGAGACAATCCTTACATGATTATTGCATGCTCCTCAGAGAATCATTACAACTAGCTACATCATACTGATGATGACTACTCTGTAGTCGGAATACGTATTTATAAAATACAAAAATAATTTGATCTAGGAAATTGGGGACAAAATCGAAATTTATTCGAAAAAGCCTAGAGTTCTCATGAATACTTAAAAAAAATAAAAAAAAAAAAAAAAAAATATTGTACTCATATTTAAAACTTAAATACTTCTTCACACCATATTTTTAATATTTATAATCTCAAAAGATCATTTATAACGTTGAAGGTAATAATAATTAAGTTTATACCTTTGTAATTAAACATGACGTTAGATTTTTCTATTTTGAATGTTCAAAAATGAAAAAAATAAAACATGAAACAATAAAATAAAAAAAAGAAATATTAATTAAAACTAAAAAAAATGATTTCACAACAAGAGCTAGTAGCACACACTCACATACTAGCAACTTACATCTACCATTCATATAGAAGTTAAAATCCTTTCAAACAAAATCTCAGACAACATGTAATATATGATTCAAGTACTGTATACTTCATACACAAAGAACAACCAAGTAAGCCATTCTTTAAGTTTATTATAATATTTTTAATATAGTCATAATAAACTGTTGTAATCGAATTGTAAAAGGATTATCGTATATATACAACGTTAAGTGTAATAAGATCCATAAAACAGATATCTATAATGGAGTCTCTAATACACAATGTATTTCTTTCAATATACGCCTTTTTTAATATGACAACTGAGGGTTCTTCAAATAATTTTTCTCGAAAAACATTTCTTAAATCTGCATAAAAAATTTCATTTGATAATTAAAATCAAAAGGGAGTAAATCAAAAGGTGTGAACTGGAAATCCTGAAAAAGTCACGGCATTCTAATTTTGTGTTATAAGTCATGAAATAATGAGAATATTCCCAAAATTTTAAATATTTTTGAAGGCTGTAAAAAATATTTATACGATGTTTTTCAAAATCTTATGTATCTACAAAAATCTATGAATATTAGTTATGGTATTTGTACTGTACTTATATATAAGATAAGCCGCAAAAAGGTTAAGAGCAAGTTGGGACAGTAATATGGAACAATTTCGGTCGGGTCTCAAATTGAATTTCGGAACTGTATTTTATTATATTATATTTAGGTTCCTTTTTTTTTTTGTTAATATAAAACAAACGGCCGAAAATGTAAGAGGAAATAACTTTTTAACATAAAAATAAAACATAAATATAAAATAGTTTTACTTTTTTTTGTCTGAAAATCATTCGTCTTACCAATACAGGCCATAAAATTAATATTGAAGGCAACCCGGTGTTATATATAAGTTTTCTAAAAGGTTTTTAGATCAATAACTTAAATAAAAACCCAAATTGAGCCATTTTAAATAATCAAATAGACCTTAATAACTCCCCTTTAATAAATTTGAAATTATTATTAAAGAAAATATATCTAACAACTCCATTCATTTATTCTTTATTCAAAATAATCTTACCTACTTTTCCTTTATATTTCTAAATTTTCTATTTCTAAATAATTTTTATATATTTCTAAATAAAATAATAATTATTCATTACTTGTTAATGACTTTATAAGTAGAAAGAAATTTTTAAAGTAAAATTTGGACAAAGTTAAAAGTTTCCAATAATTTTTTTATAAAAATATTAAGCATTTTCATTAAAATATAGTGGAAGTAAAAGGAAATAAAAGAATTAATTTTTGTTATCTAATTTACAAGTAATTTCTCAATATTACCTCCAATCCGCAATGAGAGTTGGCTAAGCTTAACTTTAAGATTTGATAACAGGCATCGGGATAAATGAAACTAAATAAAATCTAGTAATATACTTCTTTCACAACTACACTAAATCTATGTAATTCTAGGTAATGATTAAAGCGTTGTTCTAACACTATATTTACCTGTGATAGACTAACTATAAAAATACACTATATATTGTAATCCAGGGTTTTAATAAACTAAATAATACATTAAGTTAAAAGTATTTTGTACTTTTTATTTCACATATTCCAAGAAAGAATCTTTTCAAAGTGGTTTCATACTTTATTTTCATAAACGATGTTTTTTTAAATGTTATTTAAAATATATCTATAGTATTAGTAATTTGACATAAGGTAGTGTGTTTTTGAAAAAGAAGGTTGATGAATAAAGCTTGCTTACATCACTCTTTTTTCCTCTCTGTAAAATAAATACATCAGACGTTTTTGTTTCAATTTATATTTTTATATGGTTATTCAAAATTAGCTTTTAAATTATCTCAATTTTTACACGCTTATAGCGTTATATTTCGTATGTGGGAAGTTAAAAGGTTTAGGATTTATACAATATTTTCTGTACAAAGGTTTTGATTTAAGGTTTATTGACATTACATTCAAATAAATTTGTTTAAAAATAATAATAATTAATTATTTGAAATAAATTTGATTACTTTGACATGTATTTTAAATACCGACATTCTGTGGAAACAACAAATATTATAAAGGATTCGTGCAATAAAAATACTCGATCCTAACATTTCAAACAATTCGCCCACATCTCTGTTGTAACAAAAAATTACAAATTTCTGCCATAAAATAAAATTATAACGTGTGATTTGTTTTCATTCAAATAAGCACAAGTTTCCGAATTACTCTGCATAACAGGTAATTGTCATTATCAAAATTATAAAAATGGGGTTTATTTGAAGATGGATTAATAACCTATATATGAAATATTTATAAATATTTAAGATGAGACAAAATACACAAAACTGATGATTCAGAGAATTCATTGATTTTTGATTGTTGATATGGATACAATTAATACTAAATCTTATCCAAAAAATAATGAGCTTTTCTTATATATAAAAAACCTAAAACCGAAAGTCCAAGAAAGCTTAAATGGTTTTAAATAATTTCGGTTTTGAGTATTTTCCGTATAAGAAAAGCTCATTATTCGTTGGATGTTCCATTCCACAGATAAAATATTATTACGAATTGTTTCGCAGCACTATAAATGCATGTTGATACACTTTCTGATTTGACTTGCAATGCTTAATAACTCTTGTGTAAATTGTTTGCATCTCATATATGAATGTACGTAAATTTCTACAGTAAGTTTTCGTAATCACTTTCCATACGACAAAAAGGGGAAAACAATATTAAAATACATCTGTATAAAGTAGAATCATTTACGTATACTTTACTACAGATTCCCCACTAACACGTTCATACTCTAATATTATTATTTTTAAAATATTCAATATTGGCTTTGGAGATTTAATTAATGCTAATGATAAAAAAAAATATATTTTAGTATATACGTATGTGTTGATTCTATAGCGAAGTATATGTAAGTGTTTTTAGTTTATTTATGTATTTCAATATTGTTTTCCCTCGTTTATTCCATGGAAAGTGAAATTGTGACCAATATGTATAACAATCATCAGGTGTAGTGCAAAAAGAAAAAATATCAAAGTATAACAAACTACAGTACTTTTAAAATATTACATTGGAATAAAATATTATTTTATCAAATATTTGAGCGAAATTATTATTACATTCGTTTGAAATGGTACAAAAATTATTACTTAGAATTTTGTTTAAACTAAAATTTTGAGACAAATATTACAAGAAAAAATAACTAATTTTTTATATATCAATTGTAGAAACAATTAACTGATGTTCAGAATAAGAAACCGCGTTCTTTTAATTTGTAATAATTTCAAATTTTTGTTTTGTTACGTATTTGGCTTGTAATAATTGTATAAATTTTTTTATTTAAGTAAATATATATATATATATATATATATATATATATATATATATATATATATATATATATATATATATATATATATATATATAAGAAAACACGGCATGAATGAAAAAATTAATAGCAAAATTCTATAATTTTATAATTATTTAGTTTATAATTAGATATTTAACTATGAGAAATATTATAAGTCAGTTTATTATACAATATGCGTCATAAATCATAATCTACATTTAATCTCATGGAATTTTATGACGTAGAATTAGAATGTAGTTAGTTATATAGGTACGGAATGTATTTCTAACAAGTTATTAAAAGATGCATAAATAACATTAAATTTTACTTTTTGACGTTTGTCATATTACGTAGATGATACAACGTGGAGCGACATTTTAAAATAAGAAAATAACTGTTGTTATACAAAATTTTTAAATAATAATTTGTATCTTGCTCCATTTCTACTATTTGACGAATTTTAAAACGGAAAGCAGCACTTACTTTGTGCTTATTTTATGCCTTCAGAAAAGCAGACTCATGCATGCCACTTCACTAAAGAGAAAGTTAAATCTTTAAACATTTCAGAAAATCAGAAAATCTCTTTTGTCATATTTAAATATAATTTCTGAACATGTTTAAATATAATTTCTGAACATGTCTCGAAAATTTTAGTATAAGTGTTCACTGAAACATTTATTCATCCATTTAGGACTGTCCGTCCATCTATCCGTCATCCAAATAACTCAAAAAACAAAAAAAATGATAGCGAGATGAAATTTTGGTGACTTTTTATGTTCTAATCATAAAAAATGAGTTTAAAAAAGTATAAAAGATAATTCAAATACAAAATATCTTTATTTTTATGCAACAAACTTTTGTATGAAATTTTTTTCATAAAATTTTTACAATTTTAACTTTAATTTGACTAATATATAAAGACATACAGGTAATTACAATACATATTATTATTATTCTTGTATACATATATAATTGTACAGACTGAATATCAATAGTATGTTAGTTGTCTGTTAGTAATTATCTTTACTTGTTTAATTTGAAATATTTGTAAATGAGTACATTGGTAAATTCTAATTTAAAATGCTTTCAACATTGGACTGGAAGTGTTTCATCTATATCTTTTTAATGTACAGATAAATGTAATTTTACATTCAACTTCTTAAAATTTTAGTTTTGTTATTATAACTACCTTTGCAATCTAAGCTATTTTAATTTTGAAAAATGGCTTAACACTTAAAGAGCACAATGTATAAACGTTAATATATTCAATTACAAGTTCAAAACATTTTCTTTGAAGTAAATAATGTTTGTATCTATAAAATCATCTGAGACTGGAGTTCAAACACATTCATCTCAAATTATTGACCCCAATTATATATAAATAAAGTCATATTAATTTTACGCCTACTGAGCTTTATAAATTTATATAAACAAAGCTTTTCACGCTGTTTTGTAATAAAAATTTTTATTTTATGTGCAAAGAATGAAAAATACACGTCGAACGATGAAAAAACCAACGTTGATAAGTGTTTTTGTTTTTGAACATCAAATTGTTTACCATTGTGATATTTTTTAATGATCTATCGGTGATAATTAAAAATGTTATATGTAAAAAAATATATTATAAGACGTACAAAACGTCTATGTATAGAATAAAATACTGGAGCTGATCGAATTGATTGTAAGAAATAGTAAGCGTTCTAAACAGGTATTTGAAAGTTCTTTGCAACACGACAATGTTAAATAAACCTAAATTAGGGCTAATTTTCAAAGAGTCGAGTTACTTGAGAGTCTAACTCAATGTGAGTTGTAAACTCCATCAAAGACTAAATATTATTACGAGACCGTTAGCAAACATGTACTGTGAGGAAAAGTTGAAAATAACTTTTAAGAGAGAGTTTAATAGTAAGTGAAATTGTTTAGGGGCAAACCCGAGAAACCCAAATTTCGAATGATAAAATGATAAAATTATTATAATTATAATTTTTTTTTAATAAAAAAAGTAAAATTTTTATGCAATAATAGTAGTTATGCACTTTTTATCATAAAGAACATTGATTGCAACACAATATTAATTGATTATTATAAAGATGCAGCTTAATTATAAATAATAGTTATTTATAATAAAACTATTTTCAAATAATTTAATTAATTGTTTAATGGTGAATGATTGCATATAAATGAATAATAGAAATATTGAAATGAAATTTTTTTTTGTTTACTTATTCATGTATATTTGCCAAATTTCAATTTTCAGTGTTTATTTCTAATGATTGTGTGTAATTGTTTAATTCCAAGCATGTTTGTTTTTGAAATATACACTTAGAACACTAGCGCATGTGGAAATCAATTTGAGACATCATGTCCCTATTGCTTATAATCCTTCAAAATTTCTAGATAAACATGTATAAATGGTACTTAATTTTCCTTGGTCACGGCATCACAAGTGAACGGAAACATATCCCGGAAAAGCATAAAAACGTATGCATATTTTACATTTCTCATATGAAGTATGATGTAAATACAATTAGTATATGATACCAAGTAACTAAATTTTAAATAAACAATTGTTGGAATGAATTTAATGATATTCTTGTGTGTACATGTATATCTTTTCTACATATAAAAAGTTAACTAATAGGCTATCAGTCGTTAGATGTGTGTGGCATGAATATAGGAGATGGTGACAAATGGTTAATTATATGTCGCCATTTCCCTTGTCGGTAAACCATCAACATTATTTAATTACGCGCCAGAAAAGAAAACTAACAATGTTGTGTATCAAAAAGCAATATTAAAAACAATATATTTTCGAAATAATATTTTTTTTTTTTTATTTGTTTCAGCTCCAATTGAATATCCATAGCTAGCACATATCAATGTCTGTCGGGTCAGCTAGTAAAATATGAAATATTTTATGTCGATAGCTCAAAATTAACTTAATTAAAACTGTATTAGTAAGAGAAACTTGAATTAAAACTGTATGGAAAATATATGATGTGAAATTTCATTCATAAACAATTATTCTTACTTTTTACAATTTTATCCTAAAAATTAGTTGTTTCAACCATAACGAAGGGTAAGATATATAATTTTTTTTAAAATTTAATTAATTTTCAATGACATTTAGATATGAGAAATGGAAACCAACGAAGACTTTATTTCAAGAGCATCTGAAAACGTAAAACCTTCAATAAAAAATGTTACTTTGTTACTTTGAGTCTTCTCTTTCAATTTGTTTAATATGGATTCAAAGATGATTAAAATCACTACCGAATTTTAACATACAAAAATTTCTTGACTTTATGTAACAAAGATTGGTATCTGACAAAGATCGACATAGAATAATCAGTATTCATGTTATGGTATCATCATTTTCTATTGAAGTTAAAAATATCAAAACGAGAAAAACCTGTATAAAATACTGTTTTCAATAACATTTCATAAACAAAATTTTATTTAAAAAAAGTATATTTTTCAATAAAAAAAGGCTTGTGAAATAAAGTTTTTAATAAAAATAGTTCTCTGTGTACATTCACTCGTTGTGTTCGTAAATTATTACGAGAAATGTTTTATTATGGCGTAGAATTTTTAATTAAAAATAATTCACACGTCTTATTTCTAGCCAGTGGTTATAGGAAAACATATTTGCGAAACACCTGGTTCAAGTACGAACCCTAATGTGTAGTCAAAATTAATTAATTAACTATTACAAATTAAAAGATTATTGTATTTTTTTTTTTAATTTGTGTATCCTTAATAAAAACGACTGACGTATTCTGATGAGTCATGTAGCTTACAGTTGCGTAATAACGCGTTTAATGGAAGTAGTTCCAAGTAGATCGTTGAATCAGTTACAATACAACAATTTCCAATTGAATATTAGAAAACCATAAATATAAATGCATTATTACAGAAAATCACGTTTTGATAGCAGTCACTATTAATTTACAATCTTCTTTACGGCTAGTCTTGAAATTCGTCTTTGATGCGTAACAATTCTTCGTTGTAGTAATAAAATGTTAAATCACTCAAAATTTAATCTATAACTTCAATGACTATAGATTAAATTAATAATAATAGGGTTTAACCGCCTTTCTGCAGACATATACGTCTATAACAGAGGCCATCCGCATCATTATTGTTAATCTTCATTTATTAAAACTACATCTTATATTTCATTATACAATTATATTTATGATGTGGATGGAGTCGGATACCTCATTTTTATTCAACGACCCCGTTAATTATAATCGATCACACTACCGCTGCCAGGATTCGAAACCGCAACCTCCCAATCTTAGTAGCCTAGCGTGTAGATACACAATCTAATTAGCCTAGATGTATAGTAGCGTGTACAGTAAAGTGACTGTACTCGCTTGGCGACTGATCTAGTCACAGGTAAAGTTAAAGTTATTAAACAAAAAGAAAATTCTTCATTTTTTAACTTTTATTTTTATAGCATAGCTACTAATCAAAATTTTTTTCTGCATGTGTATAACAAGTAGAAAAAAAAAGTCTTAAAATTATAAGGTTATCTGATAAAGGTTAGCTTGCCTAATTGTATTTCGAACAAATTTTGCATTTCTTTTAAGTTTTTTTTATTATTTTCAAGAGTTTCGTTTTCAATGGGATTAACGTTTCATAAAACTTTAATTGGAAAATTTTGTGCTTTTCCATTATGGGATTTCTTATTTGTATTTCATTCATCCATAATCTGACGCGTAAAATAAAATTTACCATGTCGCGTAAACGATAACATTCAACTAAGTCCGTTAAGTCAAATACAAATTTAATGTGAGACGATTATATTAATAAATGAAAATATATATTTAAAAAAAGATGATTATGCTATGATAAACAACTACTATCTCCTTATAATTCTATAAGTCTTCGTTAAAAAAGAATTCGATTCTTCCATAGAAAAAAAGTAAGTTCTAAGTACCTTATGTCGTTTTATATATTTAAAATAGAAAAGTTTCAACAGACTTTAAAAAAAAAAAACATAATAAAAAATGAATAAATAAAAACAGTGTATTCTATTGATAACTTTCAACAAACCACTTGATTTGAGATTATTATCACAATTTTTCAACAAAACACTACAAAAAGTCGAAAGAAAATACATAAAATGAGTTTAACTATGTATGTTTTTTATTTTTAGGACAAACAAAGGTCAACTCAAGATAATGACGAAGAAATTAAAACGATATATGCTCAGTATGAATTTCTTTCTGATTTGGATAATGTTTTTAGGTAAGTGTATTTGGTTTTCTCGTTTAAATTTTCAGGAGGACACTAGGAAAGTATTCCGTATTACTAGTGTTTTGTAAAGAGTACCATCTATATATAATAACGATAATCTCTTACGAATTTTTTGAAATTTTAAACAAAAATTACCCATAAAATAACTCTCCAAACGTTATCAACTTTACTATGTAAAATTTTTACATAAAACTGAGGCGTTGTAAACAGTTTATTTTCGAAAAGAACATTACAAAATATAAAAGTAATTTTCATATTTATTTTATAAATGTTTTTCAGAAACACTGTTAGTAGCTATAATCATGGATGGCTCTCTTTTAACGAGATTAGTAAAAGTGGAAAAAGTAAATTTTGGTATTTATATACTGAATGGTTACTGCTTTTAGCAGGAATGTTAAAAATTCAGTTTTAAAAAGTGAAATTAAAATATTTTAATTTTTTCAGCACAATTAAATTAATTTTCATTTATAAAATAACAGATTGAGATTTTAAATTTATATTTAATTTAACTCATATTCAAGAATATTAAAGATAAAAAATCACACAAAAATTAAATTTTATAAATGAAGTAAAATACAATTAACCCACACCGCCATCAAACTATTAAGAAATTTATGACACGGTAACCCTTTGTACACATACATCAGTGTATCGCTTACCGTGATAACAAAATACAAAATTAAAATCGTTTTTGCAGTTTCCGAAATTATCGCAAACATGATCAAACAGGATTTTTATTTACTAAAATACCTTATAAATAAGAAAATAAATTCAAAAAACTTTTTTTTCACAGGAAATAGATTTTACTGTAAAATTAAAACAATAAAGCTTTATAGAATTACAAAAATTCTATCTTTTAGAAAATGAAAATAAGATTAATGTATGGTTTATAATTAGAAAAAATTCATAGTTTACGTGAATAACAATAAGAACAAAGACAGATAAAAGAACATAAAATATTGATTTCGAAGACAAAACCAGCAAAAGAAAAGCATTAGACCAGGTCAGAAGATGTACATCTATAGAAATTATTGTACTATTTCTTTAGGTGTTTACCTGTAATCTTCTTGTTTCTAATAACTTGACGACATAAAAATTTCATACCTAATTGTTTCCATTAATTTTTCAACTAGTTCTCTGTCTCGTGGGTTATAAAGTCTAATAAAAGTACTTTTTACGTATTATATACTAACAGTAAAACTAGTATATTCCTTTTGATCTTTTAGACCTTGATTTATTATTTAAATAAAATAAAGCTAAAATGTAACTACACTCCTCATGTGTGTTTTACTTGGAATTAATATAATTATCACATCACTTACCCGAATTTAGCTACATTAAAGTGATACAAAAGCATGATTAAAATCAGTTTTAAAATTTTAAAAATTCATAATAAGGTGATAAAAGCTGTTTAGCAAATTATTATTTCACTGTTACTAGCTAGAAAGACTAGTTAGAAATAGTTCGCACACTATATATATTTTTTTTTAATAAATAAAAAAATTCTGTTTGCTTTTAACAAATCAAATATCAAACATTCAAATTACAAAAAATTACTATTATTTTAGGATCTATATCAAGTTTTTTTGCGTTTATTTGAAATGAGGTATTGATTGCTCTTACACCTAATGTTACAACACAGAAAGTTACACAATGGATAAATATACGTCAGTTAGACGTACGCCGAGTAAATATCCACGTACCCATTTACTTTACCGTGGTGACACACGCGCGCCCAGTGACAGAGCATATTAAGGCAGACACCGCGTTACGATGCAAAGTAAAAATAGAGAAAACAGTTTGTGTTTTTTTGGCGTCTAAAACATTAGGATCATTTTTTTCAGGTTAAAAAGCGTTGGGTATTCAGTATATGTAAAATATAATGTTAATAACGCTATATACGTGCTTGATAAGGATCTTCCGGCGTAAAATCACTCTACAGTTTTTGCTTATGTTTTTCATTTTACTCAGTTTGGATTGAAATAATAAAGCTCGAAAATTTGGCGAAATGTTTTAAATGTAACTAAGAAAAAAAAAATAGCACGGCATCGTGAAAATATTGAAATTGAAAATACTTCTTTTTTTTCTATTTCTACATTTTTCCCAAAACTTGTCTTAATTTATGACATTAGTAAACGCTAATAATATTTAAAATCATAGTACATAGTACTCTGACAATACAATACTAATCCAAGCTGGAACTACCTTTACAGTGACTTTTAAATTGAAATTTAATTAATTTTATACTTTTACAGTTCCGTTCCAAAAGGGTAAAACGGGACTCTATAACTAAGACTTCTAAGTCTGCCAGTCCATCTGTCACCGGGCTGTATATAATGAACTCATGTCATAATAATAATGTCTCACCAAGTCCAAACTGGACTCGCGTACGAAGGGTTCTGTACCATTATCTATAAAAACCGGCAAAAAAATCTGTTGTATTGAGAGTCATGTGCGGTTTTTATAGATAATAGTAAGAAATCCTTCGTGCGCAAGTCCGACTCGCACTTTTTTCTTCATTTCACATATCATGGAAATGTGTTTGATTTCTTAGTTTTTTCCCAGTTTGACTAAAATCGGTGCCAAATCATCATTATTTAAACTAAAAATGTTAATTCATTGTATGTATAGTAATACTAACATAAATATATAGGTCTTACATTATACCCTATCTAACAAAAACGAACATATCATTCCTTTTAAGGTATATATAGATAGATGTTTTATTGTAGGTGGGATGTGGATAATAATATCCTTACTATTACTAACTATAACGTATCCATACTATACACATATCCATGTATATTATTATAAACACATACAATGTAATTATATTGTTACCATTTAACATATTCTTTATATACATTAACATTAGTTGAATGTAAAGGATATGATTATTATTACGTAAAGGTGTTAATTATTATTACAATATGGCCCATATATTATAAAATAAGGGTAACAATAAAGTCTACTGTCATATTGTTTACCATATAGAAAACTGGTTGAAAAACAATAATTTCATTTCAAACTAAAATTGAAAAAAAAAATTAATTTAATAACAATAAAAACACAAATATAATAAATTCACGGTTTTCTGATACATCACTCCGTCATAGACCTTGTTTGACGTACGTGGATAAATTTTTTTTCTCTTATTAATAAATTATCTTTCCAATTTAATTACTAAATAAATTTTTCGTTAGTATTAAATTTATCCATATAAGCAAAAATTATATGGATTTCGTTAAAAAGGACGCTCAGTTAATCATCAACTATTGACGAAAGTATAGGTTTTAATTAAATTATTGATTTCATTTGATAGTAGTACCAAAAACTACAAATGAAGAAAAGAGTTTTGTATTTTTTAGTTAAGACTTAAAAGGTTTTTTACGTATAAATAAATGACACATATTACTGATGAATATTATCTATAGAAACTTTTTCTTATTAAAAGATTAAAAACCTTATTTTAAACAAGTGAAGATAACAACTAACAGACTTAATATTTCTGATACTAGATATATGATTGAATTTCATTGTTTAGATTATTTTTAGTTAGTATTCATAAAATACTATAAATATCCAGTCTATACAGCTATAATAATTATATGTATTGTTATTACCTATATGTGTTTTTAGACCAATTGTGGAACAACTGGAATTTGATAAGGTTTCCGAAAATTAATCTTATTTTAGGTTATTACAAGGCTATAAATATTTGAGAACAAAGTTTTGAGAGCCGTTCAGATGAATTTTGCGATTTTAAACTGTGTGTGTGCCCGTGTGTGTGATTAATTAACTTTTCAACAATAACGACTAATTAATTTTTTTTGTACTTTCGTGTTAATTTCGACATTTTTTTAATGATTTCATTACTATAATTTTCTGGACTATATAATTTTCGACAGTATAATTTTCACTTGCAATAAATACATTTTTTTTAGATGGTTAATTTTTATCTTTGTGTAACTGCTTTCAATATTTAGCGATTTTTCGAAAAATAACATTATATTCTACTACATCCTCCCATAATCCTTGAAAACATATTGTTGCTATAATTTCGTTTCATTTTGGTAAATTATGATATTCCCGAGTAATTTATTTATGTGTCAATCTCACTTTTTTTTTGTCCACGCAAACTCCCGGCGCAGATTAACTGTTTTACTCAGGCAGCTTCTGACCGGTCTTGATTGGTCTATTCTACCAAATGCAACGTACACAGTTTATCAAGGTTGCAAGTTTGATTGCCTATGGGTTATTTTTTCGAAAGATTGTTGAAAAAGCTTCGTCTGCAATGTGCCTGCCGTCTAGTTCACAACTACTATTATGTCAGCTCTCATTACAAAACAGATTCAAAGCTATATCAATTTCAATTCAGACATGATAATTTACATAGAATATTCAACAAAATTTTATAAATTTTAATACGGTTATTTATTAGTTTATAGTACATAAAGTAATAAGTTATATGTTTAGTAAATAGGCTTGTACTTGTTTATAATACAATGAAAAGTAATTATTTACTTCCATTTTAGCATTACTAAATTATTCATTATATGTTCCATATAGTACATAATATTTGAATAGCATCATCATTGATGATCAACAATTTTACACGTATTATCTATATGTTTTTACGCACATCATTGTCATTGTCAGTTAATAAATTAAGTACACATGACATTCATTCATTATACTGTTGATACTTATACATTTACTGTAGATACTTCTTCACAGTCTGCCTGTCTTCCTTCATATTCAAGAATAGCTTTAGGGAATTAATTAATATCATGAAGACTTTTGTAAAAAATACCTAAGATGGAACAAAAAATTATTCTCTCATTTTTTATTTTGTAATAGGCTTATTTCTTATATAAACGCTATTAATTTCCAGCTTCGCTACAATTCTAATATCCAATGGGAATTACTTATAGTGAAGTTGATTTTGGCAATCGAAAATTTTAACATATATTTACGTTTCAAAGTCACTAGAACCCGAATCTAAAATTTTTATATAGATACCTGTGTGAGCGTATGTTCGTGTGATTCTTCTTAATCAACAATTTGTTGTTGAGTTTTTTCCTTATAAGAAAGTTTGTCGTTTGGAATTCACCAGGATTCACCTGGATAACTTATTTAACATATCTTGAAAAGACTTTCTTTGGTACAATCAATAACCATCAAGTACTTCAAAGAACTTTAATAAATTTCCCAATTTTTCCCCAAAAACGAAAGTAATGAACATAATGAATATAGTTAACCTCCTGTACAATATTCATTTTAAATAGTTGTTACATTACATATAAAATATTACAATTATTATAGAAATAACTACTCTCATGAAACCACATTCGTATGTCAATTTGTGAGCCGTACAAAGGTAATTTATTTAAAGCTCTTTGTATTATTTGTACATTTTCTGATGTTTGATGATAGTAAGATACTCATTATTTCATATTTTTAAATATAAAAGAATAATAAGTATTTCAATACCAAAATTATTATCAAATAGAAACAGCCAATCAAAAGCTTCAAATAAAATACTCATAGAAGAGAATTTATACAAAAAATATGTGTATACGAAAAGTGATAAAACAATCGAATAAATAAATGTTTAAAAGCTTTGACGATGGTTATTAGTCAATGTAGATTATTTATTGAACGCAGATACGTTCCAATGGCATTCTGCTTTCCATTGAGTAAAATAGTACTCATCCCACTTTCATTTGATTAAACACACTAATTTGCTTGAATTATAAAAATAACCAGTTCTATATAGTCTCAAAGTATACAGACTAATTAGAAATATACACATATACTTATCTTCTAAGAAATACATAATATTGACTCTTCATAGCTGCAGCGACTATACTTTCAGTGTATTTCAATAATATTAATTTATAAAAGGGGTACTCAACTGTTTTTCACCAATTATAAACTGGCATTTACAAAAATAATCGTATTTTTCTAGGAAAAAACACAAAAATTTTAGTAAATATTAACATAAATAAATAGACAAAAAAATCGTGTTCATTTGTAGGTGGTCGATTTTACCACAAAAAAAGAGAAGAAAAGAAAAAGTCCATATATATTACAAAATTACAAACTTTTGGATTAAAATAATAGGATACTTTCAGTATTAAAAATAAAGCATGAAATTTGGAAAAATTTAAAATTTTAGTAGAAATATTTTAAATATTCTAAATTTGAATCATGAAAGCACATTATTAATTTGTTAATTTATTAATAAACGCTATACTGCCTGAATATGACGTCATTCCAGTAAAATTATTTGTTTCAGTTCAATCTACCAACTGTATCTTAATTAGTAAAAACAATTTGAAAGTGTCTGGTTAGGTTCTTTTATTGAAGTACTTTTTTAAACATGCTAAACTACCGTCTCATAGTATAACAAAATATTGACGGACGTTTCAGTCAACGGACGTTTATTAAACGATAATGTTACATCGTTCATTATACATATAATACAAAGCTAGAACGTTCGTTGAATATTAAACGCTAGTGTAACAGCTATTTAACTCAATAGTTGTAACATTTTTGCAGTAAAGTTACAGCTTCTATCACAGTAAATGTTTCTTTTTTTACATTAGTCATTTTAATAATACATGTAAAATAATAAGGAACCAGTATCAGCGCACGTGATGCACAGAGGCCTATCTCAGCGTTCCTCACTCCTTTCTCTTACTAGTGTTTCGCAACTACTGACCCTTACGCAAATTTGATTATATATTTTTTCTAACTAGCCATGAGATATCCTCATTTTCCCATCGGGTTATACGGTGTCTAGATAGTTCGCGGTTCGAAAATAACGTTATTATAAAGTGAGTTTAACAATAAATTATACTTTAATAGAAATATTCTGATAATAAAAAAAAATCCTAACCAAAAAAAATATTCCATACTATTATAAAAGAGCGTAAAACTTATCGAGTGAGTAATTCTATTTGAAATTGCGACTAACAACACAACTTTACAGACAATTAACATTTGTGTGATTGTACAAAAGCATAATATAATAAAAAAAAAAGGGTTTTTTACCTCGTATATAAATGTGATGACGTACCCTTTTCTTTCCTTTTTTTAAAATATGCGACCGCATTTGACGTAAATATTTTCTTTTGTAACATGACTTTAAAACTATGATTGTACAATGGAAACGAAACGTCATTTTATGACGGACGATATTCTTTAGACAGAATGGACATATTTTGTAAAAAAATAGTTTTTGTACAAAAAATAAACCAGTAAGTGAAAATAGAAATATACACATTTACATTCGGAATATAAAAAGGTTAAGAACGATTATTTATATGAACCTCTTTCTTAGTCGACGTTAAACAATGAGGCGGTTCTACTTCGACTATATTTTTTTTATACGTCAGAACGTTTGTTACGTCCGAACTTTCGACTGGGTGAACCGATTTTGATGATTCTTTTTTTATTTTTTCTTATTTGTATATTCGGGAGTAAGAATAATTAGTATATTCGATTGAATTTGGTACAGATATGATGTCCGTAAGGGAGAAAAAGGGCAAAGTCAATTTTAAGTAATTAAGTTTCATGCAAATATAAAAGTTTATAAAACACTCAAAAGTAAAAAATAAAAAATTTTTAAAAAGTATAAAATAATTTTAAATTTTTCTTTGTGGCTGAAATATTCTGTAAATAATTTCCTTGTGGCCTTGATGATTAGGTAATTGCCTTTCGTATTCGGTGCCTATCTTATCCTTAGCTAAAAAATTTATTGGTTACGACCAAGAAACGTAATTGGTCATGCAAAATTTCCGTATGGATTCTTCCCAGAATCTGTACATCCGTCATCAAGATTACTCAAAAACAACAAGATAAAAGGAGCTAAGATTTTAAATACAAAAAATAATTGTAACTTTTATAACTTATAATTGTTCGGTCGGTTCTTTTATTATATTTCCTGGAATTTCATATATTTCATATAATCCTTGTTTGCCTGTTCTTGCCGAGAAAAAATAATACTCATTATTTTCCAGTTTCATAGCGATACATGTAAACACTTTTACATCTTCGTTTGTAAATTTCGTTTGTGATTATCCATGCTGTCGGCTGTTAATGTGTCAAATTTGTGTTAAACTTTGTATGTTTTTCATTTAAGTATTAATTTTAATCCAAATATCAAACCCAATCACTTTATCAGCGATATTCGGTTGATCTGATCATTTGTATCGGGTGCTTGCTATCCTTACCTACGGTTCTCTATGGTTTTCCATTTGGTTTGTACAAGGTGAATATTGAGATAGTTCAGCAAAGTCAGCCATAGCTGCACACCTTCCCCTTCCCCTCATATTTCCAAACCTATTATTATTTTGACTAATTCTGTACAATATTGTTTAAAAAACAATGAATTAAAATTTAATTGAATGATTTTTAACATCAAATTCGGCGTCGAGACTAAAATTCAACATGCAATATGGATAAAACCAAAAAAAAGTCTTTGATCAAATTCTATCTAGAGTTTGGTTGAGACGCAATATGTGTTCCTCATTATATGTATCAGGGAAACATGTTTTTGGTACGCATAGTAAGATATACTTAGCGTAAAAGTATTCCTATATTACAGTCAACGTTTTTTGTAGGTATTTGACTATTGAAAATGAATATAAACACCCACTTAGTATTACATTTTAAGTATGTTTTTCCATTTAAAAATATTATTAAAAAAAAAAAAAAAAAAAATGGTTGATACAAAAATGTCAAAGTAGGATTAAGTGGATCGTGTAATATTTATATTAACTTCTAAAATATTTACAACATTTGAAGTAGTGATGAGCTAACGGTTGTTAAAACAAGTACACATATTATATAGTAAGTATTATACATTTGATGATGCATAGATTACACGAAGAAATTCTTCTCCGTACACAACATAGTGCTTGCTCATGAACATTTTATTTACGACTATGAAGATAATTTTTTATATTACTATGAGAAATGCCGATTATATACGACTATCAAATTAGGAAGTGCGTTTTCATGGATTCAAAGAAGATTGATTTTTATGTATGTCCACTTATCGATACCACTCTTCCCTAATAGACTTATAATTAGCCGCTAATTAATCGTTAACTAGTTGTGGAAAAAAAAAATTAACCGGTCTACCCATAACGGAGAAAAATAATGTTTCGCTTATTATCAATTGACCGTCAACCTCACAAAACTGCGAAATGGTTAGAGGGAAAAAAATTTTTTTCTCAATTATTTAATAGTTAATTATGAGCATATTTTAAAAATAAAATACCATTTTTCGATGTTAAAACAGTTAATTAACGACAAATTAACGAATAAAATTGGGAAAAGTTGTTTCGATAAGTTAATATACATGTGATTTTTACATTTAATTAAGCTTGTTAAATTAAAAAATATATTTTTAAATGTATATCTTTCTGATAAATACTACTAGTATCGAATTTCGTCACTGGGAGCATAAAAATCTTACTTACTTCCAAGAATAACAATTTTGAGCAGTTAATATGAAATATTAATAATAAGAAGTGAAGATAACAACTAACAGAGTTAATAGTTTAGATAATCAACATATGGTTCATCATAAAATTTTTGAACTATGTTTAATGATGATTCATAAAATATGTAATCCGTACAATTATACATATGTACGAATTTCAATAGTTAACCAAAAAAATATAATTTTTGAGTTATCTTGATATCTTTGAGTTCGGACCAATGGACGGAGGAACATGTACAAATAGACTAATTACATGATTCTACGAACACCTATACCAAATTTCGTTTGTAAGGTCAATATTTTCTAGCGTTACAAAATTAAAACTAATATAAATATACTCAGACATAATTTATGTTATTTTTTTAATCTATTCTGATCATGTATGTTTCGGAAAATTGTCCCAAATATTAAAGCTTGAACATAATAATGTTCTGTTGGAGTTTTTTATTTTTATTTTTTAATTTTTCATTACGTGTAGGTTCCAAAATTGAACACATTGGTTCAAGTTTTTAAGTGCCTAAATTTAAATTGCCCAGACATATACAATGTAAGTCAGGAGTATAATTCCGAAATATTTTTAATTTTGCATTATTAGTACAAAAAAATTTCTCCATGTATATAAAGTAATGTATAGCTGGCTTGTTGGTACCTCCAATGAATGAAGCTAATAGTTCGTATTTTGTATTAGCAAACATAACCTTATATTCATGACCCTTATTATACATATACAAAACAGATGCAGCCAACCGTATGTATATGTTGTGTAGTTAGTTGCTATTATACACCTATGCTCTATGTATATATATTGCTTTTATACCTATCGTTGTTTGTGAAACTAAACTCTATAAATGAAAACACCTACAGGTTTTATCATTTTATGTTTAGTTATAATGTTTCATCATCGTACTGAAAATATACAAGAATACAATATTCAGTGTTGCCAATATTAAGATGAACATTTTTTTTTTTATGAAATTGAACGATATTTGATTATAAAGATGTTATATGCGATGATACCTTATATGAAAATTTATAGTATTGATTCTATGTTCCCCTTTTTCATTTGAAAAGACTCTTTGCATTTATCATGTGCTGGATCGTTAAAAATGGTGATCCACTGATACAAATAATCAGTGTCCAGATACCTGGATACGAATTCAAATCTGAACTCAATCAACGGTAGAATTTTTTTAATTTCCTTGAAATGTGTATGTTATTGATTGCAGTGTAATTTATAATATCACTAAGTACTATTTGCTTTAAATTTAAATGATTTTGAATTTAGATAGTATAATTACTAATTAGTACCTTATGATTAGGTAGTCACCTATAATAATTATCACATAGCTCACAACAATAAGGGTGGCAATATTAAATTTTAACCGAATATATAATTTTTTAAAATTAAAAACTTTTTTAATGGGATTTAACAGTATTTTATTGCTACCTATTGTAATAAACGTAATGCAACTTAATCATACAAAAGATCCGTTTCAGATCCTCTGAAAAAAATTATTACGGATCTTGCGGTTGTTGCGAATATCCGGTACATCTGTGGTATTAATAGAACTGACAATAGACTATAAAAATATTTTGATATTTTTCTCAAATCTTAAACAAACTGTGAAAGAGAGGTCTTGTTGACTTGTATTTGAAATTGACATTCCTAGGTACTCAAAAAAGAAATATTTTTGAAGCGACGCTTATTTCACAAATATATTTACAATAAAAATTCTAAATGTAAATTATCCTTGAGCTTTAGTTTAAAACAAAACACAGCAATTTCTCAGGAATTTCATACTATTGTCATTCAGCTATGCAAATGAAAATTATGCAAATATGTTTACTTTACTGTTAAATAAAACTCAACGATGGAGTAAACTCTTGCATTATTTATTATTTACCAAATACTTAATCGTTAGTTTTAATACAAATGACGATATAAAAGACAGCACAACGTTTTCTTATTCTCAATTGAGAAGTAGTGATTCTACCAACTATCGGTAAAATACGTATTTTCCGACAAAATAAAGTAAAATAACTTGTGAAGAGAACATCTAAACAGAGTTAATTGTTTAGATTTAGCATAAAATGAGTGTCTCCTAATATTAATTAACATTCATAATACTCTTAATATCCAGTCTAATCAGTTATAAATACATGGCAATAATAAAATATTTTAATATAATATGTTTATTAGTTCAGGTCGAGCTAAAATTGTGAAGAATCCAAACATTTTAAGAAACTTTCTTTCAAACAAAAAAATGTTGGTGAATTAATAATATATAATTTTTTTTTTTGTATCTCTTATGGTTAAAAAGCTATGGCAATTGGCCATCCATTAAATTCAATGCGTGACCATACATTAAAAAATTTTACGCGTCGATTTGAGAATGTTATTTTTTCGTCGATTAAAAAAACTGTTACTAGGTTAGTTTGAAGAGTTGAACCACGAATATTGAATTATCAATAATTTATGATTATTATTTATATTATGGAACTTTGATCACACAATTTAATCTGGTAGTACCAAATTAAAATTATGATGCATACTTTAGAAAAAGCTAGAAACGTGATTTACGTACTTATTACACACTATGATTCATTAATTCAAAATTAATAGCATTGCAGAAAGAGACTTACACAAACAACCGTACAAGCTCCTTGTTTATAATATAAAAAGTATCAAAAGGGACACATATCGTTGGTATGTTGATATTTTTTACGCATTTACATAGTTTTAAAATAACTTTTTATACATAAATATTCATTAAACAGTATTTTAGACTCAAAAGAAAAATTAATTATTTCATCGTTCTCTTTTCTTTGATTGGAAAACATTTTTTATGATCAAAGCTCCGTTGTAAATCTCTTATATCATTATTTTCAATTATATATTTGTCATTTTGTGAAATATAATGATTGTCTCCAAGAAATAATTTAACTAAAACTTAGCACTAACAAAAATAGAATAATCTGAGTCTTTTATGCCTATTTAAATTTGACAGGGTTTTAATCGAGAGAAAATTTATTTCGATTTCAAGTTAGTTTTCACCATTATAACTTCTTTTGTGATTTATCGAATCCAAAAAGTGAATATGTTTTTCCACAGCCGTAAGACCTCATGTAATAGGTTTTCAAAATATGCTTTCTTTAGCGGTACTAGCATGTGCTTTACAAATGCTACATTAAAGTCCACCATAAGTACAATGTTTATCGAAGGATACTTTATGCATTTGTCCTCATGAATAAAAATAAAAAAATTTTTTTTATTTTGTAGAGCACCAATGATTTGTGATGGGAGGTGGTTCATATTGATTAAGAGCATTATACTGTCTTCCAATAGCATTTTAGGTCCGTACTTGATATGAAAGATTTTCTAACAGATTTCCTTTACTAAAATAAATTTTTAATTAATTTATTTATTTTAAACTAGTATGTCAATATCTTCAAGCATTTAGAGAATAGAAACTTTTAGCTCACCCATACCAATAAAATGGTGTTCAAATTTTTATCCAAATCTTATTTCGCAAGGACAAAGTATTGAATTAATGTTTCCATTTTTTAATATCAATGTATTTATTTCATGTAGTTTTTCATTTATAAGGGTGGTTTGTATTTAAAACCCGATATGTAATCGTTCTTCCATTTTTATCACTTTTTCCGCGATTATTCCACATTTAATTAAATTACCGACTGACAAAATTCATTCAGCATCATCAATCGTTTTTTAATGCATAGAAATAGAAAACATTGCATTGAAATATTATAGAAAACAATTTTCTGCTATATCTAGACTAAAGTATAGTAAACATATTAAATAATCCTCTTTACTAAACGAAACTAAATCTTGAATTTATTGTTTCAAGTTTAAAACACCTTATTTACATGATTACTGAAACAACTAACTTCTATAATTGCATTGAAAGTAGAAAATTCTAGCATATAGTATTGTATAGAGAGTTAATTTCACTTCAACTAAAAAGATATATCATGGGGTACAACATAAAAAAAAAATTTAGGTGGGAACGAACAAAATACAATACAATTTAATGAAATTTAACAAAATGAACAAATAATTTAAATGAAGTCACTCTGCTTGGTAAACGGATGGAACATCATCTATCACATAGAAACATCGTAATACCGTAACACCGATAAACCATTGGTCTCGTAGCACGTAACAGTACAGTTTTAGGTTACAGTGTTACGTTACGAAAGAATAATAGCACGTGTGTACGTTGCTTTATAAGATACAAGAACCAAAGTATATCAAGGCAATGGTTTCTTTTATAAAGGTCTCATGGTACAAACAAGCTGATCAACGCAAGATAGTTTTATTCCACTTGTCGAAATCTTTCTTGTGATATAAATTACATGCATACTTAAAATCGTCAAAATAATTTGTGTGTGGAAAAGATTGAATAATTTCATGTGTCGATATTTAGGTCTATAGTAATATTACGCACACTTCAAAAATTGATTATGTGACTCTTATACGGACTCCTCCCCTACTAAAAATTGATTTAAAATTCGGTTTTGTTAGATTTATTCTCCTCCATTGAGTTTTGAAGTAAGTTAATATAAAAATATAAATGTTATCCATTCTTAAATGGTTTGAGATATCCGAACATAGAAATAAGAACTACCATAGTGTTTAAATGTCATCATTGGCTATAAGCTTTTTCTAAAGTTTACAGGTCATGATTATTTATTTTCTGTAATATCCATTTTGATTTGTTCCATATAAAAGTTTTTCTTTTCTTTTTATATGTAAAATTTTTAAAGGTCATTTTGATAAATTTACAACTCAGATAAAAGTTAAAGAACATATGTAGATTTTCTTAAAAATAATTTATCTTTTGAACGAATATTTTTTTTTATTTCTATCGTTTTACGTTTGGTGATAGCATTTATTTTACATATTTTTTTATTGAATATACTTTATAACAGAAAAAAAGTATAAGAGAAATAAAATTATATTGTGGATATGAGTTCTTAAAAGTAAGATACACGAAATATTATTGATATTACTAGTATCATCGGTACGACCATGACTGTCATTTGGGTAACTAATTTCGGACAGTTATATTTTCTTGTTTCGTAATTTTTAGAGCACTGCATTTCTGTAGTTATAGAGCTTAAGTAAATTTATTTTTTTATTTTAATACTTTTTCAATCGACATATTGATTTTATTATTAAAATAGCCTTTGTAATCTGGATTATAATAAAAAACCGATCAAAGTCTGTTTGTTTAGAAGTATAAACACTACATAAAATAAAACAAAGTCGCTTACCACTGTCTGCCTGTCTCTATAATGCTTAGACCTTTAAAACTAAGCAAGGAATTTTGTTGCGGTGTTTTTTAATGAGTGATTCAAGAGGAAGGTATAATATATGTGTATAATATATGTACGATGTAGAAAAGAAACATTGATATTTAACAGGTTTCTAATGTGATGACATAAATAATAATTTAAGTAAGTTAGATAGGAATAGATGAAAATTTTATTATCTTCATAATTTGTTAAAAATTATAAGGTAATGATTAAGTATATCTACTTATGCAGGCAAAATACAGTATTCAATACTGTATTTTGCCTGCATAAGTCAATCAAAATAAACAATAATTTGTTGCGGATCCCTTCGGCCAAATAAAATATTAATCACGTATCAATATTATGCATAATTGGCCGATACGATGGTGGAAAGTTATTTATTGTAATTACTAATTGATACATACAGGGGTATGTTTTAATTGTTATTACCGGTTTCGAAATTTCAGAGTAGTTTTAAAACTACAATAAACAAATTTATTTAATACGGGGACAATGAAAGTTGAAGTTATATTAATGGCCACCAATAACTTCTTTATAAACGTCGTCAGAATATTTTCTATGTGATATACTTTATGGTTTGTTCGATAGACCAGATAGTGCCAAATATAATTATTTAAAAAAAATATATACCGAAAATTTCTCCTGAAATGCTCCTTCGGAATGAATATACATTTGGTACACATAAATAAATAACAGATAATTAGTTATTTAAGTTAGTTTTATTGATATTTAAAAAAATTGAATACTCGATTATTTATTTAAATTTACATGTTTTTATCGGTAATATGAAAAAACAATTATGTATCGAAATTGCTCCTGAAATGGTCTTTAAGATTATTCAATTTTTATACCTTATCAATTAATTAATAATTCCTTATTCACGATTTAGTTACTGGTAATCCATACTTAAATTTACATGTGTGGTATCTGCGTGGAAAAAACACTGATAGCGTAGTTGGTTAAGTAAATAATTTGTTTTTTAAATTATGGATACCAAATTAACTATTCATAATTTCTGGAGCATTTTTTCGTGTTCATCGACTTTGAAAATCTCGAGTAACGGGCTTAGACCAATTATAATATTAACTGTCATAATACTCCAGAGGAACACTTTAAAACACTCGCTATGGCCACCTTATACTCCTCGTAATTCAGCAACCTCAAAAACCCCTCAACATTATTTAACTCATTATTTAGCGAGTTTCTAATTTTTAATAATTGTCTACTTCAAAATGCACTTCTGAAATACATGTTTCTTATGGATTAATGAAATTTGGTATTTCTTTATAATTAAACGTTAATTATTCTAGAACGTTTCTAGAGACTCTCACGAATCCAACGCTCTAAACCAAATTAAAATCCGTCTTACGGCGCAAAAAATCAGCATCGAATTGCTTTCATTCTTCGACTATGTTTATGGTCATATATGATCTAGCAGAAAGAACTTTTTTTTATTTTTAAGTAGACATGAAATTTTCTGATACTTGGTTCTTTTTTTGTCGCATCCTGAAATCATAATGTATCTTAGAAGAAAAAGAATAAATATTCTTAAATATATATTTCCTTTTATTCTAAGAAGTTAAGTAACAAAATAATGTATTTAAAGCTTAAAATGTATGCACAATACCTCGATTATGATTTTTTTATTATACTGCATAACCTATTATTATTGAATATAATCTTAAACGTTTGTTAGAATTCAACTTCCTAGGTTATACAGTTCATATTTAAAAATGCTGTAATGTTACTGAAATACTTCTCGTTCAAAGTTGATAGCAGACGACATTTTAATCCTATTTATTAAATGTTCCGTTTTTTCTTGTAAGTCGGTATATCTGAAAGCATCTCTAAAAACTTTGGTATGATAGACTCACATGACTTCTATATTAGTGATTGTCTGCACAAATATACAAATGATATATGTCAGTTCTTTTAAAAATCAATTGTAGTGTTTTGTGTTTGAATATATTTTGAGTACCCTATAGGGATAAAATTTGTCACATCAAATCAAATTTTATGTGGGCGTTTTATATAAATATTCCTTTTTTGGTTTAATTTACTTTCTTATAGAACTAAAATATTATTTTATTGAAAAATTGTCAACAATTAAAAAATTAGAAACAAGAGGGGTGGAAGAGAGTATCATTTTGTTCCATATCTTAAATACTCCATATCCCAAAGACTAGCATGATTATCGAAATAACTGCTAACACAAAATTGATTAATTTTGGAATAATTTTTTGTTTTTGTTATATTTTTTAGCCATAAATAATAAAGATTTTAAAGATCTTATTTGTTTTATAATAAGGTACAAATTAATACTAAATTTTGTTAAATAAACTGAGATATACTGTTGAAAATATGCCTATATATAACTAATGATTCGATATTTTACTTCGAAAACATAGCTTTATTGCTTAAAAATACGTTCTTCATAAAATAACAAACAACTTCTGTTCGAAACATTTTTCGAACTTTCTCTCCAAAATTCCCCAAAAAAATATATGAATTAACATATACACCAGTTTAAAATTCTGCAAAAAATTCCCAATGCGACCTCATTTATTATATTTTTTAAAACTAAAAAAACACTATATTGAAAGGATTGATGAAGTAATCTTAAACGTCAATGTTTTTTACATTTATGTTTTAGTTATAAATAATATTGAAAAACGATGTTTCATCTTTTGTTACAAGTATCGAAGCAATTGAAATAAGTTTGTTCAGATAATAAAGATCAGAAGCAAAAAAATTTTTTAATCCCTTTATTTTCTACATTTGGCCACAATTTTCATCCAAATTAATCGACGCTCAACCAACACAACTTTTTTTTTTCGTTACTAATGTGATACAAGTTTTAATTATTTTTAACATATACAACATTCCTTGAAGACAATTAGACAAAAATGGTGCATACTACTTAAAATAAAATTTATCACAGTTAAAAACATTTGAATATTAACACTCAGAGAAGCAATGGTGTAGTGCCTATATAGAGGTTAAAATCTCTTTACGTTAAAAATGAATGCCGTAAGACAAAATGAAATGAGAATATAATTTTCTTTTACATATAATATCCGTCGCGTGGTCATATTCATTAATGTTTCGTATCGTATTTTACCGCCGCGCCGTGTCTACCGCGTTGAAATATAAAAATCACATTTCTGTCGTTTTCTATACTCTAAATAATAATTATAAGAAGTATCAAATGACAAAAGAAAAAATAAACTTACTGCAGTAGTTTGGTTTCTTTACATTTTGTTTAATTAATATTTTTTTTTTTAATACTGTAAATAATACTTTTTCTGAGTATATAGATTTGCCAATTCAGTGAATTTTCATACCGTACACTAAATTTTATTGAAATTGGCTATATATAATAATAGCTACTTCCACACGACTTTACTCGGATATTACGTAAGTATTAAGTAATTAGCAACCAAAAGACTTATAAGTTATAGTTGTGAATGATGAAATTATTTATTTGATAACATATTGAATAATATATTGTGCCTAATTAAATACAAGATGCTCTTAAATAAACTTACAATTCTTAACATAAAATACTCTAATTTGGCCAAAACAGGGAAGATGTGTATAGTTAATTATATTTTCGATAAAGAGACCGAGCTCTGTGTTTCCAGCTTTAAATTAAAATTCCAAATTTAAAATTCCAAAGTGAAAACTATTTATACTTTTTATAACCGTATTATTTGTTCCAAAGATTATACAAATAATCCATTTCATTTACACTATAAGACAATCACCTGATCCGAATATCAAACTTTCAGTCTCAGCGGTTTGAACTGTGCCTTGATAGACAACGTATAAAATTTAATATTTCTCTTCACTTTTAGTGGTTTCGTTTAGAAACTCCTTACATAGCAAGCTCCTCTATTTGAAATTTCTGCAGGGCCTTGATCCAAAATCACAAAATTTGAATCCGACCATCACCCTTTAAGGGGTTCAGTTTAAAAAAAAAGAAATTCTGATCACGTCTATGTTATAACACATGAGGACCCTCTGGCCTTAATTTTAATCCTTTTTACTGCGCGAAGACACATTCATGAATAAGATACACTCATGTAAAATGTCATGCTTCTAGGCAAAATCTGCCTTGATATGTCAGTCAGTCAGTAAACCTTCTCTGTTTTACTTATTAAGAATTATCGATGATATGAAAATGTAATTGAATATTTTATTTGTTTGTAAAACTATAGACTACCAACTGAATTCTAAGAACTATCTATATTTTATAAAATGTGCAATATTTCTAGTAACAGAGTGTTCAGCAACGAATTGACCCAATTACAGGAGCTGCTTTTTATTATTTTTTGTTTTTAAGTTTTTTATTATTTGCGATAAGACTCAATAACCGATTTTAATTTTGTGTATGACATTCTGTAGAATTTTAAAGGTTATGCTTAACAGATAATTTGAAAAAATCGAATTTTTTATGAGTAAAATCGGCTGACATTTTGTTATTTGCGAAAATAATGAGGGGTATTTTTTTTTCATGCTTCGGATGACCAAAATTTGGTGTTCATTTGTTAGTAATTAAGCCATAAAATTAATTAGCTTTGGTTATCTATGTAAAACGGGGATAATTTTTTAAACATTTATTTTTAATTTAAAAAGTATGTATCAACAAAAAATATTTTTTTTTTTTTTGAAGACAAATTTATACTCGTTTCATTTTATACAAATCATTTTAATATACATACTAAAATATACGACATTAATTTATACACAGATTTTAGCCATATTTCAGCATGTATACCAACCGAAAAACATATAAAATAATGAACTATTAAATAACATTCATTAAATGTTAAACTATGTGTATCATTTAATTTTGTGAATAACAAAAAATCAATACTTTATAAAAAAATAAAAAAATAAAAATAAACTTCCCACTCTACAATTTTTATTTTTTTTTTACTTTAGTTTTTATGTACAGAAAAAAAATTTTTTTTGCTATAAATTAAAGAAAAAAATTGTATTTTTTTACGATACTCATACTCATTATTTATTTACGTACGACGTATGTATTAAAACTACAGTAAAAGCCGTTAAAAATAATATTCAAGATACCATCAATGAGTTAATATTAGTATAATAAATAGTAGCTCTGTAGACTACACTCGTAATTAAAATCGTTTCTACCTTCATTGCTCAAAAATAAGAGGAATTCAAAAGAGACTATAAATTTTTCCTATTTGCGCTGCTCATTTCATTTCACTTCGATTGCAAAAGATCGCGTATTACTAGCTTTTAGCGAAAAAATGAATTGAATTTTAATTAGATCAAAAAGTGGGACGTGCAAGAAAAAAATTAAAATTTTCCTATTTTTCTTTGATTTTAATTCATTTAACATCGATTGTAAAAAACCACATGTTTATAGTATGTATATAAAGATAATTAGATATTTTTGAAGATTTTCAGCAAAATCGAACAAACCGCATCGTTCTAGTACGTATAGGAAAAAAAAGGTATTTTTGGATTTTTTCCCCAAAGAGAGATGGCAGAACTATTACACAGAAATATTTTCAATACTATAAATGTGTACCAAATTTGATTGAAATTTCCAAAAGTTACAGCGGACAAGATTAAGTGGAAATTTTTTGTTGAGTACTACTTAACAGAAATACATTTTTTAAGAATTAATTTGAGTTTGTGTACTTATTTTGAAATATATCGTTCAACTTGAAGTTTGTCTTACTTCAAGTATATTCAATATAATCACAGTTTAAATCTTTTTTTCCAAAATGTACCAGTAGAACAGCCCTATTTGATTGACTTTGAGCTATTATTTCATGACCTCCTGCATTTAAAATAATCTCACAACAATATAACAATTAACAGTGTTCATTAATTACATACAATACGTATTGATGAGTAACAAAATTTGATTTATTTTTAATCATTAGGACTCATAAAATACTCTAAACTTGCAGTCCATACATTTACAAATACATGTAGACAACAATAACCATATATATTGTTATTATTTATGTGTTTTTGAATTTTCTAAATTTGCACTGAAATAGGGTGAATCTAACCAGTTAACGAAAATATGCATCATACATAAGTTGTTTCTTTAAAAAAAAAAGAGAAAGTGAGTTTTAGACCATATTAGTGATATAAAGTTTTTGAATAATTAAAATTGGACTATTGGGTCCAATAGATCCATGACAAGGAAAACAGTTTTAGTTATTAAATTTTCCTTCTATAAATATAGAAAAAATATAGAAGGAAAATTAAATAACTAAAACTATTTTTGTGTCATGGATCGATTGGACCTAACGGAACAATTTTTATTATTCATGAACTTAAGAAGGATATTCGGTTTGTTTGTGGTGTAAATATCCTAATACGGAATTCTATCATGCTGATACACATACATATACTAATAAAATTATATATGTACAGAAGTATTTTAACATATATACGTACTAATAATTTTTGAATT
This sequence comes from Chrysopa pallens, assembly GCA_020423425.1. Taxonomy (NCBI): domain Eukaryota; kingdom Metazoa; phylum Arthropoda; class Insecta; order Neuroptera; family Chrysopidae; genus Chrysopa; species Chrysopa pallens. The sequence goes on from CM035591.1 coordinate 112,278,925, forward strand.
CAAATGGGTAAAACATTATTCAAAAATTATTGGGCGTATAATGTTAAATTTTGCATTTAGGCTAGTTATACCATATTATCATGTACCGTTTTATTTATTTTACAAGAAATAAGTATTTTCAATGTTTGGCACAATTTTATATACGTATAATTGAATTATTTTGGCAAATATTGGTACTAATTTTGATAATTTTACTTTTATGACCACTACGAGGAGCGTATTAACTGATGGGTTCATTAAGGCAGTAAGATAATCCGCTCCCTTATTTTTCTCGAGCTAAGATTGTATTTTTACTCTTGTGATGGTAAAATATAGAAGCGAAAATTATTTTAGCAATTTATTAACATTGAATTTTCAAACATCGAAGATAAGTTAGCCTAAATTTTTCAATCCTCAAAAAACTGTTGCAGGAAAAAATGAGTGGCCTCGATTATTAGACCTCAAGTATTGGCGAGAATAAAACACTTTGGTGCAATATATCTTCGAAATGGTAATTATTAGACGGGATATCTCTAAAACGAGATAATCCTGAATATATCCACAAATTGTTTATCAAAAATTTATAAATATTAGTGGTGAAGCTATGCGCGATTGTTTGAATGAGTCCCACAGGCTGACAGATCGACTATCTGTAAGAGAAATGTTTTAGGTCTAGTTCCAAAAGCGTACCAAAAAAAAATATTTTTGAAATCGGATGAAAACAAGGAACGTACTGGTACAGTTGAATGGGAAGAGTTACGAGAGAACTAATGCAAATTAAAAACGATTTTAATATTAAGTATACAGGAACATATGTATGATTATTAGTATTTATTTTACATTGATTAATTGTTTTAAAACTCATGTTTCTGAAATTAAAATGATACCGCTGAAGGGGTGCGACTGCTACAGAGCAACACTTAACAAATAGTTGTTACTACATTTACTTTTGAGTACACAAAAATGAAAAAATTTTCTAAGCTCTGAACAGTTCTTTCAAATTTATTCTTCTTGAATCGATCTTATAATATGATAAATCGCATGCATAATAAATTTCTTTCTTGTTAAGGGGTGTTCAACATAGTTGCATAGTTGCTTGCTTTACTATATACTTGTTTCTGGCTATATAGAACAGTTCTTAAGAGGAAATATATTTTTGATAGAGGTCTCTACGGGCTCTATTAATAAAATCAATCTGTAATGTAATATGCATAGTATTCTTTTAAATTTTCGCGCATAAACAACTATAAACTAAGTATATTCAAATATTATGAAATTTAGTATACACAATTTTGGCATGCAAAGAATTACTCAGAATCCTTTTTTCGGGGAAAAATCTTAGACATACCCTTCGTTTTTATGTCAATAGTGCGCATAGGTAAAAACCAAATTTGGATAGGTAATTTTTTATGTACGTAAATTGAAAAAATACAATATATATATTACATTACAGATTGACTTTATTAATAAAGCCTGTAGATATCTGTATCAAAAACACACCGTTAAGTTCTTTAAATCGATTCTCTGTTTATTTGAGCAAAAAAAACTAAGTAATTATTTTTTTGTGACCACTTTAAATATGTTAGTACTAGTACAATAACCTATAACAGGTATCTAAATCAAGAGACATTTAATGTTATCTTTTATTTATGTTGTCATTTAAAAAAAAACTTTATTCAATGAATTTATCTATATATAAGTACTGTCTATTGTCTTACAATCTACCTATAGTCTAGCAGGAATCGGCGCATGAGTACCAAAAACTATTCCACCTCAATTTTTTTATGATCCTCTTCAAATTGCCCTCCTAATGATATAAATGCATGTTGCCATGGCGCAACCCGGTGCCATATTGTTTAAACCGAAATTGTTTAAACAATTGCAAGGAATTGTTATTTTTCAACCGGACAAATTTTTTTTATATTCTTTATTGAAATACCAATAAAAAAGGTCCTATGACTTTTAACGATAAAGTTAATATTTTTAAAGATATGAATTTTAAAGGTTCGAAAAATATCAAATTTGGGTACTTTCGACCCATGAAAAATATATTTAAAAAAAAAACATAATGTATAAGTAATATTTTTTTTTAAATTCTCTATACAATTGTTAATAATATTGTAAAAAGAGATTTTAAAAAATTTCATTGTTTATATATTTTTTTTAATTGTTAATAAGTATGCGTCGCTTACCTTTAAGTATCGCTGTCTCTCTCTGAGTCATGGTTTTTTAAGTATCGCTGTCTCTCTCTGACTCATTAGAGACCACTTTTTAGTCCTTAATAAATATTTCTTAGTACTTAAAGTGATTTGTTTTTATTTAATAAATCTGATATTCATTTATTAAATATTAATAAATCTTTTTAAATACTAAGAAATATTTATTAAGGACTAAAAAGTGGTCTTTAATGAGTCAGAGCGAGACAGCGATACTTAAAAAACCATGAGTCAGAGAGAGACAGCGATACTTAAAGGTAAGCGACGCATACTTATTAACAATTAAAAAAAATATATAAACAATGAAATTTTTTAAAATCTCTTTTTACAATATTATTAACAATTGTATAGAGAATTTAAAAAAAAATATTACTTACACATTATGTTTTTTTTAAATATATTTTTCATGGGTCGAAAGTACCCAAATTTGAGATTTTTCGAACCTTTAAAAATTCATATCTTTAAAAATATTAACTTTATCGTTAAAAGTCATAGGACCTTTTTTATTGGTATTTCAATAAAGAATTAAAAAAAAATTTGTCCGGTTGGAAAATAACAATTCCTTGCAATTGTTTAAGCAATTTCGGTTTAAACAATGTGGAACCGGGTTGCGGCATGGCAACATGCATTTATGTCATTAGGAGGGCAATTTGAAGAGGATCGCATAAAAAAATTGAGGTGGAATAGTTTTCGGTACTCATGCGCCGATTCCTGCTAGGCTACTACTATCCAACGAAGTAAATAACCTAAATAAATTAGTTTGTACTTCGCCTTAAAATCGTTTTATAGTTCTTAGATGAATAAACTTGTAAAGTACACTGTAAAAAATTGTTCGTTAAAGCAAAACAATTATGGTGTAAGAAACGATCCACACAAAATTAATTTTGATTATCTCAAATATTTTGAATTTTTATCACAAAATCAGTGTAAACTTAAAACAAACAAAAGAATTGACAAATTTACACACAAAAATCTACTAACAAATTTTTGAAACAAATGAAAACTACAACCAACAGTGTTAAATAATTAAATGCCTTATATAACCTAGAGACTCCAATGATAAACAATATATAATTTTAATTTCCTTATACGAAATAATACGTTATTTAGTTAACATTAAGCTACAACTGTAGCGAATATAAGCAATTTATGAAAAACAATTTTAAACAAAATTTACAAACTTATTTTTTTTCATTACCGTGATGGCGTGTAGGCGAAATTTATGACTAAAAAAGATTCACCCAGATATATTTCATGTGTAAGAGTCCATCTTTCTTTGTCAAAAGTTGCTCGAGTGAAAATTTACTAATACCTGAATGTTCTTATGGTTACTTTTTCGAAAGGTCATCTGCATTAAGCTTATTTAAGTTTTATGGTTTTTATTCATTCTTTCTTATGTTACCAAAGTTTTTTTGTTATTTATGTTGTCTTCAAAGAAAGCAATTGTATTTTGTAGTAACATAAACAAAATCTAAAACGCTAATTAAATATATAATAAATGCAGAAAATAGAAGAAGGCAAAAGTGAGAAACTGAAAAAATAATTGAATTCAAAGAAGTTGTCATACAATATAAGAAGTCATAAAATGTCTGTACATTGTGAAGATGTTTAAGATAATGTGTTTACAACATTGTTTCATATAAAGACAAGTATTCTTTGATCAAAGACATGGTTTAAAAAAAATCCCAAAAATAAAAATAAAAAAATAAATGTTCTTAAAACTAAGACTTCAAAAAAATGTAAAAAGTAATAAAATAATTTTAAATTAAAACATTCTATATATAATTCTCTGTTAACCGATTACTTTTCAAAGCCGACAGTAATTAGTCAAAATTTTAGTTCAATTTTCGGTTGATATTTTTTTTCGTAAAATTTCTAATTTTACTTTTAAGTTTTATACTAAAACAACTACGAAAAGTTTTTCATTTTGATGGTATCCAAATACTAAAAATTTGTAACGGAGTCCATTTCCGTTAGGGCTGATTTATATTGTACCACTTTGAAGCTGTATTGAAAGCAACGAAAAAGAATTAATTAAATTGGTTCAAATATGTAATGCGGGATCATAAATAGACCCGGTCAAAAAGAACGCAGTATAACTTCCACTTTAAACTGAATAAATTATAAAGTACACAATAAAAATCGTCTATTTTATTTAAAAAATCTTGAAATGTTAAAGTATGGATGTTTTTTTTTTTGACCGGGACTATATATAAAGATGTAAATAAAACAATCAAGTAAATACAGACGACTTGAGATATTATTCTAGCCTAAAACCCAAACGACAAAGATAATTTTTGCCTTTTGGCCATACGTTTGGTAAACATAATAAACGATTGAGGTTATTTCAGTAAACTTATAAGGCCAGAGTTGTATAAATTGTAAAAAAAATTTTGAAAAATTTATTTATTATTGCATATGCTATGGACGCCCAAAAATATAAATTTTCGAACGAATTAATGTTTTGAAAAGTGTTTTTATTCTAAATTTGTTTTTAAATATTCGTAATTTGGGTTTTGAAAAAAAAAAGTGTTTGTAAATTTTTTTCTTGTTTGTACAATAAACAGTATGCATAGAGTGTGCAATTAAATGATAGATTTAACTGTGTTTCGAGAGAAAAGTTGAGAGAAATCATTGAGGAAAATTCACATATGACGTCATCAAAATATAGCTTACATGCTATATTAATGAAAACATATGTGGATATCATCCATGACTTTATTTTATACTTTCGAAACAAAGACATTAACGTCTGGCGTAAAATTATTAAAGTTTGGTCCACGAACTATCAGGGTGTACGGAGCACACCCATTGTATCTAAAGTTTTTTTTAATTTCATATAACTTGTTAATAATAATGAAAAATTTAAAAATAAAATGGCTTTCTTATACAACTAAAACATGACTTTCCAGGTTAAAAAGTAAAAAATTTTTTTCCAAAGTCTAACTGTAATGCAGAGTTTTGTCCTAAAATTTAAATTCAGACTGAATCAAATGTTTTTATTTATTTATTTATTTTTTTTTTTTTTAGTAATACTTGAATCAAAATTGCTTCCAATAACATTTTTCACTAAAAGTGAAAAAAAAAACTTGGTTGCACCTTTTTATTAATATGTTTCGATTTTTATTCATAAAAATAATTATGGCCTTCGATTTTAATAAAAATTTTATATTAATTACTTCCAAAGTTAACGTAATATTAAGAATAAACTTGTACAAGATATATTCATCATAATCGTTTGGAAATGATATTGTGATTACTCTCCATGCGATTTTTCTATACAATTCTCCAATTAATATTGAAAATTTAGTTAAAAAAGGAATGAATACAGATAATTGAATTTATATTAATGGGAGGAAGCAATTATTCCGATTACATTTTTTTTTTTATTATACTTTAAGTCACTTTTAAACTACGAAGGTCATTGATGACTGCAGAATAAATCACTTGCTTCCTAAGGCGCTTATTTAGAATTTAGAAAGATATTTTCCTTTTGTCATATTAATAAATAAAATAATAATATATACATATTAATAAATCTATATATATATAGGAGATCCTATTTTTGAACTCACTCATCACGAAATCTCTGAAACTATTAGGTCGATTGACTTGAAATTTGGTAGGAATATTCCTTTTGCCGAGTAGAGGTCAGCTAAGAACGGATTTTGCGAAATTCCACCCACAGGGGGTCTTGCGGTTTTCGAATACAAAATGTTGTTCCTAGCTGTGAAACATATTTTGTCTTTCTTTTTCTCACATGTTACAAATCATCATTTCCATAGAAACCAAAATCTAATTTTGAAATTCAAAATAAAACTTCTTTATCTATTTAAAATAAAACTTCTTTATCTCTTTTCACTAGCAGTATGACGAACTGTCAACTATATAAAGTGTGCATATCTCATTGTTCAAGTATTACCGGAATCATTCTTGGTTCAGGAGGTCCATATACATTTCATTAAGTGTATGTGAACCACAGCAAAAATTATCGGGTGAACGCGGTCCCGGGTGTATCCCTGCAAATACCAGGTAAATACCGGATGGATATAATGTACCGGGTGCACACTAAATACCGGGAATCCGATAAGAAATGATTTGAAATTCTTCCCCTAAGGGTAGAATTGCATCCGCATGTAATCGATGTAATATCATTTATTAAAATGTGAAAAATAACACAGCAACGCGTAAACCGGGTGGGTATGCTTCAAAATATAAATTAATATCATAATTTATTCTGATTTGCCGCAGCTTCATATTTAGTTATAGACAGTTGAGAATATGTTATTATATTTAGAAGATATTGGTGTAAATTAGAAATAATTTATATAACAAAACAATGTTTACCCGGGTCAGCTATTAAAAATATAATTTATTTATCTCTTCTTTTCTATATTAGTGGTTCTGGACTTCCTTTTACTATTTTTCATCAAGTATAATCTATCTTCTATAAATAGGAGATCTATTATCTATAAATAGGAGATCCCATTTTTGAACTCACTCATCAGGAAATCTCTGAAACCATTAGGTCAATTGACTTGAAATTTGGTATGACTATTCCTTTTTGAGTAGAGGACAGTTAAGAACGGATTTTACGAAATTCCACCCACAAGGGGTCTTGCGTTGGAGTTAACAATAGAAAATTCCCATTTTTTTTATTAATTTATGTGTATAGCGATTTGTTTTTTGTGTCCGTCAATAAAACAAAAGACGATCGTTTTTTCGTTATTTTTTTTTCCAGTTTATAAAGAAGCTGGAAAAATTTATAACATCAACTCTACACTTTCAATGCTTCTCCATCCACACCCTCCCACGCATCCACCCTCGCACTCCCACGCATCCACCCATGATGAGTGAGTTCAAAAATGGGATCTCCTATGTATATATAGATATAGATTTGTGTTACTTTTATATCAGTTGGCTTATTTGTTATTGTAGTCCAATGTGTACACGATGTTTTAGCAGAATTTTAACTTAACGGGTCGCTTTTTAATGAAGGCCTTCAGGCGTATGCCCACGAAGTATTTCAGATTTATAATGATTGAATCCGTTTCATTTAAATACCGTGGCTATAAAAATATGCTATTTTATCTTAGAAGCAATAAATATTTGTAAGTTTTGTATTTTGAACGATTTATGAGTTTTTAATAGAATATAAAAGGATATTATTATTGCCTATTATCTTAGAAGCAATAAATATTTGTAAGGTTTGTATTTTGAACGATTTATGAGTTTTTAAGAGAATATAAAAGGATATTATTATTGCCTACTATTGATTTTCTAAGGTAATTTTTAAATTGCTCAGAAAAAGTATACAGGCGGTGAACTCATATTGAAATTGTAATTTTATAACTCAAGAACGGGTTCACATATCCAATTTTCACCAAATATTTAGGCTTTGTTCGGACTACTTAGCAGATTGTTTATGTAAAGTTTGCACAAAATCGGCCGAGCGGTTCTTCATTTATCACATTTTTTGTAAGAAAAGAATTCAATAAATAGCGGATCATTTTGTTAATGGGGTTTTTAAATTGATATTACTGTCAGGGGATTTTCGTCAAACATTGCCTGTTATTCCTCGATCAACTCCGGATGATGAAATAAATCCCTGTTTGAAGTTTCAAAATACAAATCGACAAGGATTGATCGCTGTACCGAACAATTTTTGTACAATTGCGCAATCGATAGATGAATTGATTGAATTTGTTTTTCCAAACATTCTTTCGAATTAAAGAAATCATGATTGGTTGACAGAACGCGCCATTTTAGTATTGAAGATCATTCATATCAATGTCATTAATTTTCAAATTCAACCGAAACTTCCAGGTGTAGTCACGGCATATAAATCAATTGACAGTGTTATGAATCAACATGAGGCAATAAATTATCCAATTGAATTTTTAAATTCATTGGAACTGGTGGTATGCCATCGTATTGCTTGAATCTGAAAGTTGGTTCTTTGATTATATTATTGCGAAATATTAATCAACCAAAATCCCCGTGTAGCCGCCCTAGATTGGCAGTGAGAAAACTATTGCTAAATTATATTGAAGCTACGATCTAAACTGCTGAATGAAAAGCAGAAGTTTTTTTGATACCGCGTATCCGTATGATTACAACTGATATGCATTTGAGTTCAAACGATTACAATACACTGTGCGTTTATCATTTGCGTCCATTAACAAGGTGCAAGTTCAAACACTTTACGTTTGTGGTGTGAATTTGCAGGAGTCATGTTTTTCACATGGCCAACTTTATGCTGCCTGTTCCAGAGTCGGTACACCCAGCCGTTTGTTTATTCATGGTCAAAATGGAAAAACAAAAAACATTGTTAATCCAAATGTTTTGCATTAAGCTTTAAAATAGATAGCAATTAATAAAATATTTTATTGTTTGAATAAATGAATTTGATGTTCCAATTAAATTTTTTTATTATTTCAATTATACGTAGCGAAGCACGTACCGGGCCGCTAGTACATTATACAAATATTAATAAATTAGCTCTGGTATTATTTTTAGTTACAGATCTCTTTGATACTAAAGCAAAGAAAATCCTCTTTATCATATAAATTAACTCAATATAAAAGCAAATTATAAATTAAAAATGACACTTTTTACATTATTTTGATTACTACTTTTTAATTTAATTGGATATTTCCATTCCTTTTTCCAACCAGTATATTAAAAATTATGTAAAAATGAAGACTGTTGTTGGCAACAATAAATTTAATAAAAAATTGGTCCCTTTTTTAGTTTCATACTTTTCTGTTGAACTTCCGTTACAAATTATTTTATAACGTGTCGATTCAAAAAAAAAAAAAGTAAAAATAAACATATATTGATCGTATTTATAAAATTAATTTTATTAGATATTGAATTTATGAATATGGCAAATGTAGGTGGTTTTTTTTTTGTATGTACTTTTTTTGCGTATCGTTAAAAATATAACGATATAAACAGCTTTTGAGTTATTAGTTCGAATATTATTTGCAGAAATATTCTATAAAAAAATATAAATGTTCAACATTATATTTTATGAATAAACATACCTTTTGTTGTGATTTTACTTTTCGTTAATATTCTTATTAAAAATGTATCACTATTTATAAATATGTTGCCAATCACGATTTTTGAAATTTTTAATGAAAAAATTGTGAAATTTTTACATCAATATTATGATATCCGCTCTCATACAATTTTAAGCTTATACCAATCGAAGGACCTCTTACCTTACAATATTTTAGACCCGTAAGAAAATAAAGACTCACGAGTCCATAACCTAACTTTTTATTCAACTAATTAATATTTTTAAACAAGAAATATACATGTTATAATACTTTTTAACACTTCATTGGCTATTAGCATTCTTGCCATCATCCGGAAGTTTGAATTACTTTATACATAGTTGTAATGTTTCAGAGAAAAATTTTTTTTTTAGCTTTAGGTTTCGGTTATAAGAAAGTTTTAGAACTTAGTAGAACTATTCTGCAGGAAAATACTAATTCGTTAGATCCAATTAACCAGAATGGCCAAACAGTAGTCCTGAAATATTAGATATTTTATTTATAAAAAATATTTATATAAATATATTTATATTAAGACGTAATGTTTTACAACAAGCATAAATAACACAACCTATCTAAATAAATTTTTGGTAAAACTAATACGTTATTAAATTGTCTGAATCTTCGATTTTTTTTTTCTTTACTATTATCTACTTAATTAATTTTTAATAATAATAAAAAAATACAACGATTGAACAAATAGATATGATTTGAATAACATGTACATCCGAAGAATTAATATAATCGAGTTCTAAAAGAGATCTCATAATTCTGGCTCGATTAAAAACATTTCAATCTTCTTTTATAAGGTGTTGCTTGCATGTGGGAGGGATACATAATAACATTTTGCCTTGGAAGAAATATGCGGGAAGACTTAAAAAGTACTCGTAATTAAAATTTGACGAAGTTAAAAGTTTCTATTAATATTTATAAAACTGTATTTTCTTTATTTTTAAATTTGTTTAACTAAAATGTTTATTATAGCTGTATCCTGACCAGTATTGCTACAATTCGCATTTGATACATACATAGGTATACATTTGATCATCTAATGCGAATTTTTTACTATTTATGAATCCAGACTTACGAATACAAATATATTTGTAATATTAATGAATAAAACTCCGTTTTTCATAATTTTTATGATTTATTTTCAATTTAAAACTTTAAATCCGAACAATATCTTGTTAAATGTTTGATATAAAAATATCATTTACTAATCGACTAATTTATTTCCAACCCTTCGAGTTAAAAAAAAAAATAATAATTTATTATAGTCACAGACATAAAGTAATTAGTCTGTCCAGTTTACATGTTTTGCATCATCAGCGTTACGCATGAGAATTCTCCATCCCATATGGTTAGTTTTTAAATAAATGGAAATGTTAAAACAAAGCTGGGAGTATTTTATTGAATATTACTTTCTTTTTTTTTTTTAATTTTAAATTCGAAAGGTTTTTTATGGTTAAAAAATATTTCAGGTAAATTAAATGTAAAAAAAAAATAATTGAAATAGAAAATTGAAAATTGAAAAATGTCGTCACGCAGGAGCTTCAGAAATTAAGAGAATATTTTTAAAGGTTAATTTAAAATAAAATAATATTATAAATAAAACTGTCACTTTTGTAACGTTAAGGAATACTTTCATCATTTGAATTATTTACACTTATGAACATTATAAAAATATTCGAAATACATATAATTCAAACCGTTATAAATTGCTAATAATAGTGTATGTAATATAAAAATGTATGCATCAGGGAATTTTGTGTTAAATTGTGACAAGTTTAAACAGTAAATAATAAAATAATATCTGGATGACCGAGCTTTGCTCGGTATTTTTTTCTTTTTTTTTATAAATTGTGTTTTTTGGAAATTATATTACGTCGAGGCGGAAGACGAGTCCAGCACGCTAACACTTAGCCACTCCAATGACTTTAAATATTAAACAAATATATCATTACATTATAAAAAATTATACAATTATAATAACAATATCTTATTGGAAAAATATTATTCACTTTATTGTGATGTTTTGTTGGGTTGGGTTTGATTTAAAATTAATAAAATTAAAAAAAAATTAATTTTACTCGTCGGTCGAGCCAGGATTCGAACGCGGGATCGTTGTATAAGAGCCTGGTACGCTACCACTTAGCCACTCCAATGACAACATGACTATAAATATTTAACAAACATATCATTACATTATAAAAAATTATCGATAAAACACGAATAAAATGACATTTTCTAAAAATGATTCCTAGCTATATCGATTTATCGCCCCTGAAACCCCCTATATACTGAATTTCATGAAAATCGTTGGAACCGATTCCGATATTCCAATTACATATATATATATATATATATATATATATATATATATATATATATATATATATATATATATATATATATATATATATATATATATATATATATATATAAATATATATATAAAGATATATATATTTATGTATATACAAGAATTGCGCTCATTTAAATATATAAGATTATAAACAATATGACAAATGATAAGACTTAGTTTCAGGAGAACTAATTGTTTCATATCTTCAACTTCGTCAGGTGATCAGTTGAAGTTAAATTATATACTGAATTTCATGAAAATCGTTGGAACCGATTCCGAGATTCCAATTATATATATATATATATATATATATATATATATATATATATATATATATATATATATATATATATATATAAATATATATATTTATATATATTCAAGAATTGCTCATTTAAATATATAAGATTATAAACAATATGACAAATGATAAGACTTAGTTTCATGAGAACTAATTGTTTCATATCTTCAACTTCGTCAGGTGATCAGTTGAAGTTAAATTTTTTGTTTAAAACTTTCTATCTCTATTGTTTGTCGATTTATTTTGAAACTGAAACGCCAAGTAGTTTTTTATTGTTTTGAATAAAACTTATTACTTTCGGTTATGATTCGGTAATATGGAGTCCAGTGGATCCCAACCAAACTTTGTAGTTATTATTTCAAAATAAATATAAATAGGAATAGGAATTATTTTTCTGCGTGGGATTGCCGGACCTCATGTGACCCTTACGTTATAATCTGGAGGTGTGGCACAACGAGTTAACATAAATCAAAAAAATTGACAATAGTTTTATCGGGTTTATTCCATCTTATCTTTGAATACACGCCTTTTTAAGCCATTATATCAAAACAACTTTCTATTAAAAAAATTTATTGACTGACATTCAAGTTGAAAAACTATTTTAGAAATAACTCCATAAATATAAATAACATGATAACTTAACCAAAATGTGATTATCGGTGCAAAATCAATAGCGCATTTCTATTAAAAAGAAAATTCTCTAAAGAAAAAAACAACATAAATTGACTTCGAGAAAAGTTAATACTTATAATAGAAAAAAAAATTCATTACCATATAAAATGGACTATTAATATGTCGTTGTAGTTTAAGGTAAAGATGGTACTATAAATACTTCGTTAATGTTTTTTTCTTAATCTAAATACAAATTTTCATGTTTATCATTACATCGCATTTTTTTTATAATACAGACAACCTGAATATGAGACTTTAAATCGAATTTTCAGTAAAATTACCATATTTTTTAAATTGATTTCTGTGTGTGATAAATAATCACCATTGGAGTACAAAACAAAAGTAGAAATTTACAATCGTATACGTATGCAAAAAAATTAGCAAATCATTTGAAAACTACTCGAAAAGTAACCACGGAAATCAGAACTGGAAATTTTAAACAAAAACTCATACTTCAAGAAACGTTTTTCTAAAAGTCAACATTGTTTGAGTGGATCTGCATTCAAAATTATAATTTTCCTCGACGTCACCTTTAACGACCTATCTTTTGGTTCATATAATATCAATAGAAATAAGAAACAAACATTTCTCCTTGTAATTATATCAGCTTCATTTTTGTTACTTAAATTTTTTAGATTATTTTTGAGTGAATGTTTCGAGTTTTGAATGAAACATTGATAAAAACATGCTTTTTTTAAACGAAAAACGCATATTTTGAATCACGGATAACTCAAAAAATATTTTATTTTCGAAAACACTTTGATGTACGCTTTTTATTAAAAATTTGCTTTTTAATCTGTGGTTGCTTTTTATGTTGAATTTTTCATTCCTTAGAAGAGGTGAAAGCCACTTCCTCGACTGGAGCGTCATTTTTTAAACTACGAGGGATGCATTTTTAATTACCTAAGTTAGGAAAAAAAAATTCATCAAAGTCTGATTATTTTTGATATGTTCTAGAATACCGTACTTGTTTTGTCAAATTTTCTTTTATTAAAATTATAATGTACAAATTGGAACGTATGTCGATTAGACTGGTAATATTTGGTTGATTAATAATGTAACCTCATAAGAAATATTTTAAATTTTATCCAAAAGTAATTTATTAGTTCAGGATTTTTTTAATCTCATGCTGTAAATCGATCAAAATAAATTGGAATGGAGGCATGATAACCAATTCGTATAATAATTATAAACGAAAAATTAAAAAAAAAAAAAAAAAAAAAAAAAACTCATTAAATATTTTTAATAATTATTTATAAAATGTTACGCTAAAGTAATCTTTTTTTAAATTTATGTCAATACTATTTAACAATATAGATGGATACTTTTTTCACTATTCGGAATCCATGAACAAACTGTTTCACAATTTTTTTTTTTATAATTATTAATGAGAACTCTAGGATTTTTCGAATAAATTTCGATTTTTTTGTGCAAACCGTCACCAAATTTGCAACGAGTAACATCTGCTCAGAGAATCATAACAACTAGCTAATTCATAATCATGATGACTACTTTGTAGTCGAAATACGTAATTGGGGGAAAAATCGAAATTTATTTGTTTCACAATAATTATGAAATATTATGATGATATTCATACCTATTTAATAATGTGTCAATTGATACAACTGATCTGTTACAATTTGAACCATCTTCTAATTTCTGTTCATTACTGATCTATCATTACTAATCTATGACAACAAATTGTTGTCACCAATGAAGTAAAATAACATTTTAGTTTTTAATTTTGTGAAATATTCGTTATGCCAGTATTCGTTATGCAGCATCCGGTATTTCGTTTTGCCACCCGATATTTGCTGTAGAAAACTCATGATGCGGAATTTGTATTATATATACACCCGGTATTATTTTGAATTAAGCATCAACTACGTATAAATAATGAGGAGAAATAATAATTAAGTTTTTTAAACTACCTTTCTTTGTAAACTAAGTTTAAAATCACATAATTGAAAAATCCAAATTTATACTACAATTAATTTTTTTTAACGAAAAATGGATGTGTCATATTTAACGTCGCAAACAGTCTACATTTTCAGCTCGATTGGCTCATGGAAAAATATTCGATGAAAATTTTCTATAGGCAAACTGACACTACCAGTTAAAGGAAACGAAGTATTACGATTAACTATTTTTTTTTAATTTTCTGAAAAACAAATGAAGACAACTAACAGTGATCATTATTTAGGTACTGTACGTATGTTTGAATTGTTATCAGTTGAAAAACCATTCAGAACCTATAAAAATTCGTAAAAATTTAATAATAAAGATAATATTATTTATTTATATTTTTAGTATTTTGTGAATGATTCAAACATATGTCGAGCATACAAGTAAATAACACTGTAAGTTAATAAAATCGTTTGTTTTTCTGAAAATTGAAAGACATAATGCAAATACTGTTATAAAATGTGTGTAGCAAAATGTGAATGAGAAGATCTTATTGATCTTTGATCGTATATATATTTAAACATAGTTATTTTCTTCTTTTGTTCTTCAATTTGAAAAACAAAATATCGTAAATTTTCCAAAATATTTAGTTTTGTTGTTGAATTATTTTGAGTACATACTGGCGACATACATTTTTTATAAACTAGTCTTATAGAAAATTTATATTCTACAAAAATTATTTTTGTAAAATTTCGAACTTCGTTTCTATCTTGGTATATTTCGTTTATTACTGAAATAGGGGCAATATCAACGCCACTCCAACAAACTCTACCCTGAAAAAGGAATACTTTGTAATTTTTTTAAATTTAGGAACCGAACTAGCATATTTATAATAATAATAAAAACTCCCGACCGGAAATAAAATATTAATGTTCCAACTCGTATTTTGAAATACCAAGTAAATTCGTTTAATATATCTATATAAATTCATTTTGTAATTGTATTTTTCCACAAGGTACAAAGAAATAAATAACAAATTTAAAACTCTTTGAATTAAATGACAAAGCTAATGATAAATAATCCTTCTAAAATGTTTAATTCATTTTTCATTATTTTCATATAAATAAAATTGAATTTTTATAATAAATAATAAATAACAGATACATATAACAATTATATAAACAATTTATATAATAGATATGACAATGTGAATTAATATTTAAAAAAAATTATATAAAAGTATGCGCATTTGATAAATTAAAATAATTATATCAGGGTTAAACAAATTTAATAAATTATTTATTTACGGGATTAATTTTTCTACTTTTTAAAAATTATCAGTAATTAACTTCGTTTGATGTTTCATCGATAAACATAACGAAAGAAATGTGTTCAGGTAAAATTTTCAAAATTATTAACGAGAAAAAATGACAATTCATAGTGTTAATTGTTGAATTACCGAACATATTGTTGATCATCAAGATTTAAACTATTTATAATTATAAAATAAGTTATGATGAATTTTTGTCACTGTCTGAATTCATCTTAATGCACATATTACAACTAAACGTTAAATGAGCGTTTTAAATCGTTGTGAAAGAGTTTTTATACGTTTAAATAAACATGGTCAATTAATAATTTACTTTCCCACCAATACAGATGATTGAGCAAATTTACAAATTAAAATCATTTATATAATAATTTTAATCAATGCTAAAAGTAATATGCTTTAATTTAAATAATTAATAGTTAATGGGTAAAGAACTTATGTTATGTCAAACACGATATATATATATATATATATATATATATATATATATCTTAAGAATAAAAATTATAATTTACTTATTTGCTGTTTTATTTTATTTTAAAATAATTTAAAACATAGCTTAGATGTAATTTAAGGGTTTAGGACTTAATAAAATTCGAATTAAAAGATTCTATTCATTCCTATTGAAATACTATAGACTCGAATCTCAGGTTGTATCTGCCATTCCTCCTTAAAGAAACCAATTTCTTTAAAAGGTTTTTTTTTTTAATTTTTTCTATGTCTAATTTATCAATAACCAATAATATGGAAAGATACATTTGTAGTAATCATAAAAGCTGGCGCTGAATTTTTAAAATTTGATTAAAATTTTTGAATGGAGAATGTTCTATATGATATTTATCTACCTATATTTCAATGCCCTTTTCATGCTTCACATAAAACAATTCGTAATATTCAAATGTATGGTTTTTATTGTTCCACAGAATAATGTTTATAACCATCATATTTTGGTTAATGCAATTATATCAAAAATATAGTATGATTTTGAGTAATTAATTATTTAAATATTAGGTTACGCTTTTATAAACAATTTTTTGTTTTTATAACGTAATATATATATTTACTACAGTTCCGGAAAATATCTACTCATTTTTTAACTTCAAAAAACGAAAATTATAACTGGATATTTTAATGAATTGGGAAATTTTTTATTATAAGGTAGTTTAGCCTGTTGTTAAAATTGGTTCATAAAATATACATCACGTTTTGACAAAAAAATTCACAAATTGGAATTTTTTCTCAGAAAACTATGATAATGATAGTCCTTAATGTAATAAATAACCTTCTAAAGAATTTTTAAAGCATTCATTTCAAAATTTTTAAATCCAAATAATCTTAAGGTAGCTTGTTATTTCCTTGTTACCGTCCACAATAACAACTATGAAACTGTTTTACTACTCCCACCCACAAAATTTTTGTATGGCTCTGATATTTGAAACTTCTAAATTGGTTTCAACAAAACTTCGCAGGTATGTTAAAGTGGTGGAGAGTGATATAAGCTCCACCATCACATTCTTATACAAAAAGTGGATTAGAAGGTTTTGCTTAGTCAGAAGACCACCCGAACCAATTTTCTTGAACGTTCACTGAAATGAAGAGGAGTTTTTTGAGCTCATCCTTTTCACTCACATGCAAAATTGGCAACTTTTTATAAAATGTTTCGATCTTTCGCACGCATCGAAGGTCCTCGCCTTGAAGTTGATTGTTCATCTCGTGTGAAACAAATTGTTTTAGTGTTATTACAAAAAAAAAGAGCCTTGTCCGTGATAAAATTTGATCAAGAACACATGTGCAATAGATGCGGATAAAAATTAGGAAGAAAAATGATCGAATTGTTAAGGCTGAATACAGTGAAGCTAAGAAAACACATTTAGAAAGTTCTTGAAAGCATATATACAAAACGCCAAAAGGATATTATTTATTATGATCATAATCACCATCAGTCGTTTTTACAATTAAGAGTTGTTCGTTAATGATGATCCATCTCATCAGTATCTCTACACACACTTTATGTGTCATCATATCCATATCAAGTCATGTGTCTTGTTGTAAACACCTTTTTCTGTCATAGTGTTTCTTTACACGCTATCGTAAAATATTCGTATTGTTTTAGATAAATGGTCGAGAATAATGCTTATAACTTCCAAATAGTCATATCAAAAATATTAAACCGGATTTGATGTCAAAATATAGTCGTTAGATAAAAATTTGTTGTAGTTTTTGTAAAAAATATGAAATCGTTAATATATTGAATTTTAAGTAAATCATGGCAGGTTGTTTGAAACGCTTACTACTTTTATATGGAGGGAACCAAAAAATCACTTCTTGACACTTTTCGTTAAATTGTGTATGTAAAAATATTTTGTAAGCTTTGCTTCATGCAATATTTAAAGATTTAAACATTTTAATGATGTTGAAAAGGTGTAGGCGCAGGGAAATCTGTTTATAGCTGTTATTTAACTATTTTTGGTGGTGGCGCAGGGTAGTATATTGTGAAAACTTGGCTTCCGATTTGATTTTTACCACTTTTTTGGACTTTTCTATTTGCAATAATTACAAAACACAAATAAAACTTTTCCTATAAAGGGTCCAAATGTCCTTTTAGTTTTTTTTTTTTTTATTTGGTACTCCAAGAAGTAAAAGCTATACCTCAGATCTGGAAGGTCATATGGCTATATCCTTAACCTCATCTTCCAGGACTTTTCTAGCAAAAAATTCACATGTTTTTAGTTTCATTTTACGATTAATAGATTTTGAAATATTGAAGTGACTTGCTAAGTTAGCTACTAGTCAGTTGTATCTCCAAAACGACTCTAGCAAAAAAATTTGTATTGATAGCAAGCATTCTATAATATATTTTACTGTGGCAGGAATAAATTTCTAACTTAAAAGACCTTAAATATCCCAAGAAGTTTCTCGTTTTAACAATATTCATTAATAAAAGTATCTCGAAATATTTAAATTTTTCAATTCAGAATCAACTATGATTAATAAAATATTTATAAACATGGGAACTCACTTATTATAATGAAATGAACGTGTAACTAGACAAACACAATATTTTTTTACATATATATTTCAAGGTTTTTAACTTTTTCATATTATGATTGTGGTGAATATGACAGCCTAAAGAGTACTAAGGTAGTATTATATTTTACCATTTCTCTTTGTATATACATATACATATGTATAATATCTATTTATGATATGTATGTGTTATTATATTTGGTGTATGGATATATATAAATATATATATATATATATATATATATATATATTTTACCAACAAATATATAAATTTATACCATTAATTATATAAAGAATTTCTGTAATGCAGTAAATATGTTCACGTTCTTCATATACACAGTATGAAATTCTTATATAAACCCGAAGCAATGTTTGCAATGACATATATATATATATATATATATATATATATATATATATATATATATATATATATATATATATATATATATATATATTTATATTTTCTATCTCACCACAAATCATCATGATGGATATAATATATGGAGTGTAATCTTAAATTGATACTTATCAATTAGAAAAACTTCTAGTATTCTACGGTTCGAACAAAGCCCGAACGTAGAGACCTCGTTTCCTTATATTTTTTTTAACACACTGTGCGAGAATCATATGACACATGCCTAGTTGTTTAGTATTTAGTATCGTATCTCATTAAATGTAACAATTGAAAATTGCAGATTTCTTACTTTTATTATTTCAATTGAAGAGTCATTACTTCAGGAACATGCATTTGACGTGTTTTTTTTAATATTTTTAAAACTAGTCGTAATATGGACGTTCAAAATTTATAATTAAATAAAGAAGGGAATATACATAAATTACGTCATACATGTTCATTTCCATTGTTATTATACACAAGGGTCATCATACATTAAGAGGTCCTATCGATGTCCATAGCACACTTTCTGCAAAATTTAAGATAAATAATAAACATGCAAAAATGAGTTGATTGTGAATAAAAATGTTATAAATTTAATTAATATTCAAAAATTATGGTGTCCATTTTCTGTAGACATTCAATTTTTATCATCACTTATAAAACTTTTTTTTGCAAGAAATTGATAGAAAACGATCTTTCTGACCTAATAAATTACTCGTTTTTAAATTAATTTAAGTTTAATTTTCGAATTTTGTTTTATAAGTGATTGCAATAATGCCTAAATAATTTTACGAATTGTTAAAACAACAAAGCCACGTAAACAAAAATTAGATCGGTCTCTTTTTTAGTCGTTGAATTCATAAAGAGTGAAATGGCAGATATTAAGGCATACGAAAATGGACTAAAAATAAATAAATAAAGTTAAAAAAATCAGGCTCATTATACCTGTTCGATACAATAGATTTTTATATACTTTTATAAATTTTCGGAGGTTTTCTGTCGTAATATACACTTTTTTACCGTTTGTCATATACTGTAAGCATTACATTAACCGCGAAGCAGAAGTAGCCAATACCCCACGGAGGACGTGGCTCTGCCTGCTCTAAAAAATCTACTTGCAGGACTATAATAGGACAAGAACGTTTCATTTCCATATCTATAATGAATATAGAAAATGATTTACTTATAACATAAATATGTATTATTTACGAAATGTGGTTTTGTAAAATATTCTGTTTTATTTACATCATAAATATAAATAAATACTGCAATTCAAGGTCCCCGCTGTTCACATTTGCCACAGGACCAGTGTTAGGATAATTCGGCTCAACAATCCCCATCATGATAAAATAAAACAAGTACAGTAATTGGTAAGAAAAAAGTGCAAGTACTCTCTATTTTAGTTGCTCGACAAGCTTATATTTTATCTTAGAATTAATATTATATCACTATAAATTTCACTTCAAAAATGTCATTTTATTACAGAGTGGTGTTTGTATCACCTTGTAAATATATCTATAACAAAAGTATTTTAATGACACATCAACCAAATAATAATACTTATGTTTAGTCATTTTTTATATAGAAATATTATATCCTCCATTCAGATCCATATTTACACACTTCATATTAAATTTTTGTTGTTTTTTTTCTATTTATTTTAATAATAATCCAATATACTTATAGTTACTGAAATTCTTGCTAAATTTTTTTGACAAAAACTTTTCTATGGATATAAATACTGCGTGTTTGATCAAACCATTAGAATTCGTCGTGCAAGTTTCTCTATCTTCTATATATGTGTATTCAAAAATTTATCTTTTATCTTTTTATCTTTGTCGTGTTACAAAAAGGAATCTAGAGTTAATGTGATTTAAAATGTAATTAAATAGAAAATTTGGACAAAATAGAAAGTACCATTTGAAATAAATCAGAGATTTATATACAGTTTTAGAGTTACTTTGACATACTTCTATCTTTTATATGAAGGTTTTTGTAACAAGTTGTGCAAGAAATTGTGAAATTATGACGTAATTAAATAGTTACATGATTTCTCTTCCATTCCTGTTGAGTCTCGTGGTTTTCAAACCGAGCAGTATGTAGAGGTCACCGTTTATCCATTAACTACGCAATATGACCTGCAAATTTAAATTTTTTATTTTCAATTAAATTTCATAGCTTGTTATTAACAACTTTATTTCTGGCTAAAACATCAAACTTTTGGCGACCAAATAGGATTACCACAAGTAATTTTTATGACCTTTCAATGCTTAAATGATTAAAATATAATATCACGATAAAAAA
Source organism: Chrysopa pallens (assembly GCA_020423425.1). Classification (NCBI taxonomy): domain Eukaryota; kingdom Metazoa; phylum Arthropoda; class Insecta; order Neuroptera; family Chrysopidae; genus Chrysopa; species Chrysopa pallens. Next base: position 112,300,488 of record CM035591.1, read on the forward strand.
TTGTATAAAATATTTAACAATTTTTATCTTCATGTGTAGAATTTGTTTTAGTCTTGCAAAAAAACCAAAACCAAGTATGTAAGACCATAAAAAATGGACAAGACTTGGTTAAAAATAATTGCATTCGATGAAGAATGTGTCAAAATATATGTAGCAACTACAATATGTATCTTTACGTGGAACAAAACGTTTTTGTTTTTTGAAAGTTTTAGTTTCAAATACATAAAAGACATAAAGAGTTAATTATTAAATGTGAATTATTTATAATTTATGCCTTTAATAGTCTTTATAATGATAATGCATAGGAAAATATTGAAAATCCAGTCAGTATTAGAACCAGATAAGCCAAACGAATAAAGACCCCTGACCAAAATTTTATAAGCTAGGCCAGATTCCAGGTATTTGAGCAAGACCAAGAGTGTCCCAGTCTTGATCTTAGTCTTGTTTTGCTCATCACTTAATTTTCTCCCGAGTAACCGGCAATCGAATTTCAACAATAGTTCTCGTTGTGGCCATCATATGTCATTTATTGCTCATAAATTTTTATAATTACAATCGAAATTTCTTCGGCCATATAAGAATAATTAAAATTTCCTGGTATTTTTATACACAGCCTGTATTTGTAGTAAACGGAAAAATAAGTGTAACTACCCAATTGTTTGAATTGGTACAACAATAATAGACAATTAATTCTATTGTGTCTCGTATATACATATATATTATTCAAATTTCCAATTACTATATTGGTGGCATAACAAGTGTTGATCATCTTAGTACATACATTTACATCAATTCCAGAAAGTTAGTATAATTTATTCATTAACCACTTTACCCACTTGTCGAATCAAATTCGTTGAAAATTACAAGAGCTTTTCCGTATAGTACATCGTTTCTGATAAAATTTGTGAATCTCTAAGGATTAATGGTAATATTTTTGGATCTTTACAACTCAAACTACTTTCAAATTGTAATGTGTAATCTTTAACGTATTAAATTTTGTTAGTAAATTATATATTATCAATGCAATAAATCTGATATCACTTTGAAATTTTATACAAGTAATATTTAATGACAAAACTATTTTCATTTTATTTTGACCCGGAAAATCTTGATCACCTAGTGACGTATAATTTTGATTACAAAAATTTTTAACTTTACCTATACATCTATTTTTATTTCGCTGTTAGTTTTGAACACGCCGTATGATTTTGATAAAATTTGGCAGGTACAATTATATCATTTAAAAAATTTACTATTCATCCTTGAGGCATAGTGTTCAAAGGTATTCAAAATACACTTATGATGGGGAAAATGCATGACCCGCAGTTCAAAAAACTTATTATTTGACGAATGAATTGATATTAATGAAAAAATTGATATTTATCTTTAAAATTTTCCATTTTAATTAATATAGATCATATATATTCTTACAGATTACCTAAATCCTCAGAAAATATTCCGTTTCCAACAAATATTTCTCTGCTTCTTTAGAAAGTTTTTATAAACTGCTTTAATCGCTTATGAAAATGTTGGACAAACTGTTGTTAATTTCATATTATTTTAAAAATATTATATTACAATTTAAAATTCAGGTGAATTCGGTAAATTCAGTAATTACTGATTCTAAAAAATGATAAAAAAAAAAAGAAAAGAAAATTTTTCAGATTAATAAAGAAATTCAATTAACTGTTCCTTTAACGGGGTGTGATTTTGATTGTGTGATCTCTATAATCAATACACTATATTTGCTGACTAATAACTCCAAAACCTTAACTTTGGTAAGGCACAATCTTGGTATGTAAATAGAAAGAATGTCTAAGAGTCTTCTTCAAGAAAAAATCAAAATTTGATTTACTATTTATAAATGTTTTGCCGCAAAAAAACTTTTTCACCAATTTTATTTCAAGATTGTACATAACAATTTCTATTACATTTAGACTATTTTTTGAGTTATTTATTTTTCTGCGAAATTTCCTTGAAAATGTTTTGTTTTTTGCAAAATGTTAAAATTATTAAAAGTCTTGTTTTCCAAAATCATGTCTCATTGGTGTTGTAATTTTATTTTTTATTCATATAAAGAAGAAATAATCAAATTTTAAACTATAGTGAGTAGATGTTTAAACTTTAATTCATAGTATAAATTATAAATACATGTATCAGTGACAACTATCAATTTGAAGATTTTATTTTAGAGAATTTTTGTTTATTTACACAGATGGTCAACCTGAGGGTATATTGTGACTTAAAACTATCTCTAAACTAAACATTAAACTGTATACATTTGATAAGTACATAGTTTTTTGCAGATAAAATCTTGTAGTATGACATATTTGTGTGGAGTCATTATAAAATCCATTACAAACCATTGTCTTTTATAATGACTGTTGTAAATCAATTTACTACTAAACCTACGATAATATGTGAGTGTCGTCACCATAAACATTCGCAATATTATCCACACGACTGAAATCCATTAATGCATTTGATAGTTAATGTATCTTATAATGATGAACGAACGCATAACCTACTCTATTTATATTCCTGGAGTCGTGGCGAGTACCATATCCGATTGAAGTCTTCAGCTGTATTCACATTTTTTCATGTATATTTTGGAATCCTGATATATGAAATCTCAGATCTTCCTTTATGGGTAGTTTTACAAATTATAAAAAACTTTTTTTGGTCAACGGGAAGCCAACAATCAAAACGAATAAAGACGCATTAAGAGGAATTTTGTCATTAAATGGAACTCGGATGCCAAGAGCAAAATTGTGTAATTGATACGTACATGCCTAAAACAGCACATTATGATGCACAGAAGCGAGATAGAATTTTAAAACAATTAAAATAGTTTTTATGTTACTCAGATATGTAAATCTTATTTGTTTTATCCAATAGACGCTCCACCAATGACCCTGGCTATTAAAAGCGCAGTAAATTTAAAAATTATAAAACCAGTTTCATCCTATCGTTAGCGAAATAAAACTTTTCTTTTAACTGAAGTGTTAAAAACTTTTCTTTTAATTGGAGTTTTATTACCGAATATACTTAAAAAATTAAAAATTAATTTAACATTTTTTTGAATCTTTGACAATTTATTTTATATTTTGATTTCGAAATAAAAAAGTTTTCATTTAATAAAATTTACAAATTTTTTAAATGTCCAAACTTTGTCCTCAAAAACTAAAGGTTTAAGTTCTAAAGTTCTAAAAAATATAGTTTTTATTTCTCAAGAAATACACTTTTCTTAGGAGGTTTTCACGATAAAAAATCTTGATTGAACACTTAATTCGACTCCTAAACCACTCTTGTGCTATGACTAATAGAAGTAGAATAATGCATTATTTATTACTACTGAAAAGTGGTATGTGATATTAATTTGAAATATTATAATTAAATCTGAAATGTTTTGTATGGTATGTCGGTTAAAACAATAATCATTACATATTGAAGGTACAGTTATTTCTGTAGGTCATATTCAGGATTGAACATAAGCTCATATTCGTTGTTATTATTTATCAGAATTTACTTCAATTAAAAATGACATTATTTACACCGTGTGTCAGAAGAGGAATTTATTTGATCATGAATTTCATTTTAAATCCTATAGGTAAGTTTAGATTGCTTATTTTCCGGTATACCTTACTTTATCAATATTTTAGACTTATTCGGGCCCGTCACATTACAAAATAGGAGATATTTTAACCTCTTGTTGATACCTCCACTAATCTTAGCTTAATTTATGATACCACGCGTATAAGGCAGCCGTTAAAATAAGAAATAGTATAAACACTTGAATTTAATCGAGCGCGTCAGATTAAGATGTAGTAGGTTGATTATGTACTGAAAAGTTTTTTTCAGCACATGTTCACGGTTTTTCTAATCTGACGTTTTGATTATGGTGCAAGAGAATAGGAGGGTCACAAACTTACAAAAAAGACATACCACCTGCATCACGTCCAAATCAGAATAGTAAGATCGTCAGATTTGTAAAATTTAGAATATTCTACACGTAATCAACCAACCATATCTTAATCTGATGCACTCGATTAAATCCAACTATTTTATCTACTATGCTGATCGATTGCTGTATACGCGGTCCTATAAAGAGATCTAAGATTTTATAGAGGTACTTACAAGGATTAAGGTATCTCCCAAATCTTAAACTGACGAGGTCAAGTTAATCCAAAAATGTATGGCCAGGCTCCCCTTTCATGAACATAAAACCATACTCGTTGTCATTAATCTTCAGAATTTCGATTAATGAACACCTTTTCTAAATCTACCCACGGGTACAAGATTTACTATACCTTTATCAATTCATTTGTTTTGAACTTTGTCAAAATCCTTTACAAAAAATCACACAAATAGCAAAACAATTTTATTGGTCGACAAATAACATAAATGGACTGTATTAACTATTGTGTATTTGAATTTTAAGATATCGTTTAAAATTATTTTCAGAGATTAAACAACAACTGGAGATGTTTCAAGGGTTCTTAGACTTTTATATCTTTCTGTCTCCACAAAATAAAATAACAAACTGTTCAAATAGCTTTGATAAATAACTTCTATGTTAAATAACAATATTCATATTTTTGGACTAATCTGATTTAACCTTAATCCGACACCTGATCGGTTTAAATTCACAGATAAGACAGTTTGATCAGCTGTACAGCTTAAACGATGTTTGATTAAGTAAAACAGACAACCTTGCAGTCGAACTGACTGTTTGTAGAAATTTCAATCAAACTGCTTTTTTTAAACTAATTCAAAAGAGTGGCATGACCATGGAATGAAAAATGCAGCCTACATAAAGTTATTGGTAAAACTTCAAAAGACTGAACCAAAAAGTGATCAAACGCTTAGAAAAAGGAAAAGATACTGTGATCTAGCGAAAATTGGTTCGAACTTAAAACAAGCCTCTTGTCGACACGAGTAATAATAGTTTAACTGTACAGTTTTCACTATTCAGACAGTATTCTAAAGATAAAATTGAACATATGTAACAAGGTTTAGCTCAATTGACCTTAACTGCTGTACTTTTGCGTGGCTTTCATATGGTGATAAACGTTACATGTGATTCAGTCTAGTATATATTGTAGTTCTAAGGGTATAAATTCTCAAGTTTATTAAAACGACAAACAGAAGTTCGTTTCATAAATTCAATTTTCATGAAAGATTAGTTTAAAACTCAAGCTACTCTCTTAAATTCAATTTACAACATCAAATGTTATATTTTAAGATACAAAAATAATGTTAGAATAATTCAACAGAACTACAATAACCATATACAGAAAATTCATTTCCCATTAAATGCCAAGTGTATTTTGTTTAACCAACCCAGCACAACCTCCGCATTTTGCTTGAGGAAATTTGTGCGAAGTTGTTGGTTTATTGATTCATTTTCTGCTCTTGTATAAGGTATACATATTATACATTGTATAGTTGAATAATATTATATAGGTATGTTGAAAGTATCAAACAAATTAAGGCTCGTACGGATTTGACTATATAAGAAAATTACATAGTTTTACAGACATAGTTTTACTTTGAGAATGTTTGAGAATAACAGCTATTAGTAGGGATGTTATAATAGAAAGAAGATTACAGTTTGATACTTGATATTTATTCAATTTGTCAGACTATATTAATTTAGTCTAAATTTTAAAACGCTAGAAAATATTGAAGCTACAAATCAATTTGGTATGAGTGACCGTTGAATCACATTTCTATATGTCCATTCATCCACCATTCGTCATTAAATAAACTCGAAAATGAAAAGAATTGGTCACGTAAATTATACGTATCCTACTTTAATGAGAAAAATCAACGAAAAAGACTGTCTTTTTAAACCATAAAAGACAGAAGAAAGAAGGCAAAAACCGACTAAACAAAACATTTTGTTCGTAAATTATTTAAATTAGTAGCGCTTGCTGCTTGTGAGGCTTCAATCGAATAAGTTGTCCCCATGATATAAAAATTCAAAAATAAATATTAAATATTTTCATTTTTCACAAGGATGATTTCTGTTTCAAAATTAAGAAACTCATAATGCGATAGTTAACTGAATACAATATTATGACAATTAATACTAAATTAATATTTTTTTTCTTCACGGCTTCCAGCCTTTGTTAATATATTGGTAGAAGAATCGTATAAAGGTCTTATGAATAAGATACGTGCACAGTTATTTTTTTGTGTGCGTAGTATTAGTATAGCCCTGAAAGGTCGACACCACTGAACTATTCAATTTTGCCCACGTATATGTTACTTCCGATTGCGGCTTTGCTTTCTTACTTTCTGACCTTATTTTACAAGATTTATGAATCAAATTAATATCAAATAAAGGTTTCAGCAAGAGTAGTATAGATATTTAGCGTCAACTTAACCTATGACCCTGCTATATGTGGGAAAAATTCGAAAATTTCAGAAACCAATCCTTATAACTATAATATTACTACGTGTAAACAAAAATTATTCATGTATTAATTGTCCAACTATCGAAGCATACATATATTTTAAAGTCTTTATTAATTACTTTTAATGTCTCACGTACTATTTTTATAGCACAAGCTTATTAAAAAATAATGTAACAAAAAGACGAAGTAGTGCACCTGGTTATAAGAGTCTACAAATTAATGTACGTATATCGACTATTGAAACCATACAAAATTTCGCTTAAGGCAGTCGTTTCGCTGAAAGCAGTAGTTTCTCCGTTTAAAGTAGTAGTGTAATAATACAATATTTTCATTTATGAATTATTAAATAAATAACAAAAATTTTGTATACTTACAAAAGTAAAAATAAGTTTTGTATACTTATTTATAAATTAAATATTTGCGCTTATATTCTTTTATTTCAAACATCTAAACTGTATACAAACGGAATTTCAGTTAGGTACGTTGAAAGATCTATCAATGTCACAATAAAAAATATAGACATATATGGTGCATATATATATATATATATATATATATATATATATATATATATATATATATATATATATATATATATATATATATATATATATATATATATATATATATATATATATATATATATATATATATATATATATATATAACAATTCACGTTGGTGATACAGAAAGTTATTAAATGCCCATCAAGTATCGGTTCTAGATACAAAAAAAAATAGTCTTGTGATTCTCGTTAACTCATTGGACGATTTGATATGGTGTTAGAACGATTTCAATATTCTATTTCCTTGTTTGGAATTTTAGACGAATCAATTAAAATGATTATTTTGTGAGTATTATCGTGGATAGTTTTGTTCTTTATTGGCAAAAATAAAATACAATTATACCGTGGTTTTTGTAATTTTGTTAGAAACCTTGAAAATCGAAAAAAAATTACTAACAAGCATTTTACAGCTATTTTAAGATTTTAAGTAGGGTCAGGTAATTTTAATTTTGAGGGTATATCCTAAAAACTACGCGAAATAGATGCTATTTTTTAAATACGTAGGCTAAATTGCCCTTTTAATTACAATTTTATTTAAAATTCCAGTCAAAAAGATTTTTGGATCTTCCTCAAAAGGGGAAAGAATTCGAAAGAAATCGAATAAAATTTGAGATTTTTAAATTTGTTCAAGACTGTACCAACAATCGTTTGTACAGACATTGTCATTATAATTCGTTGATATCCTAACCTAACGTAGATCCCATATTCAAACTTTATCATCATTAATTTTGTTAAATTAAATTTAATTTGATTAAACTTTTCAATTTGTTACAAAAATCATCAAAATATAAATGGTCGAAATTATTAAAATTATTTGAAGTTTTACTTCCAGCTTTGAACAAAAAAAAAAAAATATTTTAAACAGCCTTCAAAAATTACTTCGTCGATTATGTCAAATCTTATGAAGTTCACATTTGGAGGACAAGAGGAAAAATAATTGTGTGTACACCTTTATAGTATCTAGAAGTACGATTAGGACAAATTTCAAAATTTTAGATTTTTTTTCGTTCTTCGTTTGTCGTGAATTTTATATCACGCCAGGTATCAATTTTTCAACCTTTTTTAAAACAGTACACAGTTTGTGAAAAATGGCTTGTTACCTTGTGAGAAGGTCTGTAAAAAATAAGATTATTAAATTTTGCTTGAATAAGGAAAAATATTTATGTACAGTCAACCCAAAACAACGCTCCGGCATGAATGTTTCATGTCTTTCTAATTAAAAAATACAAGATTTTTATGGTGTTTTAGGGTCTTTATCAAATTTAATTTTGTTTATCTACATATTACTTTCATTTTAAACAGTTAAGTATAAAATATACCATAAAATCGTGTTATTCTAATTTAAGAAAATCTAAAAGATTCTAGTCGATACGTTTTTTATCGATTTGTCTATTTAAAATAAGTGAAACAATTAAACTTACTTACTATTATACATTATGTCTTTTACCTATTGACCGAGTGTCTTATTATAAGCTTTTAATGATAATTTGAAGATGTTACTCACCAAATATTCAACAACCATTAGAGGTGAGTAAGAAGCATTTGTGCGATTTTTATCTAACGTTCAAACTAATGAATTATCAACGTGATATTTGAGGTCAAGTTATCACGAGTTTGCATATTTTGAGTAGTTATCGAACCGTTATAAATGCTTTGGCCCTTATTTTCACCATGTGATTCAAAACCATATACGCCATTAGAGATCAACTTTGCTTTGTGTATACTTTATTTGAAATTCAAAGTGATAGAATACCCTATCATAAATAAATTTTTTTATCGCGTGTTCCTCTGTTAAATGTACTCACATTATCAAATTTCAGTCTGCAATGAAATTTTAATTATCATAATGCCCGGACATTGTAATAAATAATGGATATCCAATAGTAATGTATTACTTTGTCCAATTATACTTCTCAGTATTCATACTGTGCGGGCATTTTGAATAATTCCCTCATTAATTACTTGATCCATCGCATATATACATATTCCTATAGGCTACGTCCTGTTGTTGGTTTATCTATGTATTATAGGCTGTAAGTAATCTGTCGACAATACGTACCTGTATTTATGTAATAAAATACACGTACCTGTTTCAACTGTAAGTTGAATTTAATATCCATTATGCTGGGCATGCACGATACAGATTTCAGTTAGGCTAAGATAAATTTCATTATAATTAAGTCTGTACAAGTTAATAGTGCAGGCAAATAGCCAGAGTTTATGGAAAGTCGAAAGTCTGCATGAATTTTAAAGAAATTTATTTATGTCTTTTCATTATTTGGAATAGGTAAGTCGGAGTATGCATGAAAATTGACGAATTGTATTTACGTCCTAACACAGTAAGTAAGCCGGAGAATGTGGAAAAGTGGTGGAACTGCTTCGTTTTAAAAATGATAGTCTGCACGTGTTCCTTTGACCTTCAGGAAAATTCAGCATCACTAACGTTTGCTTCACTTTAAAAATTGAGAAAATTACGGTAGTTTTTCCAACCTAAATAGTAACATTCATATAAAAATTTAAAAACCTACTTATATCGAAAATGAGAGTTTTTGGGGCAGCTGATGTAGGATCCAGGATGAAAATGTGCCTAAGAATAGTTTCAACTCCATTCGGGGTTGGTTTAAACCCCATAAATTTCTAGAAGCTTTGACTCCATTTTCTTAAATTATTAAAAAAAATGACAAAGAATCTTTATTATATAAACTGCATGTTTCATTCCTACTAAAACGTGTCTTTTTTCATAGTGCATTGGCATAAACTATGATTCATAACTGAAAAAAATACAGCCTAAGAGAAAGATCGTTAGTTAAATCCTCCACGAAGGAATAGGCTACTGACAAAGTCAAGGTATTTTTGTCCAAATTAATTTAATATTAATTGTTACTTAGTACACAATTAAGAGAATTTTGTTTTATTTAAAGCACACATGTCTAAATCACAAAATATACATAAATTTTTTCAGAAACTTGTATTACTTAAAAATTACAAATTTGGAAAAAACTTACTATTTCAACCTTTATTTTTATTTATTTATTTTTACAATCTGCATATTTTATGAATCGGAGCTTAAACCTTGACACTCAACCACGTCTTGAATATCAAAACAATTTACTCTATTAGTTGTTATATTCACTTGTTTTTCAATTAATGCAAATTAGTATACATTTTAATTTATTTATTATTCTGTTTTGTTTATGAAATAAATAAATTTTGAATATATGTATAATGTTTTTAATATTTTTAAAAACCATTTAAAAATTGTATACCAAAATATATATATATTTTTTTTGTCCTAAATTTATAAGTTTCACACTTTAACTTGAATTTATCCCTAATTGAAAATACATATTTGGTAAAGAATTGTAGAGATTATTTTTCAAGTAACATTGATGATGAATATATGAGGGATTAAAATAAAAATTATAAAAAGAAAAAGAAAGTTAAACGAAAGTGGTGAAAAGTTTTTAATATTATTTTTTATTAATTATTTTTTCATTCAACACCCTCTCTGTATACATATATAATATTTTCTTCTGTGCATGGAGAAAAAAAACTCCTTCATATAGCTCATTTTGTTAAATTTATATTTAATGTTATTATAATATACGGGAATTTTATGCATACTTTGTCATAAGAGAATTTTAAACTTTCTAAATTTAATTTTATGTTAACTTTTTTTTTTATAACATCGAATGTCATTAGTGGATTTTCTAATGTGGTATCAGTAAAAAAAAAATAATAGTAAGATAAATTTTTATGTAATAAAAGATGCATTTACAGGCATCATTTTACATACAATAACTCAATGTTCGTCGAATGCACCGGATAAAGCTTTCTTGAATATAGACAAATAACTTTTTTTCTACGGTTATATTTTATATTATATTTTTTAACGTTGTCAGCATAACTTTTTTCTGTAGCGCTTTTACCATGACACATAATCGTATTGATTTTTTTCCGGTATTTTTTACTGGAAGGTTCACGGATTATTATCGACTTTTCTATAATAATATATTCTATTTTCCCCAAAAACAATCAGTTACTTTTTTTACTTAAACTGTCTTTTGTAACTGTCCTTGAATAGTTACTATTTTATCGAAAATTATTAGCAACTAGTTTCTATTAAACTATCTCTAGTTTAATTCGACTTTATCGGATGCAAATTTTTTATTTCCCTTAAAAAGTAACTAAAACAGAAAAATCAATAATCTTTTGTATATTTATTTTTTGACAATGCTAATTTTAACTCGAAGTTACAGATAGATGCAGACAATCTACATCAGTTATATGTTTGGATGGTAGTTGACAAGATTTGATTCGAAATGATTCCCTAAAATCGAAATTTTGAGGACAAACGACATAAGAAACTAATACGATACTTTCAAAGGGTGTATACTTTTTTGTCGACCATACTGCCCAGGACAGAATCATATGTGCTATGAACAATCATCGTATTGTCATCATCGTAAAGAAAAACGTCACATGTCACATCGTTACTTTTATAATATAAAAATTTGTGCTTTTTTGACAGAGACACGTTTAATTTCAAATGCGAAAATTTGAAGCGATCAGCAAAAAATTCGATCTAAATACAAAATTTATGTAAGAAATAATAATTTACTAGAAAATAAAAATCAATGATATAATTTTATCTGATGAATAATAAATAATTTAAATAAAAAGAATTTAAATTAATTTTTTGACGACTGTTAACCCTATAGATAAGCATAGCCTATGCGAACTGGATCATAATAACGAATCGATTGAAACCCCAATCATAAATCATACATTGACTACTACATCCATATACAGACTACTAAAGCCATAACCATTCCTTTTGACTTCCCCGTAATCAGATTATAAAGCGTTATTAAAATAGAACAATATTAAAAGACCTAAAAAAATCGAAGCTTTGTATGAAGGCAAGAATTACAAAAAAAAACGAACAATTGTATGGTTTTTACTCGGAATCGACAATTCCCAAACGTTTTTATACCGATGAAAAATTGAATTCTAGAAATTTTGATAAAATCCTAAATGAATTCATTATCCTAATTATTATTATAGAAAATTGTTTTCTCTACTTTTTCGTTTTTGTGTACCGTGTCAAACTTGTCATAAAACTGTCATCTGTTTAATCGTTTTACAACCCTACGAACGTTTTATGAATGATAAAATCATTTTATATTTGAATCGAATATGATTGGATTTATAAGTTTCAGAAAGTAAAAAGAAAATATAAACTTTTTATTGGAAATAAAATAAAAAAACTTATTATTTTTGGGTAAGATTTTGAGAGTAAAAATATTGTAATTAACTTGAATTCATGTGGGAGTCTGTAGATATTCATAACATCGAACTTTCACAGTTGTAGATTATTTAAAAGTTATTACAAAATTTTATTATAAACTTCTCAACACATTATTATACATAATATTAAAATATTATACAAATATTCAAGAAAACTTCAAAATAGGAAATGACATAATGTTATGTTTTCACTTCCTTCGTGAGGAGACATTGTTCAAGTTTATCCGGCATTAAATTTTATTATTATATCCTTTTTATTTTCGATTTATTGCATTTTTTATTTGAGTTAAACGTAAATGTTAGTTTCTTAACTGTGATAACGCGTCTAATTCTATTAAAACTTATTTTATTTATTTAATCTATCTGAATATATTATAAGAGCATATTGTCTTTGTTCATTGTTATGGTGAACGACTACTTTCATTAGAAACTAAAGAACATTTCAAAGTGCTTTGTATACCTGTCCGGTGGATAGAACGATAGGAAGCTAGAAATTTGATGACGTATTTTAGATAAAAAACGTATGGCTGTGTTTTTTTAATTAAACAAAATTAGTCTGTCTATATGATCTCATGGATCTATGACCCATCAATTAAACCATAAGATAGAAGAAAACTTTACATACAAAATATGTTTGTTGCTTAAAAGCAAACAATGTTTGAAACACTATTTCGTCAACGAATCAGCCAGATTTTCAGCTCAAATTCAATTAATTAAAAATGACTGTATATTTTAACTTATACACAGAAAACATCCGAATCAGAAAGACTTCACTATGACTTCTTTAAGATGTCTCAATTATGACGCCATGATGTTTTTTTTTAAAAGCAGTAATAATTAAGAAGTCTTTTTAGTGGTCTTTTATGAGCACGGATTATGAGCTTTGTAAGAAGTATTTTTTATGACTACCGGAAGAGGTCGGAAATATAATTTCTGTATGGAGTCTTTTTCCTAAGTTCCGTATGAAGTCGGAAAAATGTGAACTTTTAGAAGTGTTTTTACCGCGTTTTATTAGAAATTAAAATTATGAGATCTCTTTAATAATTCGATAAAATTTAATTTTTCTTATATGCATTTCACTCATCAATCAATTATATCAACTGTTTTCGAATAATAACCGACAATTTAATTAGTTTTTATTTCATGGCCTTTTCAATTAAATATTAATTTGGATTGAGGCAATATACTAATGGATTAGTGTTACCAAAAATTCCTCTAACCATTTGGTTGAATTTATTTTACAGATTGTTTAAGTTCCCAAATTTTTTAATAAGTGGTGTAATTGATTTATTATTTATTGTAAATAATATAAAACATATATAACAAGAGCGGTTTAATGGATAGAATAATGGACTTGGAAGTAATAGTTTCAGTGTTCTAGCTTAGGTATACCATAGATAATTTATTTTTAAAAATATTTTATTTAATTTCGTAATTTTAAAAACGAATTTATTTTAGTAGTTAGAAAAAAGTGGCGCATTCGACATCTTTATGAATTCTTAAAGGGTTATTATTGAAGATATTTCTGATGTACTAATCATAAGTATTAATTATTTACGAATTAATCCAAAAGTATATGGGTAACTTATAAGTGTATGGACTGCATATTTGAAGGATTAATTACTTTTGAATTTTATACCAAAAAAAAAAGCTCAATCATTGATACTCAATTATATTTTTGGTATTTAAACAAATAATATTTGTTATCTGCATTTGTTTTATGTTTATTTTTATTATCATCCTTGTAATTTTTTCAAATCAACTTTTACAATTTCTTAAAAGAAACAATAATAAAATTTCCTTTCCACTTGATTAAAATGAATCAATTAAAAAAAAAAAAAAATTCCATTCATTCTTACACCACCCGTTAAACAAAAAGTGTATACCAATACAAAAGAGAGTACCATTCATGATTAATTTACTGAACATGTTCAATTCAAATTAAATAATGATTGTTCTTCAGAGCATAAAATTTTTATTTGAAGTATCACAGTGAATTGATTGAAAAATAATGATGAATGACAGACAATGTATATGTATTACACGTCTTGAGTTTTACGTCTATGCACTGTCTATGTAGAGTATTAAATACAGAATGGAGCTTATTTATTCCGCAGGAATGTATCTGATTGTTTTTACTTTAATTCTTAACCAACTTCAAAAAGGAAGGAATTATCAAGTTGTCATTTTTTTTAAAAACTTTGTTACCTCTGAGGTCTGCTGTGTATGAAACCCAATGTACATCACCAAAAAAAAAAGTAATAACACAACAATAAATAGTGAATACAAAAATTTTCAAAAAATTGACCCAATTTTAAAAAATGGACTAAAAAGAAAAAACTAATTATCTTTGTTTTTTTCTTGTCACTAGTTACCTTTCAATTCGATTCCTACTCAAAAACGCATATATCTACAAAAGATATCTACAAAAGATTGCTTCATTAAAAAAAAATGTATGCAAAGGTAAGCAACAGTCACAATCATTACTTGTATTAATGACCGCCTGAGAATGCTTTGTTCAGATGTAGTAGGTACATACTGTGGTCACTGATGACCATAGCAAAAAATGGGTTAAAATATTCTTTAAAAAAAATTCCATATTATAAATTCTTGTTAAAAAAATCGATACTTCCATCCTTAAACTTTCACCAGATACTGCCCCCCCCCCTCTTACTTCCTTCAGACTTTAAGTATCTACTTTTACAAAAAACACCAACTTACACTTAGAAAATTCTAGAGCTTCAAAGATCAAAATCCTTCATACAGAACACCCGACCCACTTTAACTTAAAATTTTGCAAACTTATCTACCCTTACATTACCCCAAAAACCGATCCTTTCATATTTTTTCTTCGTAAGATTAATTTTCTTGCCAATAGATATTTCAACTGAGCTCTACTTTACCTTAAATCTTCATTAGTAACGTCAATCGTTTGTTGCCTAAAATATAAAACGAAATTCTAAAGCTTGTCTTCGGTTGCACAATTCATTTACTTTTTGACTTTGTTTGTACATAAGTTTGGTTGAATATTCACACCAGAGTTTGTTTCAAAACCATACAACATGTCAATAAATGATAAATGAAAATTGATTTACTACATGTACACGGTGTCTATAGTAAGTTGTATGATTCATTTAATCATATATTTTCGAAAAAAAATACAACCAAAATTTTTATTTTTTAATTTAAATTGTATATTTTTGTACTGAAAACTCATTAATTATAATTTTTAAATCTGTTTTATAAATTACAAATATAATATATTAAAAATAAATTTTATACAACAAATATTTGTTTCTAACAAATAATAAAGAACAATTTTTACTAAATCAAAACAAGAGAATATGAAGAGAATATTATGTATGTGATTAGTAATTGATTTTAAGGTTTGATCGAAATGATGAATAAATTTGTATATGCATTGAGTTAATAAAATAATTAAGTAATTACTATCACCATAGTTGTTACATGCAAGAAACTGATGTAAAATAATTTGTAAAAGTTGTTTATTTTGGAATAAATTTTAATTTGATTTTCGACTATTGGAGTTGTATACTCAGTATCAGTCAACTATACCATATAATTTTTTTTTTTAATTTTTTAATTTTTTTTAAATTAAAGTCAAAATTATCTTTTCTCAAATTTAAAAACAAGTTTTTTGCTATAATACTTCGTGTTAGCTTCTAAGCTCTAGTTCAACAATAAAAATATTGTTCATATTTCTTAATAAATACAGGGTTTATTTTATATAACTACTAACTGAGTGTTCAAGTGTGTCAAGCTACCAATGCATTTAAACATTTGACAACTTGGACATGAGGTTGCGGGTTTGAATTTAGGCAACGTATTAAATAAGGGCAGTAATAGTATTAAAAAAGGGCAGTTAATTGATCACATTTTCCTCGTTTGGATAAGAATGAAGAATCCGGGTTCCAATATCATAAAAATTCACCTTGTGCTGGAAGGCATCTTTGACTTAAGATGATGAAGTAAATTTAAGGAAGGGTACAGAGAACCAAAGAGTCTAATTACAAGGGATGCGGCTGCATTTTTTCTAAATATACTCTATACTCTCTATTTTCGTTAAATTATTTGCCGTTAAGATAATTTTTCTAGACAAAACTACTTTTATTACAGTTGTGGCTCTCAATAAATATATTTTATCGGTTATGTAGTGACACTGTGAGAAACAAGAAAAGGTTTTGACTAAAATTAACCGATTTTTGATTTTTTAAGCATTATTGTTGATTTTTTAAACTATTAGAGAAGTCATTGGATCGTTTGGTACAACTGATGTTCGATATGGCAACTTCCTTAGAAAATTTATCGCTATACAGTTGGTATAAGAAACAAGCAACATAAACTTATCTACAGTCAAAACACACAAAATTATTATCAATAGTAAATATTAGAATATGTATTTTAAAATAATAATCTAGTTACAAGATTGCTCTACTTGAAGATTGAAGCAAAATTGTGAGCATATATAAAACCGTTAAATTAGGATTTTACTAGGCAAGGAATGCATTCTAAGTAACAAAGCATTTTAGAGGTTTTCTCATAAAACTGTATAAGGTGAAAGTATTCAAAGCTGCCAAAGTGGATAAGTCATAAAGTTTCATTATTGGGAAGTCTTCCAATTAAATATGCTACATGGCGAATATAATATGAACTAATACCATAAGCAGATTAAGTTCATCAGATATTATGCCTAGAGTTGGAATAAGAATTAGAAAATTAATGTTTATTTACAGTATTCATTATTAAGTGAAAGCTTAGTTGCTTTTTTTTTACGTTTCCTTCCCGTAAAAATAAAAACCTGCTATGTTTATTAGTGTAACAGAAAATCATGTTGGGATGTAACAAAGATTTTATAATTTTTCTATAGCTAAAAGTAGTTTTATAACACAGAACAAATATTTGGGGAACATGAAATAGTAAACCGTCGATCGGGCCTGGAATGAGTTAAAGGATAAGCGTGTATGTTCATTACACTTTACAAATAGTGATTATTTATCACATTTCCGATATCATAATTTTATATTTGAATCATTTTCTATTTTTTTATTTATCATTTATTATTGAGAAAATATTTTGTAAACTTTTTTAAGAGGGAATGAATAATTTTTTTAATTTTTTAAAGTCTGAAGCAAATATGAATCTTTACGTCGTAAAAGTTTTTGGTATTTATAGTTCTAAAGCCTATTAAAATTTATGAATCCTGTGAAAATTTGTTTATAATATTAATAATAATAATAATGGGGTTTAGCCTTTTCAGACATATACTTCGTTATTCGAAGCCAATTGCATAATTATTCTTATTTCTTTAATTAAAACTACATCCAATTTTACATTACAATTAAATTTATGATGTGGGATATTCAAACCAAAACATTATTAGTCGTACTTAAATACGAAATAAACAAATAATGTAATGTAAACAGATGTCAATATATTTGAAAATACGACTAACAGTATTAACTTCTTCCGCTGGTAGGAAAAGCAACTCTACCGTCAGATTTTCATTTTTCAGATTTTCAAAAAAATTTATAATTTCAATTTCATTTTACCTCGGAAATAGGTAAAAAATTATTCGGTTTGTTTTTTTACTTCATATTTTCAGTAGCTTTTATCAAACATTTTTTAGAAAAATCTGAATAATCAGGAAGAAACCTTTGCAATTTTGTAAGCCTTCGATATCATAACTAATACTAATGAATAAGGAAGTTTAAAATATCAGAACTTTCTTTACAACATAAGTCTTTTTTTTATGTTTTATCCTGTTCTAATTAATTGTTTTTCTCTTTTTAACTTACTTAAGATAGAATGTTTTGAATGTAAACGTCATTTCAACTTCTGTAAATCTGATAAAATTTATTATTAAAATAAAAGTTGTTAAAAATATAAACGCTGTAGAATCTGTCAATTGTACAAAAAATGAACGAATTTGACTGTGTTCATAATAATAATTTATGACTATGATCAATCAATGATTTTCCCAAATTTATTTTGTACCTTCAATTTGTTTAAACAGCCTTTCCGAACATTACCGGATACACGAAGACGTTATTAAATATATACAATGAAGTAAAAATTTCGTTGAAAACTCCTTAAAAATTCATGTATTGTTTAACTAAACGAGATGACGGAGTTAGATAATGGTGGAGTTTTCAAATATTTAATTATTTATCAGAAAAAAGTATCACTATTAGTCCATAAATTTTTAAATAGTTACAGGAAACACATTCTCATCCAATGTCTGTAGAGACAGGCAAATTTAACCCAGCTATTTATTAAATTATGTTGATACATCGTAGTGTAAAATAATAATACAAAAATTAGACTTGCAGGAGCTGCGTCAACTAAACGAATTGCAATACATTTTCATCAAATTTAGCATGTATGTCAACTGTACGGAAATACTATTAAAATTTTTAAATTTTAATACAATATATTAAAACAATAATTATTTTGTAGGCTAAATATATTAAAACAAGTACAGGTAACAACGAAGAGAGGTTATTGTCTTGATACTCGACATTTAGTTCAGTATCAATGTTTGACCTATTTTTTATAATATGCATTCATAAAATACACTTAATATGCAGTCCATTAATACTCATACAATAATAATATTTATCGCAATTATATAAGAACTTATTTGCTAAATCTTATCTGAAATTGTTGTGACGTCAGTTAACGTCAAAATGTTTCATAGAAGGATCCATCTGACCTAATGAACAGGTTTTGATCATTCACGGACATTTTTAGCCTTAAAGACGTCACCAAAATTTCAACTTGCTATCTCTTTCAATTAAGTCTAATTCACTAACAAGCGGAAATTAGATGATTCTATGAACTCCCACATTAAAACTTTGTTTCTGTGGTCCATATTTTCCAGCGTAAGAAAAAAGGGTGCAGACCGTCACCAAATTAACAACGAGTAACATCTCCTCAGAGAATCATTACAACTAGCTAATTCATACTGATGATTACTACTTTGTAGTCGAAATAAGTATTTATAAAAATTATTTTATATGTGTTTATAACTGTATGGATATCATACTTAGAGTATTTTATGAATGCTTATAATTATAATTATTTAAAACATTTGGAACTGAGTCATATTCAAGTATCTATGCAATTAGCTCGGTAGCTTGTAATCTTCACTTGTTACATTTCTTTTGAAATAGCCATAAAATAATAATCATCATAAAAATTTTTATAGCTTTTAGTTTCTAAAAGCTTTTCTATTGGTACCAGAAATAAATTATACAGGTGGGTTCAATAAGTAGATTTAACAGCCATTTCTGAAATATTTTTGATATTCCCAAATATTTTTTGTTAAATATATTTTCCGTTTTGTTTAAATGAACGAAAAATTTTTCTCAAAATTTTCAAAGAAGATAAAGTATTATATATTATATTACCCACTTTAAGATTGTTTTTAATAAATTATTTTTATGAAAAAAATATTAGATCTTAATTATTGTTGATGTATTTAAAATGTTTATATTCTCATATAAATAAAAAAAGTATGTATTTGACAATTTATGAAAATCATACCATTATTGTATACGAAAAAAAAATAGAAATTGTTATTAAAAACATTGTAGTTAGGAATGAAAAAATGTTAAATTCGAATTTTAAAATCAAAATAATCGATAAATTAAGATGATATTGAAATTTTTCCCTGTTTATTTACTTCAAAACTAATTGGTAATTTTCAAATCATACTTTTCTATATCAGCATTACTGTGGATAAAATATAATTGTTTGCCAAATTCAATTGTTTATATTTTACAAAATTATTATAATTGACTGGAGCACATAGACTGTTCAAGAATCTGGTGAAGAATCGATAATTTTCTAAATTTTCTAAACGAATATTTTTCTGTTTCTTACTTAAATTTTCTATATAGACAATGGATAGCTCATTTTGTCAAATAAATTCAATAAATTATCATTAATACATCATCCATTGGTTCTCATAAACCTAATTCAGAAGTTGTGCTTTAGATATACTAGTGTGAAAGTAACAATTTTTTTACATTTTCTTTAGTTTACTTTAACTTTATTATAAAATACTGGTGTAATGAAAAAATGAAAGAGAAAACGGATACAAAAAAATAACGATGGGAATTAAATTAATTAGAGGATAAATAAGGGAAATCGAATTTATATTAAATTAATAAAGTTGATTAATTGAAGTTTGAAATGAAAACAAAATTAAATAGGATTGTAAAAATGGAAGTTAACTTGAAAGGATCAAATTAAATCATAGGAAGAAAAAATTTTCACCGTATGAATTTTGATTAAAGGAAAGTACAATTTGTAGAAATTTACAATCAGGAAATTAATTTAAACATCCTAAAAAATTCAACATTAAAATATAAAGAGATTGTATTATCTCTCAAACTCATACTAAAGTTATGATTATTTTATAAAATTGACTCAATAAATCCGATTAAAATGTAACCCAGCAAGAATTACTATATAAGAATTGATAAATGTGCTGAGCTCTTAGTAGAAAATTAAAAATCCATTAATTTTTAAATCGGATCATATACTCAACCCCTCCCCTCCACGTAAAGATTATCTAAAATTCTAAATGCTAAAAACACGCTACAAGGCTAAGACAAATTAAAAACTGCTGCAGAAACTGCTTCTAAATGGATTTTATTATAAAATAAATTTAGAAGAAGTGCAGAATAATATAAAACAAATTATTTTATGAAACTATAATATACCTTTGAGTTTTTGACAAAGTTACCAGATGTATTCCCTAGAATGAAGTTTACCTAGGAATCATCAACAAAGTAAGATGCTTTGATAAGGTAGTAAATAATGTATAAATTTTAATACAGGGAATATCAAACAATCACGTCCTGTAAAATCAAACATAATATTCAAAGTATCAGACTTAATAATGTCGTTGAAGTAAAAAAAAACATCAACACGGTTACGTAGATGTGAAGGTCATGGCTTGACCCAAAGAATCAATATAGTTATTTGGCTTAAAATTAACTTACGTACATTTATAAATTATTAATTTACTAAACCTAAATTGATAATAAGTTATTAAATCTTAAATAACTTACATAAGTAGAATTAAATAATTTTATTAATTAGAAAGAATTTCAAACTAATAAATAATGTTAAAAAAAAAGCATGGCAAATAATAAATTAAACAGTTTTATATGAATTATATAAATGACAAGATTTTACTTTGGACAAATAACAAAGATATCGAATGAATAAATAAAAAGAGCAACAAATTTGATAATTAAATTAGTTTTAAATTACTTGTATAAATAACACGATTCTACTTTGGATAAACATTAAACATTTCAAAACTAATTAATTAATAACCTTTAAATTACTTATATTATGTTCATTTGTTTCGCCCGCGTAGTCAACCCATTCACCAGGAGATAAGGTAGCTTCCCAACGGTGAAAGATATTTAATTACATAATTTTTCCAATTGGTCCAGTAGGTTTAGTCGTTACATCCAATAATATAATATAGATAAAAGAAAAGATTTTGAACTCTGAATTATTCTTAAAAAAGATAAACGAAATTTATAATTAATTTTTAAAACATAAGTAAGGTGGAAAACAATATTGTAACAAACGAGGCTATTTTGAAAATTATATCTCAATTTTAAAATACAGGTCGTAGAGACATATAGTTTTTTGCATTACATTCATAAATGTATTAGAAAGAAAGTCTACCCATTGCGATTCTCTTCATTTTCGATTTTGCCTTTAAAATGCATAAATAAAATAAAGTACATTATTTTAATAAAATGTCAAAAAATTTATAAAACTCAGTATATAAAGATTTTTGAGGGCGTTGATTACGATAAATACTTGATTTGAGTCAAAAATTTCTTTTTAATGTATTATGCATTTTTGAATGTATTTTCCAAAAATGTCAAAACATGAATAGAAAATGTATGAAACTCAGTATATAGGAGTTTTAGGTACTGTCAGTGGCGGATTAAGTATTTTGCCGCCCTAGGCCCTGTCTGATTCGCCGCCCTTTTTAAAGGATGGAATTTTATTTGTTTGAGACCTTTCATATTATTTAGATATAATATTTATTTCGTAAAAGTATAATTGTTAAACAATACAAATTAATATTAACAACATAAATTTTCTTAAACTATAATGTATAACTTAATTTTTAAATATATTTTTTCTGGCTTTCGTCTGAGCAAAATCATCAACTATGTCGTTGTAATCCATTTCTTGAACCAGCTGAGCTTCAATTGACAGTAGTGCTAAAGCATTGAGTCTCT
Source organism: Chrysopa pallens (assembly GCA_020423425.1). Classification (NCBI taxonomy): domain Eukaryota; kingdom Metazoa; phylum Arthropoda; class Insecta; order Neuroptera; family Chrysopidae; genus Chrysopa; species Chrysopa pallens. The sequence continues at coordinate 112,323,089 of CM035591.1, forward strand.
CTTGGCCCTTAAAACTAATTCTTAATATCCATTGTGCACAATACTCTCACTTCACTACAGTTATTAAAATTACGATGACATAAATAAAATCCGCCGACTAAAAATTATGGATCAGAATTAATGTATTATTCATACTCACAACAATGCCACATGTATGTAACTATATCACATCAATCGCTCTAGTATATATCGACATAAATATATACTTGAATTTTAATAACATTTTACAATAATTACGAATAATTGCTTTAAGTTGTAAAAGTTGGTTAATATTCGTCAATATAATTCACAATATTGCGAAAATTAAACATCAATTTTATTAAATTTTGATTTTCTTCAAATAGTTTCTATTTTTCAAAAAATTGGGTATGAAATAGATATATTCATTTATTTGATTCTATATAAATCATTTTTAAGAATAAAAATATTTTTATATACAAATAAAAACATGAATTTTAAATGAATACTTATATCAATTCATATATGAAACACCGGAATCATTGAAAATAAAATAAGAAAACATTGTGCAATTTTAGAAGTAGCTTACATGTAAGATTAACTTTACTAAAGATACAGAAAGTCAACAGAACTTTGAAAATTCTTCAAAAAAACCTTTTCAATATTCAATTATTTCTGTTATAAAACATTATGTATCAGTATTGCACTCACGAATAAAAAAGTTATTCAAAAAATGAATAACATTATATTTCACAGAAATTTATCTGTAAATTTATATAAAAAAAATCAGAATAAATCCTTAAAATGTATTGTCGTTACATTATATCAGATTTAAAATTTTGACATTCTAAAAAATTTGCCGCGCCTAACGGGCCTAGGCGGTAATCCATCACTGGGTACTGTTCTGAATTTACTGTCACCAAATTACCAACGAGTCGCATTTCCTCGGATAAACATTACGGCAATCTAATTTATACAGATTATGACTACTTTGTATTTATTAAATACAAAACATTTAAATATAGAAAATTGAAGCAAACACTTGAAATTTATTAGAAAATTGATTCACTAGCAATTTTAACACCATTTATATAATTAAAACATCCATTACTATTAGACATACGTGAGATAACAAAAATTGATGAGCAGAAAATTGCTTACATAAATATTTATAAATAGCATGAATAATAACAAAAATAGAACTAGAATCAGGACAAATTATCATTATGTAAGTAAAAACATTCCAAGAACGTTATAATTATATATACAATAATAAACAACACACCTACATTTATTTATAATAAACAGACAAAAAAAATCTAATAGACTGTAGATGAATTGATTACGGTAGTGCAGTTTTATTTATAAATAATGATTCACTATAGTATGAAATATGGCATATAATATATTTATAATATAAGATGTACTTACCAAAAAAAAGCACACATTGAATTAACGAAAACGATTGACATGTTGTCTTTTTACACTTATAAACCAGTATCCTAAAGAGCTGTAGATCCTACTTAGAACAGAAACTGTATTCTTGATTGGAAAAAAGGAACGTGAGGGTGGTTGATGCTCAAAAGATAACAAAGGGTGGAGCTTCAATAAATTATAGTTTTACAATCTACGTTAAAAACCTCATCATTTACATCGATTGCACAAACATTGTCTTCCTAGCTTGCTTTGAAAAATTGTTATATATGTATACATGTCTCTATGTTGCTTTGTAGTTACTAGAAGGCTGAGCAAATTTAGATTATGGATTTTTAGCGTCAAAGTGTATGAGCTAAAAATTAAAAAATATATTTAAATTAAATAAATACTTCATCAAATAATTTCCTTGTGATTAAATAACCATTCGAAGATGGCGATAGTAATATTGTTAACAAAACATAGATTCTTTGGAACCGATTTTGAAAGATTAAAAGAAAATTATGTGTAGAAACATTTATGTATTAAAAAATTATATTTTAAGTTAAGACTACTTTTTTGTATTGGATCTATTTATTTGAATTTTTTAATATTTTCCAGCGAAACCGACATGTGGTTTAAAATTATTTTAAAAAAAGAAAAAAAGTAAGTAAAAAAGGTTAAAATGAAAAGCAGTTTAAGTAAAAAAAGATTAAAATGAAATTCTAGAAATTTTTCAATGGTTGATTAGTTTTCTTTCATTACTTCATTATTACGTAATTTGAAGAGTCTTTACTTCACAAACAACTGAACTGAAGTGCTTTTTTTTTTTTATCTTTAAAAATAAGATATGAACGTTTACAAATCCAAATTAAATATAGATAGTTACACATAAAATGACGTCACCTTTAAGTGTGTCCAAATGGTGGCCATAGTTTTTAAGAATTAACTGGACAATAATCTTAGAGCGTTCGTTATAAGTTTCTTCATTTTTAATCAATTTTAATATAATTTTCGATATAAAATACTTCAGATTCACTATCAGTCATCTGCCCTAATTGTTTGAACTATGTTATTATATAACGAGAAATTTCTACATTAAACAATATTTTTTTACTTTGAACATTCAATTCCCAGTATATGAAGATCCCTCATATTAAGTAACCGTTGTAAACAATGATGTCATCCAGTTTTATTACATATTATATGCCTGTTCGTTACGTAAAATGTCATAAATATGAACGAACATACTCCTCGTACATACATTTTATTGTTTAGTTTACCATGTTTAAACTAATTGATGTCACCCATTTAAATATATCTTCATTGTATTGTAGAAGTTCTCCAATAAATAATTACATTTCTTCGAAATATCCATCCATATATGAAAACATTGTAGATGAAAATTTGTAGATGGAAACATTTTCGTCTGAAATTTTATTATATATATTATTATATATGTAGGTATTTATAAGTATAAGACTTGATATTTAGAGTATTTTATGAATTCTTATGATTACAAATAGTTCAAACATCGATACTTAACCAAATCTCGGATATTTCAAAAATTAACAAGATCAGTTATAGTAGAATGGTATTCAAATAAAACTCAAAAGATTTGTCAAAAATAACTGTTTTCTAGTAAAATTATTTTATTGTTTAACCCAAGCTAGCTCTTAGACTGGCACCGGGGCTTGTCTTACCCCTGCTCCCTTAATACTAAGATATCGCTTAAACATATAACTTCAAAATCTTATTAGCTGGACATGATTTTATGAGACATCTCATACACTTCACGTTTAATTGTTTGATAGACCTAATTTCTGGATCACTTTTAAATTAAAAACTGAAAAAAATCTCTGATACCAAAATTACTTATTTTTTTCATTAGTGAAAAGCTCTTAAAATATCAACAACAACAAATATTGTTGTTTCCAATTTTGAAAAAACTAAGTTTATGAGAAAAAAATCAAGAATGCATTTACTTTAAATAAAATTATAGGTAATCATTAATTTTCCTACAATAGCTACAAAAATCTAGTGTAATTGACTGTTAAAATACATTTTTGAGGCACCTCCTAAAATTGTATTCGGAGAACATACTATCATTCTATAGTTTTCCAAGTCTTCATTCGCTTAAGTCTTATCTCAGAAAGGGTAAATTTTCCTTAAAAAACTGGACAAAAATTCGCAATGTATGTTTAACTCGTGTTAATTATTTTTTTTTAGAAATAAAAAGATCGGAAAAATTTTCTAGAAAAAAATAAGCATACAGTGTAAAAATTAAATCCATATCGCATCGAAAGAATATAACTCAAATTTATCAACTACAAACTGGTCAAGGATGAGTAAATTCGCAATGTATGTTTAACTCATGTTTATTATTTTTTTTAGAAATAAAAAGCTCGGAAAAATTTTCTAGAAAAAAATTAACATGTAGTGAAAAAATTTAATACATATCGCATCGAAAGAGTATAACTCAAATTTATCAACTATAATCTGTTCAAGGATGAGTTAAAATTCAACTCTGAAACATATTTACAATAACGCTATTTGAAACAATTGAAATTAAATAATATTAAATCAAAACTTTTTATTTGTTACAGAAGTGTCAAATGCAATAAAAGAAGTTGTGAAACTTCAATCTAACACAATCTCTACTGAAAAATCAATAATTGATATTAATAATAATGAAATTCAACAAGTGATTGAAACAAGTAGCAGTACCACAACAATATCATCAACACCATTGATTCCTTAAAATAGCTTTTGTTTGAACCGTTTATGTATACTCGACAAGTACATAATATATTATATTAATTTTAGACTGAAGTTTGTAGTAGTAGAAAATTTGAAAGCCACAAACATAATTTCCGTATAGGTGTTTATAGAATTACTTGATTAGCTCATTTCCGCATGTCCATCCGTCTGTATGCTCGTCATCAAGATAACTGAAAAACTAAAACACATATCAAGTCAAAATTTTGTTGATTTATTAAATATAAACTGGTCAAGGATGAGTTAAAATTCTACTCTGAAACGTATTTACAATAACGCTATTTGAAACAATTGAAATTAAATAATATTAAATCAAAACTTTTTATTTGTTACAGAAGTGTCAAATGCAATAAAAGAAGTTGTGAAACTTCAATCTAACACAATCTCTACTGAAAAATCAATAATTGATATTAATAATAATGAAATTCAACAAGTGATTGAAACAAGTAGCAGTACCACAACAATATCATCAACACCATTGGGACCATATTTTGTTGAACGTGTAAATGAAAACATATCAATAAGTGCATTGGTGGATAAAACTGCTTATCTCTCATGTAAAGTGAATAACTTGGGTAATAAAACGGTAACTACACAATTTTATTTTATATTTCTTACTTACCCTTAAGTTATAATGCCATAAGCAGAGTGTCTTTGGGATAAATCATAGTAGTGACCATCACTAAATACTTTCGCATACCAATGAGGGAGGGGGTGAGTTACAGGTTAGCGTAATACGATATGACACAAGAAGGTGTCGTTCGCAGTACATTAAACAATTTTTAACTTTTTTAAAGTTTTCTTGATTTGAAAAGAAAAAAAGTTTTTTATCAGGGTATTTTGTTATTCTTGTTATTTTATGGTTATTGCTTTATTGATATTATATTGCTAATTTTACTTGTTAGCCATTACAGCGGTCTTCGATCATAATTCGACAACAGGAAATTCGACCATAATCACTTAAAAATGAATCTCACTACCTTTACACAAAACAGTATATATGCGTGCGTTTAAAGAAAAGAGTATATATGCGTGTGCATAGTAGTGCGTTATATAGGCCAAACCTCTTAATATGTTTTTTTTTTTTTTTTATTGACTTAATGTATTTTTTATGCATAATTTTAATAGATATATTAGCATTCTCGAGTCTTTTTTATATAAATTGTATTGGTTCACTTATTAATATATCGATTGTACTATTAAATGAAATGAACTATTTATAGAGAAAGGTTTAGCTCTCTTGATGTAACATTTATAGAAGGGACTGAAGCTGAGTTTAAAAGGGAGAGACGTCAAAAATGGCAAATTTCAACGAGGACATCTTTTATGGATGGTCTCTAGAAGGAACTATTCTAAGTTATTTTCTTTTCTAGCTGATTACTTTATATATTTGTTAATAAAAAAATATCACTACTCTTTTTAAGTTGAAAACTAGCATTAAGTTGTTTAGATGTATCAATAATTTCCCTTCAAATTTGAAACAGGTAGTAACTTACAGGTAAAATAACTCTTTCTTCTCGTTTGATAACCTAATCAATAAAAAATTATTCCGGAACCATTTTCCTATAGTATTTACAATCATCTAGTCCATAAAATATTTAAATCATTTTTTTTACTTAATACTATGACTATGAAGTTGAAGGACGACACACTGTAGTTTCTTAAACATTTATATTAAAATCAAATAACTGCATTTTGTTTATTCACTTGGATTTGATTAGATAGTAGAAAATATACATAAAAAGAAAATTGTTGTTAAGGATAAATCTAGAGAATAAACAAGTGAAGATAACAAATAACAGTGTCACTGTAATTTGTTATCAAATATCACTGTTTGGGCAGTTATATGTATAATAATAATAACAATATGTATTGTAATTACCTATTACCTAATATGTGTTAATTAGTTAAAATTGTGTCGAACATTTTCCAAAAAATACTATTACAAAAAAAAATTTTTAGGATCTAAATTTTTCTAGTATATTTTATAGTTCAAACGTTGAGTTAAGTATCCATTGGACCCATCGGATCGATTTTTCTCATTCACGAACTATTTATGTTTAGAATACATCACCAAAATTGCAGCTTGCTATGCCTTTTTGTGTTTGAGTTATTGTAATAACGAACGGATGGACGGACAAACGGAAATGATTAGGTGTTTTTATGTTACAAACTTTAGACTAAAATTATTATACTCTGAGATATTGTTTATATGTGGAGGATAAATACATTGAATTGTATTTCCAACCATTGGATGTGCGGTTTCATATTTCCGAAAAACGAGATATATAGTTTTTAAGCGATGTTATTGAACATTCAAGTGTGCAAGGGTTCCATAGTATGACCATAGTGCGTGCCTCCTCAAGATGTAGATAAATCTATTCCCAAATTACTTTCAATAGATGTGGATTAAATACTCAGTAAAAGCTTTGTGTAAAAATAAAATAGTGCAAATAAAATAAAATTGTCATTTTACAAATGACTAAATTTTGTAAAACTAAGAAGCTGTCGCAGAGAAAATATAGTTTAAGAAAACTCTTGGTTTTTAACTTTATATTTATAAGACATAACATACATTTACGTTATAGTTTCTACATGTTTAATTTCCATCTATAACTATTGACTTAAAATATATTCAATCATATTTCCGTTCATATTTTAGAAATTTAAGTTTTTTATATACATAAACAACTTGACTATTTGTTATTTAATATTCTTTCATATAGAATACATATATATATATTATATACGTTCGTATATAAATAAATATACATGTAAATAATGTATAAACTACCTACTTTGAACAACTGAACAAAATTAGTTTTACTACAAACGAAATGAAATTTGTGCATGAATATACATGCATAAACATGTATATATAAAGTAGGAATTCAGTCAGTATATATATGCAGGCTATGTATACGAGTATATAGGATGCTCAAAGACAAATCGGTCTGAGCCAATAAAATAGAGAACTTGCTTATTTTGTGATGTCATTTAATTTTCTACCCACTTTCTTTTAACTCGTAGTGTCCGTTTGTTGAAAAAAAAATAAATCGAATTTTAACCCTTTTTCAAAAATCAATCGTGTTGAAAATTTGCAGGTTGGCACGTTGTGATGATACAAATTATATATCTTGTCAACATTGTTAAAATCAATTTTCATTCCATTTGGATAGTTATTTTTTCAGTTATTTTTTATTGAAATTTCCGAAAATATTTGTATATTTAAAAAATTTGTTTCGTATACTAAAATTTTCTATACTAAATGTCACTTCGTGTTTTATTTGCATAGTATATAAGTTTTATATATTTGCCTTTACTTTTTCTCTATTATTTTTTTCAAAATATATAAGTTTGTGTATATAGGCATTATTTGCTGAACAGTTTTTACAAAATTAAAAAACAAAAATTTGTGTATACATAGTGTATACACTAATTACCATAATTAAAATTCCATATTAAGACATCTATTTATAATCAAGGTTTAAACCAGTAGCTACTAAATATATTTAAACACAGATGGCAAACTTATAAATTTTCTTGATGTTAAAGTGTATACATGCATTACAATTTTAATTATTCATTATAGTTGAAGCATTTCGTTAGCCCATTGTTTGTAAGCAAAAATTTCAAGTGAACATTTGTATTCTTCAATTTGATTGGTGGTTTGATGGTTATTACCTTTATTTGTAAATAATAGTTCTCTATTTCTAATAGTATGTAAAGCAGCACAGTACATTTTGTACAAACAAGATTTGATATAATCACTTATATAAGCAAATCAACTTTAGCTATAATTTTTTTTTAAATCACTTCATATTTCTATCCGTTACATGTATAGGAATCCGTGTATAGTAATATACGGTATAAATAAGTGGTACAGTATACTCTCAATTTTCTGTATGCAACCTATAAAATACTGTACATACGTTTGTAATGCATGAATAAAGTTTGAGCTTTTCACAAACGTATTTTTCAATAAAATTGGTTTAGTGTCAACGAGTGTTACATACTGAAATGCACAAATTTAACGTACATAAAAGCATTATATTATTTAATATTGTATATATCATCACTTATATAAATGAACATTTTTTATCAAATACTATGTATAATATTTAGTGTACTGTTACAAAAAATTTTTATGTAGTTTTCTACTTGTATTAATAGAGATGAAAAACGTCATATTTCTGTTAAATTATCAAATATTACTAACTTATTCGAACAAATTCGTTACGAAATTAAGTAATTAGAACATGTTACTACAGTAACACATTACTGCTGGTATATTTAAGTAGACATTTTCATTCGGACATAGAATCAAAATGGAGTTCGTGGTGTGAAGTTTGCGGTTCACACCTAAACTACTTATTTTTCTCAATTCCAAATATCCTATTTTTAGCCAAAAATAACCCAGTCCTAAATTTTTATAAATCTGATGAAATACTTAACTCATTATCGAGATTGTTTGTTGAAATAAACATTGTTCAACGTGAAACGATTTTCTATACATAAAATTACAATAGATTATTGTAAAAGCTCTAAAATGTTTTGTAAATTTACAATGCTTACATAATTTTGTTAATTAAATTTATTTGTTAAATGTATATACGGAATTGAAGGATGTTGTCATGAACATTTAGAATCTCATTATTTTGAAATCAATTCTTTAGAATATATTCAATAGACTTGATCGATCGTTTTTAGAGTTCCGTACCTAAAGACTATAACTAAGACTCCGCTGCCTGTCTGTCCAACGGCCAGAGGGTATTTCATGAACCGTAATAGATATGTGTGCAAATAATTAATTACAACAAAATAATAAAAGGACTAGAAAAGGCTAGTCAACGCTGTAAATAAAGCTCAGTTTAAGTTTGAAAAATTGAATTAACAAATATATATTTTCTTACATTAAGTGTAACATAAATCATAACAACACATTCAACCTGCCTTCACTCACAACATTTTTTTATAACAAATCTCAAAAAAGATAACCTCAACAATTATTTTTTTAAATATTTAAGTGGGTCTCCCAAACAACAGGCATTACTTTTTTGCCTTTTTTATAGATAACAGTACGGAATCCTACTTGCGCGAGTCCGATTATCACTTAACCGAGTTTTTTTATTATTCAATGAACCAAATTAATAATATTGGTTTTATGTTTCATAAAATGAATGTCAATACGTATTATACATTACATTAATCATATATACGATATGTGTTTATAATAGTTTTAAATAAAAATATAACAAATAATAATAAAAATAAAAATAAAAAAACATTCATTTAAAAAGTCATACTTGTTATATATTTAAAAAAATTTTATGCGATTCATAAAGCTCAACACAAATACAAATCGTTTACAATAATTGATCGTTTATAATGGAATATGTAACCATCAGTTTTTTGGTTGTTTCTGTTGCTTTATTTGATAGTTTTTAGTTTGAAAAATATTTTTCGTTGCTACTTGAATGCGCACAAATCAGAGGCGTAATGTAGTCAGAAAAAAAAACATAACTGAAAAAAAGGCCTTTAATAAAACTTATAATTAACGATGTTTTATTCCTTTTTGAAAACAATTTTTTGAAACAAGTTACGTCTTAAACGTTTCGTTTCCTTTTGAAATACTTCATGTTCTCTCGCGAAAATAAAATAAATAATTAATTAAAAACGCAAAATTCGGACGTAATTATCTAAGGGGAAAGCTTTCTATGGTATAAGATATATGTCATAATGTTGATTAGCCCTATGGAATTTTTGCTTACTTGCTTTCATTCTAGACAAGCTAGTCGAGCATTCATTTAAATCAAAGTTGAATATAAATATGCCCAAAATAACGTGATTTTTAGGTGTCAAATTAAGGTGCAGCATAATTAAATTAGACGCAAAAATTATTTATAAAGTTAATTCAGTCATTATGATGTCCAGCTGCCGTAATATCACGTGGGCAGAGCAATGTAAAAAAATAAAAATTAAATATAAGTACCAGAATTAGGTGGTTTTATAGTATGAATTCAATAAATCAATTTTATCAGAATTACAATAATAACTGCACTGATTCACGAACATGAATCAATGCAAAAAAAAAGTCAAGCAAGAATTTTGCATGGATTTTTTGGTATTTTGATTCAATCTATATATTGAGAGTACTCCATAAAAGCACTTCAAAAGAGCCTAATTTTAGTACTTACATTGTTTTTATTTCAGAATTGCTCCGCCAGTAACACGGCAGAAATGAATATAAATAGCTCTATTCTTAATTTATAGCGCCTAAATAGCGTATAATTTTGAAGATAGCTCAATTAAACATGGCTCTGCTAGCTTGACTTGTATCTTGACTTCAATCTAATGTCCTAACTAGTTATGATTACTTTTTGTACAAAATGTCTTATGTAGAGATTTTTGTAACAGGAAAGCTATGTTATAATAATAAATGAAACAAACATTTCATAGGTATGCCGTGCAGCTGATGATCTGTGGAGAGTTACAAAGAAATCAAAAAAGTCTTTGATATAACAGCTAATTTCTGTTACAGTAAAAAATTCACATTTTGTACAAATGTTATTTCTTTTATTTGTTTTTATAAATGAACAGAATGTACAAATAAAACATTTTAACTTATATTATAGTTTTAATTTTAATTTAAAATTAAAACTATTATGAAAATAAAGATAGATGTTTGTCGATTTTAAGCTTGTGGAGGCAATCAACAAATTTTACGAGTTCAGAAAAGAAAGCAGACATTTACTCAAAATTTTCTTTGAAAAAATCATGCTTACAATTTCTAATAATTTAGCCACGTAAAAACATTTAGATAAAGATTTATAAATTAATCGACTGTTTATTAAGAAAAACTCGTTAATAATTAATGGGAGGGTGGAAATGGGAAAGGGGGTTGAAAACACAGCATTTGTAGATGATTTCTGTTCACAGAAACTTTTTGTAGCTGATTTATTTAAAAATGACATACAAAAAAGAAGCAAAAATATAACAATCAGCCAAAATTTCAAATTCTTTTATTATACGACCAAAAAAAAGTTTTGGTTTAAAATTCATCCAAATATGACCGTCCGAATAAAATAACTTTATAATGACTGTTTTTCTAACTCAAAAGTGCTTATAGCTCAAAAACAATGCATTTTGCGTCAAAACGCCAACAGCAAATAATTGTTTATCTTTGTTCTATATACATAAAACAACTGTTTTTCCAATCTGGCATTTTCGAAAAATATTCGATATATATGGGACAAATATAATCACTTTTGGATTTTTTTACCAAAAGTCCGAGTGCAAAATTTGTTCCGTCTTTTACCAACGTATAATTCGTATTCTAATTACTCCGCTGTCACTACTAATAAAAGTTATGAACAGAAAAATCCAAAACAAAAAAATTCGTAATTTTGAATGCACCATTAACCGATTATTAGAATGAAACGAATGGGAATGTTTCAGTTTTTTTCTAGATGCCTTTATCAATAACCCATCTGGGCTACTGGCCTATACCACATGTGTGCTAGTAATCTTCTTTGCATTGTTTATTCATACATACGGTAGTTTTAATCTACAATATGAATAGTTTATTCATTACATAGTAGTAACAATATAACAAGTATGTATGTTATAAAAACCCAGATTTTTATAGCCCATGTATTGTTATTTGTCAACAACAACAAAAAAAAACATATATATTTTTTTATATATGTTAAAAGCATATAGCTTTTATATTATATAAGAATTACATGTTTCATAGTAATCATTAACTGTTTGTTAAGAGAATGAACAAAAAAAATATATAATGTAATATAATATAATATATAATATTATACTTATAAAAACATTATTACATGCAAATGGAAATGTTTCTTATGAAACAAAAAAACAACCCGTTATAAATGCGACTCTACATGGTGACGCCAAGAACTTTCTTATAGGAATCAAGATAAAGTGTATTTTAACTATTTTTACAATTAAAAGAGTACAGAAATAATTTAAAATTTGGTATATTTCACATCAAAATGTGAAACTTGAATCAATACCATAAAAAAAAAAATTTTTAATTGAATTAAAATTGATTCAAAAACGAAGAAGTTATTTGCGAGAAATATTATTTTCATTTTTATCTCTTTCTTGAAAATGTTTAACATGTAATCTATATAGAGATACAACAGTTGACGTCATACGTAAGTATTTCCCGTTGGCCGATTGAGCTGAAATTGGTCGTATATATTTAAATTTGATAACAATGCAATGATATATGATATGATATAATTGAAAAATAATAAGGTAACGCTAAAAAACGATGTGCATCTTTATTTCATTGCGCTTCCACCATTTAATATTAAATACAATTTTACTATAGTTAGAGCATTTACATTAAATACTAATGGAAACTTGTAATTGTGTCTAATTTTTACTTAAAACAATTTTTTAGAAATTACGAGTGCACTTTCGACTCATCAAGTCTCTATCAAGTAATTAATATTTATTCTTTTATTTTGGAAATTGTAAAGCTTTACAATTGTAAATAATCAAATAGACATGAATAACTCCATTTTATTAAATTAAAAAATATAAATATCAAAAAATAATATTTCCAAGATAAAAGAATTATCGTCCATTACTAAATAATGAATTATTTTATAAGCCGAAAGTGTACTTGTGAATTTTAAAAAAGTTTTTAAAGTAAAAATTAGACAAAATTAAAAGTTTCCATTATTTTTACAAAATAAATAATACATCTATTAATATTTTATATTATAAATATTACAATCAGAGTATTTACTTTTATAAGTTTTCCTTCCTTTTGATTTAAAAAAAAAAAAATTACAAAAATTATACATTTTAAATTATTTTTCAACACAAAAAAAAAAAAATGAATGAATTTACTATGTTATAAATATTATTTAATATTATGTTGTAGATACTATTAGCCATTTAATTATGGTGAGATGTAAATTGCTCTTATGTTACTCAAGGTATGGCAGGTAAAGTTCACAGGTGGTGGTAAAAATTAATATATTAAATTTTAATATTACTTATTCTGAAAACATTTCTTCATACTTTCTTACTTTTTCTTCAATTTTGGTGAGAATTTTTTTGTTATTAGAAAATATCGGGAGGACAATGAGATTTATATGGTTTGAATGGAAAGTAACCCTGGATAAAAAAATTGTAACTTCGGGATCACATAAATAAAACGTTATTCTGATGCTGTGAAAGAAATAGAAAAAATAATTTGATGTTGACACAGCCTTAATCTACCAAATATCCGAATCAGAAAGACTTCAAAAAGATGTCTTTATTGAAACTTCTTTAAGATGTGTCAACTATGACGTCGTGATGACTTCTTTTTTAAGTAATCTGAATTGTAAATTCCTTAAGAATTTTTTTCTCTGATTTTCGAAGTAATTAAAAATTATGAGCTCTGTAAAAAGTGTTTTTCATGAGTTCCGTAAGAAGTGTGAAATATGAACACATTAAGAAGTATTTTTATCGAGTTTTGTTAGAAGTCAGAAATATGAAGTCTCTTTCAGATGTCGATTAAATGTAATTTTTCCAATATGCATTTCACTCAAATTAAATATACTGTTTTCGAACAATAACCTACAATTTAATTAGTTTTATGAACTATGTTTTTTTTTTCCTTTCTTTATTAAAAATTAATTTGGAGAATTATTGTAAACCAGGAAAAAATCGTATATTTTGTCTCTAATATAATATCCAATAATATTATAATCGACAATATACTAGCGGATTAGTTTTACTATAAATTCAACGATTTGGGTGAATTTTAATTTTTTTTTTTTTTTGAGATTCTGTTAAGTTCGTAAAATAATCTAAGAAGGTGGTATATTTATCATGGAGCAAATTTACGTCTTTTTCAAGATAATTCGAATGTCCACATCATAAGTAACAATTCTTTATGAATTCTTCCAAAAGTCATGTTGCTATTTGGGAATGATACTCAAAACACGAAAATATGACACCACCTCGTGTTTTAATTTTCGGGGTATTCCAATAACTTTTCATGTATACATAATCAAAGTTAAAAAAATATGTATATAATCAAATTATAATAAAGCAAATATCCAATATGAGGTTAAAGAACTTTTTGTATATATGCATGCCAATTTGGGACATATCAATAAAAAAAAACTGGAATACCGACAGTATAAACTACGGTTGATTAGCAAACGAGTTGGCCATAACAAACGCTATAACTTCATAACTAGAATATGAAAATTGTTTTTCAACACGATCCTGAGTTACTTATTATGCCGATAATGTATTCAAATAATTCATTAAAATGAAAAACCTTCAATCGTTTTCGAATAGTTACACGAATTGGCTGCATTTGGTTGTTTTACTTAGCAAATTTGGAAACGTAGAAAGTCACCGTGCTCATTTATTTAAGCTTAATAAATACATAAAAACGAAAATTAAAAGATAAAAATAAAATTGCCTGATAGTATTTAAATTTTCATTAATAAATTTTTGTTTCCGTTTGTATTTTAAAAAAATCCACGAAATATATTCATTTAAAATTCCTTTCCAACACATAAATTATTATTCCAATCAAAATTCCAAACCACACAAAAACTTATTGAAATTATTATTTATATGGACTATCAGCAGAACTCTAATTTTATAGTAGAAATCAGCGTATAAATACCAAAGACTAATCTACTAATTATTTATACATTTTAAGTTATTATTTTTAGCGCAATTAATTTTTTAAGTTTTGTAGAATACCAAATTCGGTTAATTTAGACTGATTAAAAATAATAAAAATATACGTTTTTTGTACTTTTTATACAATACTTAATAATATCCTTAAGTGGCATGTGTGCAGCTAACATGCAATAGAATTAAAACTTCAAAAATGTGAACTTGAAAGATGAGGAGGAAATGTAGAATTGTAGGTGTATCTAAGATAATAGAATACTTTAATTGTGACGATATTGATACCATGGCTAAAATAAATAAATGCATTTTATTCATATATTTATTTCAGTTTTTATTCAGTCTCCGAATCGTGAAATAGCACGAACAACTTATGACAATTGAAGTGTGAAATAAATACTTTTGAACTGATAAATCAGAGATAAATACAGTCCTATCTCTTTTTGACAAAATTCTGCATCCGCTTATGGCAAACTTGAAAAGTTTGTTTGTTATAATAATGAAACATTTATAAAAACAATACACCAGTAAAATATATCACGGATGTTAATAAGAACAGCATCAAAAAAGACTTCGTATGATGCCGTTACAAATACATGAGTGAAATATACAACTAGTTACGATGCCATTATGCTGGTACGAACACACACAAAGTAAATCTGTAATTTACACTGTATTTTGCTTTTTTTCTCATTGTCTCGCACATAAAATCCCATGAATACTTCTATCCCATTCTCTCGAACGTTATTTTCTATAGATGTATGTGGTTGCCTCTTTTAAACTCACAACAATACTAAAGAAGTTTTAAAAAAATTAATTTTTTATACCTGTTTCTTTCGACTTGTATGTAAGTTCAAGTCGATATCATAGTAAACCTTAACAATACATCCAAATTTACGCAGTTCTTGCGAAACGAATTTCATTGTTCTGTTATAACTAAGATGAGATAGTTTTAATAGTATCTGCATTTTATATTATTTAAACGAATTTTAATTTTTTTAATGAATTCCTAGAAATGTTTTTATGTTTAATATTTTATGAAACAATAAATATTCAACAGACTTCATTTCCAGGTATTTTTATCTATTCTTTAGAAAATTAATCATGGTTATCATAGTTTTATTTGCAACTTTATGGAGAAGTTATTTCTGAAAATTTTTAAAATTATTACAAAATGCAAAAAAAGAAGAAAAGAATAAACATTGTGTTCAATTCTCTTAATTATATTATGGATTAAAAATATATTTGTTATTTCTAAACATTTCAATTATTTAATTTATAAAGAATTAGCAGACCTCACGCGGTTTTACCCGCGTAGTTCCCGTTTCCGTGGGAATACAAAGATTGCCTATTTCATCTGGGGATAATGTAGCTTCCAACGGGGAAACAAATTTTTCAAATCGGTTCACTAGTTTTTTAGTTTATAATATTTGTATAGATATATATTTGGACTAGGATTCACTATTTCATTGTCATTTTCAACGCGTACTGATTATTGTTTATTCCAGAAAATTGTTGAAAATATCCATTGAGTAGATAGGTGACTCAAAATATGGAATAAATAATCGAATCATACTCCTAATTGTCAACATCAAATGTAGTGTAAATTATTCCTAACCTTTTTCGATGTGAAAAGAGTTTTATTTTAGTAAGATGATTCGAAAAAAGCATATAAGTATAAATGTTTTGTGGAAAACAAGAATCAATCTGAAACTTAATTTTAGAATCAATATTATAATATGAAATGTTATTTATCATAATAATAATTGTAAACAACAACAATAACAATTTTAATGAATATGTTAGAGGTTCATACTACGATGAAGTAAATAATAAATACATATGTAATTATTATTGGTAGTAGAACTTACACACATAGGTACGTAAATACAAGTACAAAATGGAGTAATTACTGAATGGAGTAATAGTTGAAAATTAAAAAAAAAAATTAGCCTGTGTAGTTATTTGATCTAAATATAACATCAAACGTTAGTTTTAACTTGATATATATATATATATATATATATATATATATATATATATATATATATATATATATATATATATATATATATATATATATATATATATATATATAATATATTTGAAAAATAAATTGATTAAAGAAATTTCAATGAGATCTTTTTATTTATTTGTTAATGAAACTTTCATTATTTCAACTGCAGCTTCAAATTTTACAAGAAAATTATTTAACGTTTATTTGCTGTCAAAAAAAATTTTGAAGTATACTAACAGAAACGTTCATTTGCTCAAAATGTTCAGAGAAAAGACTAACGAGTGTATATATATTAGAGTTTCGTGGTACATTTAAAACGTGACACAGTTAAATATATTATTCGTTTATATTGCCAAGGTATGCTCTATTAAGGTATATTCACACACATCAGTCACGTCACAGATTATGTGCAGCTTTAGTCACAATTGAGTCATTTTTAAATTTGTCGCAAGCATTTTTTTTTCAATTTGACACATGATATTTGTTTGTTATGTGTTAATGTGGAAACCCATAAATCTCTAACGGAACAAGAATAGCACGAATGCTGAACTGTATATAAACTGACATGCGACGATCATGTGTAGATACTCTAGTTATTTCTAACACTGGTCGGTGACTGACTGTGACGTGACTGTGACACATTACAGTATAGTCACCAGTCAGACTCACTCAACGGTCAATAAAATAATTAACAGTTCAGTGGCAGTTCAATATTTATGCTATTCTTACTATTAATGGTTTGGGTATTGCTACACTAGCGCAAAATAAAAAATACCGTCAGTTCAATTGCAAAAATATAGTTGACGACGAACTTAAAAATAGTGCAATTATGTCTGACGCCACACAGAATCATAGATACTGAACTATCATGGGCAAGTGTAGATACTTTCCCTTAGGTTCCGGATTAAAATTTTATTTCTGACTGATTATAACGTAACTGATATATGAGCTCTTAATTGTTTCACATCAAATACATTTCCACCAAATTGTAAACTATTGTCGCACCGTGTAAACATCCATATGTACACACTTTATTATGTTAATTCGTAATATTAGTGATGTAAGTGTAAGCACTTACTAACAACTACTTGGTATGTGTGGTCGTGTATCCATGATGGTGGTGGGTTGCATGTTTTCAACTACTAAAGAACTAAAACAACTATTGTTGCTAACTAACTACCATACGACTACGACTATTGAGGATAGTATTACTACACCATATAGTAGGTTACTAGTATACAGTTACTTACGTTTAACATATACCTACTACGGTGTCCCAAAATTGAGGTAAATTAATTTAAAAAAAAACTCCTAATGATCCGTTAGGCAATATGAAGTGCAAAATGACGAAACCCTGTTATAGTGAATAGATTTCAATGCATATACTAACAAGTTAATCAAGTAAAAAGTGATCCGATTTTAAAAATGGGTAGGAAATCACTTTGCCATCCGGGGGGTAAAAACGTCACCATTGAACATAACCACAGAAAGTGATAATTTTGAGCAAAAAATAAAGGTTGATCTTTTAGACTGTTTTTCGCAACGCTCATACTTTTTTTCTAAAAAAGGGGAGCTAACAACTAACAGAGTTAATTTCTTAGAAATTCGATATATGGTTCAGTATCAATGTTTGAACTATTTTTGGAGATACAGTTGTTTGTTATTAAAAAAACAAACAATTTTCGTTTTGAATCTATTCTTCAATTTTTAATGGTAAGTTGGAACATAGAGAGTCATGGATCCATTAGATCTAATGCACCCATTTTGTCCAAACTCGCAATCTCTTGTCACCTCGAGCTGTCTTGTTCACGGATGGACGGACGGACAGATGGACATTCGAGTATAAGCTAATTAAATGATTCTATGAACACTTATACCGAAATTTTGTTTTTGCGATCAATATTTTCTAGCGTTACAATCTTTAGACTACTATTCTAACATATTTACTGTATATATTTCGTGTATAAAAATGCATATTTTAAATATTTTGAAAGTACATTTTATCCATAAATTATGTATAAAACAGATCCTTTTATAAACACCATTTAAAAATTTGTTTGTGATTTATGTAAAAAGTAATCAAGTTATTAAGTTTGTTGAAGGTGACAATTGTTGAGCAATAAAACCAGCAATAATTCGGAGCAAACTCCATTGAACCTTTTATAAAGTACGTCAAAAGTTCTTTAAATCGTTTCAATAAAGCGGGAAATTAAAAAAAAAAAATTTATTATTTATTTATGCGGGCTTTAGAAATACATGACAGAACATAATAGAATCATTTCTTCAAAAATTAAGGATTCAGAACAAATTTCTCTCCAAAATGGTTTTCAAATTGATTAAACACAGTCATTACATTTTTATCCCTGAGATTCTTTGCACTGTAGCGATGTTACTTTACGAGACCATGGTTCATTAAGTATATTTTGTCTGATCCCCCGATATTTTTCGCAATCTAAGACTCTACTTCATTGGACACACTAGCAGTGTTCCTCGAAAACTGAAACTCGGACATCAAATAGAGTGCCTAACTACCTGCAAAATATTAATAATTATCTTTGATAATATTCACCAATTTAAATGAGTAATAGAGATATTTTTGGATACCGGGTTATACAACCAAAGTTGTAACTTAAATACTGTTTTACAAAATATTATATAATACACATATACTTGTTACTGCAGATAAAAACTAATAGACCTTCCGGGTAGACAGAACACTTATTTATACAGAATGGTCTATCGATATAAACACAGTTTACTTGCTTTAAATGATGCCATTAATATTTATTAGAAATGTTTCTAAATGATATCTCGTTTATAAATATATATGTATTAGTTGACTATTTTTCGAAAAGTGCTTGAGGGTATATCTTTTCCAAATTAGATATACACAAAAATATTTTCGTAATTAAATTTTCTAAAAATATTTCAACATTAAAAGACAATGTTTGTTGGTTAGCGATTTTACTCAACAGTCACCGTAAATTTTTTTTTTCAAAATTTAGCATTTAATAAAGTCAAACTAATTTTATTTAACAAGTAAAGATAACAACTTAGACAGTTAATTGCTTAGATACTGGACATATGATTTGATATCATTGTTTGGACTATTTTCAATTAACATTCATAAAATACTATAAATATTCAATTTATACAGTTGTATCTACTTGTATAATAATATGTATTGAAAACTATCCAAATTATATTGTAATTGCCCATATGTGATAACTAGCTAAATAAGTGA
Organism: Chrysopa pallens; assembly: GCA_020423425.1. Taxonomy (NCBI): domain Eukaryota; kingdom Metazoa; phylum Arthropoda; class Insecta; order Neuroptera; family Chrysopidae; genus Chrysopa; species Chrysopa pallens. Next base: position 112,343,188 of record CM035591.1, read on the forward strand.
TTAAATTGTGGCGAACGATATTTAAAAAAAAAAAAGCCTTACAAATTTTAGACTAAAATTAATATACTCTGGCATATTGACAATGTTATTATGAATTCCAAGTTCCAAGAATTTTTCTACAATGAATTTGCAGGAAGAAAAATAATTGAAAAATTAATCAAATTTCCTCCCGTTCGAAAAATTGTCAGAATGTTATGTGAAAATCAATGGAACTCTTGTATTTATCTAAAGAATAATAAATACATTAATTATCGAGTGTTAATTTTAGTATGTCTTAGAAATCAATGATAAACCAATAACAAATGATCACAGTAAACAATTAACTACTGCCTTTTTTCATTTTTTGAAAAAAGCATGTTCAAAGGAAAGCCGTGATCGCAACAAAAAATATTCATGAATCATTTAAAAAAATTTTGAACACAAATATTACATTGTTTCGTAATTTTAAGAGCACATATCCGAGTTTTAGTTCTTTTAAAGTTATTTGTTTATTTAAAAATAATTTGGAGTTAAATTTTTTTTTTAATCTTTTGTAGTTAAGTTAATACTAATTGGTGTAATGTAGTGTTTTTGAAGTGTAATTGAAATGTAATTCAGCACTTTCATTTGATATCCAAAATGAATTTTGCGTCTCACAACATCCAAAATATTTCTTTTACTCTTAAAATGTATAGTCTTTGTCACACGGACCGTAATGAAAAATCGATTGATACCTCATTCATAAAAGTCGGTTGAATAAATTGGGCCGCCATAGTACATGCATATAAACATACATACATAGTGTTCTAAAATCATAACCCTTACTTTTTACTTAACCGTAGCCGGGTAAAAAAACACGTCAATTTAATTCTGTTCGAGTACATGGATTTATTTTAAGGATTGTATAAACTGGGAGCTTTTGAATGTTTCTCTATGAAGATATTTCAATGAGATTTATGTAATCCTGACCAGTTGATACTTTTGTGTATAAATGGTTTTAGCATTCATAATATACAACTTTATACATTCTAACAGAGTCATTGAAAATGCTATATGCTCTATTTGATCATTTTACACCTGCTAAATTGAATTTAACATAAATTCGTATTTTTAAAAACGAAATAGATTTGAATAAAAACAACAGTGTTCAATTTATTTCATGCTCAATCCTGAGATAAATCTGCACTTTCATCAGTCACAAGACACATTTGCTGCCTCAACTGACGAGCGCTCGGGATAGTCTGCCCCCAAAGCCTCCCTAGATTCGTTGCTAGAATAATTTATTGATTATCGAGACTAATTCTAAAAAAGTTTAATAAATATAAGTATTAACCAAGAAGTATTTTTTGTAAAACTGTTTAAATACAAACAAATACTGTTTGTTTAATAAACAAATATTTTTTTTTATTATTATTTCTTCTTCTTCAGTCTCTTATAATTTAAAATATGGGTGAAAGCACTTCATTTTTTTTTTCAAGATATATACGATTTTTATAGAAAATCTATTAATTATTAATAGTATATAGATGATATAATATTTTATGTTGGAAATTTGTCATCATTAAATAGCAAATTTATATGAATTATTATACTTATTTGTTAACATTATAATAAACAATATTACTGCTGCTATTTATTCTCTTATTATTACAATTTTCAACGCGACAAGTACAATTTTTTGTGATCTTGTTATTTTTGAATAATTTAGTTTCAAATTTTCTAAACAAGCTACTTACAAACAATTGAAAAAAACATGCTATCTAAAATATGTATTATGCATAGATCGGTTATGTTGTTAAATAAAGGCCATTTGGACATACTGTATAAAGTGTAAATTAATGTCGGTATTTATGATAGCAAACAAGAAGCATCAGAGATGCACAAATACGATATCATCAAGCTTCAATAACTTGTGTTTTTAATCAACAATAATGTCTAGAGATAGTATATTATACACAAAGCATTTTAAAATTGTTAAAGTATATTGTATAAATATTAAAAACATCATATTAGATAAAAATAGTTAATAGTTAATTGATAAACAATATGCTGTTTTTTAATAAAATATTTATTATATATATATGAGAAAAATTTTATATGATTATATAGAGGGTTAAATCAATGAAAACGTGAGAATATAGAAGAAAATATTATATGATATCAATTGTAAATATACCTTCAAAATTTGTTCGTTTTTAAACAATTCAAAATATTCTAAATCTCATAAAATTGTTTTTGTATTTTCCATCGAATGATTTTCTTATTCCTATAAAAAAATCAGATTTTTGTCAATTTGAAAATAAGAGAAGATTGATTGTTTGAAAAAAGAAGACAGCAACTTTGACAATTAGCAGCGGGGTTAAAATATTAATTTTTCCAGAAAATTTGAACAAACGTTTTCAAATTTAACATTTGATAATTGATGAAAAATTGCGTTTTATCGAGGTCTTTTAAATTAATTTCTAGTAATTAAAAATTATTGAAATATATAAAAATAAAAAAAATAAAAATTATAATATTTTTTCTTGTTAACAATTTTAAACTAATTTAAAATTACATTATTTTGAAAATCAAATTTGTAAAGAATTTAATTAAATAGTTTTTATAAATTATTTTACATCAAAAACAGTCTCCAAGGATATATTAAAATTTTACTACACAATTTGACGGGTATGACAAACATTCAACAACAAAACTTTAATTTTCAAAACATAATATATCTTATTTAATAATAATAGAAAATTCAATCATGTTTATTTTGTTCATTCGTTTGTTAGTGGTAGTATGATGGCGTTTGGAGAGCGTTGGGGAATATTCAATAAAAACAAATTAATTAAAATTACTTTATTGATTTGTTTCGATTCAATTTGAATGAATTGTGTACTAACTGAATTCGTTTTTAATTCTTGGAACTAGTTTAGATTCTCAAACATATTTTCATTTTTCTTTTAATTATTATTGTATTTACAATTCAATAAATATAATATATCAGAGTATAGTCGTTTAAGTCTTAAGTTTGTAATGCTTACAAATATTGAACATGTTAACAAAATTTTGATATAAGTATTTGTAAACTCGTCTTATTTATCCATTTCCTTTTGGCCGTCAGTCTGTCCGTCATCAAGATATCCCAAAAACGAAAAAAAATATATCGAATTTAAATTTAATTCGTCGATGAGCAAAATTAATTTATTGGGTCTGTAGGAACACACGCAAATGAAATTGATAACTTTTGTGAAAATGGATTGAATGTAGAGACCTCTATTGGTCAGTATAGGTTGTCGGGCGTATATGTCAATGATGGTACAATAAGCTTAGATGTAATATAAACGAAGTTGACATATTTTATGTAACATGTTATGTACTGTTCAATAAATAAAAAGTATGAATTCGAATAAATAATTATTTTAATAGAACACGTAATAATTTTATTATAATGAGCTCTATGTGTACCTCTTGGTCTAATAGATCCTTCACTCAACTTTAAAGTCGTAAAAGATAAAATTCGCATACAAAAAATGTTTGTTTTTTCAATTGAAACAACTTTTGTTTGAAGCATTCTTTCGTAAACAAATTTAGCTAATAATACGTAAAATTATATTTCATGATATTATTATTATCTTGTATTCATAACTGTATGAACAAAGTTATATGTATATTTTATTAATGCCAATAATTAAAAATAGTCAAACATATGTTTCGTATCTAAAGAATTTACACTGTAAATTATTACCTTCACAGGGTTTTTCAAGGATTGAACCCATATTTGTATAATATACAGTATAAGTTTCTGTATAACTGTAATTTATGGTAAGGTATTAATAATTATTTTCGATTTTGAAAACGAATCAACTTATGTAAACTAAATTATAAAGGATTAAAATACTGTAACATGTATATGAAATATCAATATTTTGACGACATTCTTGTACGTTACTTAACAATGACTAGTGTTACCTATGACATTCCTTATTGTAGCTATAAACATAGAATCTAATTTAATCCTTCAATTTGTACACGTACTATCAACTGTACATGTCTTTCGCTTTTTTTTCCTATGTGCTTATAGCAACAATTAACAACTTTTTGGTAGACAAAACAATGGATGTTGGTTTTCTAACCAGATTAAAAATTTAAGGTAATTGAATTTGTAACGTGAAGTTTATTCTATATATCACCAGTTCATCAATTTGGTTCACGAAAAGCTTTTTATTAATTACTATATATATAAAGAAACAATCTATTTTAATTTGAAGAATCTTCTTTGTTCATTTTTTTTTTCATGACAAGAAATTGTTCTCATACTTACAAACAATTTCAATAATTTGCTTAATTCAATCCAATTTAATTCATAAGTATTTATTTATCATCAAATTGTATTTTCTTTTCAATTTTAAACTATACTTCCTAGCCAAAGCTGTATCTATAATACGATATCTTATATTACGATATCGAGATTTTCAATATTTCATTACATCGTTTTTAAAAAATGGTAAAAATTAAATAAAAAATAAAAATTGGATGAAAAAGCCATCCCCAAAAGTAACCTAAATAAAGATGTTAAAAACTACGAAGAAAATGTATGCAATTAAGATTACACAGGAATCAGATACAATCCACATCATGTGGCATGGGAAATCTATGCCCCAAAAGCAGCGCACCGGTGTAAAATTGATTCAGTTCCTTGAGTTCCGTCAAAGGATTATTACGGGAGATTGGGAGAAACAGGATATTGAGGTTGTTATGATAAAGTTGAAGATGGTTGGATGTTCAATTTTACGGTGGAAAGCTTCGGACAAAAATCTTAGGGTTTTTTTCGAGATCACTCGAAGGCAACAAGGTGTTAGTCCAAATAGAGGATTCGTAAATTTAATGTTTGTCTTGTTTACCGATGGGTTAAGTTATAAATAAGGTATGAGTAATAATTGAGGTATAAACCTTCAAATGATGCATTTGCGCTTTTTGGCGTTCTACATCCAGTTCAACTGCTTTTGGAGGGTCACTCCCAGATCCACAATACTTTGAGTTTACCGGGTTTGTATGTCAACTATTTTTAATCCAAAATGGTAGGAGAAAATATACTCTTTCAAATAAATTTCGATTTTTGCCCCTATTTCCTAGATCAAATTATTTTGTATTTTTTAAATACGTATTTCGACTACAAAGTAGTCATCATCAGCACCGTTTGCATCGCCATCAAATAAGCAACGAGTAGCATATCCTCAGAGAATCATAACAACTAGTTAATTCATACTGACGATAACTATTTTGTAGTCGAAATACGTATTTATAAAATAATTTGGTCTAGGAAATTGGGGCAAAAATCGAAATTTATTCGAAAAAATCCTAGAGTTTTGATTAATAATTATAAAAAAAAAAAAAAAACCCTCTTTCAAGTTTAAAGAATAAATTGGGTCTTGGTGGGATTAATTTTGATTTTCCAAAACTAGAAATAATTTTCAAGAATGGAAAATCGAGCAAATAATTTGTGACAATAATTTCTTATTTAACATATATTTTTAAGCAAAAAATCTGCTCTAGAGCTTCAACGAACCACAAACTTTAACAATACTGGCTTGTAATACCTATATAACTAAATACTTATATGATAAATTTCAACCTATAACATATGTCAGGAACAATATAGAATTTGTTCAAAATTGATTTACAATATAGCACATATATTAAATACTTCAATAAAATATAAATATTTAAAAAGCTTTCAAAATTCCGAAAAGTAAGCTGTAATGGGTGTGACTTTCTGTATATATTTCATTTCTCGGAACGTCATACTTGAAATATATATCATTATTTACAATAAATATTAAATGACATGCAATATAATTACTTTGCTGGATTTGCCAGATTGCTTTCGTTTTCCGTGAATAATCATGTCACCAATTTTGGCACATCCAAACGCATGCATGCTATCTATAGGGAAATACACATACACATATATTTTTGGAAGTATAGCAAAAAGTTTTTAGATCACCATTGTGAGGTATTGTGAATAATAAAAATCGGTTAACAGAGAAAAAAAAAGCCTGAAATGTTATATCTTTGTCAAGTTACATATTTGCCACTATAGTTTCGAAAAAAAAAAAAAACATTTGTTTTATTTTGTATTTATATTGCTCACTTTTTGTTGGCTTAATTCTAAGAAAAAACAAGTAGTTAAGTATTCAACGCATCTTTGCTACCGTACCAATTATATTTTTCATATCGTATTTTATTTCCTAAATAAAATGAATATAAATACAAAAACATTATTTAATTTTATTTTGAAACACAAAATGTTATTAAATCATATGATTATTATTTATGTTTTATATAACAACTATTATACACAATAGTATATTTCAAAAATCCTTAGAGGTTTTCATGTTACATAATATAAATGAAGACGTATATATCTATCTATATAAACAGTTGCCTTAATTATGCTCTGTTTGATGTCCTATAATATGAAAAAAAAACACGGATTGTAATGAAGATAACATGTAATTTTATTCGTTGCAAGAAGTAAAATTAAAAGGCTCAAATATACAATTGGTAAGATTGTGAATAATTTACCAGGTTCCGTATTGTTTATACTATGAGGAAGGTACTTCTTCATGGATTGATGCTCTTCGAGTGTCCAAAATATGTAATAAAATTGAAGAAATTGCATTAGTAATTATTTTTAATTGCAAATATAAATAATTCATTTAAATTAGTCAATAAATTTTGAGGAATTTTCTATGTTAAAACAAACACCATTCACAGGGTTATATGTCATTTGATTGGTACTCTAGTATTTCTTAACCATAGAAACGAGTGAAAAAATGTTGATAAGGAAGTTTTTTGTTCCTCACATATTCAACAAGATGATTAGTATTAAATAATGACTCCGGACTGACGTAACGTAATGACATGCTTAGACAAATCAATAAAGTTAAGCAACAGCAGTCACAATCTGTATTTGGATGGGTGACCACCTAGCAGTACTGTGTACTGTTGTTGAATATTAATGATAAATAATCCCCTTTGGTTAATGGCTATATAGCTAAAAGTAGCTGAAGCCAGAAAAAAAAAAGTATTAAATAATGAAAGTGTCTTGCGGCTTTCTAACCAAGAGTATTGTTTTCTGAATATAATGCTGTTAACTTTCAGTACGAATTTCAAACCGCCAATCTTAATACATACGATAATAAAGTCCTTTCAGTCTACGCTTATTGCACAGTATACTTTTCAGTTATCAAATAAATAATAATTTATTTTTGTCTGAGATTACCAGGTACTACATTGCTAGTAGTTGTATTTTATTTCAAAATTTGAATTTTAAATATAGTTTATAATCGTTAAGGTTTTTGGTCCGCGATTGTCCAGCGGCAAAATGTTTAGGTTATTATCTATATTTTAGGTATATATGATACACATACTGTACCAAGACGACTGATGGCTATATTTTAACGTATTTTAGCTCTAGCACATACTATGTACAATTTGTACTTACACCCTCTCCCTATAGTACATACAAACATGGATATAATCTTTTTACTTACTTCTAATGTTTACTTACTTTAATTGTTTACCGAAACGACGTGGTTAATAATTTCCTTTTTTTATGTGATTCCTAACTATACATTATAAATTAAATTTTGATTGAATTTTGTAGAATAGTTTTCTCTTTAGGTTAAAAAAATTCATTTTAAAAAGACTATATTTCCATATGAACCCATGTTAAAATTAAAAACTTTTATTTCATTTTTCTAAACTTTGGGCTGGTCAATTTCAATCGGACAATGCTCTTATTTTGTGTTTTTAATTAACGCACAATCAAGAGAAGTTTCATTTAATCCTTAGTTAAGTTATTCTTCAACCCAACTACCTTAAGAACGATGTAACTTTCATATAAAATTCTACAAAATAAATATATTACGATATTGTTATAAAAATAACAGAATTATGATTTTTACATTTGTTATTTAGTGACCTTCCTACAATAATAATTAAAAAACAAAATATAAGTCAATTTGAACCTTGAGTATGAAAACACTAATCAGAACTATTTTATAAATTTTTAGAAGTATATGTATCAATCATTTAATGTAGTTACCCAGATTATCAGGATAAATGGTAGATTTTTCAACTAGGTTTTTATTTTGTATATATATAATATAATTTTATATTAGTCTAGTGTTTATATGGCTCATACACGGCACGGTCACATAGACACAATAATGTCTCATGAATGTCGCTTGTAATTATTTTAGATCAGTAAACTGAACGTATTAAATATAAATAGAAAAACACCCAAATGGTTACCTACATTAATAAATGGATTTTATTAATTAGTTTTTATATCTTGCAAAATATGTTATTGTTTATTAGGAGTATTTTATCTTGACTTGACACAGATGTTTAAAATTGTTTATTTATTCCATAATTAAGAGTATACGGTCATACAATTTGTTGGTACTAATTGGCTTGCACAAGCTAGTCATATTGTGCAATTGAAGTTTATATGATCCAAAAATTTCACTATAATAAATCATTCATTATTGATATTCGGGAGACATTTGACCTTTAATATCGGGTAACTGCTATCCTAACTATTGGTTTTATATGGTTTTCCATTTGGTTTGCACAAGGTGAATACGGGGATGTCCCATCCTATTATTATTTTGACTTATTTTGTATAATATGTGTATTGCTTAAAATAATCATAAAAACCGGAAAGGATCAGCTCAGGCGAGAGATATTTTGCATGTTTGTGGTGCAATTGTAAGAAAATTAAGTAAATTAATTAATTGAAATGCATTGTTCATAAAATAGTTGATGCAATATAGTGATACTGATGTAATTTTTTCAATTTAAAAAAAAAAAGTATGAACATTTATCATGGACATATAATAATGCAATTGGAAATTTAAAATAATCCAATTATATTTTTTTTCTATTTAACCATGTTTCTATTATTTGAAGCGTAAACTATTTTTTATTGTAGATAAAATCATTTTGAGAGTAAACATCATGAAAAATGTATTGTTATCCAGGAGAGTTTTTGTACATGTAGAAAAGTATATATCTAAAAATGTACTTCTTTTGTGACTTGATACCGTAGAGGTGAAAACAATACAACTCCAAAATCTAAAAAATAATAATTAAAAAAGATATTACAATTTAAAAAAACTATATATACTTAAAATAAATAAAACATGTGAAGATAAAGACTAACAGAGTTAATGGTTTTAATATTGACACTGTAAAAATGAAAAAACAAAAATATATTCCTTCTTCTATGAGTATATGCATAACGTACATAAAAATAACGAATACATAAAAAGAAAACACTTTAATGTATGGTAGTAGTGCCGGCCGCATTAAAATCCTATGAATCGGATACAAGAACAAATGTTGATACGTTCATTGTATTACGATAGACCTAAACAGCGATTTTTTGCAAAATAACAATTTCGATGACTGAAATAAAAGTATCTAGTGTCCACGAGCCACAGTTTCCCGGTATCATGTATCGAACTATATTGTAGATAGTTTAGTTATATAGATTTCGACAAATGGTAACAGGGAATTGGTGCTGGTAGACCCTAGAAATTCGTCGAAAACTTTCTTTTATATAAATTTAACATGCGTGCGGAGAATATTGTACAATTGCAAAACTATTAACCTATGCCTTTATAGTAATACTTCGAACACACCAAAAATTGTTCATATCTATATTTTTACGGACGACTTTCGGGCCAATACAACTGCATAAACATTTATATGAGTTTTGTTTTTAAAACTAATTTTTTTTTTACATTTTCACACAACAGTTTCATATAGTTGATATCGCTGCAGGAGTTTCGCTACTATTGTTTCAAAATTAAAAACTATTAATTATTAATGGATTTTTGAGTACAACTGTGAATATTCCTTTCAAAACTAACACATCATCCTTGCTATACATTTTGAATTAAAACAAAAAAACTAACGCAAAAATAATAATTAATCGAAGCATCCATACAGAGAAATAAACAAAAAAATTATAAAACGTTTCACATAAATTAAGTAGTAAGAGATGCATATAAAATGCATATGACATATCTGAAAATTAAAAAACTGATTCCCATCCATTCTGGTTCAAAAACATTGTTTTGATACTGATACCAAAAATAAAAAATAAAAACATACGAAATCAATTTGTTTAACTACACGTATTGGCAAAAAAACTGGCTTTAAGCTTTCAAACATACCGTTCGCACCAATTTTTTATGTTTGAATTGAATTCTGAATCGAATTTATCCCTCTGTGATTACCTTTTTTATCTTTTAACCATGCAGATTGAAACAGTGGATGTTTTTTAATATGTCAAATGAAATAAAGTATTTAAATCTAAACGATATTAGTAATAATTATATATTTCTTCTATGGAAACAAAAAGAAAAGTCCCCACTCGGCTTAGCTTGTGTCATTTAAGCACTCGATTCGTGCGTTTGTGAAAAAACAAATAAAATATTACCCAACGTAGCAAACACATTCAATCAAATACCTACTAAATGTGCTCTTAATAATAAAAAATTACACGACGGAGTAAGAGCCATTGACAAATTTTAAGTAGAGTTTTGAAAATCACACCCTAAATCGCCTATTGAATATTAAATGTAAGATTAAATAGAATGAAATATATACTATATAGGAAAGTGTATAATATGATGTAACAGCTTATTGTTTTAATATTCTGAAACTGGAAACTTCAACTGTGTATAAAAAGTCACCAGGTGAAAAAAGTTGTCAGGAGCTTCATAATTCCAAATTTCCTAAATTATTATCGTCTGCGCAACGATGAACTTTGTGATATATAAGTATTGGAACACAAATCAATTAAAATAAACAAGTGTGGCATGGTGTGGTCTATATTTTGGTCGTGCTAAGGGTGTCATTCTGAGTGAGTTCTACTACTCACGTAGCGAGTTGTTTAGCAGAAATTATCACATTTTTAGTGCCTGTTAGTTTATTATATTTTATTGTCTTTTCATACTTTTTTCTATTGGATACACACACTTATTTGTTAATTCTATGGATTCGAAAAATGTATCAACTTGATTTCTTACTTAAAATTTCTTAAACATACTGCACTTATACGTTTTTGTCAAATTTGTAGTTTAAAAACATTTTTCGAAATCTTTGGAAAATTTTTTCTTTTTAGTTTTTATAAGTACAAAATTTGAAAATTTTTACCGAATTTAATTGGAATTGAATTCTTAGATAATTAAAATTGAAAAAAATTGCTCCATTATGAAAAACTTTTCGACATGATCTCTATTTTCATCTCAAAATTCATAGTATTTGGATGATTATTTTTTGAGTTATTAATGGGCAAATATTGAAAAAACATGGTGCGGATATTACATTACAGATTGTCTGCATTCATAGAACCTGTAAAGGTCACTATCAAAAATTCATACCCATTTAATTGAAGAAAATTTCGCTTTGTAAAAAATTGTTAAGCCAAATCAGTTATAAAGCGTGATTTTATACTCAGTGGCCACATATAGTAACTATGAAGTTACAATGTATGGCCACTAAGTATCAAGTGAGGTTTATTTTTTTAAGCCACAAAATATATTATCTGTACAAAATACATCAATTTCATTAAAAAAATACTGTATGTTTGTATAAAATATGTATTATGTATATTTCACATTGGTCAAGTACCAATTTTGTTCATACGTATCTAGATGTGTAGAAGAATATTACTACTGCATCAATAAATGTATTTGTTGTTAAGGTAGAAATCGTTAAGTTCTCATTGCTGAATATTTGTTTAGTTCAATAACATAGTGTTTAACATTGGATAATTTAAATTCAATTTCAATTAAATTAAACGAATAATAAATTGAATTTAAGTAAAATCTCGTATATCTAAAATTTATACATTAATTTACTGGGAAACAAAACTTTCATTGCACACATACAAATTCATGTGGTTGTCTATTTCAAGTTGCTGAAATTTGTAGTTACCCTTTTCAATTTATTTCATTCAAAATATTTTTCGTTTCAGAAGAATATTTTGAATTTTATTTGCTTTTATCTATCTATCTATATAAACAAGATGGTTCCGCTTTCACTTTCGAACTCGTCCGTTTCGATGAAACTTGGCTAACATATTTCACTCAGGATATTTAGCTTAAGCAGTTGGTCTTAATTAGGTCATTATATTTTCTTTCTGGTGGGAAGAGAGTATTGCTATGGGTGAGGTCTACTCCTCATGAGCTTCAAGTATATTTGCAAAACCTATTATTTATAAACAGTAAACTGAGTAAACAAGGTCTTTTAATGCATTACAAAATTATCGGCGAGCTATTTGAGCTTTTCATATACTTTCAGATACTATTCATATCCTTTGAGTCCCACCTTCCCATCTTACACTTGTAATCCTACATACATGTTCTTTTAAATTTAACTCAACAACCATTATAAAACTTTTAACCAAAAAATTAAACCGCCAAAAAAACTGAATGTAAAAAATAATGAACCTTTTTTTATATGACTAAGTTTATTAAACTAATGTAACTAAGGTATATCTAAATATATATCTTTGTTATTACTTTAAGTTTTTTTATTAACCTTAATAACTAAGACCTTATGTAAATATACATAGGTAATTTTGAGTCGGCGGTTGCGCATCATGCTTTACTCAATTAATTTGCTTGCAGCGACTCAAAATTATATAGGTATACTTTCATTAGGACTATAAAAAGTTATATGTGGTTGTGCATTACTTATGTGCATACCCTTTCCAAATTAAAAAAAGTATTCAAAATAGGACTACTATGTGAAAATTTATACGTGCTTAAAAAAATGTACGCTTCGATTTGGGAATCATGTTTTTTCATCGGTAAAAAAGCCACCTTAACCTTACTAACTGAATTTTCTTGATAGACCAATGAATAGAAAAAAAGCTTGCTTATATCAGATTCCAGTTATACAATTAAGCAGTAATTCTCTTTTCTAAAAACTTCTGTAATCTTTTTGTTAGTTTATCGATTGATTGTGGTGTGTTTTCAAATATGAGATTTAATTTTTGTAATTATCAGAAAAACATTCTTGTAATAAGTACTATAAATAACGACTACAAAGTTAATTCTAAGAGACAAACAAACTTTCATAATATAGTTCAGTCACAAAATTTAAAATTATAGTTGTTCGTTTATTTTTTGTATCAAATACCCAGAGTTTATGTTCTGCACATAAGCTTAAAAAACCATTACAATTACAAGCCTTGCATTTAAAAAGGAAGACTCATTAGAAACCACATTTGTGTCCACCAATAAAATTTATTTGCTGAATTGAGCTTTGTATTCTGAATAATTTTTTTATTGATAACTTATAAGTAAAGTTTCACAAAATTTTTATTAGAATACAACTTTGTTTAGTTTCATATCAAAATTGTGCCTTTCTTCTAGTAATTTTCTCGAAATATCACGTTTATTATATTAATTAACAAGTTTTTTTATTTCCCTTAATAACTCGGTTACCATAAAAAATATTAATTCATAAGTTTTTCCTGGAAATAAAAAAAAATTAAAAATTATAAAAAAATATTTAATTAAATTACAAAACGATTAACTAATTAATTACTCTTATTCTTTTAAAAAAAGTTCGCCAAAAGATATCAAGACGAATTTAGCTGAAAAGCCAATGGTTTCCATACTTGTTGAATCATGAAACCCATAATTAACAATTTTAAATAACACTTCGGTAATCGCCGTACATGAAATGGAGACTCCTAAATTTGAGCGGTGACTCCATATGGGACACTCTCGTTTAGAATTTTACCTATTTTATTTATTGTGAACTTGCATAATATAAGCTACCGTGACCTTAAAGATGCTTAGACAGCTTGTAAATTTCTCGGAATCTTGATAACTGACATATATTGGATATATAAGAGAATATAAAACTGATTTGAAATATATTGTGCTATATTTTGATGTTGTCATTGAGCATCTTGGGGCCGCTTTAAGATATTGAACGTAGCACGTCGCAATCTAATCTGAAATAAAAGTAAATTTAGTATCATGTTAATACCCAATGAATGCACTATATTTTACAAACAAAAGTTATTTTATTTTGCGATTGTACTAAAAAAAAAAGTAAAGACATTTATTTAAGAATGTAGGTAGACACTAATAAAACTGCAATGAAACTAACTGAATAATTAATTTGTGCATCCATTGGATGATGATGATACATGAAATATTTAAGAAGTAAATACAAAAATAGTTTTTAATTGTGATTCTGTGAATTTAAAAGATTTCCATATTTACATTGTGATAAAATTATACGAAAAAAAAAACTTTATAAACTTCTCTTTTTATTTTACTAGAACTAACTTCAAATTACCAAGTTGGATATAAATTTTTAAACAAATTATCGTCAACCAAATACCTTAGAGAATTCTGTAAAAACTATGTTATTTCATAAGGAGATTTATAACACTGCTTTAGTTTATGAATGAATGTTCGTTAATTATTAGTTCAATGTGTATAATAATAATAAGGATAAAATGCTATCAACTTTCATATCATTGCTTGAAAACTAATGTGACCATTAACTTCCATATCTACCCGAAAACTGGTATTGGTCACAGATTTTCATAAACCAGATTTATGCGTCTTATCAAAAATCTTCCTTCTCTTCAATTTGAATCTCTATTGCGTTCATTTACTATTATGGCATTCAGTTTCCCACTATTATATTGTAAATTGTCTAAGGCATAATTGTATATTATGTTTGTGATTCAATAAAGCTGATTAATTGCACTTTAAAAAATTGGAGATAACAGCTAACAGTGTTAATTTTTAAAATACTAGACATATTTCTGAGGTTATTTGACCACTTATAATTTGTAACATTGATAAAATACCTTAAATATGTATTCCAAAGAGTTTTTTACTCAATATGTATGTTAAAGTAGTTGTATAAGATGGAATTGTGGTAAATCTTAAGAAATATCTAATAAAAAACTTTCTAAAACAAAAACTATCGGATATAATCATTAATTTTTATTTTCTGCAATAAAGGAATAAATATTGACCACAGTATGTTTATTTATGCTTAATAATTGCATTCGGTTCATCTTAGTAAAGATTCAGGAACGATTCAAATAATCAACTGCCCCGTTTAAAGGGGTTGACAGAATAGACACTGCCTATAAGCCCTCACCCAGAAATATAATTTATTCTTAATTTTACAACAATGTTTTTACAAGTTAATTTTTACCAAATAAAGAACAAGATTTAAACTTATAAACGGTACCCGTAAAAAATTTTATTCTAAATGAGACACCATCTATGTTATCTCTATGACCTTCAACGAGCTCAGATCGGCACCGCTAAAATCGATCAGGTTTTAAGAAACTGAAAATCCTACAATAACATCAAGCTTCGATTTTTTTAATGATATAATCATACCGCTACTAAGAAAATAATTAATTTTTGATAATATAATTCTCCGAGTAAAAACAAAATATTTTTGAATTGGTGTTCAACTTAATCATGATTTCCAATCAACCCATGATTTTTTTCCGAATAATTTTCAAATGTAATTAACTTTAAACATGAATCACGTGTATTGAACTGTTTCTATGGAAGTTTTCGTTCTTTGTTACTTGCATATATAAATGAAACGGATTCAGATTGAAATTATATAACAGACAACATTGAATAATCTAATAAACAAACTATTCATCAAATGATAATAACTTTAAATTGCATTTCTATAATATTATCCTTTGAATATACGAATGATAAAACGGTGATTTTGTGGAAAATCTTCGAGATTTATCGAATATTATTTAATTGTATTATAGTAAAGCTTTTACTCATTAATAATGTAGTCAAATATGTACTTAGACGATCAGATGTAGTTGATCAAACAAAAAATGCCAAATAGGATAGCAATGATTAAATGAAAAATAACTCTATAGAAAACAATGCGTGATGATCAATATGTCTTATAAGGACACATTTATTAACTAGAGCCTATCTGAGTATATTGACAAATAAAAAAAACAAAAACAAAATCAATTGGTCGAGGTGCGGCCCGCAACGCTCACACGATGAACTTTCCAATAAGGGAAGTAAACAAAAACATCTGAATTATGGGTATTTTTAGTTTTTGTATCCTCAACAAATTACGACAAATTTATAGTTTTAAGTTACGAGTCGAATGAAAGCGGTGTCATGTTAATATCATAATTTGTTCTTGAATAACTTGAAACGAAAAGATTACGAACACAGCGCAGACATCTCTATAAGATCATTAGATTTGGGTTATAGTCACTATGAAACGAAAAGATATTGAAAACTTATTCATTTTGCATGAAATTAATTTTTCACATAATTTTCTAGAGAATGAGATGTTGAAGTTAATTTTATAGTGTTTTTCTATTATTAGCCCTGTGGAAACAACTGAATTAGTACTTAATTTTCAAATAAAGTTCAATCTTAATTGGTTATTGCTAATTGTTTTTTTTTTTCGATTACACTAATTTGTATTTTTGTGGGAAGGTATATTTTTATCAAAACTGTAAATAATCTTATCAACAAAAGACTACCTTTTAGGTAATCAAAATTTACAACGATACCCTTTTATTATACACACTTTATTTTTATTAGTATGAAAATTGCGTTCGAAAATAACAGATAATTTCCGATTGATATCACACTTAACACTTTACACATAAATTGTTCTTTAATCTTAGTAAACAATCTTATTATCAAATTTACTTCAAAGTATTGAAACTTTTAGCAATGTTTTAACAACGTTCACTATGTGCTACCTAGAAACTAATAGAAGTATTATCTATGCTATATATAAGCTACTCTCTATATTTACGTTACGAATAATAATAATATTGCAACAATAATAAAAATTTCTTTTAAAAATATATAACCGTATTTTTGTATTTTTTTAAAACAGATAAAACAAAATGTTTTAAAAACATATTCGTTCGTTCGTTGTATAAAATACGGATTCGATATAACCACATAAATATTATTCAATGTACGAATTAAATGCAGGAAGTCACGTTTTAATTTTATTTTAGCTAATAAATTATCTTATATTTTATTTCCAAGTAAGGTTCTTTTTAAAAATCAAGTTTGTGTACGTGACGTGTTTAATTTTCGTTTTGTTATATCATAAAAACATATAAATATATTTATTGTAAAGACGATGTATCAAAATATTAGATGTTTTTCTTAGAAACAAAAGATTTTCGAAATAACATCTATCTACTTAAAAAAATAATTACTAATTTTTATATTTACTTCTTTTTATTTTCTTTATTATTTTCTTTCAATTTACTCGAGCATAACTGTGTCTTAAAACTACTCGCCTAACTGTATAAATATGACCTTAAGAGCTTTTTTTATAACAAAATATCTAGTGGCAAAATGTTCAGTATTTTAGAAAACAAAATTTTTTTATTTATATTGTTGATAAATTTCGTAAATTTTTTTTCGTAAAATTTATTTTTGACTTATTTTGTTGTTGTTCGAAAGTTGTGTAGAGTTGCTTGATTTATTTAGATTATTTTAAATTATTGGTGGTAATACCTATACTTATTCAAGGATGAGCCGACTGGCCATTCTGTTTCGGCCACCTTAGATGCAAAAAATCACCTTCGGCCACACTTTCACCAAAATCTGGATGCATTTTGCCCGTAGCCGAAGGCTTGGATACGTCAACGAAAAATGAAGAAGTTAAACGAATTATACAAACAAAACAATACAACTTAGTGCAGTTACTGACAAATTTCAGGCAAAAATATTTTGTTTATGTTACATTATTGGTGTAAAGTGAAACATTGTGAATAAAAAATTTAATGAAAAGATGATTAATGTGTAAAAAACAAATTCAATTTAAATAATAAGTATGTTAAGCTAGCAGTATCCAATGGGCAGAATCATAGCTCAATAATTAGAGCCAATTTACTGCTAATTTAATGCCTTAAAAGAAAATTTTATGCTTAAGCAATTTTACAAAAATGAGAATACTGCTATCCTTATGTAAGCAAACAGTTTACTACTTCCAAATACAATCAAAATTACTCAAAACATAGCAAATTTAATGCTATTAAAGAAAAGTGCATGCTCAAGCGGTTTTCCAAAAAATGAGAATACAGATAGCTTTTTATTAAGCTAGCAGTAAGCTAATTCCAAAAACGGGCATCATCACTCAAAACATTGCGCATTACTTAATGCTAATTTAGTGCTCATTTAATGCCACAAAAGAAAATTTGATGCTCATATGGTTTTCCAAAAATAGGAATACAGCAAAGTTTATATTTAGCTAGCAGTTTACTATCTATCAAGTAAACATTTTATGATTTCAGTAATAGTCTAAAAACCCCGATTTTATTTATTTTCCATTCATTGTAAAGTCATGCAACTTGCCAAGAACCCATGTACAAAATTAGTTTTTGTAGTCGCGGTGGGTAATTCAAAGCATTTTAAGTAAATGTAAGTTACATACACTTCAAAATATCATTAGCAAGTACTCAACATTGTATTAAATATTGGATATGCGTGTACGTCACAACACATTACATCCTAACGTATAAAAAATTGTAAAGATTTGAAATTGATAAAATTGTTAAAGAGCAATTGTGCCATCCATAAAAGATAGACTTCAGATTTCCAAAAATACTAAATTGAAAAAATTTAAGACTATATCGTCAATAAACAAAGATTTCTATAAAGTCACTTTATATATATATACCAATACACATATAAAATAACATTAAAGTTAACCAGCTAATCAAATTGTCTACACCAATTAAGTCCATATAAATTTCTAATATAATATAATATAATATAATAATTTGTTAAATGTATTCATTTTCATTAACGTTGTCAATTCTAATCACATTATTTATGGTTTATTAAAATAATTTTATAAAATCTTGTAGGTTTGTCCAAATATTAAATATCCTATAATTATGTATATATATATACAATTTGCATATAAACAAAATTGTTCTGAACACAATGTTTGTGGAAATATTATGGTGGACTAGTTTTTCAAAAAGATCTACAGATTAGTCGTTACTCTAAATTAAAAATTTTAAAAATCCCCAACACATCTTGGATTTGAAATTTGCTATAATGTATAGTATTTAACTAGTCAAACCCTTTAATTTGATACACATATTGACGGAGT
This sequence comes from Chrysopa pallens, assembly GCA_020423425.1. Classification (NCBI taxonomy): domain Eukaryota; kingdom Metazoa; phylum Arthropoda; class Insecta; order Neuroptera; family Chrysopidae; genus Chrysopa; species Chrysopa pallens. The sequence continues at coordinate 112,362,382 of CM035591.1, forward strand.
TTTGACAAAATATGAAATCCAACATATTGTGACAGTGTCGATTTTGGACTGATTTTCATAAGCAACAGCCAAGAACACTGCCGACTAATTCACCTTTCAAATCAAAAAACAAAATCAAAATCAGTTTATCCATTCGGAAGCTACGATGGCGCCGGCATACAAACACACATTCACAGACACACAAACACACCAAATTTATAACACTCCTTTTCCAAAGTGTCTTTTCGTTTTATTTGTTCTTCAACATGGTTATTAAGTTTTTTTTAAAATAATATACACGCAAACATACTTACTAAATGGTCTTAAAAGTATAGCTATTAGATTTTATTTTATGTAAAACTACGTTTGTCTCACATCGAAATTTTGTAGCTTTCATTCTAGGTTTCTTCGCTTCAATATATATGAGGAGAATATCCAATTATGTAAATGAAAATTGAAACAGTTTTTCATCCACCTGCTTATTCGTTTAATTGATAACTGTGAAATACAACGCGGAAACTAGAGGTCGTGTTAAAAATCATTTCTAAAGTTCTAAGCGGAAATTCGATTAGTTAATCGTATATCTTCGAAACCCGAAAGCCAACGGGAATATTCAATTCCATAAATTAAACGGGAAAGATATATTAAAATAAAATATTTCTCACAAATATTTTGATAACTTCTGTAACAAAATTATTAAAAGCGATTGTCTAATTTGTGAAAATATTGCACAAATTTACATAAATACAGTGATATAACTTTGCTTTAACCTTACCGTATCGAAAGGTTACAGATTAGATGTTATCAAACTTATTTCGTCTATGAAGTTCGTGTGACCTTCATGGCAGATTTTTATTAATAGTTAAAGATGAGCCAGCCTATATTATATATACAAAAAGCATATTCAAGTAAAGTCCAATCCGAAAAGTTTTTGTAAACCATTTCAAGTTCATAACACAATATCGAGCTGATTGTTGAAGAGAAATGGGACTTGAACTATTTTCTTTTCAACTATTTTTGTTTCGCGAGGGATTTTTAATTTATATTAATGTATTTTTTAAAAACAATTCATTCAACAAAATAGCAGATAAATAAGCCAAATTCATATATCGGGTATACAATTTGGCTGGTTGATTTAAATTTAGTTTATTTTGAAACAAATATTTGTGTTTAGTTGATCGTCATACTCGACAATAAACATCGATTTTATGATTAGAAAGTTAATTTTCATCAATTTTCGTAAATTACTTTAATATATAAAAATAAGTACAAGTTGTGTTTATCTGTACATATTATACTTGTGGAATTAAAAAATGCAACACTTTTATCTATTTTTATTTTTTTACTTATTTATAAGCATTAAATACTCAATTTTTATGTTGCATTGAGTTGTTTATCAAAATTTATTTTTTTTATCTATCTTAAACATTTTTTTTAATGTGAAAAAATTATAAAATACACCATCAAATTAGTGTATATTATAATTTTAATTCAGCGTGGAAAATTCAAATAGTTGTATTTTTTCATTCAATAAGTTATACATGTACAAATAGACTTGTGCAAATATCCAAACATTTACTAGGTATTTTAACCATTAATTATAGGCTGGGTGCCCGTAATCATATCAAGTCATTTATAAATACATTTCTAAAAATTTGTTTATCGCTTAGTTATGATTAGTGTAACAACTTTCTCTTCTACAAAAATTCTGAAAAGTGGGTAGTTTTCTTTTTCAAAGTACGTACTATTTTCGATCATCCCTATAGACCTCATTCAATAATAAATGTAAAAACCATTTTGTCTAGCACGTAATAAAATTAGATATCTGTTGTCCGGACAATCTGAAAATTGTAAAAAATAGGAAAATTGATGTTGTTTGGACGGAGAAATCTCGTTTTCCGATTAAAATCTTCCGATTTTAATTCCAAACCTATATGGAGGCTAACAAAACGAGCTCCGAAAAAGAACATGCCCTGTTTTTTAGAATTTTCTTAGAACAAAAGTTTCTACACTAACAATAATTAAGCCATATATTTTAAGAAGTGTTTTAATCAATGAATTGATCTAATTCTGGGCACCGATACTATTGTGTTTGTTGTTATCTTCACTTGTTTTTCAATACTTCAATACAAACAGCAATCATTATTTGCTTGTACATTTAAATAGCTTATACATTTCTCATACTGAATATATTGAATAAATGTTATGTATTCTGGTTGCTTGAAAGCTTGTAAAACTGTTTAATCTTATTACCTATATCATATTATATAATCTATGTATATGAATAATTACCAAGTTTAAATTGGTTATTAGTGAAGTGCATTTCAATGTTTTTGTTTTGATTGTAAATTTGTTAATATTGATTTATATTCAAGCCAAATATATATTTAATTTTTGTCTAGTCATAATACAGTATGAGTGTGTTTTACTGTTTATGATTAAAAAATATTGTTCGTAAAATATGTACCGTATAGTGTTCAGCATTAATTGTAATTACATCCAAATGCGCCAACGTCCAAGTTCCAAAATTAATTTGTCCTCCAATTTCAAAATTTTTTGTATACGTTGGATTCTTGGAACTTCCGGAGCAATTTTTGTTCCGTAATCGTCGCTCTGCGCGTCAGAGAAACTAATTCCGATAAATGCACACAACTCTACAACTCCACATATATTTATATATTTGTGATAAACAATAATGGAGACACGTTCAGGATAATTCGATTTTAGAATCTCATTTATAATAATAATGGGGCTTAACCTCCGTTTTTTAGACAAATACATCTATATCAGAGGCCATTTACATCATCATTCTTATTCTTCATTGATTCTAGCTCCATCCGATTTCACATTACAATTAAATTTATGACATTGGTATAATCGGTTACTTCGTTCTGATCCATGGGACGACAGTGTGGTAAATCAACCATCCCGTTAATTTTAACCGATCACACTGCTGCAGCCTGCATTTGAACACGCAACGTCCTAGCCTCGGTAGTTAAAAGTGCCTTTATTCGCTCAGCCACCGAGCCGGTTCATGGAAGAAGCGATGACAAAAAGTTTAAATAAAGTGTTTTTAAAAGCTTTTATTTAAATTCCAATATATTTTTGATCGAGCAAAGTTTTAAAAGCTGAATTTGAACATTTTTCTCTTATCTTACGATATTTAAATTTTACATGAATGCTAAACATTACTTGCGTATCCTTGTCCTTTAGGAAGCGCTCTTAAAATATAAACTTTTTCTATGTTACCTAGAAAAATGCGATCTTTTGCCATCAATGTGAAATAAATCAGTGAAGAAAAGTTTTGTAATGTATCTCCCACCAATAAGGAATAACCTTCATTAATTTTGGCACCTTTTTTTGACAAAATGTATATTATTTAATACTAGTCAACCTATCAGGTCAAAAATGAATAGAAAAATATTCAAAATTAGCTGCTTTTTAGGTGCAACTGAGGTAACAAAATGAAATGAGGTGCTCAAATTTTTAATAAAGAAAATTGAGTCATTATGATGCTCTGCTGCCGTAAAATTCCGCTAGCAGAACAAAAAAGAATAACATTTATAATATAATGAAAGTTCCATCAATAAGTTCTTTTTAGGTGGTATAAAATTGAATAAGGGGCTCAAATTTTTAATCTATAAAATTGAGTCATGAAGATGCACTGCATTCAGAATATTATGCTGGCAAAGCAATACTGAAATAAATCAATGATTCAGTTCAGTGATTAATGTTATACATATGTAATATTTTCACATTGCTCTGTCAACGTGATTTCGCAGTCATTTAATTGTTCAGCACCTAACAAGCACCTAATTTTGAGACGATTCAATTCATTTTTTAATACTTTTTTCAGCTTGACACTGTTCTTAGCAGTGATTCATGTTAGTATTATATTTAAATTCAATTTTGAATACTTTGATCTACTAGCTTGACTAGTAGTATTATTTAGAATTTTATTTGCATTAACTGTAAAAACAGTGCAATCAATTATAGCGCATGTATACTTTATTGCAACATTAATAACATAGAAATGTACCCTCTAAATATATGTTTGACTGAATAAATATATATAATGTTATATTACATATGGAACTATTTAGACTTTGATCAATTGTCTCAATTTTAATACTTCGTACTGTGCATGCAAATTCCCTTGCCTTCATTTAATAATATTATTATAACAAAAACCAACTATTACCATACAATATAGGCTAATTTTCTAGATAAATGTACTGTTGATTCTGAATTGGTAACAAGAATTTTCAAAGTAATGTTTTTTAATTTCCACAACAATACAAGACATATTCTAAATTTTGTTGGTCTTGTATTTGAAAATAATGAAAGTTTTTGGTGGGATAGAGAAATAAAACTATGACTTGATTTATAAATTTTTATTTTTATTTTATTCTTTACTTTTGATTTAACAATTTAAGTAACAATATTTTTGGAGGTTTTATTAATCTATTTTGAAATTTATTGAAAACGTCAGTATAATCGAAACTATTTTTATAAGCCAAAATGCATACTGGAAAGAAATTAATTATTAATTAAATTAATTAAAAATTGGGGCACCTAATTTTGAGCATATTTAAATTCAATTTTGAATACTTGCTCTGCTATCTTGACTAGTATTCGGTAAAGATAGTGCAAATAATTTGTTGTGAGAAAATAATGTATTGGAGTTCTTGTTAGTCCATTTTTTTTAGATCCATTACTTGTATCAAAAAACAAGTAGAATGTGAGTAATATCAATATTGCAGTGAATATATTTCTCAAAAATGATTAAATAAACCATTGTTTTAGACAAAAACTTTAGCCAGAAAATTAACTTAAACTAAAGTAATATCATTTGAATAAAATAAAGATGTCGCCAAAATCAATTCATCCTGAAATTTTTAATTTTATCATGAATTTATTTCAAGGAATATTTTATGTAGAATAGTTCATCGGTTAACAAATATACATTTGTTCTATACAATATTGAAAGAAATTATGAAGCCCCAGTAAAATTTCAGATGAGAAAATTCAAGTCTTATCAGATTTGGAGAGAAACAATCAATATATAAACGTTAATTAATGTTTATTAATCTTTGATAAGACTTTGATAATACACTCTGTAGAAAAAAATCGCAAAGAAATATACTTCCAAAATGCCCTAGGTAATCTTGAAATATATTTGTATATTATTAACATAAATATACAAAGCTTGAAAGAATATCAAAATTTAATTAAATATTTAAAATTCAATTCTAAAATTGGTTTGATTGAAGTATATTTATTATTGTCATTTCTCATCAGCATTAATTAATTTATAGTCATTATTTGATATAATTAGCATTCATTGATTAAAGTTGAAATACCCGTAGGTAATTTTTCACCAAATAATAATAATATCAATTGAATGAAGATCCCCATCAAATGCAGACACATACAGTACAATAAAGTAGTTACTACAACCGTAAGGTGTAGAATGTATGTCAACAACAAACACAGCATAGAGGGTATTAGATATATATTTTAGCTTTAAGCACTTATAAATAATATTTTCAACCTTTAGTATTATTAATAGTCATGAATAACTAACTATTATTATTATTCTAATAACTTCATTTATATGGTCATAAAATTATATTATATTATCAACTATCAAAACCACAAAATAAATTTATCATACTACATGTACCACTTTCAAAAACATATACAGGAAGATACACCTACAAAAAAAATTACTTGTCAAATAAATCAATTTATAGTCAAATTCATAAATACGCACCCGACCTGAATCGTATCAATTTATTAGTACGTGAAGCAAAAACTTTGTACCCTCTCTTTACGAAAATTGGATGGACAGAAGGCACACCTATAGTTTATAGAAAAAATGTTTAGAGAATGATAATATTATTTAATCTATATATTAATACGTCAAAAAAATAATGTGTACTCGTTTTACGAAACTTGGGCGGACGAAGGAATATGAAACTTGGCACACTTATAGTTAAAAAAGAGAAGTACTGAGAAATACCAATATGTTTTTAAAATTATGCATACAAAATGCATTAAATGAATAAAAAAACATTACACACACCACGACACACACACATATAGGAGGTGTGACTTATATTACACACACTACTCTACAAACGCATATATGCTCTTTTGTTTAATATAATGTTTTGTTTAAAAGCACGTATATATACTGTTTTATTTAAAGACAGTGAGATTTGCTGAGTGATTAACGCCGAATTTCGACAGCTGTAACAGGACTCTAGTAATCTTAAAAAGACTATTTTTATTGGGTATTTTATAATTTATTCTCTTATAATTGTCTATCTCGTAATATACAATCATTCAGATGGGTGCGTTCTGAATACTCTTGTAATGAGGCCGATTTTGTTAATCCAGAATTTTGCCATTTCTTAACGTTTTAATGAAAATTTACTAGAACCCAAATTCAATCTCAGATAGGTATCTGTGTGTGAATATGTATCGGTATGTATGTGTGTTATATGTGAACTACTTGGATTCTACGTGAAATTACGTAACTTGCACTAAATGAGCGAAATCCGTTCAATTTTTCTATCGGGGGGCTTAAAATTTTTTAAAATATATTCAAATAAAAAACACAAAAATAGCTTTATTTTAATAATAAACAAATTAGTGTTTTTTTTATTTTCCTAATTAGTAATTAAGTTCGTCGTGTGGATTGCAGGTTGAACTTTTTCTTCGTCTTTTCATTTGACTATACATTAATCAAAATGACTTTGTATTCAATTGTGTAAGGGATTCAGGTTTCTATAAACCCAACTGGGAAATATATGAGAGAAGTATCGTGGGCGCTTATTACATTAACCTTAAATTTTTTTCACAAAAGTTCTGACTTAATTAAAAGCAAGTTTATTTACTTTAATGTTACAAACCTTCATATAATGCTCATAAGTCTACATAAGTCATATAATGCTCATAAGTCTACATGCTGGTAGACTATTTTGAGTACGTATTTGAGACTGTTTTAAATTCTGTGTGACCTTTAGATATGTCTTAGTATAAAATCGAAGACCTGGTTTAGTAGGTCAGAGTAGTTAGATTTATTTTGTGACACGCATGTCAAAATTTTCCATATCATTTGACAAGTATAAAGTCATACAAAAGTGGGTTGAATGAATAATGTAAAATAACGCTCGAAATTATCTTATAAATATATTCAATAATACTATAGTTGCTTATCTTTTAAGATTTCCAAATTTTTACATAAAATAAATTTCCATAAACAAACCAAAATTCAAGGTTTCTAGCAAAATAACCAAAATATTTTCGAAATGACAATTAGCAAGTGTGTTAAATAGATTTAGAAATCATTTTTATTTTTGCAGAAGAATTTTGATTCCGTGGGTACTTCAACAAGTAAAATATAAAAATTTAATACCACTTTGTTACAAATTACATTTCAGAACTGAAGAGGATTAAAAAACTTATTTTCTTAATGTATAACATACTTGTTCGTCTAGACATGGTCAAAATAAAATTCCGAGAAATAGCCATGATAAAGAATTATTTAAGAAACAAAAAATATTCATCAAATTTGTAAAAATTGTCATTGAATAGATTCTACTTCAAAAAAAAAAAATGCTGTATAAATATTTTCTATCGTATATTTTTATTACATAATTATGATTTCTATCGGTCACTCATGCTCCGGCCTTTTTTCAGTCACAATACACATACTATTTACAAGTCTTTAAAGAACGTAATTTTAAAAGTACAAACATTTACAATTGCTTTCGAAAATACTCCAAAAAGATAAAAATTCAAGATACTTCATTTCATTCTCTTAGTATTTGTCCAAATATATTTCCTTAACATAAAGTTATACAAATGATACTGAAGCGCTAGCAATTTTCTCGTCAGACTTTCTACCAAACCATATAGCTAGTAGGTTTTCCTTAACCCGCTGGCTATTTTCACTTCACATTTTTGTCGACAGGCTTAATGCAACTGTTTCATGCATATATCGTTCAAAGTTGAATCTACATTTTTATTTTGTGCGGTAGGAATTAAATCTGCTACCTAAGTGAATTAGGTACATTAAAATAGGCAACATTCCAATTTTACGAATAAGAACGGCATCGTTTAGTAATAGATCAATAAATCAAATTACCAATCGGGAGGAAAAACATTATGATGGGACTAGAATAATTTAATTTATTGCAAACAATTTTGAAAAAATGTGCCTTTTTTAAGAGTATTTTTTTTGTGTATTACCTGTCTTGAATAACACTAGACATGTTACAGTGAACTAGTTTAGCCTTAGGTATTTTAGAATAAATCAATTCGATTTCAATTTTAAAGTATTTTTTTAAACATCTCTCTTAACCAAAGAATGAATTCAATTAATTTTAAGTAAGCCATTCTGTATTGATATTTATCATTACAAATAGAATGAAATATATTTGAATAATGATTACTATTAAAGGTACATAGAGTAGTCGAAATTATTGTAAACAATTCGAAAAAATATTGCTTTAGGAAAGGCTAATACCCACCATAAATTTTTTTTTTAATTATCTACATACGTTAGAAAAAATAAAACATTGGAAGTTATTGTTTCTTTTTTTTATAATAGTGATTAATTTAATATTTTTATTCAAAAATTTATCGACTTAAACAATTTATAAACGATTCGAAAGGTATACACGACAAACTTCCCAATGACTAGAATCAAAAATCAATAATTTTTTTACGAACAGGTATTTTTTGTCCTTTTTTTAATTTATTATTTATTATTCTCAATGAAAATCGCCGGGACCTATTAACTGAAAAAATATTTATAGTTACGTAATTACGCGTCAAACGAAAGTGGTTTCACTTAAATATTATTTGTTGCTTTATTTGTTCTCGATATAATCGAGTCGAAAATTGCATGAACAATTTTCAACAACAACAACAACAACAACACACACACATCAATCTCTGTATGATCTTTCTTTAAAAAAATCCCAAAATTATAGACTCGGTTTTAAGGTATTCTCATAAAAATGAATTTGAAAAACTTTCGTATGGTTAGTTACAACTTCCTTTCAACAAAAAAATAAATGCTCAAATAAATCTTTATAAATACAAATGGTAGAAATTTAGTAACAGATTACTACAGAGGAGTAACGGATACTCCTAACATAGGTTGGTTTCCACTGGAGTTATGAAATAATGAACAATGTTCTCTTACAGGGTCTTTTATTGATGACTAAATCAAACGGAATAGGTTGTACTCTTTGCTGTTTTGCCGATCTTGAAAATGCATTTGATAGGGTTGAGATTGTATGCTATTGTGTTTGAAATTGCTTATATTGGGAATATTTGAAAAAATGGTGAAAGTTTTGAATTATGTTTATAAAAACACGAATTTTTGTGTCGCGAACCAGTAAAACTAATTCCACTTCAAAATTTGGCAATTTTAAAGATTTAAGACAATAATGTTTATTATCTGTCATTCTGTTTACGCTATATATGAAAGAGATAAAAGTCTTGTTGAACGTTGATGATGCAGTCCTTATATGCAAAACTGTTGGGGGATTGAGAAAAAGTCGAAACTTTCAATCAATGACAGTAAGACAAAAATATACGGAAAACAGGTAAGGTATCTTGGGCGATGGAACTCTAATGGAATATATGCGAATTTGGTTATCTAACGCCAGAAAATGGAAAAGACATGAAAAAAACGTTATTAAAATGAAAGAAAAAGTTACCAAAGCAATAGTACAAATAAGAAAATTAATGATTAGTGATTAAAATTACAAAAATTATATACTTTGATGGGTGACCGCGTAGAATTTCAATGTACTGTTGTTGTATAGAATATCCCCAATATAGTCACTATATTGAAAAATGACTTAAAATTAATTTTTAAAAAAATATATATAAATTTTTTATATTGAAATAATATATTTATTTCAAATAATTTACTCAAAATATTCTATATTATGTACCCCCACCCTGGGGGTAAGGTAAAAGCTGATATCAACCGATCAATAATGTTAAGCAACATTTTACACAGTTAGTACTTGGATGGGTGACCGAATAGCATTTCAATGTACTGTTGTTGTATAGAATATCCCCAATATAGTCACTATATTGAAAAGTGACTTAAAATATTTTATATTGAAATAATATATTTATTTCATATAATATACTGAAAATAATCTATATTAAAAACATAAAAAAGTGTATATGAAAAAATTTATGAAGTTTGGTTGCAGTGTGTAATCAGTATTTAATTTTGGATTATAGGGAATAAGAAGGATGTATGCTAATTTCTGAATGTTAAATTTAGTTTTTCTTTAGTAAAGAAAAAGTGAAAGCAGAAAGAATATGTGTTCTGTGTAATGAATGCATTGTAAGTGTGCAACATATTTTTATAGAATGCCTAGACACAGAAGGGGCAGAACAGGAAAGGTTTTTTAAATTCAGGATTTATAACCCAATCCAAATATTAAGCTGTGGAAGTGCCGATAAAATAAGAACGATTGATATTTGAATTATATCATCAAAAAACGAAAGAATAAAATTTGAAAAATTCCAGTTCAGGTCACAAACATTATGATTTTTTACTTTTAATTTCTTCAATTTTTATTTTATGTGAGAGAATAAATTTATAATATATATGTAATATGCTTATGAAAATTGTTGTATCGAATTGTATTTGATTGGCCTCACGGCATATCAACAAATGAATTTATATATATAAATCAAAATCAAAATTAATAATCTATTATATAGAATAGATATTATACAGAACCTATTAGAGAATAAAACACCAAAAAATGTTACCATCGAATCCATAAATATACAAATGAGATATTGTCTACTTGAAAAGATACTGATCTATATATATATATATATCTATATATCTATATATACATATATATCTATATATATATATATATATATATATATATATATATATATACATATATTATACATATATATACATATATATATATATGTATACATGTATATACATATATATATACATATATATATATATATATATATATATATATATATATATATATATATATATATATATATATATATATATATACTGTAAGATATCTCATTTCTTAAATATATAGGAGGTGTACCAAAATTTTTAAAAGGAAAGTATTTTCGATATGAAGTTAAACGCTGTATTATTTATATTAAAAAGCAACATCTGGTACATCACCAGAAAATTTACCTTGTATATCAGCGTTGCCTTTTTTTTTTATTAGTTTTTACTTTCTTAAGGGCCATTAAGTTTCTGAATCTCAAATCTCAAATGAATGAATGAAAATCTCAAATTTATATACCGCCAGAAAGTAAATGACTGAATCAAACTTAAACTTAATTAACTTCGTTAGAAATTTGGTTGATGTAAGTTTTCATTTAACCAATTATAAATGTCTAACAGTGATAATTCGGATGTTTCAAGTACATGCATATTGGCATGTTTCTTTCGAAAGCACACCTTTATATGCCAATGGACTTGGGAAGCATGTTAAACAAATATCTTGACGTCAACATTTCTTGGCATGCTTCTTAACGGCTAATATAATACTCATCATGTAGGATCTAAGTAACATAAAACTATCAACGTTTTACAGAATTCATCCTTAAATGCACTGACCAATCCTAATCAGCTTGAAGAATGCTACATTATACATTATATTATGAAAAACTTGTCTAAGATAACGCTTACTCGTTTTCTAAGCTTCCCGTGAAAATTTGGTCTTGGAGATCAACAAATTGAACTTTGTACAAATTGAAACTACAATAGCTTCAATATGGTTTGTGTAAAAATTTTGATAGTAGCTAGTGAATTCAACTTAACGAATTTTTTTTCCTTTTTTTGTATTTTTAATACAACGATCATTCAATAATGAATGCAAAAATTATAATCATATGGCATAAAACTCGGTGTCTGCTGCATCATTATTTTTTATTGCTATTTTCACAAGTCGCAAATCGTTTTGTCAGGTATCAGGTAAAATAGTTTTTATCTATTTTATTAAATTATATATTAAAATTACGAAAAAACTTCAAAATAACAAGAAAATCGAACATTTGTCAATTTGATAAAACTTTTTGCGGCAGTGAAAAAATCGCGTGGCGTACAGTAATAAACTGATTTACTTCTGCTTATACTATTTCCATGACATTTCCACATTTGATAATTTATTTGAACTCTTTTAATATGATCACTCAATATTTGATATTATTTAGACATTTTGAATAATAATAATACGATATAGTTATTATACACATATATTGTGTAATGTATAATATCATTCATCCCTATAATGTTTGTTATTGTTATCGTACAGGTATCTTGGGTTCGTCATCGTGATGTCCATTTATTAACAGTGGGTAGATATACGTATACATCAGATGACCGATTTCGTGCAATCAATGGACTCAATTCAAATGAATGGATATTACAAATTAAATATCCACAACAACGTGATGCTGGCATATATGAATGTCAGATAAGCACAACACCACATTTAAGTCGATTCTATCAATTAAATGTTATTGGTAAGATTTATCTTTTATTATTAATATTATACTTTTATTTGTATCGAGTCAATTGTTTATCATTTATTTAAGAAACCGTTTTGATCAGTGATGCGCATTTGTATAAAATATGTAGAAAATTAGTAAATTAAAGATTAAGTTGCAGTGGCAGTAATGACAGATTGACAGTAATGGTTAAATGACATTCGTAAAAAATTTACCGAATTTTATGTTTAATGAAAATTCATATGTACTCTCATAAAATAGAATACGAAATAGCTATAATACATTTATAATAAACTTATAAAATGAGAATACGATATCGTTGAAAGAAACAAAAAGAAAGATCTCTAAATTATAGATGTTTTTTTTTTTAAATTATATCTTAACTTTAACTTTTTCAACAACTTAGGTCACATAGTGACTATATTGGGGATATTCAATACAACAACAGCATACAGCAATTCTATGCGGTCTTATATCCAAGTATTAACTGTATATAATGTTGCTTAACTTTGATGATCGGTTGAGATCAGTAATGACGTTACGTCAGTGGGGGTCTGTAATAGATGTATTATTGCATTAAATCTGTCAACACATCAACATTCATCCTAACATATGGCTGGCTCATTTGTGCTATGTTGTAGTCAACAAATAACAGCCATCTGTGCAGACACTGTTGCTTATATATCACTTCTGGATTAATCTGAATATCCTTCAAATAGTTATTTTTGTTATTTCTCTTTCCACAAACAACACACTAAAATTACAATCAATTTAGGATCCAAGCAACCGCGATTTGTTTATTTACATATATCTAATTTTATAGTATACTGTAAATTGCTCTTCTTTACAATTTTATGTCATTGAAAACTAACTCTTTGTTGAAAACTAGTTTTGTCCCATGCCGGTATCAATAATTTATACCTGTTAACAGCGATATTTTGTACACTTTCAAAGGTACCACAGTAACCGCTACACGATAGTCATAAAACTCGAGACAATTATTTTAAATAAACATCTGAACTTATTTCGCAATATTTCTATGCACACCAGGTGTATAATAATAATAAGTAACCAAAAAAAGTTTAAGCAGATTACACATCTCAAATACAACAAAAAATATCATATAGAACATTTTTCTAAAGTTAAGGTGCTTACAGAAAATCCGAATTTTCGATTTTTTGGGTTCATCAGATTTTTTATATTAAAGAGCCCTGTAAATTCCGTGTAATTAGAGCTACAAATAATATAATTATATCGTTGGAAAGCTATTAAATTTCCTATCTACAATCAAAAATATAATATTTTGTATGAACTATATTGGATTTGCAAAATCGAAACGTAAGAATTTTTCCATGTATTCATTCATTTTGACTGGTGACTCATTTCATTAAAAACATATGCGGGCAATTATCTTTCTAGAAATATCATATATTTAGCTTGTTTTGGTTTTGGATGGGTAAAAACGATTTTCAAGTCATCTCCAAAGGTTGAGACATGTTTTTATATTGATGATTTTTTTAAATTATGAAAAAAGGATAATATAATAACGAAGAGTCATTTTTTATGAGGCTTCTTTAATTTAAATATCATTGCGAACAAAATATTGTATACGTGTATAAAATGAATGCCAACAAAAATGATTTTCGTGATTGAAATAATTCTATAATTTCTGCTTTTGAAATTATATATTTCATGAAATTAGTTGAAGTAAGTATTGATAATACTTATAAGAATATTTATATTATTATAAGGTAAATTATTTTAATTTTCGAACTAAGCCTCGAAACTTATTTTGAACAATACTCATTATGCCTCATTTACAAAATCATTTCTGATGGGCTTATTGAATATAAAATATACGAATTTAGCCGAAGAAATTTTAAGAAATACCTAAGCATTTTCATCACTAAGAAATTCCCAAACACCAATTACTTAGAAAAGTTAATCGCAAAAGCGCTTATCCACAGAAGTTAATGATATAACAAGCTATTGGTGAAAATTACATGTATGCAATATTGACATAAAAACGGAGTACTTAAAAAATTCCCTAGGGTAAAATCAACATTGGATAATTATTTTGTTGAGTTTTTTGAACGCGAAAAATGAAAAAATTTTATATAACGGAAGGTGCTACTGCAGTATTATGTTTCAATCCCTTTAAAGACATAAACATGAATATCTTAAGTTTAACTCATTCAAATAAGACGCACGTAACTGACAAATTCTGAAGTCCATTATGAAGCAACAAAGAAGAATTCCTGAACTTAATATCTGAACTCCTGTATATAACCAAAGTTGTAATAAATAATCTTGAACAGTTTTAATTACAAATTTAATATATTATTTATATTTGAATCACTGTAAGTAATAAACTATTTGAAACTTACACATCGTTGAATATTTAGGTATTTATCTAATAATAACTAACAATTTCTAGAAATCTGACTTGTATGTAATTGGAGGTTAGTTTTATAATATACCACTGGCATAATGCCATATCCATAAGAAATAACTGCAATATCAAATTTAAGAGAGGTAGAGGTAGAGGTAGAGGCTGCTGAATAGTTAGGTAGGTTGGTTGGTATAGAAGAAGATATTGCATTACCATACGTTCAGTTTGGTTTGTTCATTCAGTTTTATAAAACCATTCTAGTAGGTTGATGCATGCATACGAAACGAAAGACGAATATCATTATTATACTTTTATCTTGAGAAGGATTTTATTTGAAAAACTTTCTTTTTTTATTTTGCTCTTCTTTTAGAACAAAGACACAAACACAAACTATGTATATTGTTCAAAAACTGAAAATACATTTTGTAAAATAGAATTCGAAAAATTTTTCTATTTCTTACGTTTTATCAATCTCTACGTAATATATAGTACGTAAAATTATCTTTTTCACAGTTTTTATTGCAATTTTTGTGTTCAACATTACATTGATACCGACAAATTCTATATCTTCCAGTGGATGCAACTAAACTTATATCCTGTTTTATTCATGAGATAATGAACACTTTCATCAAAAGTTCACATACGTTATCAAACACACATAATATATTATACAATAACCCAACAACTTAAAAATTCTATACATGTAACTTTTAACTTATTATCAATTTTTTTATTATATACATGGATATCTGTTCTTTGCGCAAAACTACCGCAAATCCAAAATTGTCTTCAATCTGATCTCTACCAATTTTTAAATTTATCTTTTTCCACGAGATTTGTACATTTCTAACCGATTGAGGCATAATGATATGATTCAGAGATTCATAGGTCTCAATGAGTATAAAAACTAAACTGATAAATCAATATACGCACTCATAGACTGAATGCAATACAATTTTAGCTGAAATATAAAATACAAAAGTAATTTATTGTAAAAATTACTCAAGGAAGGTTGGTTGATTACTACCATAGATAAAAGATTTTTAATGGCTGTTTTTTTATTTTTTTACCATAAATACTAAAAACTGTTCAACTATTACATTATGATAATTTATGATAACATTTATATTTTTAATTTAATAATGCAAATTCATTGACTTCAAAATTGTAAGAAAATATTCTGATGGAACAATATAGCACGAAGATGCTATTAATTATTGTACCTGCGGTAAATGAAGTGGTGACGATATCACTTTTCTAAACTGGCGACATGTCGTCAAAACATCGGCGCTGATGACAGATGGATTTACAAATTTAATATTTTTATTTACGCATTATTTTCGACAAACTTCGTCAAGGGTTTTCTTGATAAACTGAAAACAGGGTGTATTTTTTATGATGTTTTTGGTCGAATATCTTCTTTAATTATTCGATAAAATCTGTTAAACTTATATCAAAATTATTCTATATGACTTCAGGAGTCATATATTTTAAATTCATTCTAACTTTCTATGAATCTACTGCTTATCGAACATTAGTTTTCAACTAACCTCCTTAATTAGTACAACCAGCATTAAATACAATTAGAAAATAAAAAGAAGGAAAAAGGAAAGATAAGGGAGAACTTTTTTTGCCTTGAGAATTATTTTGTACGAAGTACAAAAACAGCCCTAAAACATTTTAGCCGAATTTTACTAAAAACAAAATTATTTTTTACAATAAATGTTTAGCATAATACTATTATATTTGGTTAAATTTAATATATATACCTTTGCTCGAATAAGTATCAATTTATCTAAAATATTAATTGACAAAAAGACCAATCATCATCTTAATGAGCAGCATTTTCCTACTCTCTATTTAAACCGCAAATGCATAATATTCACAATCCCATACTTTAGCCAAATTAGAAATTTATGCTTCAAACGATAAAGATTATGTAATTTTAGCGATGATGTACCAAAGCAATTGGCTTAAAAACATTAACACCATTTAGCACTATTTATGTGGATTGGAAACAGGTACCGATAGGTCGTCACGAAAATTATTCATTGTGATGGACTAGTACAAAAATAATGGGACAAATGGCATAGAATGGCTTACTTCCTATATGGGTCAACTTACCAGGCATATGCAATCACTCAAATTAAACTGTCACTAAAACTATCCCAAATGCAAAACTCCTAGTTAGTTCGTCATTATTTATCAACAACTCTCAATGTTGGCTTTTTAACATAGATTATTTTGTATAAAGGTTAAAATTAACTTAATTTTGATAATTTGTTCTGGATCAGATAGACCAAACAATCCAAAATGACCAACATTTTTTAGTTTTTGCTGTTTTTTTTCCAATGTAATTAAGCTTCATTAGACTTTTTAATTTACATATATTTGTGGTCATCAAAAATATTTTATGGTCATTAGAGACAGAGCACAGTTGATAGGTTCTCGATGCATACATTTAACAAAAATATTTAATTGTATTTTGTGTAATATTTATTAATTATAGAATCGAATTTAAATTAAACACACAGGTAATATATTTGTATAATAAAGTAACAATATCGTTTGTAATAGCAAAAACAAATACCATATTGATTTAAACCAAACACCACATTTATTGTTAATATATAGATTCTAAATTGAATTTACTGCGAGCCAATACCAAATGTAAAGGTGGTAATCTAACTCGCATACATATGCGTAGCATTGTGAAGAAAGAATTCGGTAGGGATTGTATTCCGCAAAATTTATAGATCAGCATCAAGTCAACTTTATTCAATTAAAAAAATCTATATAATTTTTAATAGAGATAGGCCAATAAATAGAAGCCTTGATTTTGTTACGAAAACCCAAAGTTGTTTACTATTTATTTACAAATATAGAAGTTTCATTCATGAACAAGGATATGAATTTATTTATTTTTTTAAATCTTTAAAATATCTTCATTTACCATGCCTCCGTATAAATTACAAGTTAAACATCGTTTCAAGAATGAAATGGATATATAATCTTTGATAGCTTATAACTACTATGTTTTTGAATCAATTTTAATCAATTTTAATTTATTTTTAAGTTTCGTTATGATATTGACTCCAATTCCACATTTTGATAAAAAAAAAAATAGCAAATCTAGTTTCATGCAACTACCCTATTTAAATTTTTCTGTTTAAAATTGAAAAATATAACTGGCGCATTTTCTGTTCTTATTATTGCAATTTTCAACATCATCACTATAATATTTTGTTATTATTCAAAAATTTGCATGCAAACAATTGGATAAATGATTATATTTTCTGGAATACGAAATATATGTATAGGTCAGATCAAATGGAATTTCATAACTTTCTTTAAACATATTAACTAACTTATCTTCGACAAATAGCCATAACGTGCTACGAATGTATCCGCTTTCGAGTCCATTATTTCCATCGCTAGAGTTTTTGACTATTAAAATATTTTTCCTAAATTCAAAAATACTCCATAGTTATCGCACAACTCACAGAAATAATCATTTCTTATCTCAATCAATATTTTGAGATTGATTCCGATGCAATATGTGATAATTTCGGTGATTATATCGAAATCCTTATTGTTAATTCCTTCCGCAAATTTATCTTCTTCCATTTTTCTGTTCAATGCCAATTGCATCAGACAAGAAATCAGAAAAGAGAAATAAAATTTATTAGTTAAGTATGTCGTACGCAAGCGCAATGAAAACCATTATCGACATTTGTAAAACATTTAACCGAAACACGGCTATCGACTTAAGACTTTTATGTAGAAAGAACTAAATTAATGCAATAAATATTTTCAGTACATCATGAAATTAAATTACGTTACGCCTATGCCTGCACCCTTGACAAATTATTGATATTCAATTATTGTAAAACAAAAAAATATGTTATAAAAATTGGCATGAAACTCGAAATGTGTTGTATCCCTAGTGATTATAAATATTTGGGCCGAATTTAAAAAAAAAATGTGATAAATTCTTTGACAGTATATTCCTGAATAAATAAAAATATTCGATTTTAATAGAACAAACCTTGTTGTTGTTTTCCATTTCTCATACTTGTATATTTATATACAAGTTACTCCTTGTAAATGACAGACAAGGAAAATTATTCTTTGTTCATTTTTTCAATTCGGGTTTTCAAAGCGCTTTTAAGAATAAATATACTGTGTAAAGAAGATTAAAGAAGAAGTCCCGTCTCTTAAGGCATTCGATGGATAGCTTCAAAAGTCAGAAATAGAAAAATACTAACAATTAAGCTATACGAATGATGCTAATACATTATTATGTATATTAAGAATGAGGTTTTTTATAGACAAGGATAGATAAACAGATTTCAAATATTCGACTTAACTTCTAATAGGCTAGTTGCACAAAATTTTTGTGTTTAATGGTAATACTAATTGATTTTTTATAACCGTACATAAGCATTGAAATACTTTTCTAAAAAATTATTTATTAAGAATAGCCTTCATGTGCTTTTATATTAGACGTCTGCAATTTTTTTTTTTTTTTAAAGTTCAAAGATTTAAAAAATTACTTGCAATATGTCCCAGTATCTAGTTTTCTATCTCATATATTCTATCATTGTGTAACTTCATAATTGGAAAAAAGTAAAAGTAAAAAGTAAATTTCAAAAAATACATTTGCATTTTCTTAAAATAACTCATCTACTTGGGTACTCAATTTCAATTAATTAATTAACATAGTTTTCTCACCATCCCATAAAAATTCATAAAAATTTTTCCTCTCCTTCTCTGCCACTTCGCAGTGTTTACAGTAAATTATGATTGAAATGTTATAAATGAAGACTTAATTTTTTTTTTTTCATTGCGATAAATTTTGTCACCCATATAATTATATGGGCAAAATATAATTATATTATTTCCATGTGTTGTCATTTTGACCGTGACACAGTAATTATGAGCGCAGTTCGTTTACATTTATCTCTCCTGATAAATTTTATTTTGTTTTGATTGACCTAAATATTTAATAGTATTTTGCAACTTAACTTTAATTTATGCATACATTTAAGACATACCTAATTTTATTAATACTTTTGCAATACGTTTTCTGTATTCTATTTTAATGAACTATTATTGAATAGTTTAGATCTGTAAAATGGCCAGAAAATGTTTCATAGTTTTCTTATTTTGGAAGAATCCAAAGAAAAACTATTTTATAAAAAAGGTTCTTAGGATAGACAGAAAAATTCGTATAAAAGCTAGTAAATGTATACGATGTGAATCATAAGATTCTAATATATGCATTTTTTCATGTTTTTTAAAACTTTTTCCATAGGAACTGTCTCCGCTGGCTTTTCTAAAATGATAAAAAAATTTTAATTAGCTGGTTACCTTGCTGACATAAAGGGGAGTTAAAATCAGGAAGGGAATTTTCAAAGTCAGTAGTTTTAATATATCTGCAAAAAAATTAGATTAAAATTCTAACATTTTTGTTGCGATGCGTATTATCAGTAATCATTCATTAAATTTGTTAATAAATAATGAAAAATTAACATTGTAAAATTATAAAACATCCACAGTCGTTTATAGTTCTCATTGATGAATTTAATGTACGGTGCGAATAAATTAGATGGAATCAGGTGGCCGTATGTAATTAATATACACGCAATCATTTGTAAAGGCAATCGGTATATCATTAAATGATTGATTACAACAAAAGTAACTTTTCACTTAACTATAATATACATCCGTTCAGTCATTATTTACAAAATCCCTTCAATTATCTCTCACTAAAAACAACAACGGAAGTTTGAACAAGTAAACAATTATTTATTTATTTACTAAGCATTAGTGTTTAGTAAAACTGGTAAAAGTTATTCGTTAGCGTTAGTCAGTTTTTAGGTAGATAGATATGGACTTTACTTTATTTATTATTTTATGTTTTGGTTGTAATAATGAATAATGAATATGATGTATAATTTTACAAATTGATTTCTTGATTACTAATGGAATTTGGTTTTGCCGATAGCATATACTTATAAAGTAATATACATGATATTTATTGTTCATAAATTTTGTTTCATATAGAAACAATAATTTCAGTATAAAAAAATGTCTATCATAAAATATTACCAGCCATATTATTTTCAAATATAATTATCGGAAACGGAAATTGTTTATTAATTATTCTGTCATTGCAGGGTATTATATACATGCAAATTTATTTTTAAATATTACATAAATTAAATTTAGAATTCAGGCTATAACGATGGAGGTCTACGATAGAAAATATTGCAGACCCTAACACAATTTTGGTTTATAAACTAGAATCACCTATTTACGCTATCTTTGCCGGCCGGCCTGTCAGCAAACAACGAAAATATATAACTAGCCTAAATTTCTATGGTGCATTCTAGACTTAAAAACTCCGTCTGTGCAAAATCGGTTAATTGGTTCAAAGTTAAGCAAATTAATGTGACTCGAAAAATTTTCCGTTGTATTTAAATCCTCTAGGTTATAATCTCGTTACCCTATTGTTTATTGTTGTCTGATTTACAGACATATTTAATAAATACCACCACCAATTAAATGTTACTCAAAAAAAAAAAATATCCAATTTTTATGAAATTTAGTAGATGTGGAAGAGTTAATCTATCAAAAATCTTGATTTGTTATTTCTTGAGTTATTTCAGCGACAAAATTGGAAAACAAGCGTATTATATTGCAGGTTATCTTCATTAATAGAGCCAGTAAAGGTCTCTTTTAAAAATACATTCCCAATTAAATGTTATTCTATTTAATAATATTGTTGGAGTGATTTATGAAATAATTATTTTGGAGTCACCAATCTATTTTTAATTTTTTTATTATAAATCAATGTGTTTATGATTTATTTCCTTAGCAGTTCCATAATTCAAATCATGTAATAGAAAATAATAAATATTAATTAGATATAAATGAACAGTTCTAATAAAAATTTAATTATTTCAAGTAAAATAATACATTAAACAACAACTAGAAACTAAAACTGTTTGATTTATCACAGAAATTAAAAATAATAATAAATTATAGAGAATTACAGAGAATTTAAATATTATTCTGGGTGTATGTAAAAGAAGATATTTTACGAATGGTATTTTTACCAAGAATTATAATGAAAATGTTGACAATTATGAAGAAAACAATTATTAAAGAAATTGATTATGATAAGACTGAAAACTTGATAGTCAAGACCCTTTATCCTTTAATGAGTTTATTATATTGGATTTTGTTCGTTTGTGATATTATTAAAAAGATACATCCTACACTTCCACTAACTTAGACAGGAACGTTTTTTGTATCCGATTTTGAATAACTACGCCTAATATTATTCTGTGACTTCCTATTTAAAATTTAAATATGATATTTAAAATAGTTTTTTTTTTTGTTTTTTGTTTTTTGTTTTTTTTTTTAACATGAAAATAAAAATTAATTAAATCAATTAGCAAAGAGTATACACAAAATTGCGTTTACTAATTCCCTTAATTATGTTAACACCTTTATTTTATTTCAGAATTAGAGTTTGACACATAAAAATAATTCCGAACTAATTTTTAATTATCATGTTCTATAAAATAGTTACATACGTTGCATATTATCAATTGTAGTGTATTATTATTCATAATTGTAAATAATAATGGGATGTTCACCATAATAAGGTACATTAATCTCCTAAACAAAAGTTTCACGTGAACATTTGTATTCAACAATTTGATTGGTTGTTTGGAGGTTATTATTTACAATTATGAATAATAGTACACCATTATTGTTAATATGCAATGCAATACGCCACAGTACATATTATATATTTTTAATATAATATGCATTAATCAAAAAAATAGAATAGAAAAAAACTGCCTTAATTTGATCATGCAGTGAATGCGTGATTAGTGGACTAACAATTCAACTTTAATGTTATTTCTTCTCTAATTACTACAATTTTTATCGTACCTGTAATTAAATGCTATTTTATGTAACTATTCAAAAATTTTAATTTGACATTAATTATTAAGAAGAAATCATTTACATACAATTGAACAAACAATTATATTTCCTAAGATTTGAATGTTTGATTAGAATTTTCTACCACCTGTGGCGTTTTAAGCTATCTAGTAGTCCATTACATATACTTTTCCTCCACGCTGCATATAGAAATACATTTTCACAATCTGAACTCTCGGTACCTACTACCTACACTAAAACAAATTATTTATTGGAAATAAAATTACTCTTAAAAAGTTTCGTTTTGTTTGTTTGTTTTTTATTTTATTTATTATTATTTGAGAGATGGGTTGTGATATTAGTTTGTGAATAATAAATGTCGATAGTAAATATTATCTACGCCGTATTGTAGTAGTTGCTGCTAAAGTACTCTGTAGCAACGAAATCGTAGTAGTTGAAGTTAATGGAAGTGTCTCTTTGGCCGGCACCGATAACGTTGTTTTTTGTAGTATAAATGCCGACGCTGGGACTTTCATTCAATAGTAAATTAATATAGTCAATAGTAAATTATTATCTATCTTAACAGTCAAACCTGAGTATCTGACAAATGGGTCAGCGAGAAAAGTCTTTTGGTAAAAGTAATTGCCAGGTCCCGTCGTTTTAAGCTTATTAAATCTTTATGTATGAGAAATACAGCTTCTAGAAGTAACTGTATAAAGCATTTTTTAACGTACATTTATTCACTGCGAATTACCTATATCATTTATTTAACCTCTATAATTGCCAATTTTTGAACTTATATACGCTAAAAATATGTGTATCATCTCTATATCTCAATAAGCTATAAACTCGGGTTTGTGAGAAACCTACATAGGCGAAAAAGAGTTTGTGGTCCCTTGAACCCCTTCTTATTGAGGTTTGACTGTATTTGTTTCTTTTTTTTTTAATATATAATGGATTAAATAAAAATTTTTTTTATAACCTTTATTAAAAAAACCTTTTATCATTATGAAGTGCTCACGAAATGTAATTGATTTTAAGAAAACTAAAGATTTATAAAACAAATAATTAATTTGGTTTTTTTTTTTTATTTAAAAGTTTGAATGAGTCATTAACTTTAATTTTCCATGAAATTCATGACAATAATTAAACAATCGTATAAAAAATAAATTTATTTATTACATAAAAACTTCACAGTAAACTTTTACCTAATAGAAGATTTAAAGTAAAAAGAGATTATTTTTCCAATTTTTATCACTTTATCAAAAAACAACGTGTTGTCGTACCAAAATTCAGATTTCAATTTTTGATTCATAATTAAATAATAATATAAAATATTTAAATTTCTTTAATGTATTTAAATCACAAATAAATGCATTTTTAATTTATAAATCACAAAAAAGTCAAAGAATATAAATTATTTGCATTAATTTTAGTTAATTTATTAATTTTATATTTATCTTTTGACAACTATTAACATCTATCAACTAATTTTAATCGATAAAAATATTTGTTTTAAATTTTCATTAATTCATAAGTATTAATTATTTTTATTTTTAAAACAAACAAACAAAAAACAAATAATAATAGAAATTATAATAATAATATTAATGTAATGGATATATGTTAAACCAGTGAAGATTACAACTAACAAAGTTTATTGTTAAGATACCCGACATATGACCGAATATCATTGTTTGAACTATTTTAAATTAGCATTCATAGAATACAGTAAATATTCAGTCGATACATTTATATATACTTGTATAATAATAATAATAATAATAATAATAATAATAATAATAATAATAATACGTTCTGCAATTACCAATATGATTGGCGAAATTGGAACTAAAAACAAAGTTTCAAAATTTAAAAATTTGTTCAACTTTTCTTCTATCTTTTATGGTTTAAAAGTTGGATCACGGATCTATTCGACTCAGTGGACCAAGCCTGCCCATTCAAGAACTCACTTTTTATGTTAAGAATACATCAAATTTGAGTTCATTATCTGTTTGTTTTTGGTTTATCGTGACGACGAATTGACAATCGGAAATGGACTAATTAGGTGTTTTTTTGAACACCTATACCAAAATTTTGTTTTGCGGTCTATATTTCCTAGCATTACAAATTTTAGACTTAAACTAATATACTCTGACAAATTTTATATATATATATATATATATATATATATATATATATATATATATATATATATATATATATATATATATATATATATATATATATATATATATATATATATATATATATATATATATATATATATATATATATATATATGTATATATATATATCGAATATAAAAACATGTGTTATGAACATTATCGTATCTTAAATTGCCAGCGCCTGCACTTGAAAATTAATTTTTCCGGCGTCAGCAATAATATGTATAAAATATTTGTTGCCGGGGATGGTCACGGAGACAAGTCCTAAGGCTAATACGTATATGTTTTTCTGTTATAGTAGCTGTGTAATCTAGAAGTTTATTATTATTATGTTTTTATATTGATTTACTATTTATTTTTAACATGTTATATATTTATTTACTACCACACCAGTTTTATGTCGAACATATTATTTTATGGTTTGATGATCATCAACAGAATGACGATGATGAACATTATGATTAGGAGTAGGATGTTCATAGTCGAGGAATTCAAGTAATGTTCTTTGAATTTTTTGTGTCGTAACACGGATTTTAATAAGTTTTGATAAGTTGGATTCGTGGATTGGTTGTATATAACACGAATACGAGGTTGGCGAAACCCTGTGGAGGACCTGGTACCCACAGCGGGTGCTCTAAGCCTCTAATCAAGTTTGGATAAGTTGGATTCGTGGAAAACCTTAAAATTTTGTGTAGTAATTATGAAGACATGCCATAATGTATTTCTGTATAAGAAGACTTCATTTCAACAGTGCATTTTGAAGTAGACAATTATTTAAAAAAAGTACCAACATTTTTTAGGGTTGTTGAACACGAATGCGAGGTCGGCGAAGCCCTGTGGAGTGCATGGTACCCACAGCGGGTGTTCTAAGTCTCTGGAGTATTTGAGACTGCTCTACAGGAATACGAAATTATCAAGTAAAAAGTTTGGGCCAATTATATTAGGTTCAATCGAGTAATATAATTGGACATTATTTACAGAGTGTCTCATTTTAATGATTGTTTACATTAACATTATTCTTATGAGCAAGTACAATTTGGAATTTCTTGATAATTAGATTAGTTTACAAAGTTTCTAGAGATTCTCACGAATTCCACGCACCAAACTGTATTAAAAAGCATCTTACTACACATATTCGATATTAAGGCCTATTTTTGTGTTTCATTTTGTCCACTAACAGTTTAGTATTAGCAGTGCATATACGTGAAAATATCAATAAAAGTTTAACACATACCCAAAACAATTTAAAATTATTCAAGGGAAATTTTTTAAACATGTTGTAGTTTTTATTTTTGTGAATAATATTTATATTTATTCTTGAGAAGAATAGTTTGACTTAAATTATTTACTTGAATAAACGTTATTTCACGTATTGTTCTTTAGGGCTTTTTTCATGGTTCCCCATTGCGGTAGTGCTTGCTGATTTTCTTGTCTGCTAATAATTTTAGGTAGTTCTGGTTTTATTTATGAATTTTTTCTTTTTACTAAAATTCAAGAAATACTTTCTTAATTAAATTATTAAAATAAAGAACCGCGTAATATATAACCATAATTTTTCGATATATTTTTCTATAAATACTAACCATTTTAGTCGTTTTTCGAAGCACAAAAGCATATTTCATTTTTTTTTTTATATATATATATAAAATATTAAGTATTCATTTTAAAAATTTTAATTTTTGTACCGTATCATTAAAAAATTGTTGAAAAGCTGTCTTTTTTATTATTCTTATAACCTAATAGTAGATAAAATTGATATGTAAAAATATATTTGTACACTAAAATAAAAATAACTTCACAGAAAGGTTTAAAAGTTTACAACGCGCAAAATTATTTAAATGCTTCTTTTTATTAGCGATAAAAGCTTCTAAAGTCCTTCATAAAAATTCACTTTAATTTTTCACTTTTATACAATCGAAATGCTCTATATTTTTTAACCTGAAGTTCTTTTCATCATTCATACCGATTGTAGGAAACTGCTTTTTTTTGGCTTACATTGAAAACTTGGTGTTAGCTTTTTTCCCCATAATAATCGAATGTAAAAAATCAACTTGCTCCTAGGACGTAATACTTACCATAAAAACGTATTGATATCGATTTGGAACCAATAGGTCAAAATTAAACTTAATATAAGAAGAAATGGATCAAATCCAGCTTACAATATTTGTAATTAAATTAAAGATTAAACAATATAAACCAACACAATGTATATTAAGTGTTTTATTCTATTATCTCTTTTGTGTTCAATAAGTTTTGCAATGCAAATTAATAAGAAATTTTGTTTACAACTTCGCAGTTTTATCCTAGATTAATGTGTATATGATATTACGAAATACAAGAATGAATGGAAGCATCAGTCCGTTAAACTATAAATAGTATCATTGCAGTATTTAAGTCCTTTTTGTATCATCTTTTATATTGAGTAATGGCATAATCAAAATGGTTAAATGTAGGTCAAAGTCTCAACGTTCACCTGTATTTGAATTATATATAGGAGTTATCAAGGACATATAAATAATTTTTTGTAAAGAAAGTTCTTTTAAAATCACATTTAAGTATACAAAGTTTTGGAATCTGTAATCAAACATTCACATTTTATAAAAGTATTAATATTTTTCAATTTTGTACACATTGAAAATGCAACTTAATTGATCAAAACTTACCAAAAAAAAAAAAAAATAATAATTTAAAATAAAAACTTAATTTCCTTGCAACCAATTACGTTTCGACGTCGACCCCAACCAATATATTTTTTAATTAACGATAAGATTTGCACTGACATCGAAAGGTAAGTGGCCAAAATATATACAACTAGTTTATTTTAAATTATTTTTAATTTTTAGTTCAAGCAGTTCTTTTTTAATTTTTTTTTTTTTACTTTTGAATGTTCTATACAATCACAAAAAAATTATTAATTTCTGTGAAATTTAATCGCTAAAAACTGTTTTTGACCCTTCTCTCCCCTTTAGGACAGAGATCCTGGTATTAATATCATGATACTTATGAAAATCGATCCATACGAACGCAATTAATTGTTGTCGAATTGAAAACCTCTTGTTTGAAGTTGGTTAAAAATCAATCAATTTATGGT
This sequence comes from Chrysopa pallens, assembly GCA_020423425.1. Taxonomy (NCBI): domain Eukaryota; kingdom Metazoa; phylum Arthropoda; class Insecta; order Neuroptera; family Chrysopidae; genus Chrysopa; species Chrysopa pallens. The sequence continues at coordinate 112,390,550 of CM035591.1, forward strand.
TTTTGACTCGATAAAAAATTATAATGAGACAAGAAAAATGCTATCTTCAAATATAATTAATAATATGTTTCATCATTAACTTGCATACGCGTGCATAAATTTTAATTGGTGAAGTGGTTTGGACTCATACTACCCGCACCTTGTAGGACTTTTATTTTAAAGACATAATGAGGTTAGAAATGAGGAGTTTTACAGATTGACTGATCCACACTCTAGTTCTAATAGATCTAGATAATATTAACACATCCGACATCGACTAGAGCGAAGATCAACGACAAACAAATGGTTGGGACGAAAATGCTATACTACTTTGTAAGTCAAATTTTATAGAAGCCTGTGACTGCTTTTATTTTCATTGGTTTTCCCACTATGAGCATAGTATTTGTACGAGTCAGCTGATTCGATAAAAGCGCAGCGAGTAGCGAAAAACAATAACAAAAGATTCGATTTCTAGAAAATATAATTAATTTAAATTATACGAATGACAATTGTTTAATAAATTTCAATTAAAAATTATTCATAAATGAGCACTGTTTTTTAAAAGATTATTCATGTAACAGTTCTTTTAAATTTTAATAAATAGTGACAAAATTTCAATATAAAATAATGTATATTTTTCAATCGTTTAAAAAATATAATTTTTTTTTTACATTTGTTCCACAATTGCCTTGCGAAAAAATTGATATTAATTTTATGGTCTAGAAATTTAATATTTCATTATTCATTTACGCTATCCAAATCGCTTTAACGATCCCTTTCAAATACTATTTATAGAATGGAATAAGATGTGGATAGAGGTCATGTGGAATTGTTATTAGGGTTTAGCCATTTAAAATATTCTTACTATAATGTTATTTTATTACAACTAATATTAATAAAACATCATAATATATTAAACAAATGACTGAAGTTTAATACGGTCAAATAAATTTTACACTCTTCATTTAACAATAGGATAAATTGATAATATAATTTATAAATGTTGACTAGTTTGTAGGTGGTGATAGATATTTAGTTCACTCGTTTGTTTATTTAAATTAAATCTTATATCTTTATTCATGAACAATTAAATATGTGTTAGTAGTTTCAGATTTCATAGTTTTGATGGAATACGTATGGTCTAGCCTCATCTAGAACCTCATGCCATAGCCTCTATGTATAAGTATGAATAATGAATTTGCGACAAGCTTTAGCACAAAACATTTAAAATGGCACAGAATGAATCAATAATATGTAGCTTGAATCTCCAAAATGCTATACCTTACACGCCTTTATTTAAAAGTTCTTTCATGAGGACAACCTATCTGAACAACAGCCTATGCGATTTTGAAGCGAAAGTCACCAAAGGTTAAGAAATTATCCACAAAAAGATAAAAGTCAGTGTTTATTTACGCATCCACATCGCGAAGCCCATGTTAAACAAAAATATTTCTAAACGATTAGAGGTAGAACAAAAAATTTGTTTACACTCGACATACATAATATGTTGGAGTATATCAATTTTAGAAATACCTTATTAGTCCATTTCCGATGGTCCGCCCGCCCGTCATCACGAAAACTCAAAATGAGGAAGAGATAGCGAGCTGAAATTTTGGTGACGTTTACTTAACATAAAAAGTGAGTTTCGTGCATAAGCAAAATCGCTGCATTGGATCCAATGGATTCTTGACTCGACTTTTAAACTATTGAAATTTTATTTCGTTTTAACGTTCTTAAGATTTTTTCTTAAAATGTTAAACTTCTCCACAATTTGAGGTCAAATTTGGCTAACAAACAAATACAGGAGATAACAATGTATATTATTATACATGTATACATACATAAGCAACTGTATAGACTGGATATTTATAGTATTTTATGAATATACTAATTAAAAATAATCCAAAGAATGCAATTCTATATAATTAACTGTGTTACTTGTAATCTCCAATTATTTATTTTCCTATTGTTGTATTCAACACTGAAAAGAAAAAATTTTTCAAAAAAAAAAGAAATCCTTCAAAAACGTAAAATGTCAAAACTTTAAATTTTTAATTCAAAACTATAGATTCCTTAGAGTTGTACCGATTACGGCTATAACCGATTATTTTTCTCTGATTGTTTTTGTTTTTACGAAAGTTGTTTAGAATTTTTAAATGTTTTTGTTTATTTTTAATTTTTATAGTACATCAGGTACATGTAATTTTGATAAAATATTACTGCTTCTACAAAAAAATTATCGAATAGTCGCCGAGTAGTCGTATACTTTGAAAGAGGCCTGATAGTCATCTTTACTGACTAGTCGCTGACTAATCGGAACTTATTTATTTTTTAGTTCAATGTTTTTTTTTTTGAATTTGTTATTATACTCAGTATAAAAACAAATCACTTGATTATCAATTGAGATCCATTAATAATGCGTGGGCGTATAATATATGTTCGATATATAGACATATAGAAGCACTTAATTATAGCCCAATATGTTCTCTCTATCCATCTATTAATACATATCAATTAAAATTTGTTGTATAGATTGATCCTTTATTAAACAGATCAAGTTGATTTCACACTTCACTAAAGTGAAATCACATCCTTCTAATCAATAACCAACAAAGACACATAGGTAGTACGTACACCGTACCATATATGACAATAATAATAATTATTATTATTGATATTGTGCGTTCACTATTATTATTATACCTACCTATATGTATATAACCCTCTTTACTCTATGTATATACACAATAATTAATTCCATTTTGTGGTAATTACAATGGCAAATAGATGTATTTTGAAAGTGGGAATTGAACATGTACCGAATGTAACAAATTAAAAGAGCATCAAATTATCAGAATTTTACAAATTGCTACTTTATATTATTTTTACAATCGTTTCTTAGTTTTATCAGTCCCAGTATGTGATTGTGACAAAAATAATATGCCAGCGTTTCTTGCGCTTCCACCATGTTTTGATAAATACGTCATATATTTTTTTGCTGATAAAAACTTAAATAATCTTTTAGCCTAATAAAAATATTTTTTAACCTCTTCACTAATGAATTAATTTGAAAATTTTATGATCATCGTGATTCAACTTCTGGTGAAAAGATTATGAATTTCCCTTAAAATATAATGCGAAAAATAATGAGAATCTACATTTGCTACTAATTTCAGAGAAGGAGGAAACAAAATAATTTGGTATTATTTTAAACCAGATTTTTATGTATAATATATTACACAAGTAGCGAAGAGGTTACTAGTTCTTTTATCGTTAAATACATGGTTTGAAAAACATTATTTTTATTTCAAAACACTAATTATATTTTATACGCGACATACAGAGTATATTAATTTTAGTCTTAAGTTGTAACTTAATATTAATCTTAATCTTTGTATATTAATCTTAGTCTTAAGTTGCTAGGAAATATTGATCGCACAAATAAAATTTAGTAATCGATGTTCATAGAAACAACTAATTAGTCTATTTCCGGTTATCCGTCTGTCTGTCCGTCATCTCGATAACTCAAAAACAAAAAAGAGATAACGAGCTGAATGGATGGTGTCGTATTCTAACTATAAAAAGTGAATTTAAGCTTGTGAACGAATAAAATCGGTCCATTGGGTCAAATAGATCCTTGATCGAACTTTTAAACTATAAAATATAGGGAAAAAATTTAAATATAGGAAAAAATATTGATTGTTTGGAAAATTTTTGTTAGGCAATGTATGATTCGCCACAATTGAAGTTCAGATTTTGATTATTATCACGTATTAGTAATTACAGTACATTAATATTAAACAAGTATAAATAACTGTATAGACTGGATATTTATAGTATGTTATGAATGATAATTTAAAATAGGCCAAAAAATGATATTCAATCATATGGCGGGTATCTATCAATTAACTCTCTTAGTTGTTATATTCACTTATTTAATATTTTTGTTACAAAATTTTGCAAACATTTATTAAAACGAAAAGTTATCTGATTTTTTAATATTATTTTTGCAAATTGTTTTAATATTTGTTAAAACGACTCGTTAGGTGTCTGGCCAAAGACGTTTCGTAGACATAGCTATTTAAGTAAATATAATCATACATCACGAGGTAATTTTTTTTTTTTGTAGTATTTTTTTTTACATTCCCAATTACATCCTACTTGATTTCTCTAACAAAGACTAGAAAATTATTCTCACACAAAACTAATTTTATATATGATGGCTTCATTCATAACACGAACATTTATTTATTTCTGAAACATGTAAACACATAAGAGATTTAACTGAACATATATAATATATAAATAAGGATTACAATAGTAATACTCGATATATTACAAATTATTTGAAAACTATGTGGTATTATATATAGGTAAAACAAGCTACAGTTTACTACTATTTGGTGGTTTAACATCTTACATTTTATAATGGTATGCATTTACTGGATATACATAATAATTATACATATGCAATTTCGTAACATAATATAAACTATTAGCCGCACTCATTATGGCGTGAACTTACGAATACATTATAAACTCAATTTACGTTAATAACATGAAACTAATACTATATTAAAGAAACGATTAAAGACGTCGGCAATAATATCGAATGTCCTAAAAATTCAAATCAAAACAAATATGTCACTTAACTAATTATTCAGTAAAAAATAATAGAATAATTTGGCCAATATTCTGAAAATATGACCAAATATGTGATAAACTCTAAGATCAGAACAAGGTATAAGCTCGATAATCATCATTATGATAAAATTTAGTGAATTCGTAAGTTTAAAAACCCCTAGTGACAGGCAAAAAAAGAATTTCAATAGACGTGACTAAGAAAGAAGCAAGCAAATGATGCTTCTATTCCCTAATAATTTAATCTTCTAATTTTATCACAAAGATAATTTGTTAAGTTTTAATACTTGTGATATGTGGAGTATGAATATCTGGTATAAACTCGATAACCATCATTATGATAAAATTTAGTGAATTCGTTAGTTTAAAAACCCCTAGTGACAGGTAAAAAAAGAATTTCAATAGACGTGAGTAAGAAAGAAGCGAGCAAATGATGCTTCTAGTCCCTAATAATTTAATCTTCTAATTTTATCACAAAGATAATTTGTTAAGTTTTAATACTTAAGTAATAAGTATTTTCATACTTAAGTAATACTTAAGTGATATGTGGAGTATGAATATCTATGCCTAACAAAAAATGTGCCATGGATGTGACAATGGCGTATGACAGAATTAAATTATTGATATGAATTATTGATGTGCGATAAAGACTTTTTAACTTTTACTAATACATAGTGGTTCTTTTATTTCTGGATATTTATTGTAAGTGTGTTACAGGATTTGTCAGAGCTCGGCAAAAAAATTGGAAATCAATAGGAAATACTCTTCTACAGATTCCTTGCAACACCGATTCGAATCAAGTCATAAAAGATAACGTAATCTTACTTCATAAGTCACAAACTATGTATAAACAAATTTTACGTTATTTGACCGATATACAATTTTCAATATAATGAGTTTGCATTTATTGCATAAGTTAATAGATATTTTAATAAATAAATAATAACACGAGCGATACAAAGAGGAAATGTTTAATTTCTAACAATATAATTTCCCTATTGATTTTCTCATAAAACATGAGTTAGTATAGTAAAAATATTAAAATATCTATACATAGATACATAATTTAAAATAGGAAATAACTTAATTTTACGGTACAATTGTTATTTTCCATATGTACACCTAGAAGAGGTATCCATCTGAATACTGTGGATACTATTACTCTACATATTATTATGAAACATGAAACCCGTTGAATAATCAACATTTTGGTCGAACGCTATATAAAAGGAATTCGCATACCTGTATTGAAATACACACATTTAACAACCCGTACAAAGTTGCCGATGATCAACTATTTTCCGTTGATCGGCCAAGGTACCAATGCTACCAATGCTCGGCCAAGCATCGGCATTCTTTAACGGCCAATGGCTGGCTTATCATCGCCCGCCGTAGTATACGCTCTATAATAATTTTCGATCGTCAGCCGATGCTTGGCCGATGATATGATACTTTTTTGACTGCGCAAACGTATTGAAAATTAGATCAGCTGTTAAAATGATGATATAGATGAACTCAATCATGTGGAATCAGTCAGTTCGATTGCTTGTCAGAGCACAGATGCATGCTCAGACAAAAATAAACATGCAAAATTATTTAAGGTCAAAGGTATGTTTATAATAGTTGAATAATTATACAATGTCTTTTATTGATTTTTTTCATTATAGAAGTTTATTATACCTTTATGGGGAAAGGCAAAAAATCAGCAAGCCATTTCAACTCATATTAATTATGATGGTATATTGTTTGGTAAGTGTTTATGGTTTTTATTTAAAAAAACAAATTGAATATTGCTCGTATCACGGAAAAAATATTTGTTTCCATTTATTATTTTTTACTATTCCAACTTTTTACATGACAATTAATTTATACGCATGTAATTAAATTAGGTATTTTCTAATTACGATGAGAAAACAACTAATGAATATTTTATCTGTATTTACATGCATCGAATTTGCAAACTTTATTTCCAAGTATTTTATTGAGAAAAATAATGATTATTTAAAATGAAAAGTCAAGATTTTTCTAACTAATTTTCTTCTTAATAAATTTTATTAATTACTTATTTTATTAATTACTCATAATATTTTTGTATATTTTACTATTTACTGTTGTTTTAGATCGTATAAAGACTTATATTGATGGGAAATTTGACGAATTACATGAACATTTGGATGCATTTGAAAAAAGCATGGAGTATGTCATAAAAAATGAAGCTAAACGAATTAAAACTCAAGTTTTAATGAAAACTGGGGAAAATGTTCCAAACATTTGTAAAACAACTGCTATGGAGCCTTATAAAAATATATTCCCCATCAACGATGAGGCGCAATTTTTGATTTTTGATAACGACCTGAAAACTAACGACGAAAAAAAGAAACTGAAGAATTTATTCAGAGTTATTATGTACGGGGAATCAGATGTTGTAACTAGAATACGAAAAACTTTATCTGAGGTCCTTACACCTACCGTACAATTGAATTATTCTGGCACTGGGAAGAAAGTACGTGGTATCGGGAAACACAATTTTAGTGCTACTTGCACTTACACTTGTTTAAAAGGTAGGATATATATGTTTAAAATCTACACCTGAATAAAGTTATGTTTTATCTATAAATATTTCTAGTTTCAGAGGTTGTTGAAGAAAAGTTTCTGGACTCGGATCAATCCAAATCGTTAAGGGTAAAAATCGGCAGTTTTCTTACTAATGCAGGAGACAGGGATGGAGGCCGCCGTCAACGAGCTATTAACAACCAACAACAACAACAAGACAACAATAATAATAATAATAACGAGGACAACAGTGATAATTAATTTTTATACTAAAATTACTTATTTTCTTTTTTAATAACTCACTTAATGTTGTATTACTTATATTTATAATTGCAGTGCAATATTCTTTTAAAACTCTTAAAATAAAAAATAATTTAGTATAATAAATTAATATATTTATCGAATAAAGATTAATGTTTCTAAATAAAAAAATTTTATATTTGTAAATTAAAAACAATTATTTATAATAGTACGTTTGGCAGAGGCTTGGATCTTATGCTTGGCCGATCATAGGATCCGATATCGGTACGTTTGGCAGATGCTTGGATCCTATGCTCGGCCAATCATGGGATCCTATGATCGGCCGATCATAGGATCCTATGTTCGGCCGATCATAGGATCCGATATCGGCATGGCGTTACAGTCCGATACTCGCCCAGTCTTGGGCCGATGATATATTCGGATCATTGGCCGATACTTTTAAATCGGCTGCCTGTCTTGGCCCATTAATGGGCCGATCCTCATTTCTTGTATGGGAAGTAGACTTTTGGTGGTCTTAGTAACGCATTTCCCAATGAGAAGTATAAAAATTAATAATTTGTTTATTATTACGACTGTGGGTATTTTTTGCCTTTTTTGATCTGTTTTTTAATCGTCAGTAAAAAACATCCGGACTGATATTGCTCAAAACTTACTCATTTTTAAGTAACGTAATTGTGAATCAAATAAAAATGTTTCCACATTATTATTGGAAACGTTTGGATTTGGTTGGAATATACTGACCTTGAAACTTAATGATATGTCTAAATTCGGGAGTCTCAAAATCGGCCCCATAAAATATTTTATGTAACATTTAAGTCTACTTTTCTTACAACCTTCGCGTCCTGCCCTTTTACACCATCTTTCTGACTATATATTTCACGCATCAGCCGCTTGATTTTATAAAAAATAGATTTCGAAACTGATAGACAATGATTAAAGAAAACTATAGAAACAAAAGTTTTTCAATCCACCCGCGTCTTTTTCCATTTCCAAGTTCTGTTCGTACATATCAAAGCAAAAAGGAACAGTTCGACAATTTGATTTTTTTACATTTTTCAAAACATTTAATACTCGACTGTTATGTGATCTTGAGTTATTTATCAAAATAAATTTTGTTTATTTATCTAAAACATACATTGGTGCTAAAATTATAAAATAATAATAATAAAATTAGTGTATACTCAAATTTTAAGTAAGTGCGCAAGATTTAGATCGTTTTGTTCTTTGATTCCATGAGTATACCTTTCCATTTTAGCGAATATTTGGTTTCGAATTACATGAATTAAGTAAATGAAACTTTTTTTCGAAGGAACGTATTTTTTCATGTTATATCAATAACAACATAACTGAATATAACTAAAATATTCCCACACTTCAATTCTTTAGAAACTTTGAATAAGATAAGAAAATGTTATATTATTACATTATAATCCCTAGTTCTAAACTCCACGAAAACTCAAGAGGTCCAACTAAATAAAGATTGAAATCAAAAATACTATAGTAAATAATACCGTATTTCGAACTTAAATTTATACTAAACTAGATGGACAAATGCGAAATAAAAAAAATTAAAAAAAAAAATTAAAAGTATGACAGAAAAATGTGAGCGAACAAGGCCCAGCTATTGATGTTATTTAGATTTTTTTTCTGACCTTTTCCAGTACTTGAAATCCGTCAAAATCAACTCTTTATGAAAAATAAATTGAACAAAATTATTTTGACAATTCACTTGAAAAGATTTTGCTTTTAACAATTACCACTTTTCTAAATAGGTTTTTCATTTCTACTTCATATAGTATTGATTGCTTATTACGTTCAGCATTTTGCTTTGAATCCCTTAAGATACGATAAGATCTACGTTCATGTTTCTACTCCTTGTATATGTAAGAGTATCGTAGATACAAAAGGACAATAGACATTCCATAACGGACAATGGACATTAGACAATATGGGCATTTATACTAACTAAAGAGATACATTCTAAACCAAATGCCGCAATACACTATGTCTCAAACCACAAATTCAATTTACTAAAAACAGCATGTACAAAGATTACAAATTAATATTATTCTGTTAAATGTTGTTACTTTTTTGTGTTTGAACTTAACCAAAATCTACTCTATGCATATTTTATACTTAATTTTCCATATGTGTGTTTCAATTACAGGGCTATAACAAATTATCGGCCATGTGTTCTACATCATTATTGCGTGCTATGAATTTGAATAAATGCATAATTGAAATATACATGTAATATTCAAAATGAATTGTACTAAACAATGTAACAAATAATCCAAGATATATGACTAAATCCTAAAAAATCGTATCGAACTGATCATTTCATGTTTATTTAAAATTACAAAATACACTATTTTGATCAGTGTTTAAATGTGTTTATCAAATTTAACTTTGTCTCAGTTAAGCTTATGAATTAATTATAAAATACATCATCAAAATCTTGTATTTTGTAATTTCAAACAAACATGGAATGCATAAATAATTTGTATTCTCTTACCTTTTTGTCTCTACTGAATTATGGCTCCTTCCGAATAAATAATGGCGAGATATCAGCCTGGTAGAGCGCTTCCAAATTTTGCATACTATGATCAATACTTAAAAAATTTACAAACTTACAAAAAGACCGCGTCTCAATCCACCTACGAGCTATTTGTCTAGTAAAACACATTAAAGGAATAACTGATCGTAAGAAATAGAAAATTTCTAGCCAATTTAGTGTAACAGCTGAAATCAACTGCGCGTTCAGAACTTTCTCATTTAAAAAGACAACTTGAAATAATTGATATAACTTCAGAATGATTTATGAAATGCTTTATATTCACAACTTTTCAACAACTAAATAATTTGAGTTTTATGCACAAATGACGTAGAAAGGTGGTCGGTTATTTTTTGCAACCCTATACATTAAAGTTGAGTTGTTAACACATTCGTAGACATTTTCAATAAAATATACAGACAATTCTTATGTAAAACTCAAACACTTTTAACTATATTTTTTACTATATTAGCATTTTTTTTTTTTTGTAACTTACTAAATTTATTATCTAAACAAAAAAACAAAAAGTACTTAATTTTTGTGTGTCGTAAAACTTTTAACAAGTAAACGATAATCGTATTGTTTAAGCAATAATATTTTTATAAATGAAGTAAAGTTGCAGTCTCTCCCCGTTCGTTTAGAAAATTATATGTATAGGTAATAAGTTTTTACATGGAGCATTCCAAAACACACACATTCATTCAAACTCTTGGCTATCAATAATACTCAGTATTTAATAATGGTCCCTATTATAGACTCATAATTAAAGACCTTTAAATGTTATTATTACATTATTTCAAAATCGGCCATAAAAAAGGATTTACTTTATCAAATTTTTTAGGTATTTTGAAGGAATAAAAGGTAAAGAAACTTTTAATTTCATGCCCTGTAATTCAGAAAGTGATGACGAACCTCTTTGAAAAAAGTAAAAATCTTCCGAAACAAACTTTTATGACCTAAAATTCTTAAAATAACCTTAATTCGAATTCAGATAAAACAATATAATGGACTTGGAATCACATATATATTCTCAAAGTATTAAATTTAACAATCCTTTTGTGCAATTATTACATGTGTTGGAAAACGAAGCCGTATTTCCAGACAGTTTTATTAACATCCAATTAACATCAAGTTATATTTCATGTTAGTAATGCTGTTTATAGTTTTTACCAATTCTAAAGGTGGATTCGTCGTTAAAACTGGAGACGTCAAATTATGAAATTGATGAACATTTCAAACACATTTATTTTTTTCAGAAACTCACTTTATTGAAAATTAAAGAAGGTATCGATATATTTTCTTTTATTTTTTATTGAATATCAAACTACTCTTCAAATACTTGGAAATACCTTTTATAAAAAATATATTTATTTTTAAATACAAAAAAACGCATCAATGCACCAATCGATCGATCAGAATATAAAGTTTTCTTTTGTAGAAAAGCAAAACAATAACTTTTATCTTATTTTATATGTATTACATCTAATGTTTATGTTACCACCAAAGCCTTGTTAAAAGAAAAAGTGCTTTCTGTTTAGTGGAATCAGTGGAGGATTTTATTTTACGTTACTTGGAAAAATTCCAATAAAACTTTCAGTTATTTTAATTTCTCTTACTACAGAAAAAATCGATTATTATGGGACAAATTAAAAAAAATACCGAGGAACTAGACATCCATTATTGTTAAAATTTTCAACCGTAATTCTATATTTTTGACCTCCATTAAATCTCCCACCAATTTTACTCTCTTACCGTGTTAAGTGAAAATTTGAAAAAAAGTTTGTGTGCATGTATATATTGTGTATAGATCTAAGTATTAGTTTTATTGAGTTTGGGAAATATACTTTAAAGTATTATCAGGACCAGTTGTTAGAACTGAGTATGTCGGAATAAATACTGACTAAACCTACTCTATCTCCTGCTTCTGAATCCCTCCAGAGTTCGCAGATTGAGCAGGCATAAATTGAATGTTTAGGTTAAATCGGGGCCACGCGAAGAACACGTGTTCTGCATCTTCAGTTACACCGGAATAAAATTAGATTGATATGTCGTTAGATTCGTATTTACTAAAAGAATGTTCCGGTGGATTTGTTGTATAACAAATATTTTTGATTTTTAAAATATTCTTTTACCTTCTTTGGTTCAAAAGATGGGGCCTGGATCCATGGGGCCCAATTGACCAATTTTGCTCATTCATGAACTTGAATTTTTTTCCGAAAAACGTCATCGAAATTTCAATTCGCTATCTCTTTCCGTGTTTGAATTATCTTGATGACGGACACACGGACAGACATGCAGAAATGGGCTAATATATACTAAATAAACATATATACTAAAATATTGTTTGTACAGTCTAGAATGACACACTTTAGACTAAAATTTATATAGCCTGACATATTATATTTCGAGTATAAAATGTAAGCTTATCATAAGAACGCTCCACAGATATATAACATCAAAGTTCATGGTAGAATTTATGATTAATGACATTATTTAAGTATTATTAGCTCATTTTTTGTACGCTGGTGGGGTTTTTGATTTTCAGTCTATTTATCTTGTTTTAAAATTTTTAGGTCTATAATTAAAAAACAGAAAAATGAATGCTTTTCTGAACGAAAAAAAAATTATTCAAATTTACACCTTTATTGACTAACCTAATGTTTCGTTATTTTAAAAGAGTATACTTCGGTAACAAATTTTTTCCATCAGATTCTAAATTATAATGCAAACTTTTATTTACAATACTAAGTTGTTGGCTGGGCTTATAGAAAACCCAACCCTTATTTGTTTTAATTTTTATAAATTCAAAACAATTTTCAAAAAGTTTTCTCTTTTTTTCATATTAAATCTTCTTTATATTTTTTCCCTCTGTATGAATACGCGAAAAATAATGAAAAAATTATGGTAATTTATTTTGAAAATTAAATTATTAAATATGTATATTCTAATTTTAAGAATAGATTAAATCAGTGTTCAATATCCAATGTTAAATTAAACGTTGGAAAAGTTTTTGTTGGTCTAAACACGTTATTTTCGTCATTTACTCCCAAATACCTTATAAAGCGGAATCTATATATCAACAGTGATTATAAAACGTTTTTAATCTTTAATAAAGTACAACGTTCTACTACAGTAATATCAACATTTCATACGTTTGGAATTTTACGATAATTTGGGTATCAATAAATCTTATGGTCGTACATAGTACGTGGAACAACTTTATCGATTGATTCGCCACTAGTAGCTAAAATCTGAAATGTAGCATTCGTTTTATGGATAATTATTTATTCAATTGTTTGTAGGTAAATTATATAGCAAATACCGATCAAAAATTGTTGAATAATTACAAAATAAAAATTGTAGCCTTGAGTCAAAAAAATAACACAAAAATTATACGAATCATTTGAAATTTAGTATGCACTATATTAAAATACAAACATAGGCTTTATTGAAAAGTTTTACTCGAAAAAACATTTTTAAATATAAAATCGAATTTTGATTTTGACCTTAGAAATTTTATTTCGAGATAAACTCTTTGACAAAGCCTTCGTTTTCATGTCATTATTGTGTTTACCAAAATTCAAAACATTTACTATTTTTTAAGCTATTAGGGCGCGAAAATTAAAAATTTTTAGGTTTACTTTAGGTGACTGAACCCTTATGAAGACTACTCGTTATTATTATTATACTATTTGTTTAAGTCAAATTAATCACCTTCTTTTAGATCAATATACACACAAAACACATTAATTCTGACATGTTTTACGTTTATTAAACCTTTCAATAACAATAAGTTTAAGATGGTTCCAAGACGAATAATGCTTTTTCTTTATACAAAAACGAAAATAACCATTTTGATGAGGTATAAATTTATTCTTATCATATTAGGTACAAAAAGCACTAAAAAGTTTGAATTCTAAACAATATGAAGATTCATTTAGTATATTATGTATATTAGTCCAGGCGAACTAAACACAAAACAACAAATTTTTATTTTGATAGTTTTAATTAATCAAATGGTCAATATTGGTAGAGAACCCAAGCAGCGATTTTTAATTTACCCGAGCGCGTGAGATTAAGATATGGTAGATACTATACCCCTTATTAAGTAACTCCCTAAAATCTTTGCTCTCAACATGATACCGCGAGTATATCAACTTACTGATTTTGAATAATACTTTTGAAGAATTATATTTTCAAAGGAATGTTCTTTAGAAAAATTATCCTATTGCATTCTACTCTAAAATTATTTTACTGATTAATAATTTTATTTGATAAAGCTACTAAAATCTTTACCAATTTGTAGTATTTTTACTTTTGTTTTTAAAATATACTTCGTCGGTTATATAATAACTTATTTTCTTCAAATATTTTATATCGGAACGCTTTCTTTAGGTACTTTTATTAAACTTAGTTAAGTCTTTAAAAAACTGAAACTTATATCCGTTTCGAAACATTTGATGAAAACTTTCAAAATCTTGAGAATACTTTGAAAGTAAACGTATTTAAAGGTTGAACGCGAAAAAGGATCAATATTAAATTGAAAAATTTAAATTAAAATACCCAACACGTTTTTGAGTATTATAGTCCATTTAGTTATAAAAGTTTGAGCTTAGAGTAAATTTCAGAATTGCCATCCGATATATTAAGGTTTATTAATAAATAACAATATCTTAATTAAAAAACATGATTTAAATAGTATGTTCATAATTAAAATTTATTTGTGCTACGTGATAAGCTTCTTCGAATATTCCACTCCCAACCCCCTTTGTAAGAAATCGTAATAAATAACAAAATCCCCTTTTTTGTCAATTTATGATAAGACCTAATAAATCTTAAACAAATTCATTCTATTATATGTTATTATTATTTCTACCAAAAATATTTTTATTTATTATCTTTTTTCTAGACTATATTTAACAACAAAACAAAATTTCGTATTAATGTTATCATTTTTTGTTAAAATATAGAGCTGCTACGCCTGTAATCTTTATCTCATTTCACATAAAACTATATACAATATATACCTATATATATATATTTACAATTTTATTGTTTGCATATTATAATATATTCGTAGATACTACGTTTCTACGAGCGACGTGTGTTTGTATAAGTTGTGTTACCAAAATTATTGTACTCTACACAGAAAAATTTAATTGTATTTTATATGTTTTTTTATAATACCTTTAATCTAGAAAAAAAAAAAAGTTATTTGTACTTTGTTTTAAAAAAGTTTTTTATCGTTGTAATTTATACATTTAACCTTTTTAAAAGCTAACTGTCCATCAAAAACAATTTTTTTTAACTTTTTCTACAACAACGGTTCTTGAAAGTGTAGGTATTATTTTGTTAAGATTACATTTTTGCATATTTCGTGAAATATTTTTGATAATAGTCTTTATGAAAAATTCATTTAGAGAAAAATACCCAAGATGGAAAAAAATTGACGATTCCTATAGATGACTCAAAGTTTTAAAAAATTTTCTGCCCCGTTCAATAGTTATAGAATTATTAGCTTAGAAAAATTGTCCAAATTTTCAATAAAAACTACTATAATGTTTAAAATTATCGTTAACACAACTTCAAATTTGTTTCATGTACTCGGGTTGCTTATGGGAATCCTTCTAGTTCCTATAAAATCACTGCTTTTTTCAAAAATAATTGATAAATTTCCCAACATTTTCGCTTTCCACCAAATACCTCTATATCTTTTGAACGGAACAGAAAATTATTACCAATTTTTTTTTTTTTTTTTTAGATTTCTTACCATGTTTGAATCGTTCATTACATTTTCCTTGAAAAAATAACCTAGCATGTAAGTTATGTCCAAATTAGCCAAAAACAAGTTTTTTTTTCAAGGGTAATGAGTAATGAAATTTTTACTGTAACCATTCAAGATTATCGCCTAAATCTACTATTAATTCAATCGACCCAATTGATCGATTTTGCTCATTAACGAACTGAAACTCACAACTATCTCTGTGTTTGATGATTATTTGGTAAGGTTAATATAAATGAGGGATCAGCCGGTCTGAATATTATCTGATCTGATTATCTGGAGTTGATTATATTATCTGGTCACGATATTTAATTTTTAAAATAGAAAATTTTATTCTTGGTCAGGGTGGATTTAGAAATTGCTTGTTAATTAGTTAAGGCATTGAAATGAATATTTTGCCGAATATTGTGTTCCATCATTTTAAGTTAAGTATTGAAAACGGTCGGCACGAAATAATATTGATTGTCAACGCACATAAAAATTATTGTTGAATTTTTAACAGAAATTTTGGGTTAAGATTTTGTCTCAAAGAGGAGACTAAAAATTTAATATTCAGAAAATGAAAGTTAACTCTTTACAATACAAAGATTAGGTGATTAATTTGAAATAAAGAAAATTTTAATGCTTATAAGGAAAATTAGTTTACTTCATTTATTTAAATTTTAGTCAAGAACCAACTAATAGTTCAATAAAGGCAGAACTTTTTCAAAAAAGTAGGTCAATATTAGCATTTTGTATAATTATCACATTGCTTTCATGTTAAAAATCAATTCAATCATGAAAAGTGTAAAAATTAACACACAAAATCTACACAAAATTTTTTTAACAAAGGCCTTTTTCGACGCAAATACACTAAATTTCTAACTGTGTGTAATAAGAAATACGCAGTGTTATATTTTCTTCGGGCTTATTTTAAATAACTTTGCCCTTGACAAGCTAGTCTTGAGTCAGAAAATAAACAAATGAAGATAACAACTTAGTTAATTGTTAAGATACTCGACATATGATTGAATTTCATTTTTTGGGCTATTATTAATTTGTATTCATAAAATACTATAAATATGCAGTCTATATAGTTATAGACGTTTAAAATATTGAAATGTTAAAAAAAAAGGTGTTTGTTTCAAAAAATGAATATTTTTTGTATTTGAATTTTTCTTTCATTGTTTAAAAGTTGAGTCATGCAAGGATGTTTCAAAAGCTGGATCCATTGGATTCAGTGAACCGATTTGGCTCAGTCACGAACTGAAACTCACTTTTAATATTTATAATCCGTCATTCAAATTTCATCTCGCTATCATTTTGTGATAAAAATGAACTTTAATTACTGGAGGATGGTAGTGACTGAAATTTCTTCCAATACATAAAAAAGCAGTAGTAATAAAAAAAAAATATGCAGTGTATAAAATGTATTAGAAAATTGATTGAAAAATCATTCTCAGCATAAAAAAATAATTAGAACTTAAATAGTATAAGCTTGTCGAAACAAGTACAAAAAACAGACGACACGGAGGAATTTATTAATTATATATACTATGTCTAGTACCATAACAACTAATTGGCAATTTTAGTATCTTTAATACAAAAAGATTTCTTATTACTTTTATGATAAAAGAATACTTACAACATCCTTTCAAGCTTTACAAAATGAATTTTTATACACTCATAAACAATCTTATTAATCGAATAAGAGAATGAAAATACGAAACCTTTGAATTAAAAGTAAAACAGGCCGTAAAATTTTCAAAGTATACATAAGAAAACAGAACCATTAAAAAAATATGCAGCTTTTAAAATGTATTAGAAAATTAATTGAAAAATCATTTTCTCAACATTAAAAAGTAATTAGAACTTAAATAGCTAGTATTATTAGCTTGTTGTTAAAAGTACAACAATTGACGACACGGAGGTATTTATTAATTATTTTATGTCTAGTACTATTACAACTAATTGGTAATTTTAGTATCTTCAATACAAAAAGAATTATTATTTGTTTCAAGATAAAAGAAAAAAACAACATCCCTTCATGATTTATAAAATAAACTTTAAATCAATATTGGATAAATTGAATATACTAAACCTATAAATTTAAAGTAAAATAGACCGAAAATTTTCAAAGTAATCCTTTGGATCTATAAGCATGATCTGATTTCTTTCAGATATTCAGAATTTTTCGAAATACGAAAGTTTTTGATTGGCAAAAGGTTTAAATCATTATTGAATGCAACTGACGTCAACTTTTTTATTTTATGCTTATTGCAACAAAATTAAAACTTGCTGGATTTTATTTGTCTAATTTTTATTAAATGCATGATATTTGATCAATAAAAAATTGTAATAAAACCTTACTACAGTATTTTCCGATGATTTTCATACATGATTATAGAGATAAATATCTTAAAAGAGAGATTCCGGAAACCACAAACATTTGCTTGTTATTCGCACGAAAACCAAGTACTTTCCAGATATAATAACAAATTTACAATTTTCACATTAAATTTCTTAGCTCCATAAATTTAACAGAAAATTTTTACTTTATGTTGTAATGTAAAATACAAAATCATTTTTGTAAAAGAATTAAACTGTTTAAATAGAAGCCGATAACTAAGTAAAAATCATCAAAATTTGAACTCCTTTTAATTAGCATCAATGAAAAACAGCAATACTTATTAACAGTAAATACATATTCAATGCGGCTATTAAGAGTTTGTATTGGTATTTTAAATAAGCTTGCATTTATCATACATAATCTAATTAATTCTAAAAAATATAAGCAAATTAGAATTCTATCGCTATTATGAATAACTACATTTTATTTAAAGCTAAAACGTGCGTATTGCTTCAGCTCAAACTTTTATTTTTCGTTGGATCTCACTGTAGGCGTCGTGCATCAAAATGTTTTCTTCCGTTTCTAAGAAATTGGTACTGCCTGGGAATAATATATGATTTAACTTTTATATTTTCAAATGCCAATGTTTTATTACAAAATTTAGCTATTCACAACGAGTCAATCGAGTAGTGCCTTCCACGTACTATGAATAACCTTCAAATCTCAGAATAATATGCCATAAAATAAATAGCAACAAAAAATACTGTTATCTATATTAGACTAAAAATTAATTTAATTTCCCATGCCTTTCATTCTGTCTGATTTAACTCACTGGGCGTTATCGTAAAATGAAATTATTGAAGTGAATAATATTAACAATAATTTTTAAGTATAAACGAAATATTTCTATAAATAACATAATAAACAAAACATGCGATAAGTAAAGGAGTGAAATAACAAAATCATTCATACACAAATAAATATTTATCATTGAAGACATATCTCCGGTTAAAGGGAATATGAATACAGAATGGGACTTTTATAATAAAGACACTAGTCCAAACCCAGCAAACATGCAAATCAAAAAGATTTCTTAAAGAAGTTTTTATTAGAATTTCTTAAAGATGACTTAATTATGTAATCATAACGATTTCTTGTTAAAGAAATCATATTTAAGAACTCTTAAAGGTTTAATTTTTCAAGAAATCAGAATTTTAAATTCTTTAAGCTGTCTTTTTTCTTAAAGCTGTCTGTAAGAAGTAGGAAATAAGATCTCTGTAAGAAGTCTTTTTCCTGAGGTCCGCCAGAAATCAAAAATATGAGCGCTTTAAGAAGCATTTTATTGAGTTTTATAAGAAGCCAGTAATCTCTTTTAGATCCAGATCTCTTTTAGAATTCAATGAGATTTATGTTTTCTGATTACACTCGAATTATATATACTGTTTTCGAATCATAACCTACAATTTAACTAGTTTTTTTTTCATGGTCTTTGTTTTTTTTATTTATTTTTTATTTAATCTTAATATGGTGGATTATCGTAACGTACAATAAATCGAAGATTAAGGCACTATACTAACGCATAAGTTTTACCACAAATTCCTCTAACGTCTTGGAATGGAATTTTTTTTTTAAATTCTGTTTCCAAATTTATCTTGGCAAATGTTGTTATTAATATTCATTTAACAAAATTATATATATTTATCAATTCATGTAAATAAAATAATATTTCAGCACAATATGTATGGCCTTTGTGGAGTAGTAACAGTCTTCGAGTCTAGGTTAATAGGTATTATTATTTTAAAAAATATAAAAATTATTATTTTTTTTGTTTAAAATATTATTTTATTTGTTTTCGTAGCCTAATTTTAGTAGTTAAAAAAAAAGGAAATTTTAAAGCATTCTTATTTATGAGGTCTTAAGATGTACATTAAGTGGCGCATTCGACGTCTTATTTTCTTCCTAAAGGGTTCTTTTTGAATATAATTTTGACGTCCAAATCATAAATAAGAATTCGTTAGAAATTCTTTGAGAAGTCATATTGCTATATGGGACTTTAAAGTTATTTAGTAAGTAGATACCATTTTGACTGGCCGTCTCAAAAGTTTCTCTCGATAAAAAATTTTCAAAGCAAAAGCCAAAATTGTATTTAATATTCATAAATATTGTTTCGCTAAGAGCTACAAGCGTTCGGTATACTAGCGTTTTTATGATTCTTTTTTTATCCAAATTTGGCGTGAAGATGTCTCGCCAATTTTCACATTATTTTCGACATGTATAGAATATGTCGGAGTGTATCAGCTTTAGCCTTAAGTTTTTAACGGTAGTAAATATTAAATTCCCATAATCTTAGTATTGATATTCAAAGAATTTAGTCCATTTCAGCATCTACTAAGATACACTCTATTTAATAATGAGTTTCTGCTCTAAACAACTCTTATTGATCTAAATCATTCTTTTTAATCTGAATAATTAATAGGATTTGAAGAGACATCAATGATTTAAACAAATGAATTTAATTTTTTATACAAGTTTTAAACCATATTATTCAAATATAGTTGTCTCATTCTATATTTTATTAAGTCTTAAATAAATAAAACTTTAGTCAGTACAATAATAACAAAGATGGTTGGTTGTTAAATAACATATCAAAGCATAAATTAATTTGTTATATGACAAATATACTTCCTTCGTACATATAAACTTTAATTAAAATATTTTATTATTAGTGTTTATAATTTGAACAAATAATTATAAAAACATAACTTTAATTAATAATAAATTTTATTTGAATTTTTTTTTTCATTATATAAATATTTAATTTAAAGAAATCTTTTGTAACATCGTATTGATTTTTTTTATATGCAAAGAAAAACTTCGAAATTACAAATTTATTTTATAATATACTACGCATTCTTCACAATGAAGTTTATAGTTTAAACGTTTGTAACTCATGTAAGTTAAAAGGTCATCACAGTCATATGCAGCTGTGTTCGTGAAGAGTACAGATACATTTTTGAATGGTAATTTTTTGCAGGATGCAGGGATAGTCATTACCAGGTCCTAGTTAGGAAAAACGCATTTTTACTTTGATGGCTGCTTCACCATAAAAACAAATTTCAATATATTCTTAATATTATAGTACTGCTTAATTTGAACTCAAAATGAAGAAAAACCTAATTAATATTAGAAAACTGAGATTAAAGACAACGCACAAAGTTTAACACGAATATATACGAATATATATATATATACAGAGAGTTTAATACGTAATCAAGATGTATCACGATATCTCAAGTTTACCACGATAACCTGGCTACATCTGATAATATGATAATAAAGTGGCGTCTTATTCATTGCCCTTAAGTGATGTGGATAAGCTAATATTATATTTATAGATAATGCCTTAAAACATCTGGATGTATATTTTACTTTTAATCAAAATGAGTTGGCCAAAATTTATATAAGAATATCAATTGAAAAAATAATTTTATTGATTTAAAAATCATTGATAAAAATAAATTTTTCGTCTGTTAATTTTCAACGATGCCTAATTTTGGAAATAACTAAAACTGTTAATTTTTTATACTCAACATATGGTTCTGTAGCAATGTGTAATACATGTTCTATAATAATATGTACAGAAAATAAATGTGCTTATTAGCTTTTAAGCTGAAATTGTGGAGAAAAACATACATTTTAATTGTCTTCCTTATTTGTGGTTAAATAGTTGGATCATAGCTTCATTGGATCCACTGAAGCGATTTTACTCATTCAACAACTTAAATTCACTTATTAGGCCAAGAATAGGTCACCAAAATTTTATTAAGGTATCTCGTGTGGTTTTTGAGTTATTTTAGACTGTGTGATCAATATTTTTAACGTTATAAACTTTAGAATGAAATGAATATACTCTGACATATTATACAAATATTGAGTATAAGACGAGAATTGTGGGGTTCTTTGCTCATCTATGTCGAGGAGAGCCATTAAAATTAAAAAGCCGATATTGTTTGAAACTGTAAGTGTGGATTTCTAGAAGAAGAAAGCGTCTATGAAAAGAGTAGCCATGTGCAGACAGACTTAAGCAGACAATTGTAGTATTTTACATTATATAAAGTTTATGGAACTTTAGACATACGAACGAGGGTGATGTGAAAAGTTTCCGATATCAACATAAGGATGGATGGAAACACTGAAAGTTAGTGGTTAGTGAATTGTAATTGTGCATCATTTCGCAGTTACTCACCAAGATTTCAGAAATTTTGGACATGTAGTTGTTATTTGACAATGGTTGTTAGTGGATTTTTTGTGAAAATGGAAATAATTGAGTATCGCCAAACATAAATTTAATGACAGCTCAATTCATTTTTAAAAAACATTCATCAATTGGTTGTCAAATAACAACTACGCGTTCAAAATGGCTGATATCTTTATGTACGACTTCATTCACTAGCTTTTATTGACGAGTGATGCTATCTTTACGTTCAGTTCGGAAAGTTTTCTGGCCACTCTCGTACATTGAATTCAGTCCATAGTAAACCTTGCAAGAGAACATACTGTATACAATCGTATAGGTTATTCAAAACTATTTTAATAATATTCTCTTATTAATTAATTATATGATTTACCTTCAGGATTCTAGCTAGGATCTAGTTACAAATAATAATTATTCTATGTAGATATACCTCTATACAATCATAATACTATGTATATGTGTATGTGTATGTAACTTAATCCCCATTATGCATAATAACATAACATTACATATTAGTAGCTCTGTGAACTTTGGACCGCATTCAGAAGTATACAAAAAATCTAACTACCTTCATTGAGCAAAATGAGGTTGGGTTGCCAAAAAAACGCTAATATTTGCCTCTTTCTATTAATGATTTTAATTCAAATCAATTGCAGAACAAATAATAAAAGTTCCAAAAACAAGTACCAATTATATTTTCAGGGTTTCTTAGAGTCCATTTTTCTTATAATTAAATTTAGAATATTCCAAGTAAATTTTTCAGTTCACTTACTTTTTGATTTTCTACCTTTAAGCCACTTTAAAAAAAATATATCTTTCTTTAAACTGTTAAGTAGTTTTGTTTTATTGCATTTTCACCATCAAGAACTCACAACACATTTGTTTCCGAACGTTTTTATTTTCATTCTATATTTTTATACATTTATTACGCACTTATGTACTTTTATCTCAGGTAAAGTAAGAAATATTCAGCAAAGCGAGCTATAACTCCAATTACTAGCTCAGTCATATAATATAAAGTTATATTAAATCAAGTTTGCTGACCCGACAAACGTATTTTAAATGCCAAATCATAAAAAAATAAAAATAATGGGTTTAAAAATTGTTAGCGGCCTCTTCAAGCCGTTTGGTTATGCATATCCGGACATACATAACCATAAAAGACTATTTGACACTTGATTAAAGTCTCACATTATAAGTGTGAACGATTTTTGATTAAAAGTTAAGTGTGAAATTACTAAACCACTTAACCAATTTGAACTATGTCATAGGGAACGTTTATAATCTGAACAAGGACTTGGGTACGTTGATAATTAACACCTACAAAACTGAAATAAAAAATAAATCTTAAGTTTAGTTAGCCCGCAAGTATTATTTCCGATTTTTATTATTTAACAAAATATAATAATTAATTGAATTTTATTTAAATCGGACAATTTTTAACTAGTTTGATCCCTTTGTAAAATAATACAGCAAATGCTATTTCAGGCTGTTTACCATAATTATCGGTGAAAATAGTCAAAGAAAAATGGAGTCAGATTATTTGGTATCATTGTTTATATGTCCTGCTTTGATATAATTTGTTTTAAAAAAATTTGTTCAAAAACGATCAAAACTTCCAGCGTTTTTATATATACATTTTGTTATAATATTCATATATAAATATACAAATGCACATTGACAGGTGTTCAAATTCAACGTCTGATCTTTTGTCACATAAATACCGAGTATATCAATTTGAAACTTACGCTGAATGATCTCTTCTATTAATATTTCATCATTAAAAAAGGATCCGTAGATCATTATAAAAAGCAAAGTTTAATTACCTCTCCGTAAGGTTACGTATTCAAAAGACGTTTTTTATTATCATTGAATATCTCAAACAAAAGTGAGTGGGTCGATCTGAAGCTTTAGATTTCATCCTAAAATATCATTCTGAACATACCGTGATTTCAGAAATTTCAGAATAAGTCATCAGGCATTTACTACAACACAATGTTTACGTATTCAAAAGTCGTTTCAATTGTTGACATTGATCTAATAATTTAGTCAAGTAAAAAGTTCATTACTTAACAATTAACGCCTGATCAAAAATCGTTCTCTTAAGTCAAGTATTAAGTTTTAATTAAAAGTATGTAAACAATCACATTCATGTAGTATAACTTCACATCTCCAAACTGTTTACATAATGTAATTGTTGTTGGAGCAATAATAAAATTTCAAACAGATTCCTTCATTTGTTTATTGTTAAATGTTTGTGACACAAGAATGGAGGGGGCACTAATTATATAGAACCAATAGAAATCAACTAAACTACTTGACTAAACAACTTTTCATAACACTTGACTGGCATGTTTCTATCCACACACGCCAAGTAACGAAACTACTTGCTACTTGACTTAAATTACTTGATCAATTTGAATAAATCTTTAGCGTCGCAAAAAAGACATAACTACATTATTTCAATATACACACTATATAATGTCGTATTTCATTTATAATATATGAACAAAGTCAGGAGTTGTAACTAATTAAAACAACAAGCCTAACAAAAACTAATATTTATATAAATAAATTACATTATAATTAAATATTATATTTTATATTTACAGAGCCGAAAGCAAGAATCTTAGGCGGCTCAGAAATGTACATCGACCATGGAAGTACAATAAATATTACATGTTTAATAATTGGTGGTCTTGATCTACAAGGATTTGTTTTTTGGTTTCATAATAATCGGGTAAGTATGGGATTTTTATACATAATTTAATAATTAATGTAGCAGGAACCGTATTATACATGTAGAAAATGAAATATAGATTAAAGTTCAATTTGTTCAAAAAAAATAAACCGCACTTCACGTTTAACCATTGTTAGGATTTATTTAATATCGTCCAATGAAAAAACCTTTACGAGTATTCAAAGTCAATCAAATCGAATTTGAATTAAATATCCCAACAATTATACGTTTCATGACTAATTTTTCAGGCTAACCATCTGACAATTTCACAGGTTTTGACCTTTAGATCTATAGTAATACGACGGAAAATTGCTACCGGCACTTGAACCATGAAAGTGGTTAAATAATTATTCCGAGTTATCTGTATTTGTGTCTTCTTTGTATGCAAATGAAATATTCCATGGCCTTATTCCCAAAGATGTACTGTTACCTAAGAAAGTCGGGATGATTATTTATAAATGCACTCTCAACACTATGAGTTTTTGATTTTTGTCAAAGCTCTATTTTCTTATATTTTATGCACAAAGCTAGTATATGAATTTTAATTTTTTCAAATTATTGCTATTGTTATTTTTTGTTATTTTTTTCGTTATTTTTTTTGTTTTTGTTTATTTTGTTTTACAATTTGTAGGATTCTCTAATTATATTATAATTTTAAATTAACATTTTCATAAATATACAACATGTACGCTAAGCATTAAGCTAACGTACATTTTTCCGAATTATAAGCAACATTAAGCATATGCAAAAATAAAACTGTAAGTTCTATTAGATTTTTAAATGCAAATTATTTCCACTTTCAAAAAATCGACTTTAAAATAATAATCCTATGGCCAAAACTTTACTTTAAATTATTTAAACTTTAAAAACTTGATTCCTTTGTTTTAATATATTGAATTCTACGTTGTCACAGAAAAAACTGAAGATATTCAAGGTACCTACTAGGAAGCGATACATGAATTTGAACTATCCCTTAAGAAATGGAACTTTTAACATTGAACTTAAAGTTTTTCAATATTCGAAAATGAAGAAATATTTTTATCAGTTTCTGATCGCATATTTGAAAAGATTTTTATTTCAATAAATATATATATACATACTAAAACAAATGGATTGGTATAGAAATTTTGTAGAATAAATCTTGGTAAACACAATTTTCATTCGACAACCTCAGTGCTCGTATTGTACGAGCGTAATTTTTAGGATTGTATGAATATTTTCTACATTTACAATATCAATAATTTCTTTGTGGGATCTAATTCACCATCTGCTTTCATTTATTTTAATTCCTCCTCTTTACAACACTTTTAGGTACATATACTATTTTTCTGATCAGCTTATGTTTGAGTCAAAATTAGTTTCCATATACTACTCGACTCGAATCATTCATGAGTTGTGAAAAATAACTAGCTCTATACCTAATACTTGTGAATAAAATGTGTATGATAATGTTAATGTTTTCTTTATAAAAAATTTTTCATTTAATAATTTCACTCACGTTTACGAAAATTTACGTATAACCATATTCTCTATGGAATGAAGAATATATTTAAATACAACAAGTCGAGCAAATTATTATTATTACAAATTCTATATTTGTAAATAATCCAAGAAAAACATTTTATGAAATCACTCGTCTAATGATTTTATTGCTGCTCTCTATGGATAGATTTTAATTTTATTTTTTACATGGAGCAATTTATACTGAAATCAATCATTTCGAATTCAGTGTATGATTTTTATATTCTGCGGTTTGACAAAAATATAATGGTATATAAAAGTCAGCTATAAACCTCACTCGAAAATAAACGTAAAATCGTATCTTCCTTGAGTGCAAAAAAATGAGAGCTATCAAAAGAAATCTTTCAGCCTTCGTAGCTTGTTGCATAGGAAAACCACTAGTATTTTCAAAGATTTTCCAAAATATCCTGTGTTTAAAAATACAATTTTCCAGTTTTTCCTCCTCATTTTACATCGATTGCAAAAAACTTCACCTTCTTAGATTGCATAGAATTAACATTTTTTGTAAAATGTTGAAGGCTACAATAAAACAAATGCAGTTTTTTTTATCGTAAGTAATAAGGAAGTATTAGTCAGGCCATGGTTTCCCACTGCTAACTAGTAACCTTTCATTCAACTAGTTCTTTATTATGTGTCTTTCAACAAGTTTGAATTATACAATTTAATTGGAAAAGTTCTTAAAAAATGTATGTCTAGGTCATAAGACTCCCATTATCCAATTGTACCCAGGACCTCCAATTGGTCAAAGTTGGCGTTCAGAATTAAATAAAACTAAGCATATTTGTACTCTAAATGAGATAATGATCAAATTAAAATTTTAAAGAGTAAAAAAAGATATTTTACTATTGATCCTTATGTAATAAAAATAATAATAAAATAAATTCCCTTAAGGATCATTGGTAAAAATCAGTTCTCCGTAAACCTTTAAAAATTAAACTGTTTCATTATCTAATAAGATATAATGTACCAATATGTGAAGTTTCATTAAATTTTGAACGTTAATTATTCTAAAACCGATAGTACCATAAACATTTCTCCAACGTTTATTAATCTAGTTTGTTTCCTAAGTAATTAATTTCAATTTCGTATAATATTTACATAACACTTAGATGTAATTATCATTATTTTATCATTTAAATACTATTATTTTCATGGATATGTAAACATTCGCACAGCGTGCTGCGGCTAACTGTGAACCATACTTGCAGATAGGATTTAACAAGTTCGCCAAAAGAAATGCAATTAAAAACACTTACAAATAACTTTTTAAACATAGGTATTATGTAAATTCAAATAACAGTAAAAATAATGTTTTTTTTTATTTTTTTATTCTCTATTTATTTTTATATAAAACTGTTATATCATATAAGTAATAACGATTGCATATACTTAAATAAAAACATATACTTTTAGTAGTACCATGGGAATATCAGAATAAAATGTTATTTTTTATATGTATTAAACCTTTAAGTAGAAAAAAACTAGAATAATCTAAATTTTTTTCAAAGAAATATCAGTATTAACTTACAGTGTTTTAAGTATACACACAAAAAACAAATAAACCTATCTCATTTCATATAAAGGCTGGACAATGAAAAATGTCAAATTGACATAGGGATTTTTATACAATATACATTTATATTCTACATATATAATATGATTTCATGGAGATATAGCTCCGGGAAACAATGATTAATTATTTTGACTTCTACAATTGACGGTTAATTTTATTTTTAAGATGTAAGAAGATAAAAAATTTATCTTGTTAGTATCATATTTCTCAAACAATGAAGTTTGGTAGTTTTATATCAATACTATTTAATAATTTTAATGAATTTTAATGAATATGTTAGTGCATTCATCCAGAATTATTTTGGAAAAAAGAAACATGTAGAATCAGACAAGAGCCCCAAATTTTATAGCCATTTAATCAAGAAATTCGTTAAATGAATTTTTTTTTTTTTAATTTCTGGCATTAGCTATTTTCAGCTATATAGCCATTAACCAAAGTGGATTATTATTATTATACAACAACAGTACACAGTAATGCTAGGTGGTCACCCATCCAAATACAGATTGTGACTGCTGTTGCTTAACTTTTATTAGTTGGTCGAAGCATGTCATTACGTTACGTCAGTCCGGGGTCGTTTAATGAATTTAAACAGTATTTTTCATATGATTTTATTCTTAAATTTCCACAGATTGATGATATTTTGCTGTCTAAAGATAAGTAAGCAGGACTTTTAATAGGGGAAGGGCAGTTATTTATTAAAAAATCCCTAATTACACCTAAATGAGCTATTTATTATTAAAAGTATGCTTAATTTTATCTTTAAAGTAGATCATGTATTTTTCATTCAAAAACCACAAATTTTCATAAAAATGTCAACGATTTTACGAAGAAAGCTTTAACTCACCCATAATTGCATATTGTGAGTTAAAGCTATTTTAAAGTTATTCAAGGCTTGTTGGAAATTTTCAAAATTTTATTTACAAAATCTTAAAATTATGTACTTCCAAAATGCTTTGTAAATTCCATTCTACAAAAACCAAATCATTTAGCTTTGCTCCATCACGCTTAATTTTTATCCAAAATGGTCAACAAAGAATGCAATCCTACTAAATTTGGGTCATAGCTTAAAAATTTTAATTAAATTAAACGTATATAAAATAAATTTCAACGTATTCAGAATCTGGTAACGATATTTCATATTAAGGCTAAAATAAAAGAATAAAAAATATTAAAAATGAAAAGTGTGACCCAAAATTATTGTGTGTTATAAAATTGCAATTAAATTTTTAATATTTACAAAATTATCGTATAGCAAAGTTAATTATTTCACAGGCACCCTATAAATATTACTTACTGAATATATTTCTACTTTACGCATCAACTCTTAATCTGGCTTATGCCTAAATGCGAATTTTGCTGATTGAATTGGTTAGAATTTTTGTTACTTTTAAATTAATGTAAAAGCTATATGCTTTAAAAATCGCTTTTATTCATCAATTCTATTCAGAGCCTCAAGTCGTT
Source organism: Chrysopa pallens (assembly GCA_020423425.1). Lineage (NCBI taxonomy): Eukaryota > Metazoa > Arthropoda > Insecta > Neuroptera > Chrysopidae > Chrysopa > Chrysopa pallens. The sequence continues at coordinate 112,420,199 of CM035591.1, forward strand.
TTAATTCTATATGAGAAACTTATTTTTGATGCTACATAAAATATTTCATTTATATAATAATTTTGCGTTGTCACCAAACTCACATGTATTAGAAATAATTCACCTCAATCAAACTCCCATTGGTCAAATATTACTTTTTAAGAATTAATTATAAGCAGACACCCGGTCAGATAAAGCTAATTAATAAATAATGACAAAAATCAAGTTTATACAACCTAGTTAAAATTCACCATTATATTTATAATAGGCTCGGTGCCCATAGGCCATATCTGTTTTTATTTATACATGTACTTTAAAAAATATATTAATGGTTTGAGTATGTTAGTGTAACGAGTTTTATCTCTAAAATATTTTCTCAAACTGGGCCGTTTTATTTTTCAATTATCCACACAAGCTTCAAATTGATAGACATTCGATTTTTTTTAATTAGAGGCAAGATCATTCAATAAGAAATGTAAAAAACCATTTTTTCTGCAACGTGATAAAACCCGATGTGCTACAAACTTAAAATTATAAAAATCATAATTTTGCAGTTATTAAACAAAAGGCTTTCTGTCATGTAGGATAAAATGACTTTTTAATAATCTTCCTACAACAATAACAAAACTTGATGCCCATCTAATTCCAGCTTGTGGGGGCAATCGAAAATTTTACGGGCTTCGAAAATGAAAACGACTTTTCAGAATTTTTATACAAGAAATAAGAAAAACCTACAAATTTTAAGACGTATATTATTCATAACTGATATGATATACTCATGGGTACCGGGTCTAGCAATATATTACTAGCTACTAAAACAAATCTAAAATTCTTATTTTAAAATCCACGACATGTTATGTGTCCTGTTTTCTATTTTAATATGTACGTCCGTAAGGGATAATATTATTGAAACACCGTACTCTTTAAAACTATTCCCATTTATAATACCAAAAACTATATGTACCATGGTGTTAGTTGGTACCTTTCATTATTTATAACACAGCCTTTAATAATAATTCATTATACGTATAAGTATTATTAATATGTACTTTTAGGCCTACTAATATACATACAGCCTCCACAATATACAGCTAGTGTTACGAAGTACTGGTAATGGAGAATCAATGTTAAATGTATTATTTACTATATATGTTAACATAATTATGTGTAAGTATGCTAATACACAAGTGTAAAGTATGCTCGCTGGTTTATGAGTGTGACTCAGTTTTCTGTTTATAGTTTATTAGTCAGAATTGCACACTTAACATACAATGAAATAAATATGTCTGTTTGAGCATTACAATTCTAACAGTAAAAAATTCGTTTTAAATTGTATGCGTTTGAAAATAAATGACAGTATTCTGTGATAGGAGAAATATTTGCCCAATAGGGTACATTCGATTGTGAAAAAAAACCATGAAATTAATGTAGAAATATTCTTAAATATTCTCAATTTGAATTATAAAAGCACATGAGTAATTTAAGCTAAGTTAAAATTCGATATTTTTATCTTTATATCATGTAACCTAAAACACTAGGCTAGCACGATGTGAATTCATTTCAGTAAAATTATAAGTTGCCTTTACCAGTTCAATCTATCAACAGTATCTTAATAAGTAAAAAAAATGAAAAAAGTATTAAAAAAATTGTTTGGTTAGTTTTTTTATCAATGTGTTGTTACGCCACTATTCTCAATAATATATACCGATATTACGTCACTAAAAATTGTAGACAGTGTTTTTACTTTTATAAAAAATTGTAATGTTATTTTATGACAAGTAATCTTGTTCATTTTGCAAAAATATTTATGTTTTAACTTTTTATAAATCAATATTTTGATTATTTTTTTAAACATGCTAAACTAAAACCAAATTAACAATAATTAAGATAATTCATTGTTGACTATTGTGCAAATATCACTCTTCAAGTGCTTAAAACTTCCAGGGTAGATTTCTCTAATCGACTCAATTATTTAAAATAATGGAGGAATATTTTTCGATCCATTGGTTGAACATCGGAATTAAATCGTTTTTCTTGCATGGTGTGTAGATTATTTTTTATGTTATGGCGTAAAAGAATACTATCATTTTGTTTGAAACTTTTGATATACAAATAATAAGGGGTATTCAAAAAAGAATTATCAATTATTAGAAGTAATGCTAAACTAAAGAATGCAACAATGAAAATATCGTAATACCTGCAGTTCTGGCTAATAAACCATTAATAGTAACCAGAGTCACAATCATGAGACAGTAAGCTTGCTCACATGTGTGTATTAGCATACCAATTGTGTATAATTATATAGTAAATAATATTTAAAATTGATTCTCCATTAGCAGTATTTTAAAACACAATCTGTATATCCATATAATAATATGACCATAATAATTATTAGTAAAGTTTGTTTAATATTCCGATGTTTTTGAAATAAAATTATTTAATATGCTGGTACACATAATAATAGCCATAAGGTATATTATTATATTCAACACGTTTAAATGTGTTGAAAATTATAGTTTTGGGGCTTTATGATTTGTACGGGATTCAATAGAAGCCTAAAAATATATAGGTCAAGATAAATGGAATTTATTATACAAAACCTTGAATCTTGATATTGAATTGATATTAAAAAATACAAGAAGAATTAAATGGTGAAGTACAGGGAATTGATCATTGGGTGCACCTGCAAATGCACCTTTTTTACTTAATTTCCTCGAATAATTTTTAAGATAAACTCTCAACATAATAATATGAGCCAAAAACCTTTTTTACTTAAAAATCGAAAACTATAATAGATAACTTAAACCTATAATTATTTTTTCTGTTATATATAGTGTTCGCTAGAAACTGTTCGACACGACCTCCGTTTTCATGGCAATATTCTGTATACTAAATTTCATAATTTGAATGATTATTTTTTGAGTTATTTTTGCATGAAAATTGAAAAAATACAACGTATATTACAATAGTTATTATCTGTATAATAATATGAGCCAAAAACCGTTTTTACTTAAAAATCGAAAACTATAATAGATAACTTAAACCTATAATTATTTTTTCTGTTATATATAGTGTTCGCTAGAAACTGTTCGACACGACCTCCGTTTTCATGGCAATATTCTGTATACTAAATTTCATAATTTGAATGATTATTTTTTGAGTTATTTTTGCATGAAAATTGAAAAAATACAACGTATATTACAATAGTTATTATCTGTATTATAGAAATCTCATTGTTTTGTCAGTTCCTCTTATGAATGCATAGTAGCATAAGACTTCAATCATTTCATTGTGAATTTGCATAGGCATTTAAAAATGGAAAGAAAAATACTTTATCTAGGACAAAAGAAGATTTGCCAAAGATTTTGAAATCATAAATTTTATAGGATAAAATAAATAATTCCTATTTATTCGAAAGTATAATTAAATGAAGTTACGACACGGATTTATTTAATTTTTTTTAATTGAACAATGTATTATTTATTTTAACAGATAATAAATGAAAATAGTCTACGAGGTGGTATTCAAATCACTACTGAGCTGGGATCGAAAGCAAAGAGTGTATTATTAATAAACAATGCGAGACCAACTGATTCTGGACGTTATGATTGTAAACCAACAAATTCAGATTATAAAAGCATTGTTATTCATGTTCTGAAAGGTGAGTAAGCACTTAATTTAATTTTAGAAATTTAATTTTACTAAGTTAAAATAATTAAAATTGTACAAATTCGGACTGTGGTAAAATAACCAGAGTTCTAAATATCACAATAAGGTACACAAGTATTAAATTTAATGAAACATGTCATTAATGCGAACACTAATTTGAATCAAAAGTATCGAGTACTTAACGTATCGATACCTTAAGATATTGACACTTCTGATTTTATCCAAATATCGACACCTAAAACAAAGTATCGATATCACGTAAAGTCGAGGTTCATTAATAATATATAATCGTATATTAGTTTATCGTTCGTAATCAAGTGAACACCGTAGGATATATCATTTAATTTTAATGTTGGTACTATCGTCAAAGATATTGCAATACATATTGTGTTTGTGATAACATACGTTCCTTATCTTTAAGCAGTCAAATTAAAACCAAAATATTAAAAAACAATTGATTAAAATTTTTTTATTAATTACTTAAATTCTTGCCTCAATCATATCTGTGTTAATGGCAGAATAATATTATGTTCTACAAAGTTGATTTAAACGAGTTAAACCGAGCACAAAATAAAGAGTAACAATTGCTAGTGACTGTAGGTTATTATAGCTGACAACAGTATTGTCGGACTTTTCTATACACTAATTAATTTTCCCATTAAAACGACATTATCTATCAGTTATTAATTTTTTTTTTTCGTTTAGTGAATTTTAATAAATTTATACTAAATTAATTAGAGTTACTTTTTTTTTAATAAAGTTTGAAGTTATTTTGGAAAAACTTTTTAACAGTTTAGTGAATCAGTTTGCAATTTATACTTGTGATTTAAAATGGAATGAATGATCAACATTCTAATAAAATTGCATTCTTCTCGAAGCGTTTTTAAATGCCACCAATAAATAGCTTAAATAAGAAAGCGCAAAGACTTCTCTTTTGACTCAAATTACTCAAATAAAATAAAGAAACAAAAGTATAATACAATTAAACAAGCCAAAAATGTACGTCTTAGAATTATAAGTAAAAAATAGTAATTTATTTACCAGGGAAATTTTTCCAACGTGAATATGCAAACATTGTTTCCTTTAATATAACCAATCAATAATTATTTAATAAATTTTTTCCAGGTAATTATCCAGAAGCAATGCAACATAACAACAGTGGTGCTCAATTTTCATCAAGAAAAATATTCAATTATTACGTAATAGATATTATATTTATATTTGTTATAATAAAATTTCTGATCATATCATAACATATAAATTAAATTTTTATTGAAAGTTGTAAAGAAATTTATTTATATATATTTTAATTCTTCTGAAGACTGTGTATTTGAAAAAAAAAACCAGATTATATTTATTTTGGAAAATTATAAAATGTTACTACTATAATTTTTTGTAAAAAAAGAAAAAGAAAAAAAAAAAAAAAAAAATCAAATCAAAATTCAAAAAATCTGTAATTATATTTTGTAAATTTTGTACAGACTAATTGTAAATTCTGACCATAAAGTATTCTTTGTATTACTTAAACACTGTTGTTTTCGCTAATGATGTAAGTGAGGATATATAAATTAACAATATGGATATGCCAACTAGTAAAAATGCAATAAAAAAATATATCTTATAGACCAGACGCTGAAAGATGAGTGTCGAAAATAAAACTTTATACTACAATATTTTAAGAAAAATGCAGAATAATGTGCAGTTTGTACAAGTTTAGAAAATGGAAAACGTTTTTATCGCAAATATCTAAAAAACGCACGTACTTATTTTCATAATGTTCTTTTTTTGTCAAAATGTTAAATGCATTTTCTGAATATAAACCAATAAACCGCTTGTGGATACGACGAATATTTCCCAATTCAATTATAACATGCAAAATTGGTCCCGTTTCTATTGCTGTCAAATTACTTTTATCACATTATTGATATTTTTTTGTTCCATTCTCAAAATAAAAGCTATGAAAATCCTATTTACTTTTTAAGATACTACCTGTCTGTCTGTCTGTCTATCGTACACTTTTTTTCAGCGAGTTTTCAGAGATTTAACCTAAAACTGGAGGTTAATAAAGATTTAATCTCGAAATTAAATACTATAAACTTGTAAATTTTCATAAGAGGGCTCAAAGATTGCATACAGACTCATACCCGTGTTACAAGATAAAATATCAAATTTGAAAATCGGCCTGGTTTTGTAACTAACGGACAAATATAAAATATCCGTAAAATATTTTAAATTTTTATAGGAATTGCCTTTCATTCGAAAGTTTGCTTTTTAATTGGGGTACTACGTCTCTGATAAAAATATCTGAAACGGGTAGACTAAGAAACAGGCAGGTAGACACATTCTGAGGTAAAAATCTATCTTAGATTATGGTACATTGAAAATTGTGAAGCATTCCATTGATTTTGATTTTTGATAAAAAGGAATGAGAAATTAAATCACGGGTCCGAAAAGATTATTAATAATCTTTGAGCGATTCAACATGCGATGTTTTGTAAAGTCTATTTCCACTGTTGTTGTATTTGATTAGATATAATTCGATCATTATTTAATTTTATTACAAGAGTTTTATTTTTGATACATCCACGTTTTAACTGTTTTATTATGTCTGCTTACGTTATATCCGAAAACAGTGTGAATGTTACAGTTAAATTTCATATTTAAAACTATCATATATAAAAAAAACTTGTATTACCCTCTCTTCTTATACGAAAGAGAAATTAATTAATTTCGAATTAAAATCGATAGCTAATTCAGTTTCGTCACGTCTAAAATACATTCTTCATTTTAGTGTGAACTTTATTAATCATATAACTCACCTCAATTGTGTGTTAATATGTCCTTTTTACACAATTTTCTTTCCTATCAATTTTAACCAAATATGAATTTTAACCGTAACATATAAATCTTTAATATAGGCCAGTTGTAAGAAAGTTTAATATAATAACATCATCAATATCTTATAAATAAACTCAGTTTCCCTAAGTCTTCCCAAACTTTTAAAATTTCTTGAAAATGAGAGAAAATTATCTTCATTTACCGTTAACGTAATAAATATCAGTATCTTTTGTAGAAATTTACTATTTATTAATAACTTTATTCTTAGAAAATCTCAATAACTTACAGTCTAAACCTACCGTCCTTAAATTGAATCACCGATTGTCTCATATTCTTATACCTGGAAGAAAAAACTAATATAAAGTATATCGAAATATTTACTTGTTCTTTTCTAAGAATAATTCTCATCTTCCCCTCGGATATTTTTTTAGTATAGATTATATAATTTTTTCAGTTTAAAAAAAATGGTTAAGAGAATAAAATGAACAACTCAACACAACATTACAATCGAGTATTTGATGTTTTTTCTTACCAACTCAACACAACATTACAATCGACTATTTCATGTTTTTAAATTGATATAAAAATTCAAGTGTCGTTTTTGTTATTTTTTGAGTATACAAGTTCCTGCTTTTCTTATAATAGAAAAACTATGAGCGTGAAAAATTATTTTATTTTATTCATTAAACGTATAAAAATTAAATATAAAACCTCACAACCACATTACTCAAATTTCAATTCGTTATATACGCCTGTTACTCTCTTGCAACTGGCCAGAAATAATAATTGTTCAAATATCTACATTCTGAATGTAAAATATATACATACATATTTATTATTAAGTTGTAAATAAACGATTCTACTTGAAATAAATTCTGTTGAAATTATAGATAATTAAATTTAAAAAAAAGTTATCGTATCATTAAAACTTTGTGCGTTTTAATTTCTAATTTCCTTGACAATCATTCAACTTTTGTATGTTTCAATAAAAGGTAAGTAAGTTCAAAAACTAATAATGTATTTTTAATCATTAATCATGAAAATCCACAAAATAAAGGTTAACACCATTATTGATAATATTTAATGAGAATTATCGATAATTTTCACAGACCCCAAACGATTTCAAACCCCATAACCTTTCTCTAAGAAACTCGAATAATATTATCTCGCTTACTTAGAACAAAGAATAAAGATAAATTTACTTCATAATATCAAGTCAATTGCTCAATCAAAAGTGAATTATCGTGGTATGTGCGTAATGACGATATTCACAGAAGCCTGAAATTGGCCACAGTGTGTGAAAAAATTGCGCGTTTCAGTAAAAGATACGTTTTTAGTCTCGAAAGACATCCAAACGCTAGAGTGATAAATCATTTAAATAAAAGTGATAGTGTTTACATACTAAGCAGACAAAAAGTTCTATGTTTAAAATTAGTATTGACTTAAGCAGTTCTCAACTATAATAACTTCTAGAAGTAAATTAAGTTAATTACATTTGCTTTTAGTATTATATCAACGATCAAACCCGCATATTAGATCATTTGATCTATTAATAATTTTTCTTTAGAAATTAGGTATCAACAAAAAATAATAATAATATTTTCAAGTCATTTTTCAAGACTGACGCGTGACAATCGTATATTACCCATTCTCATCATGCACGTCAACGTAATATATTTACTAAACTCTTTAAATAGAAACTTAAGTGCTTAAAAACAATGTATGTAGAATTCGAAAAAAATCTTTTTTTTTTTTACTGGATTTTTTGTACATGAAAAAAAAAGCGTATATGAAATATGATAACAGTTTCAATCTATAAAACATAAAACTGTTTGTAAAACATAGAATAAAATAATCCTTTTGATTTTGTATCTTTGATGATTGTTTGTTTGTATTCATCAAACAAAAACAGCAAAGAAAAAAAGGTAAAGAGTGAATAAAAAAAACAAATAATCAAAATTTTTTTAAAATATACAGATTCATAATAAAAATTCTTTTCTTGTACAGTGTTTTTTTTTTTTGTTACTCAAGGGACTCACTCCAATTTCATTTAAGAATATTATGCTGTTGGATTTGATTGAAAACATACATTTAGACTAAGAGCTCGTGGACGATTTCACAACCCGTATAGCAACAATATGGCTTGTGGGAGAATTCTTTAGGAATTCTAATTTATTTGATTTGAACGTCTGATTTATCATCAAAAAAGATCCTATAAGAAGTCATTAAGACGTCAAATGCGCCACATTTTGAATACCTTAAGACTTCATAAATAGAATGCTTTAAGGAAGCTTTTTTCTGAATATTACAATACATTCGTTTTTTTTTTTGACTACGAAAGTCAATAAAATATTTTTTTAAATAAATTAAAAATCATCTAAGACACTGACTGCTACGCTCTACCACTGATACCATATCTTACGATTCCGTCATTCTATCCATTATATCACAATGATCATACAATCCTCCCTCATATATTAGATATTTTATTAACAAGAATAAATAAATATTAATTTTTAAGATGACATATCATTATCTATCCAGGTGAATTTGAGGACTTAAACAAAATCTTATAAATAAATTTCAGGCAGATCGTTGAATTTGTGGTTAGTATATTGTCTTAATCTTCAATTTTTTATGCTTTACGATAATTCTCCAAATTAATTTTTAATAAAAAAAATAAAAAAATAAAGACCATGGAACAAAACCAATTAAATTGTGGTTACTATTCGAAAACATTAGATATAATTTGCGTGCAATGAACATCAGAAATATTACATCTAATCGAGTTCGAAATGTAACCTCATAGTTCTGACTTCTTATAAAACTCGATAAAAACACTTTTTAAGGTGATCATATTTCTTAGCTTGACTTCCATTGAAAATAAAAATAAAAAAAGAATTCATAATTCTGATTTCTTACGAAATCGGAAAGCCTACTTAAAGAGTTCTTAATTATGACTTCTTAAAAAAAAGTCAAACGGGTTTTCTATATGGTTTTATGTTTTTTAGTGATGTATCATAGTATACGAAGTATGGAAACCACTTTTATCTATTTTATCAAATAAAAGTTGTGACCCAGAAGATTTCATATTACAAAGACGTCTTGAATTTTTTTGGTTATTATTAAAAAAATAACAAAATAATATAAATCAACCAGCGGAGATGTGGTTTCACCGATGAAGTGATTGAGTTTCGTGTTAACGGAAATTTAATTTGTTGGGGCACGTGATACGAACTAGGAATTCAATTCTAGAAGTTCAATTTTATGACAGAAAGAATTGCCATATCAAAATCAAGGTGGAGAATCATCCATCTTCGGAATCATCCATCTTCCTTATGATCGTAATGTTTGGAACGACATGATTACCAATGTTATATTTAAATATCACACAAACAAACACGTGGAATGTGTGAAAACTTCTCTAGCTTCGTTATTTTTGATAATAATTATCTATCGATCTTCCTTATGATCGTAATGTTTGGAACGATATGATTACTAATGTTATTTTTAAATATCACACAAACAAACACGTGGAATGTGTGAAAACTTCTCTAGCTCCATTATTTTTAATAATAATTATATAACACAAGACACCTTTTTTATGTAAAATTACATACTCTACAATCCTTACTCTCTCACTCCTTGTCAATTTACTAAAGCTGATGACATGCAGTGCTTGTTTCTGCCAGAACGTAGTTTCCGTTCTTAGTATAGTTTGATCCCATCTCGAAAAAAAAATTGCAGCTTTGCAGCAAGAACGTTACTCAAATGTCCCACAAGCTCTCAGACTTTTAGAACTAGATAAGCTTGGCTCCAACGATACTCGTTTGCTCGCTGGATAATTTGCTTGATTTTTTAGCTTGGCTACATGAGAGCTGGTTTGCTGAGTGTTACGATGTCTTCTATACGATGTGCGCTTCACACGTTGCTCAATTACACCGATTTTCATATTTAGTCAAGTAGCGGCAGTTGTGGAAAACAAAGACCACCGCGTAAAAAAAATATATAAAATTCACTTATGTAAATGCAAGCATCTATTGGGTTTTTTTTTTATTTTTTATTTCTGGCTTCAGCTACTTTCAGCTATATAGCTATTAACCAAAGGGGATTATTATTATAATTATTTTTATACAACAACAGTACACAGTACTGCTAGGTGGTCACCCATCCAAATACATATTGTGACTGCTGTTGCTTAACTTTATTGATTGGTCAAAGCCTGTCATTACGTTACGTCAGTCCGGGGTCTCATCTATTGGTTAACATGAAAAACTAGCAGAGGAAAAACACGTTAAATAGGACATGAACTATCGCCAAATTCTAGCAAGCGGACATGCAACAGAGCCATCATTGGCGTCATTTTCTTTCACAACTTCCTTCATACCTGCTATTACAGCATCCCGTAACTAATCCAGCGGGGAAACCAGCATCGAGCAAGAAAGGCTTTTTTATTAACTTTTCAGTTGTACATATAGTTATGTACCTATATTTATTACAACTTATTTCGTGTTTGTAGGCAAACAGCATAGCGACATAACAATGCCTTTTGCAGTTCACTCATGATATTTTAGGATAGTAGTGACATCTCCTAGCGACGACTAGTTACATTTTATCGTGGTTTCAGTATTGGATTGTATATAAGATATATTTTTATTCTTTTTGATTTTTACTAGTTCTAGAAGTCCGACACAGAATGCTGTTTTTTAGGGAAACCATTGTTCAAAAATCAAATAACGCCGAAATTTTGACGTCAAAGTTACATAAAACAAAACGTGGCGATTTTAACATAACATTTGTCCACAAGAATTGCCTGATAATTTTCCGATCTACAGCATTAAGTGTTTTTTTTTTAAATGAATATGAATCAACATGACAACAATATTTTTTTACAAAAGTTTAATCATTTCAAAGGCCTTATTATTGTAATGCATATTTACTTTTAGGAAGGTGGATCTAGGTTTTTTTTTTTAATTTCTGGCTTCAGCTACTTTCAGCTATAAAGCAATGGATCTATGTTAAATGAATTTCAACTTCTATTTTTTTAACGGAACCTTGATTTTTTCTAGTTCCTCGGATTTAAAAATAGTAATAAGGGAAACTAAATATTTAATATATTTTCGTATACATAGGGGTCACTTACGTTAGAGTATATTAATTTCAGTTACAATTTTTTATCGCTACAAATTTTTGACTGCACAACAAATTTTGGTATGGGTTTTCATAGACTCACTTAATTAGTTCATTTCCAAGTCTCCGTCTGTCATCACAATAACTTAAAATGGAAAAGAGGTAGCAAAATGAAATTTTAATGAAATGTGAAATTTAAGCTAATAAACATGTATAATTACAATTAGTAATATTATAACATGTATTTAAAACTGTATAGACTGGATATTTATATTATTTATTGAATGTTATTGATAAAAGATAGTTTAAATATTGATACTCATAACATGTATGGAGTATAAAATTAACTCTTAGATTAGTTAATTATTATCTTTTAACTTAGTTAATTATTATCTTCACTTATTGTTATTCATTTTTATATTCGATTTTAGTAAACCTATTCATTTTCTTTGAATAAGAATAACATTTACAAAATACTTATAAAAGATGAGTCATAATGTTGCCATAATAATATTATGCATAATAACAACAAAACGTCAGTTTGTGTGTAAGAGTAGTATACGCATTGTCGTTCAATAGTAATCACTATTTTCTATAGAATACGAATAGGTATTATGAATTGAATTAGATGTATGAATTGATAACACAGTGATTCATCTATGGTATAATGTCACTTTCAAAATTAGAATTCTGGTAACTTCAGTTATTTTGTTAACAGTTCATGGAAACAAAATTGTCTGAGCTAGAGTATACGACTATGGCTATTATTATGAAATACTTTTATTTATAAAAATTTTTGATAAAAAAAAATTTAGTTATTATATTGACTCATTTCTATTATTATACCCTTACCCTTTATCTCTCATACTTATTTAATTTCTCCACTGCCGGCGAAGTCGCGGGTAAAAAGCTAGTTTAATATAATTATAAGCAATATTCTATTTTATTATATATTATAATAAAATAGATCATCATTATAATTAAAATCACGTCATTTCAAAAACCTTTGACAAACACACAAAATGAACAATAAATTATTATTACCCATGATTCAATTATTTAACATCTAGTATTTTTACCCGACTAAAGTCAACTAAATTCTCGTATATTTTTCATAAACATATATTTGACCTTTTTATTTACTTTTGCTTTGGTCTGTAATAAATGAATTCAATCTATTTAATACAGATACTAACTGTTACCCAAACACTTCGTTAAACGATTCCAATTAATAATAATCTATTCAAGAAATAAACTTGTTTCTATGCCCTTAGCTTCTATAAATCTTAATTTAAATGTCTCCGAAACTATTAATCCAATTTTAACGTTTTTTTTTTAATGTGTGATTTCTTCAAACTTTAACGATAGGTTAGTTTTTATCCAGGGTTATTTATTTAAATTTAAATGCAAAATGGAGGATTTTCGTACTAGATTCTCGATTAGTCTCATGAATATCAAGTAGATGGAGTGTAAAAAACTTATTTGGTATAATCCACCAACAAGTTTTATTATATAAGCTTGGAAGGCATCAATAGATAACGATATTATTTTCTAATCAATTGATAGATTGGAATCGAACGATAAAATCGAATAGCTTCTAAATTCGCATTGAAACACCTTTTTGGGTAGACATAAAATAATTAGATTTTTAACTCGATTTGCTTCAAAAACCGGAGAGAAATGGGAAAAGCTTCCTCTTAGAGAGATGCGCTTTTTTTTATATTCGAATGGAATGGTTAGGGGAAATGAAAAATTTGTTTTGTTTCCTTACCCATTTTTTTTATAGGAAAAAGTGTACATAAATTTTGACTTTTTTTTATAAGCTAGGATTATGCTGGATTTTGCAATCGAATGGTTTGATAAATTGAGAAAATTCTTGTGTAAACTTTTTTTAAAATGGTCACTGCAAATCGTAACGTAAGTTTGCGGGTATATATGTTTTCAATGAGCCATTCCTCTACTTAACGACTTTTGGTCTTCTTACTCCTTTAATTTCCTTGACTACCAATCGTGTTTTTTAATCTCAGTGAATGAATCCAGAAGATCGCCAAAAAAGGAATTTTTAAAACACAGCAAATCGAGGATGGGTTTGCTAGTAATGTATATTTTCAAAGAGCCGTTCCCCTTCTTAACAGCTTTTTCTCTTTTTCCCCCTAATATTTTCTTGACTGCCAATGAAGCTTTCGCATCTCGATGAATGATTCCCAAAATTCGCAAAAAAAGTTATTTTTTGGCTTAAATCTATTTTCATGTTATTAATAACAAAATTAAAAAAAAAAAAAAACGTATTAAGTCTTTTAACTTTCAATGAATGTCTCGTCGAAATTGATTTAGCAGTATTGAGCATTAGCTTGATTAAAAATCGTGTTTGTTTTTAAAATTTTAAAATCACGCGCAGGCGTTTCAATTTTATATATACATGATAGTTGGGTGAGATGACTATTTTGTTTTTATATTAACAAATCATCAAATGCAGAATGAAATTAAAAAAATCATCACATTAAAATCTATTGTACATTTTTATATTACAAAAATCCATCCACATCAACAATTTACCGCAATCGTATAGAAAAAAAGTGTAGTACGCATGCGTACAAAAGTTTTATAAAACTATTACAAATAACATAGTTTTGGTTAAAGTATTATAAGTCAGTAACGGTGTAAGCGTTAGTGTGTTATACAAATTGTGTTTATTTTTTACATTTTGTCTTGTTAATCTTCCAACATGGCAACAATCGGTAAATATATTTATTTTTAATAATTAAAGTTTGTAGAGTTTATTTCATATAATAAATTTAACATGAACATTAATTTTCACTTGTGCAAATGTATTATATTAGTTGTCAGATAAAAATATCTTAACGTTTCTTTACACAATCCGAAGAAGACCGGTGTCATTTCTATTTACGTCTCAAGAATGTTGTTCTTGGGTGCGGTAATAATCGTATTTCGTTTATTTTATTCAAATGTCTTCAAAATCAGTAAATATTTAAAATACTTTTCATCATCTCATAATTTAAATTAATTAATGGAATGTACTATTTTAAGATACAGAAGTGGTATTTTTGTTGATTATTGAATAATTTTTTATTAATATTGATGATGTCAGACATTAATAACAACATATTTGACTTGCTGCAAAGAATATTCTTATATTTTATTTTTAATTATTCATTCATGCTTGCCTCACGAATATTTAATGGAAGAAAAAATATTACTGCGTCAAATTTCTGGTTCTCATTTAAATGTTCAGTTTTCTTGTGCGAAGAAAGCAATTTTTCTATGTACTAGCTTAAAAAGTTAAAAGTACGACGGTTTGAACTAATCCTTGTTAATTCTTTCGAGAGCTATCTATACTCTGAGAAACGAATTCAGAAAAAGAATTAACGTTTCTGAGCTTGAAAATCTCAAAATTAGTCTGATTTCAACAATGGTCTTTTAATTCCTTAAGACGCATTGAATAGGAAATTGGAAAATATTAGCAAAAATTAAAGAAGAGAAAAAGCACTAAAAAATGAACGACAAAAAGACAAATTTCAAGAAAGTGAAAAATTATTGCGTCAAATTTCTGGTTCTCATTTAAACGTTCAGTTTTCTTGTGCGAAGAAAGCTATTTTTCTATGCACTAACATAAAAAGTTAAAAGTACGACGGTTTGAACTTATCCTTGTTAATTCTTTCGAGAGCTATACTCTGAGAAACAAATTCAGAAAAAGAATTAACGTTTCTGAGCTTGAAAATCTCAAAATTAGTCTGATTTCATCAATGGTCTTTTAATTCCTTAACAAATTGGAAAATATTAGCGAAAATTAAAGAAGAGAAAAGGCACTAAAAAATGAACGACAAAAAGAGAAATTTCAAGAGAGTCTGAATTAGCGTTTCGAAATCAAGAGTACTCAAGAGTGACTTAATCTGAAAACACATACAACCAAAATTTCCAATTGAAATTGAAGAACATTTTTTAAAAGGCTCGAAATACGCAGATAAAAAGTCTCTCAACTCTCTTTCCATTATTATCGATTTTTATTGATAAGAGTATCGATTACTTTGAGTTCAAATGTTAAAAAGACTGCTACTATCCACTATTTTTTAAACATTGTCTCTTCTCTGCCAAGAATTCTGAACAGTAAAAACTGTTTGTGCGTTTTAACACGATATTTTTACCAAAGATTATGAGACATTAAACATTCTAGGAATCTAATCTTTTAGAGAAACTGCAAACGTATTAATTTTAACGAAGATCATTGCTGACAGCTACAAGATATGACGTATGTTTAGGGAGAAGCATCATAATAAACACCAAAGCTGAATTTCTTTTCTTATAAAATACGCAGATAGACAGACATACATTTGTTGCAATTTCTTAAAATAGATTATAAACTGAAAGAATTCCATTACGACATCCTGCAGCTACAAACATATTGATTACAAGAATTTTATCTCATAGAAATAGAAAACAAACAACACCCTAATACTACTTTAATATAATAAATGAAATCATATGCAGACAGAGAAACGAAGATAAGTAAGGGGGTTCTCAAAATTTAACCTCTCACCTATTTTAACATACTTTTATTGATTGAATAAAACTTGATTATGACTCATTTATTTTCTAGTCAGTTAAATAAATTATTATAAATTTTTGCTCCAATATTGCGTAATAAACAATACTACAAGAATTTATCACTTTGATTAAATAATTTGCATTTTTAAAGAAATTAAAATATTTGACGAATATGTGTCAATGTCTCTTCAGTTAACCATTTAATTGCTTCAATTACTGGAATTTATCTTTTTCTTTCATTATTTATTATGAGAATTCTACTTATTAAAATTACCTCATTACGTGGCGTGTCGATTATCGATATTTTTATTTTCATGAATTATGTGTAATATGTATTACCTAATTGACATGTTAGAAACGCTACAACAAAAGTTGCATATTAATAATGTACGTCGCTAGTAAGACACAAAGCTTCCCTTTTAATTTACAAAAACGATTTTAATATTTTTAATGGTAATCAATTATTTTGTCCTAATAAAAATTTAGAACAAACTAATTAAAATCTTTGCGTTTTTAAATTTGCACTCGCCCGTTCTGAAACTTGAACATTTTCGTCGCAAAAAATTATCAGGAGACTATACCGTTAAGAAGAATTACATCGTAGATACTATTGACTAGGAGAAACTTGCGAGAAAGATGTTTTTATATTTTTTCCGATTTTCAAATTTTAAATAGAAACGATAAAATAATTTAAAAATTATATAAAGGGTAAGAGATATCAGAGATTGTTAATTGATACCTAGATTGTAAATCGGTATTCCATTAAAAACACAATTTCGAATTATTGTGATGCATTTTCCCGATAATAAACGCTATTAAACGCTAAATTTAGTAACGACCTCATTTGTAAAATATGTTTGGACGAAAAATAAACTGAATTAAATCAAGATTTGATTTTTTAAAGAAACATACCACATATAATAATAATGTGTGTATAGAGCTAATAAATTGTTATCACATTTACTAAATTTGGAACATTGTATGCAAAAATTCTGTATTTGGTAAACCAATATTTGAAAATAAATTTATCAAAATTACGTGGGTGGATATTTTTGCTTCAAATTACGTGCAAAAAATACAATTAAAAAAAAAATATCACGATATGTATGTTTAAATTAAACATAAGTCACGTAATTAATGCAAAGGTAATGTACAAACCTGTATCCTTACTTGAGCCTCTTCTATTGTGAAGTGAATCATTTCAAAACATCTTTATTGAGTAAAACTGACAATGTAGATAGATTTACAATGCAATGAAACTTAAACTGGAACTCCCATGAAAACATAATTTGTATAAAAGATGTATATAAAAATTTTAAGGGAATATACGTATCGTTTGAAAGTCTAAAAAGACCTAATTGTATTGGTTGATGAGGAATCTAAGGTTTGCAGGTTTTCTAAGGTAGGGCAAACCAGGTCAGATTGAAAATCCACCATTTTTTTTTATCCAGAAAGTAGATCACATTCCAAATATAAATTATCAAATATATCAATCGTATTTCCATATAACATTGAAATAAATATATTGATCAATAATTATCGTATTTTATTATTTATTCCTAATTCATCGTCTTATCGTTGTTCTCCCCAACCACTACAATTTGATGTCGTTACAAAGTAAAAATCAGCCAGGAAAAAGAGACAATGAAAATTAAATTAAATGCTAATAATCGGAAATAGCTAATTTATCATAGTTTGAGATTTTGATATGCCCTCGAAGAGTCGCTCGTAGCCGTTGAATTAACGATACCCATCTAGTTAACGATGATAACGATAAATCATTTAATAATAACAAAATGAAGATATATTTTCGTTTCATTGATTGTACATTTACATATTTTTATTTCATTGATGATCAAGAACTTGAAATGCTGCGTAAGCGTTTTTAAACTTACGCATTCATTCCTTTTAGTCACAATGACTCAAAATGAATACATTGTCTACGCTTTTTCGTTTCTTGATTCAAAATTTGTAAATTCTAAATAGCCTCAAGGTATTAGAAAAAATGTATTTAAAACTGTAATATGAACTAATAATAAAACAGATCAAATTTGTTTGAATGAATCATCAAACTAAAAAATCCATAATTGTAAATGGAGCAACATATAACCTTGATATTCGCCTCTTCATTCTTTGTGTATAATAACTATTATTTAGTTACCAACGGAAGATTTGTATTTATTGTCAGTTCTGCTATAATAACGTTCCACTCCTTTTATTCATATAATAAATATAATGCACTATTATTTCATGATTTTAAGGGACACCTCATTTAATATTCAACAACCGTTGTTAAATAGCGTTTTAAAAAAAAAGATTCTACAGTTAAATCTGAATTCTTAAACCATATTCAAGAAAAATCAAACGAATCGATTGCTTTCAAATTTTTTTACCTAATTTAAAAGGTTTAATGTTGCAAATCCACAATTAGGTACCAATTGCTTTATATTGTTTGATCCTAATTTCTTATACCAACCCCCTGTTAATGAAAAAGCGATCTTATCGAAAAAAATGTCAAAAAAATAATTCCTACTTCAAAATAATTTTTCGGTTAATTCTTGGAAAGAAATAATTGTGGAAATATGAAATAGTTTTACAATATGGTAAAATGGAGCACCTTGAATAGATAGAATTATTACAGAAATTTATATGATAGACTTTTTTATTCGCTTTTAGAGAAGTATATTTTCTAGCTCGTTTCACAGCACCCGAAATGCTTATCTTAGCTTTCTCGCTTTTAAATCTAAAAAAAATATTTTCAAAACTTTTTGGAAACAACTAGTTTTCGTGTATAAAATAGCCTTGAGAATGTTGAATACAATCGAGACAAATACTAAAGTGTTATTCGTATATACAATCTGTCCAAAATTATACGATCAATAAAACTCATTTATTACGTTTCTTTTTCAAGGTTGAAAATATATTTTACCCGTATATGAAGAAAAATAAAAAATGGAAATTGATATTTTAAAAATAAACAGAGAATACAAATCTAAAAGTTTCGTGATATGATTATTATAATTTATTTGTTGAATTATTACGGATAATAAAATTTAAGCATAGAATCTCATTCTTTAGTCGATCCTAATTTAACCTTTGTTTTTTGAAAAGATTGCATGTTCTAAAAGTTTTGTAATGATTTTATAAATAACTATTACATATTCTACACAATTTTCGAAAATTATAATCGATTAATATCTGGAAAATACAACAAAATATTCAAATTATGTTTGAATATAAATTGCGTTTTTTAGATTTCTTCCAAAATGTAGGTTCCTGTTTTCTCGAACCAGTGCAAAGCCTAAGATTATTCTAATTACAAAATTTTACATACTTAACAGATCTGAAAGTTTTACATTTATCCATAAGAATGCAAATATAAATACAAAAACAAATCGTATGAGTTAGTAGTTAGACCACTCTATGGGTTTTTACCAACCACTTCTTCCATAGCCCAACGGAAACTGCGTACCTTACATAACATTGACTCACTCCCTTCAACCTAATTGGCTATGCCGCCAACTGAACTACAGAGTGAGAATAAAACCTGACCTGTATATTACTGCGAGTATCGAAATTAGAATAATGTATGTTAAAACTTTTCTTTAAGTATGTGTAATCTTGTCGAATTGGTCTGATTGGTTCTTGAATCATTTTTCTCGCCATTTAATTTAGATGTAATAACTTAACCACATTACATAGAAAATATAACGCTCTGGCAACGCTTTTTAAATCTGTTCCCTGCACTTTCACATACATATATTGGGCGAGCCCTGAAGATTTGTTATTTGTGGTATCATTCAAGATTGTGGTAATGGTAGTTAAATTTTATCACGAATATGTAATTGTGTTAAGGTCATTATACAAAATTCACACCCCTGTATCTGCATTAAAATCTCATAAAAATAATGAAGAATTACTCATTCTTGTTATTAAAAAATTGGTAGGTACTATGACAAGATCATTTGCATACTTTTATAATCAATACTTAATGTATGAGGTCAATTGAGTTATTTATATATTGATGATCTAATCAGTTAAAGGTTTCTTTTGATTTGTGACATCACAAATACTATTTTACTATTATAGTGTAATAATAATGATGTCACAGGAAATAATTTTAGAATTTCTTTTAGTATATCATTTATTTTTCAGATAATTTATAAATTTTTACATATGTGGTTTTATTAATTAGGCTATATATACCTTCAAATTGTTTATGCATAGTTTATGTATGGAATAGTAAACTCCTGATTTTAGTTAATAGGGCCCGTGTTAACAGGGCTTTTAGAACAGAAAAATAGTAATTGGGTCAGAACAATATACCTGCAGAGTTTGAGTTATGTAGAACGTCAAAAATTGTCTTATATGCTTATGAGTGTCAAGTTAATAAAATGTCTATGTTAACGTCAATCAAACCTCGTATAACCGCAGCGACTTTAGATTATATCCATTTTTTTCGAATAGACCTAATAGTACGTAGCTTTTCATAACAATTAGGTGTAATTAAATTATGGATAATTTTTAATAATATATTGTGTATTAAATATTGTATATTATTGTATATTAAATATTGTATAGTATTGTATCGATTAATCCAAGTGCGTTTCGTATACGCATAAATTTTAGATTCCGCAGATTCCTCGCGTGGAAGCTGAAAATATGTTACTGGACAATTTCTTTCATTTTTAATGACCCATATAACTATAATTTGCACGATCCAATTGGAAATAATTTTTATGGAGAAATATACCATTCTTCTTTTCGACAGGTTTACAAATCATACCAGCGTAGACTTAGGGGGTGATAGATGTAAATTTTGTTGTTGTTTTTGCTAAATATTCATAAAAATATCTTCTATAAATAAAAATATTTTACCTATTTAATTTGACTTACTCATTTTTCCAAAGTGGTTAAATTTTTCAATTTAAAGCTAATACTTTAATTTCCAAATAAATTACAGTATTCTTATTCTTCTGAATCAGTAAATTAATGTTAAATTTCGTAGATTAATGTAACATTTATAACAATGATAATTATTGTTTTTTTTTTTTCCATTTACATCCTTCTACTTTACTCGAGGCGTAGGTAAAACATAAGAAATGTTAATTAAATGAATAATAGTTTTTATATTATAACATTTATATATTTATATATTTTTATCATAAACATAAATACAATTATTAATTGTAAGAAAAAAACGACACTTAAGTTAATTATTACAAGCCTATTAATTAAATGTAGGAATACAATGTATATTTTGTGCTCAAGGTAAATAAATTTTGTTCTGGTTATTTCCATTTTTATTTTGTTCAAATATTATAATAGGATGCATTAAATGATTAGTAATTTAGTGAACACGTATATTAATTTTTTGCTTTTAATGATGAATGTATTATATTTTAAAATAAGTTTTAAATTATAATAGTTGTGACCATTTCTCGTATTAAATCGACATCCATCATTGTCTATAAAATAATTTTTCATAAAATAAACGCAAGACAGGCAAGACCATTGATTAATTCGTTTTACTACAGAAACATAATTGTGAATATAAGACCTAGTTTCGTAAAGTTGCCGAGTTGAACAAAAGAAAATCGCATGAATTACTATTCTACTTTTAATGAATCATTTTTTCGAAGTTAGACGTCTCATTATTAGGGGCCGTAAGCTGCAATATTGCAATATTAAGAAGGCAGTTAGCAAAATCTTGAAAAATTTCTCTTTTCTAATTTTTTTTATAGGGAAGCTATTAAAACTTTTTCGGTTTTGCTTTTTACTTATGTTAAGATCTATTATCCTACAAAATTTCAATCTTCTACTACTATATGAGAAGTGGTCTATATTTGAATAGGTGAGTGAGACAAACACGTAAAATAGATTTTTTTAATTTCCGTAACAGTTTAACGTAGATGTTAAAATACACACTATGTGCAGTAACCCGTGCTTCTAGATTAATAAATTGAATTTGTTTTAGCTACAACTATCAAAATAATGCTAATATATCCAAAGAAAGCGAGCCCCAATGTATTCATAACTACCAATAAAAAAAATACTGTGTTTACAATAAAATCACCTGCAGAATAAATTTTAAATAATATGATTCATATTAAATATTATTATGCAATTAGTGTTTATTTTTAATTTACATTTGAATTTAATAAGGTCACGGATGTCGACGTCATTTATTATTATAAACATATAAATTTTGTTTATAAACCTTGCATATTTATTATTAATAAAATGTATTATAAAAATGTTTTTTTAATTGTAATTTTAATTACTTAATTGAACACTTGTGGTATCGATTTATTAGATTTTAAATCTAATGATTTTTAACAAGATATCATCGTTGTCGATGAAAAGAAGGTTGTCTGCTGTATTATCCTTTGATAGTCAATTATAGTCAATAATTTCGATATATATATTTGCCTGTCCGTATTTTAATACATTATATCCCTTAATGCTTATGAATTATATTGTTTGATAGAATATTTCTTTTGGAGAAAAATTCAGTTTTAAAATATTTGTCTATCGAAAATAGTTTCAAGTTGGACAAGGTTGAACAAAAATTGCGTTTTTAATGTTTACGTACGAAAATAAGACATTCTATCGATATTTTTTATACGTAGGAAAATTGTCCAACAGTGAACCAATTTTTACTTATTTCGATTATTTCTTCCGAAGTTATATAACTATAGTTTTTTAAACATGCTCATTGGAAACCTTGTGGTTTTGACTTTGTGTATTCAATTTTACACGAATTATATATTTTTATATGATATTTGTATTTTTTTTTAAAGCGGACAAATGGGTTCACTGTGTACTGGTGGATAGTGGATACAGTGAACTACGGAGTATAGTTTATCATACAATTCTTAAAATGTTTTCGGAAAACATCTCAAAAGGAAAACCTCGGATATCCCTTAGTCCAAAAGTTTGAGATCCAGTTTTATTTAACTATTACCGCCTCAAATGCTTTTTACACTAGTTTCTTGTTAAATTTTAAAATAGAAATGTATAATTCTTTCGAATTGACGAGTATTTCTGCTTCACATCAAACGCTAGTGTACTGTGGAACTTGGTTCACTGTTGGACAGTTTACTCTGCACATTTTAAAATTAGCATTTAAAAAAAAATCCTCCAAAATTAAATGTAATTTCTTTGTATCTATTGTCAATTTGCAAATTCGTAACTTTCGGATGCCTTTAATAATCCAAAAGTAAAGTGGAAACATTGAAATTTACACTCAATTAGTTCATAGAAGTTTTCTGTCAAAAGGCGTATCTTCTAGTCTGTGTCTATGTATCTTCTAGTCTGTGTTTCAAAACCCTGATGGTGTTATTAAGCATTAAGGTATGATGTTATGAAATATGATATTTAACATTACTATTGATGCCATCATACTTTACTTCCCATAATACCATCATGTAACGAAACATACACTTAATTTCTGAAATTTGAATACATATTCTGAAAGTTTTATAACATATCAGTCATTTAGAACTATTAAATACATTAAATCAAATATAACGACTAAAACAAATTATACACAGTCGAAACAATGCATACATATTATGTCTTATTTAATTCTCACCGGAAACTATAAATTTAAACCCTCTTCTTGTTTTTAATGTCTGATTCGTACCTACCTACTTATTAGTTTAAATAAAATGATATTTGTTTAAATAAATTAAAAAATTCATGTGAAACAGTCTAAAAGTAATTATTAAAAAAAATTATTTTCAAACTACCAATTGATAGTAACTTATTAGCATAAATGTCAAGGACTTATTATGAATGTAAAAAAAAAGACTACTTATTTTAATATTACTGATAATAAATTATGTTATTTTAATTTAACATTAAGCGGCCGTTCTACTATTCTGGTTTATAAGCAGCCGCGCCACGACGGCCGCTATTGAGTAACAGCGACTGGCAGCTATGAAAACTATGGAAAAAATCAGAATTTAGAAAATTGACAATGGGAAATATGAAATTTTTAAAAACATTTACATAATATTATCAAATTTAAAAATAAATTTAAGTTTAATGAATACTTACTTGTGTGAGTGTTTTCCCTAATGAACTTTCCTATTATTAATAAAGTATGTCTGTATGTTACTCTCTTTTACGCAAAAACTACTGAATGGATTTTAATGAAATTTTACAATTCATCAGAAGCTTATTCATCAGAATAACTCATAGTCTGCAAATTATAAAGATTATGCCGCGGTGGTCAAAAGAGCCGAGATTGTTTGGTGTCCCATATTAAATACGGGATTATATGTATATTTCTGTGACGTGTAGCCAAGGTCGAAGGTCGCTCCGGATTTCGGCAGATGTATCGGATCCCCACTCCAAATACCGGGTGATCCATACCAAATACCGTGTATAAATATAAAAATTTCGGGTCTGCTAGTTTATTAATAATAATGAAAGGTGATATTAACAGGAGAAATAGGAATCAAAATAGATCTGGCCTCATGACATAAGTGTTTTCCATCGGGCAGCCATTTTCATTCAATATGTTTTAGTATTTAATTTCTCCGTTATTTGGAAAGAAAATTTTACATATTTTAAAATTTTTTGTGTGCAATCTAGAATTTAATTAACGAATCATACACCACTGATAAAATTGTTAGGTTCATTTTCTTTGTAATTAATTTGTGAAGCTTCAATTAAATCTTTAACATTAGGTTCGTCATGCGGGTATAGAAAAAACTTAAACAAAATAAGTATCGTATTGAGCCATCCGATATTTTTCGTTCGGTTTTTTCAAGGTTTCTATGAAGCTGTTTTACTCGTCTATAATAAAACAAGATCAATTTTACGATGCATCATAAAACTTGGTAAAATATGTCAACTGGAAAATGTTACAAGTTTTATGGACGACTAAATTACTGAGTATTTTTAAATTTTTATAACGGTTTTTATAATTTGAAACGCATTTTGTAATTAAATAGTGTCATCTGCTCTATTATTTTCTAGTAATTAAATTACATAAAACATGTTTTCTAGTCCCAAACAAAAGAATTTTTTGCTGCACAATATTACATTTTTATGCAACTATAAAATTATGGTATAATGTTTCAATGTTATGTTTAGAAAGGTACAATGTAATTATAAGAAACGACATAATAACCTAATTTTTGACAAAGGCAAGGAATAAATTTATTTTAAATATAAACTACGAAAAAATCAACAACAACAAATTCTTAAAATGATTGTTTTTACTTCTCCAAAAACTGCTGTAATTAGTGACGGTTTACATCGATCACACGGCCAGAATCTAATAATTTGTCTAACACTAAAGATACAGGATAAGGTCCAAAAAAAATGCATCAGTGTCTTTCAGTCATGTGTGTGAAAACGTCTTGATTAGGGTGGAAATTTCTGAGAGTCCGCGACAAACCAAAACTTTTCATACTAAAATCAATCAAAGAAGTTTTGTAACTTTAAGAGTGGGTTCAAAAGCATGAATTACCAAAAACTGTCTATCGGATCTCAAAGATTCATGACCCATGGCTTAAACCATAATAGATATAACAGAGTGTCTACTAGTCAGGGAATTTTGAATTTGTAGATAAAGTTGGGGAAAATGATAAATTATGCAAATCAGTTAATTTCAAATTTTTATCTGGATTTTCAAAACCTGAATTTAATTTTTAAAATATTCGTAATAATTATTAACGAGTTCTTGATGTTATATTATATTCGAAAATGATGCTTATTCATGAACAAGTCACTGCTCAGGCATAAAACTGAAAATCATTTTAAAAATGACGAATGATAAAAGCTCATATTTACAAAATATCCTTACGAAAAAGTCAATGTGAGACTAGGAAATGTCAGGAAATTATGGTTTTGAGATAAATTAGACGCCCTGTTAAGAAAAGTTCGAATGATTTTTCCATTGATTAATTCAATTGGCCACAATTTCAGTACAAATCCAGTTAACTATGTTTTCTTGTTTTAATTCTATCCAACGGGTTTTTTCCATTTATTAATTATAACCCATATAATCAAACCACAATAATGAAAAGAAATATCATAGCGTATGCATATCATTACTCTATCAGCTTTCCGGAAGGAAGTAATGGTAACTAAAATTTGTACAATATATTTCGTAACGGTATTCATTCCAATATTACGTCAAAAAATACTTTTATAAATGGATAAACAGTTTTTTTTTGTTTTGAAATATTTAAACGTTTTATTATGTTTTAAACAATAGTATTATCTAGTTTTGGTGTAACCAAATTGATAATTTGTGGTAACTTTGATAATATGAGGTAACATTGATTAAAAAACTTCCACATTTATTACATAATGCACATAACTGGCTAAATAAAGCAAATGATGATTCTAAAATGTAAATAAAATAGTTAATGGAAATATTGTTTATCTTTGCCGCTGAAGTATGGTCACTCAGGTCAACAATCATAATATTTCTTCTAACTTCTTCATTCATCTTACCAATATATAAGTCATATAATTGATATTAATGCTTTAAAATTTTGATTCAATCACATTTCGGAATGAATTAAAAGTAGTTGAAAAAGTAGTTATTTATTTACTAGATAATTTTAGTTTAAAAATAAGCAGATTTGACCTTGACTGAGAACTCCAGACAAAATTTTGATTAAATTATGCAATAACTAAAAATAGCTTAATGACAGTCAGTTTTTATTTTGTAAATAAAAATAGCCTTTGAGTTAAATATGATGAAAAAATAATTAATTTAAATTTATTGTTGTTCCATTTGAACGACTGTTGTTTCCATGGAAATAATTATTTTATATTGAGCATATGACTAAAAGAACAAATTAAGTAATCATCAATAATTTAAATAATTTTTGTTTCTTTTATAAAAGAAGTTCATATGAAAATCATGTATTTAAAAAAAAAAAAAAGTTATCGATATTTGTAAAATAATGAAACATTTTTTTAAAATTTATTTGATTAATTTTATTTGATAGAAATTATAATATTAATAATTAGCCTTGTATTTGATTATAAATCAACTTTGCTATCCTATTTTTAACATTTTTCTATAGGTTACAAAGAAACCTGGTAGCTTTTTTTCACCAAAATTTAATTGTATCACTTTCAAATATGTCTAATCGAGCATAACTTTCCTCCGAATCAACAATTTCTTGCCACTTAAATTGGTAATAAATAGACGTAATTCTGTCCACTTGACAAAACCGTTATTGGAAAGTAGAGATGAGGAATTTTTTATCTACTTATTTTGATTCTTGAAATTCATGTACTTTGAAAATATTTTTATAATTAAATTTGTTTTAATGATTTAAGGTAGTACGAGCGCCAGGCGGTGTGGGGATAGGTATCGACTCTAGCGCGGTAAGGGGAACGCAGTAACCATATGATTTTTTTCAATATATAGATATACATTTAACATTGGCTAGTGGCGGCATTTATTTTTCTTTTAATTAATACACTTTAATTAGTCGGGCAAGTGTAAATGTTTTTGAATTAAATTGATCACTAATATATTTACTTTCATCCATAAGTTTTTTAAAAATATTCACCGACAGATTTACGAGAAAAATACGGAAATGTATCAATGTTTGAAGGTTACCCCATAAGACCAATGTTAAATTGCTCAACTTTAAAGTTAATTATTTATTTAAATGATCGGGCAATCTCCTTCAAATTTTTGGAATTTGTTTAGACATATTTAAACTTTGTATTAAAAAAAAATCAAGCCTTTTATCAAAAGTTGCCTTGGTGCTCGTACTTCCTTAAGTCTCGAATAAATTTTAAAAGTGGGTGTGTATACGTTATATATGAAAGTTGTGTGGCGTTCACATAGACAGAGTCTCCAATATTTTATCAAGATTAATGAACTTCATTTCTTGGCGATTGTTACGCTCATATAAATAAAATAATATCACGTCATATGAATCGGTCGTGGTCGTTCTTTGACCTTTTTGAATAACAATTGAACAGTTTAAAGATTATATAATTTTATGATATATAAAATCTAAAAATTGATTTCCGTCTTTGATAAGTATTCTTTCACACGATCTGTCTTTAAAAGTTTAAACAACATACTACAAATGCAATTTTGAATATTTTTTTTTTAATTCAAAAAGTAAACAAATTAAATACTTTCAGTATACACTTGCCAAAATTGCAATCAATAAAAATTAAGAGTTTTAGTTTTGAAAATAAATAATTATTTTATTCGACTACGATATGCATTATTATGGACCTTGAATAAATTGTTAAAAAATTAAATAAAATTTACCTTTTATGGTACGGAGAATATCTAGTAAAATATGCCAAAAATCTGATTTAACTTTTATAGTTTCTTTTAATGGCTTTAAAAATCCGACTTCATTGAAACTGAATGATGCCGTACCAAAAAGCTTTGGTTTTTATCATAAATACATACGATGGACAGATTAAACAATATCCTCACTGAATTGTTCACTCTTTAGAAAGAGCGGGCGTTATTTTACGGTCAATATATGAGCTTTTTCCGTAAATGTAAAAAGAGAAATACTGACCACACGATTGCGTGGTCTCTACGATAAATGTTATTTTTTACATGTGACTTTGAAACTTTGAGTTTGAGGAACTCTCATGTCTTTGGATTATACAGTGAAAGCTGATCTTGAAGGTGAAAATTATAATAAGCTGAGTGGGACACAATTAAACTATAACGCTCATTATGAAACCCAATTCGCTGATTATTTCAATTGCTCATTTGCGGCAGTGGTGATAGCACATCCTTCGTACGATTTCATCCGACGTTGATTGTTGCACTTCACCATATCATCGCAATTATTTTAAATTTATATTTGTTGCGACTGACGGTGCAAGTCAAACTTCTAGTAGATAGTTTAAGGCGTTCAGTGCTCAGTAGTCTAGCTAAATGAGCTACTCGTATCGATTATGCAAATTATAAAACAAGTTCTTTATCGAGGACATATTATGTATTTATTTAAATTGGAAGGACATCGATTCTGATTAAAATATGTTATTTAGGAAATCTAGTCTTTATAATAAATTTACTCTCTGATCACGTAATTATTAACCAAAACTCATTCAGTGTCTAAATGGTTTGTGTAAAGAAGCTATTTTTATATTAAATTTGCACTTAAAATGAAGAATTACAAAAACTTTTTCAATTTTTATTATAGATCTTGAAACTGAAGACAAATTGGAATACAACTTCTACCCAGTAACATCTGGATCACTAAGCTTTAAAATTCGTGCTGCACATGATGCACATATAGCTCTTACTTCTGGTCCAGGCGAATCTGACCCTATGTATGAAGTAAGTTGTTGCAATCCTTTTAGTAATTGGAATTTTTATTGAAAAATTTGGATGATATTATTTTATTATATTTTTAGATTTTTATTGGGGGTTGGAATAATACAAAATCCGTGATCCGAAAAAATCGTACAAAACCTGATGTGGCTGAAGCTGAAACACCAGATGTATTAAATGGTGAAGAATTTCGTGGATTTTGGATTAGATGGAGTGGTGGTACTATTCAAGCTGGACATGAAGGTGATTCTTCACCATTCCTTAGTTGGACCGATCCAGAACCTGCAGCAATTGGTTACTTTGGTGTGTGTACTGGATGGGGTGCAAGCGGTACATGGAAAGTTGATGGTAATTAAAAAATAAATATTTTGTCTAGGTTTTTCTATAATTTGTATATATATTCGCTTTAGATTATTGAAATTAATTTATCATTTATTATTTTTACGAAATAAAAACGATATGTACAAAGTGTGCTGAGTATTGTGTTGTATTAGTCAAGGTGTGCATAGGCAATTATTCAACTTTTTCCTCTACGAAAGTTCCTTAAAGTGGGCAGTATTTTTTTTCGGTGTATGTAAAATTTTTATTTGTCTCCACAAGCTTGAAATTGACGAACAGCTGTTTTTTTGTTATTGTTATAGGAATATCATTGAGAAACAAATGCAAAATTTACATTGTCCAACATGTGACAAAACGAAATGTGCTTTGTCCGATAACATCAAAATTGTTATTTTTCAAAATTTCCAGGTATTCGGACAACGGGCAACAGGTTTCTATTACAATAAAAAAAACGGATGTTTGTTAGTTTGAGACTTGTGAGGACAGTCGTTTTCTTTTACGAGCTCCGAAAAAGAAAACGTCCCAAAGTTGTTATTCTAATCATAATTACACCAAATAAAAATTTTTAGAAGTTTATTTATACATGATATTATTTGCTTATGGACATCTCGCCTATATGCGTTGTAAAAATAAGTTAACCTGATTCGTTAACCTGTTAAATCCATTTTGTACTAAAATGTGTTTAATATGAGTGTCAAATACGGTAGGTATTAGTTATACTTTTAAAATTTTGATAACACAATGAATACAAATATTATTCAGTATTTTCTCCGTTCTATAAACTTTGCAAATTGGCGCTTGGCAGGTTAACGACTCAGACCGATGAATAGTAATATATGTGTTTTGATTTACACGCTGGCGTGATAATATTGGTAAATTCCTAAGTTTTTATAAGAATAGGAGGTAGATCCTTTACTGTTCAAATCTGTTAATATTTTTTTTCGTATAGCTTCCAAGAGATTTAAAATTTATTATCACGCTAGTAAGTAACTAGACCTGATGATAAGGATTTAAAGTTAATTTATTTAACTGGGCTTTTGATTACTAACCGCTTTTAATTAATTTGTTTTTGTGAACTAACATAATACCACTAGGAAAGTTTATTTCTGTAAATATTATTTTAATTTATGTATTATAATCTTTAAATTGGGGTGTAGGTCATGATGATTTAGAGACACCTGATGCCCTTGAATATAAATATCATCCCGTTCTTGCTGGTGGTCTTGACATCCAAATTAGAGCACCGTCTAATTGTCATATTGCCTTAACGTTTGATAAACAAGAAACTGATCCTATGTACGAATTGATTTTGGGTGGTTGGGATAATACTGCATCAGTCATACGTTATCGAAGAGAAAAACCCGACAAGGTTTGAATTTATTTTAGCATATAATAATCGTGCATAAAATAATTAATTCAAACCGATAAACATGTTTTTATAAAATACTCTGAATTTTTAAAGGTACATGTTTCAACTCCACATTTATTACATGCCCAAGAACCACGCCGTTTACTTATTGAATGGAATAAGGGACATATTACGGCTAGAGTAACGTCACGTCAACATCCAATATTTTTGGAATGGCATGATCCAAATCCAATTGGAATTTCATATTTCGGAGTTAGAACAGCGTGGGGTGCAACTGGAAAATGGCGTATTATGTCATATGACCCACGTGACGGTTTATCAGGTTCAGGTTAGAATAGCAGAATATCAAATAAAATTTTTTTTTATATTTTTCATATATTTTTATATATGTGTTCAATATTTTTTGTTATTGGTATTGGGGTTATCAGGTTTGGCAAAAAATAGCATAACCGCTTAGTGTAATTTAAAAACAATTTTTTTTTAATTTGGTATAAATTGGCAACTTGTTTAAATGTAATTGTATTAAAAAAATTTTTTAGGACACAATATATAAATTTAAATATCCTTGTTTTATTAATTTTACGTAATTAGTAATATTTATTAAGAGTAATTTTTTCTAACATGTTTTAATATACATTTTGGTAGAATTTACTAAAACAATTGACCTAAAAATTTTGTGTAGAGCCATAGAGCCATCCATTCGTACAGACGGACAGCGCAGATTTCTCAAAGAAAGATAAGAAATTTCCAATTTTCTACAAATCACAATCATTGATTATTTGTGAATTTTATGAACCTCAAAAGATTGATGTTGAGTTAAAAACAACACCTTTTACGTAATTGATCAATAGTTATTAATCCACTTAAGTATATTTTTTTAAAACTTATTTCAAAAACTGATTTAAAAATGAAATATTCGAATTGAAATATTTGTCATTTGTCATAAAATTTTGTTAAACTTTTTTGACAATTTTTCACACATGTGAGGTCAAAGAATTTGCTATAAGCATGTTTGTCGAGCGCAAACCACTTTCTTTTTATATTTGAAACTTTTTCCCAGTCGATAAAATGTACGAATGGTTATTTACAGCTATAAAATTAAAATTAACTTAATAAAAATTTAACTTTTCAATGTGATTATTAAAAAAATTAGTTAAAATTTCAATGACAAAAATTATTGTTGAATGAAAAAATGATGCATGTTTGATATTCCTGTACTTTTATGATATTAATTATCTGCTATTATAGCCTGAATCTTATGAAACTGGAACTATTATTCTACAGTGTTCTTTGTATATGTGACATTGATACCTATGCACTCTTTAAAACCATTGAACTTCAAGGACAAATTTCAACAAATATGCTTGATGTCTAAATGCTCTTTAAAGAAGCTATTTTCCTTCTAGTTCTTAACTTTGTAATTTTCTTTGTTCGATTTGGCTACCCAGTAAATAAACGTGTCCATGCGAACTAAAAAAATTAACAAATGTAGACGCTATAAGGCCAAAACCTTCTATTTATTATTTTCTAATATTATACGTGTTGTAATGGCTTGTGATAATGTAGCTTTATGAACATATAAATGATAAAATGTAATAATATTTATGTTGGAATAAACTTATGAATATAGTGAATAATTCCTGATTTTGTTATTGTTGTAACTTTTAAAGTTTGTTATCCTCAGATGTATTTATTTACTAAACGGAATTGGTGGTGAAACAAGATACAAAAATCAGCTATTCCACAAATAAAAACTCTTAATTTACAGTCAACTTCTTTGTAGCTTTAATAAACGTATTTGAAAATTGTTTATTATCAACTGTTTATTATCGTTCATTCATAATTTTCTTGTTAATTCAGTGTAAATTATAAAATATTTAACATATAAACTATTCGATTTCGTATTTGAAGTGATACAGATAATAACGAGTGATAACGTCAGCTCATTAAAATGACGCTACATCTGGTGAGATGACAAATTTTTGCTTTTATTAAGCTTCCTTAAATTTTTTATCATATTGTCATAGGCTTTTTATTTAAGATCATTTTTACATCGAAAGAAAAAATATCAATTTCGAGTACTTCCACCTAAAATCTCATATTTCTATTTTACACGTTGTATTTTTGTTTCACTAACGATAAACAATACTCTAAATAAACGAATAAAAATAATATTTCAATAGTTTTTCTTCATATAAAAATGGGTTATTGGTGCTTTTCATTTCAAAACGTAAGACTGAAATATTTCACACTTATATGATCAACACCAAATTGAATTGCAGCTAAAAGTTTACTAATACTTAAACTGTAATTGCTTTTTTACTAATATATTGCAATTTTTAAATATTACCAAAAATATAATAATTTTAATACAATTTGATAAATTTTTAGCACAACCAACATCTGCTCCCAGTGCCCCGGCACCAACAGTTGGAGGAAGCGGTGTAGTAGCTTGGGTTCCAGCCAGAGCTGGTGAAGTCCCCCCAACTGCTGTTCAAGGAGGCCAGGATAATGGTGAGCCATTATATGTAGCCCGGGCACCTCATGAAGGTGCATTAATTCCTGGCAAACTTGTTCCCAGCCATGGAGTAGCTTATATTCCATGGGGTGGCGCTGAGCATGGTAAAGAAGATTACGAAGTAAGTTTACTAAAAATATATTTAAAAAAATTATTATTAAATTACTTTAAAAAAATTTCAGGTGCTTTGTGATTGTGCTTGCACTTGGGTACCAGCATCTGGTGGTCAAATACCTGAAGGAGCAGTACCCGGCGGTCAAACAGAAGAAGGGGAACCCTTATTCATTGGTCGTGTAGAGCACAACGGATCTATGACCGTTGGAAAAATACAAAGCAGTCATAGCGTTTTGTATATTCCATACGGTGGTGAAGAGTTAGGATTCCCTGACTATGAAGTACTTGTTGTACAATAAATTTGTATTGTTTATTATCAAGACTAAAATTTTTTTTTTTCGCACTTCATTTACTAGAACTTATTGTAATGAAGAGAACTATTGTTGTTTAGGCTTTATTTCATTTTTTAAATAATTAAATATCGTTATTTTAAATAATTTTTTGTTTTATTTTAACTATCTACTTACCTATGAAGATTAACATACTAAGGTCAAAGCCCAATTTATGTTTTGGTTTGTGCAAACTATTAACAATTAAAATTTGTTCTCAGTCTTTTATTTGAAGGGGTAATGTTACACTTTAAAACCAGGTACAAAGAGTAAATCAACAATCATAAAAACCCATCTAACTTCTTCTCCGTCCATCTTTCTTTCCAATACAGGTCAAAGTATCACACTCCAAAGGTGTTATATATTTGCGACAAAAGCAAAAAATTCAATTTGATAAATGTCCTTGAGATCAATAAACTAAGTAAAAACCAAAATTTTACAATTTAAAAATAAATAAATATCGAAAAAATATTTAACAACTCCACACACAATTTCTTCATTCACAATAATCTTACCTACTTTCTTTTTATATTTCCAACATAAAAATAATTATTCATTACTTGATAATGACTGATAAATCGAAAGTCCACTTGAAATTTGAAAATTTTTTATGTGAAAATTAGACTAAACTATTGAAAAAGTTTCCATTGTTATTTTTATAAAGAAGAAAAACAAATTAAAATAATTATTAATCAAAAATTTCTGTAAACAAACTCCTTGTCACTAATTAGTATCTTTGATAGTCGCCAATCATAATATTCTTAGTTTAAAATTAATTCGTTGGCACCGAAATCCATAGGGAATTATTTTTAGTTAAAAATTATCTTTTTATTTCACTTTTTTTATACTTTACATATAGATATTATGTTTATTATCGACATATACATATGTCAGAGTATAATAATTTTAGTCCAAAGTTTGTAACGCTGGAAAATATGAACCGTACAAACAAAATTCTGGTATTTGGTGTTCATAGAATCATTTAATTAGTCCATTTCCGCACGTCCATCCGCCTGTCATCAAGATAACTCAAAAAATAAAAGAGATGGCGAGTTGAAACTTTTCTGATGTATTTTAGACATAAAAAGTTTGTGAATGAGCAAAACTTTTGAACATTAAAATAAAATAATACAGACACAAATGTATTTTTTTTATAAAACAACTTTTGTTCGAAACATTGCTTAGGTTCGCCACAATTTTAGATTTAATTTAGCTATCATATATATATATATATATATATATATCATATGCTGAGTATTTATACAATTATCTCTGTTAGTTGATATGTTCACATGTTGTTTTCTTAAGCCGATACTGTTTTTTGAAATTTTTTTTTTTAATGTTTCTGTTCTTCTCTTAAAATTTGTTTGCTATCTCAATTATTATAGCGGATGCAGGTTACTATAGTTATTTAAACAATGGAACTTTCAAAATTTATTGAATGACATTTTTAAATGTCTTTCAGTTCGACTTCATCATTTTTATTTACAAAATGAATTAATTATTATTGAAAAGAAAGCATAATTTTCATTTTTTCAACATTATGAAAATTTTAAATTTACACTTTTCTTTTTAATTTAAATACAGTATGGGAGCACTACTGGCCTGTTTCAAGTGAGTTATCCCTCTAATTTAAAATTAAACTAAACCGAAAAATGTTTTTTGTCACCAAAATTGAATTAAATTTTTAAATTATAAAAGAAATTTATAGATTAAACATTTTATCATCTAATTAAAAACGCTGCACACTTTTTAGAAAGCGTACAGGAGGGAAAGGTGACAAGGATGATAAGAAATTTATGAAAGGCTGGGAAAAATCATCTAACGGTGATATTCCTGCAAATGCATTTGTTGGAGGACGAGATGGAAACGATGAAAATATATACGTAGCCCGTGCCGAGCATTACGGTAAAGTAATTGTTGGTACTTTGAAACCAAGTGACAAAGCAGCAAACATTGCAGTTGGAGAGGACATATTCAAAAAAAACAATTACGAAGTATGTTAATATATTAAAATTATAACGATAATATGACTGCAGAGCTCGTGCAAAAATCTAAAGCTATTTTCCTTTTGAATTTGAGTTTTAGTCTCAAGAAATTAATAACTTTTAACGATTTTTGATTTATCATCTAAATTAAGGTCAATAAAATAATAAAGGATTTATTAGACTCTTTTAATTATCTATAATAATGTTAGATTGGTAATTAATTAGTCGAAAAAACGGTTCGAGATTACAGAGTTGTGATTCTGCCGATCACACAATTATTATTACTGTTGTTTTGAGCAAAATTGTTTACCAACTTTTTTTCATAAGTAGTAAAAGTGGTAAATAAAATAATATAGCTTTAGCCAATAGAATAATCACGGTAATTTTATTATTTGTTATGATTTATGCAGTTAATACCCCCAAAATTGTTTATGATGGTACCTACAGTGAATTCAAACCGAGAATCAGAAATTTGTATCTATAATAAGTCTAGTATGAAATTGTTATCAGAAAATTCGATGGTATTTCAAACAGTTGTACATACGAGAAAACTATTTTATATTCTAAAAATAATTTTTGATAACAAAATGTGTTCGGATTCTAATGTTTAATATATGCCTAAAGTTTTTGATTCAATATTCTCTCTGATAAAATAGTCTTATTCAATCCTATAGAAATAGGAATTAGTAGAAAATCAGAAGGATAGAATAGGAAATTTCATTGAAAAAATGATTTCCTATTCAATCCTATTGATTTCCTATTATTCATAACTATTAAATTTCTATCAGATTGAAAGTCGCATTTTTTATCAGGGAAGAAAATCTTATAGTTTTTGGTTGACATAGAAAGGAAAGTATTCATAGAAGAGAGAAAAGTCAAATTAAATGTTTATCCTATGTTACTATGAAAAGACGAAAAATAATTACTATTTTAAGACCCATTCAAATTACTCTATTTAATTTCAATATACATGGAAAATTTTTTATGTTCGAATCGCTTATACAAAGATTACGAGAGAAGACCCTTTAACTTCACACGGGAACTCAAATTAAGTTTTCAAAAGGAAAATTCCGTTCTTACGATATACCAAAGAAATACTAAAGAAATTATATTTTATACAAAATTATTGAAGTATTATGCAACTCACATTACATAATGAAATTCAAACATTATTATAATATTTTTTTATAAAAAATATTTATATAAAATATTTTTATAAAAAAGAAACAAACTCAATTCAAAATAAAATTTTTTAAATATCAATAAATGGTACAATGCTTGAATATTTACATTAATATAACATGTTTTAAAAAATTCCCTGGTTACTACTGGTTAGTAGCACGTACTGTGCTATAAAAAAATAAAATGTTATCAGCATTTACAACCGTGGTTATCAGAAAGTATTTTATAAATATTTTCGAGCGTTAATATAGAAATAAACAAAAGCTGAAGAAAAAATGATGAAATCGTTCTAAATGAACAAACGGACTCATACTATTCGCCATTACTTTCAGCAATTTGAGCGATACTACGGTGATTTAAACAATTATTTCTTTATTTTTTCCTCATTTTTCAATTTTAAAAATTAAATTTTAGTGGTAAAAACTAAACAATAGAAATTTATTAAGTTCTAATTATTCAATTAAAACTAACGGCAAGTTTTTTTTGTATGCTGGCTTCTGTAGGAGGTTTGCAGTCTTGTGTGAACTTCAAATAATTTTATATTTATTGTTGATAAATAATTTTGTTTAGGTTTTGTGTGTTGAAGGCAGATGGATGTCAGTTGAGTTGGCAGAAGATTCTATACCGTCGGATGCAATTAAAGGTGGAAGGGACGATAAAAAAAATCCCACATATATCGGACGTATTAAAAGGAAATATGACCATTACATAGGCAACATAGATCCTGTTGCAAAGACAATAAATATACCATTTGGTGTTAAAGGGAAAGAATTAAGAAACGGTGAAATATTAGTTAAAAAAGATAAAAAGAAATAAATTCAACTATTCACAATCGATTTTAATTAATCTCTTCATTTAGATATTGAAAATAATTGAAATGAAAATTATGCTTATTTTTATAATAATAATTGTTTCATAATTAAAATTTTCGTTTTTGTATTTGTTGAGTACTGTAAAGTTGGTTCAAAGTTTTCTGTTAAGGTGTAAAAAATGTGAATTTAAACTCAATACTCTTATCTGCTATTATAGGTCCATGTGTGCCAAGGTCCAGTACCACTAAAAAATATTGCTTGCAGCCAAATTTTCACTGCTTCATACATTTCTCAAAAATGACTCAATAGAAACAAAAAATCTTTACAATGACTTTAACTTCAAACTTTTATTTACACTTATATCTGCTTGTGAATTATTTGTCTAATTTGCTGTCTATTGAAAGATGTAAATATTCTTGTTTCGCATAAGAGCGATGCCTAACGTAGGTAAGTAAAAATTAAGTATGAAATATTAATCAATGTACTTTGGAATCTGTTGCTGTTCTTTCTTTTGATGTCTGACCCAATAACATTTGTGTGAAATCGACAAAACAAATTTTTTCGAATTTTTTTTTTAATTTATAAATTGACTAGAATTATTATTTAAGGTTGTATTTTAAAAGTCAACATTATTCTCATCATTTTTGTCATTTTTTTCTATTACTTAATCAATGCTATTTTATCAGAGTGACAAAGAAGTTCTAATTAATCCTATTCAAAATTTTGATAAGGAAATCTTTTGAATAGAAAATTTTTTATTCAATACCATTGATTTCCTATTCATTCCTTTTCAATCTCAATCAGATTGAAAAGGGCTTTTTTATCAGGGTATACAATTTTAGCCTACTTTCAATTTGCTGTAGTAGTAAGTCATAAAAAAAATATATTTCAAAATAAATTGTTTAACAGCCAAAATTTAGAAGAAGACAATTATTGCACAGATTTTATAAAAACCTCTAGAGGAACATTCAAGGGAATTTTACAACAACTATAAAAAACTTTTTAGTTGAATTTTTCCATGAGAGTTCCCTTGCCCTGTCTTTTTTCTTGTCATAATATTTTTGCATAAACTTTTTGATTAAAATAAAAATGAAATAGAAGAACATGAAACCAATTAGAAGTAAAAGAATCTCAAGCACATTTTAACGAAAAATAAAATTTTTATTTCATGTTTTTACAATATTTCTTGGTGTTATTTGAACTTGATGGCCACCAATTATTTTTAA
The DNA here is from genome assembly GCA_020423425.1 of Chrysopa pallens. Taxonomy (NCBI): domain Eukaryota; kingdom Metazoa; phylum Arthropoda; class Insecta; order Neuroptera; family Chrysopidae; genus Chrysopa; species Chrysopa pallens. The sequence goes on from CM035591.1 coordinate 112,459,561, forward strand.
TGACACTTCAACTTCAAATCGTAATTCATCCATTTTTAAATCAGTATGAAATTCATATTTTCTCAGTAATGTTGATATTACCGTTTTCATAAACATCATTGCATATTTTGTCCCTATCAAAAAGGTAGGTAAATGAAAAATTATAGTTATCATAATTTTATAATAGAAAATCTTAATACATACCAATGCAATTCCGAGGTCCAGCACTAAATGGTATGTATGCGTAAGGATGTCGTAATTTTACATTTTCTGGTGTAAACCGTTCTGGATCAAATTTTAATGGATCTTTCCAAATATTTTCGTCTCGGTGTATAGATATGATTATAACATTTAGAATCATACCTTTTGGTATTAGATATTCTCCTGAAAAATAATTTCAAATTGATATAAACTAGTCACCCACAACATTACTCTCGTGTGAGTCACATAATCAATTATATTTTCTTTCAGAGGATGATTGAGATTTCATGCTGAAAAGTGAACATTTTACTATTCTGATTATTTATGAGTGACGCAAGAAAATGGGCGGATCACAAACTTGCGAAAAAGATAGATTAGTAAAATGTACACTTCTCAGCACTTAATCCAACTATCGTGTTTTTCTGATCGCCTACGCTATATGCGCGGCACCATATAGAGAGCTAAGATTTACGTCGTTTTTTTTTTGTCGAGGTACTTAACAAGGGGAAATGTATCTTCCATATCATAATCCGACGCACGCGAGTAAATCCAAAAATCCCCGCTTGGATTCTCCAACTACAGAGTTTTGGTTTAGGTGTTCCTAGAATCTTGAAATAAGCCCGTACTGCTATCAAGATAAATAAAAAACGAAAATAGTTTAATGAGATGAAATTTGGTAGCGTATTCTAGACCTTAAAAAATTTGTTGATTAAAACAATCGGTCCACTGCGTCCCATAAATCCATGCCTTAGCTATTAAATCATAAGTGATGAAAGAAAAGTTCAAGTACAAAACATGTTTGTTTCTTCAAGACAAACAACTTTTTTTGAAACATTTTTTTGTAAATTACTTAGATTCGATATAATTTCAAATTTATTGTTAATTAGTTGAAATTATAGGGAATTTGATTACAAAGAAAATTTTTCGGAAATAATCCTTTTTTTTATTTTGTATTTGAACTTCTTTTAAACCACAAAAAAGTTAATATTGTGGTTTAAAAGTTGGGTCATGTATCCATGAGACTCAATTGACCAATTTTTTATTCCTTTACACATAAACTCACATTTTAGTATGTTTTCTTTTTTGAATTAATTTAATGACGAAAATGAACCAATTAACTGATTCTATGAACACGGCTACAGAAGATTTAATTTTTTTTTAATTTAATAAGTACAAGTATACATACCCACTTGAATATCTTCAGAAGCAATACGTGCCACCAATGGAATTGTGGGATACAATCGCATTGCTTCTTTAATAACCATTTCCATGTATTCCAATTTTGGTAGATCATTTAATTCGATTTCCCGTGGTGATGTGCCGAACACTGTTAATATCTCTTCATATACCTTATTTTGTATATCCTTATTAGCAGCTAAATTCAATAATGTGTAACTAATTGCCATTGCTGATGTTTCGAAAGCCTTAAAAAACATTAAGTATTTCACTGAGTAACACTGAGTTTGATGGCAAAATAAAACCCACAAGCAAATATTGTTTCTGTCTTCAAAGACAAATTTATCATAATACATAGAGTGGTTAGACTAACTCAGTAGCGAAGCGAGTAAGGGCGTTAGAAGCTTAAAACATTTGACTACTTAGAGTTCGAAGTCACAGGCTCGAATCTCGATAGAGACTGTTTGTGGAATGTAATTAATGTGGGGGGAAGGGTTAATTTATGAGTCATTGATTGAATCAAATCATAAATTTAATATAATATCTTTGTGGATAGTCTTTGTAATAGAAGTATATTACTGAGAAACTGACGCAAAACCCCATTATGATTATGATAGGCGATTTATTTTTATTCATATTCCTATGGAGAAGTCTTACAAAAATTTAGTTTACCAAGCATAATAATAGTAGTGTATAAAGCTTGTGTAATAGGCCAGGAAAAAATTGATTAATTGGTCTCATAGACCAGACTAGAATTTTCGTTAAATCCTATATTTAATTATTAAAAATAAGAATGAAAACTCATTCTTGCGCTAGTTATTCTCGTTTATGCCTGGAAAAGAACATGGAAAAGAAACTGTAATTATTATTGAATAACAATAAAGGCAGAGATCTATCGCGGCTCCTAAATCGTGGCAAATATATTTGACAGTTAGAAATAAATAAATAATTTACGATATTTTAATCAAACTGAAAATTTTCATGAATCATATTTTAAGACTATAGAGCACATTCTTAAGAGACGTCTTGCAAATGACTTAATGTCAGAGAATGAATGATTTTAATAATTAATTTTAGAAAATCAGTAAAAATAAATTTCTGTCTAATTTTATTGAAACCTATTCAAATGTTTTGGTAATAATGAAAAGATATAACCAGGAAAAAAGTTTTCTCAAAAATAATGAATTTGATATGAACAGATTTCTATAAATAGCTGTAAAATGGTAAAAATTGTAATTCTTTGTTTGAAAATAATTTCTTATTCAAAGTTTTGAATAATTAAGGCTTATACATACTGCTAATATTACGAGATTAACTTCATTCTGTAACTGTTCATCAGTAAATTCAGGAATTTTTTCAGTAATGTCCAGTAAAAATTCCAATAATGGTTTTTTGAAAGGATTTCTTTCGATTGCTTCAATTCCTTCATCAATCTTCTGATTATTATTGCGTTTTTCTTTTATGACCTAATAATTAAATGTTTCAGAAAATTTAACTTTTCTACACCGTTTATATTTAATTGTCATGAATAACAAACCTTACTTGTTAATTCCAAACAAACTTTATTATTTTCTTTCAATTTTGTATAGTTTTTCGTTAATTTAAATATCCAGTCTGGATACTTCCATATATGAAAAATTCGATCAAACATTATTTGAAATGAACTGGAAATCAATTTTAAAATTTTAATGATGACGCTGCGATTAAAATAAAATGTCTGACGTGTGTGTTAATCTAAGAAATTTATAATAATTATACAACTAGAAGTATATAATTGTGATAATTCTGATTACTCAAAATGAAAAATAGAAACAGAAGGTCTTGGCAGAGTTTTTACAGTGTTACGAGGAACTTATACGAGGAAATATGCTCATATTTAACTGTTTAATGTTTTGACGCATATTAATATTATATTGATATTATTTCTAAAATCACAAAAACTTTGCACACAAAGGAGTTAAATATGCTGAAAAATTTAAATATGCTCAAAATTAGGTATTTTTTACGTGCATATGATGCACTTTCACCGTGAATTTACGCTGGCATTGCAATATGAAAAAATAATTATTATAGTATAATGTAAGTGCCAGAATTAGGTGCTTTTAAGGTACGCATTCAATAAATCTATTTAATCCAAATTGCCAAACTTCACTGCACTGGTTCAATAACATGTGACATATTGAAATAACCGAAAATCCTATTCAATATTGAATATGCCCAAAATTATGTGCTTTTGAGGTACTGCAAAGTTAAATACCGTCTCAAATTTTCAATAAGTATTAAATTTAATTTGGAATACTCTCTGCTAGCTTGACTAGTATAAAATATCAGGTTAATTAATGTCGCAATAAAATGAAAGCTGCTCTTAATTTATTTCAAAGTTTCATCAAGATTTGTATATTTGTTCTAAATCTTGTATGCTGAAAGTTTAGGACAATTCTTCCCAAACCGCTGTTAAAATATAAAAAAAAATTATTGATATGCAAGAATGGTTTAACCGCTTTTCAGAACTGACAATGACTATTATTTTGAAAAAATATTAAAAATAATTTATTAAAAAATCAAAAGATGTTAGAACGAGCAAATCCATGACAAGTCGTTAATCATTATAATAGTTTTTTTTTTTCTGTATGTAGCAAACATTTTTAATGAGAAAAAGACATATCTGTACAACTTACAGCGAATTTTTTTAAGAACTTACTTGCGAACAGCATTAAAATAATCAGATTCTCTCTCTTGAGCATTAATATTAACACCCATCGCTGAGCCTGGAATTAAAAACAAAATTTAATTCTGTAAATTAATGACCAGTGTAACAATACTCCACAAAAACGAATTTTACCAAAAATCATTTCCCAGTTTAAAGGGTAGTAAAAAAATTTTTTATTAAAATAAACTACGGTAAAATTTATGAATAATATTATTGATTAAAATAGTTTTGAAGTTTCGTATTGGAGTGCGTTTTTTATTCATGGCTTCATCATTTAACTTAAAAAATGACTGAAAATTAGACGAAAATTTCTTTCATAATACAACAAAAAGAAATGAAAATCAAATCGTAAGCTGCCCGTTGTTCGTAGCTAATTCTGGATAATAAAAAGAAAAAAAAACAAACAGAAATTAAATAATTTTTAGATTGTGATGAAATTAAATTCGAGTTTTTGCCCCAATTTCTTAGATCAAAAATTTTTGTAATTTGTATATACGTATTACGAAGAAGTCATCATTAATATGAATTAATAGTAGTAGGTAAATAAGGCCGATTCTGATACACTTTTCCATAATATTTAACATGGGGACTAATTGTGATTTTACTTCCGGTGTAAGCTCACCCATCCAAGTACTAACTGTGTATAATGTTGCTTAACATTATTGATCAGTTGAGATCAGTAATTACTTTATAGATTGGTTGAGATCAGTAATAACATTACTCCCAGGAGGGGGGGGGGTTCCAATAGAGAATACTTTATACTCCAATAGAGAATATTATTTGAATATAATGTTAAGCAACATTATGCGCAGTTAGTACTTGGATGGGTGACCGCATAGAATTTCTATACACACACACACATATATATATATATATATATATATATATATATATATATACATTTATATACATGTATGTGTATGTATATATACATATATATGTACATATATATATATATATACATATATACATATATATATATATATATATATATATATATATATATATATATATATATATATATGTATAAAATTTAATATTCAAATAATATACTCAAAATAATCTATATTATATACCCCCACCCCACTTGGGGTAACGTAACATTATATACAGTTAGTACTTGGATGGGTGAGCTTACACCGGAAGTAAAATCACAATTAGTACCTATGTTAAATCTTATGGAAACGTGCGCCAGAATCGGCCTTATTTACCTACAAATACTGATTTTAACTACTTTGTAATGAAGTTTATAAAATTAAAAAAAAAAAAAAAATTGAATCTAGGAAAAAAAAATCGAAATTTATTTGAAAAATTCTAGAGAACTGTTGCAAATATTCATATGGCATTCAATATTTATGAGTAAAAATATATTATATTTTTAGAATAATAGAAAATGTTTCTACGTTACAATTTATTTGACCAAACATATTGAGTATAATTTTTGAATAATCCGCTTTTGGAGAAGTAAGTTTCACAAAGTTATTTTAATATCTGTACACCATTTTAATTACCACAAATAGTATCAATGCTTGCTCGTGATACATACTCAAAAATATCAAATGATTTTTTACTATCCAATTCTTTTTCTAACACTCGTGACAAAATTTTACTCTTTTCAACAAACACGCCAAAATAATATTCCAAAATTGTTGGAGTGAATCCTTTAATTACTATACTTCGATGATATTTCCATTTTGGAACTAAAATTCAATTATTAATATGAACTATTAATTCGAACGTTAATGTTGTTTATTTACCCTTAGATATTAGAATTGTATCTCCACTAACTGGATATAAAGCTTTTACCATTATTGGTGACTTTTCCAAACAATGTGAACTTGTTAAAATAATTTGAGCTGCATCCGCTGTTGAAATATTCACAAATGGAAAAGGACCCAACCAAAGTCGATATAAATTTGGAAATTGTTTGGAAGTTTTCAGCATAAATTCAGTTATTTCTATAAATGAACATTTATAAAAATTGACTATGTGTTTTTTTCAAGTTAATATATTAAATATACCTTCGATACTTCCAATATGATCGAGCATATTACCAAAGAACGGTAATCCTTTTGGTCCCGGTAATTTCCACGTGTAATAACATTGTCGAAAATATGTTGTGAAATATCCAAATATGAATAAAAGTATTATAGGTAATATAAATAAAATATTATCAAACATATTTATTCTTAAGTAATATGTTAAAATTTTGTTTATTCCTCAAAACTAGGACAATCTATTATGTGAAAAAAATGAAAGCATTTTCAAGTTTGAGTGTAGTATAGATTGCTTATGATAAATAAAACAAATAAATGCATTTAATTAAATTGGTATTTAGTACGGGCGCAATAAGTAAGTAAGGAAGTACTTTTATTTGACAAACAAATCCAAGATTAATAAAATTTCAACAAAATTGAAATTAAGTACTAAAAGAAACTTAACACATCTCTTAGAGAGCCTCTAAGGATAAAATCTCCGTTTCTGGAAGATATACTTCAAATAGGCGTATGCGTCATAAATTTACTGTAGAGCGTCGGCGTTTATCATATGAGTAGCGAAATCAAACCTTAGTTTACGCTGAACACCCGCAGTTCCGAGGCATTCATCTAACAAATGTTTCACACTTTTATTAGCACAGTGATATAAGACACATGTTCTATACCGAATTTTCTTTGGCATCTCCGATTTCAACTTGAATAATCACCACACTCTCCTATTTGTTTCTTCCAAGTAAAGAGCTCCATCCTTATAATGATTGAGTTGGCCGAAAAACCGACAGCTGTCCTTAGCTCGAATATCCTGTAGTGATTCTTGGGTATATTTGTCCCCTTATATTCTTTTAACTTGAAGTTTAATACTGTGAAGGTTTATCTCATCCATTCCAGAACTTCAAAGCGTGTCGGCAAACCGAGCATTCCATTTCTGATTTAAAAATCTGATAAAGCAAATAATTATTAATTTCTGAATACGATAAACTTCTACTGGATATACTCTCAATTCAAAATGAATAGCTGAGTTTGGAGTAGATCTTGGCACAGGCAGTAATTATGTAATGAAATTACGTTTATGTTTGTTTTATTTCAGATTAAAATATGTATAATAAATGCAAATAAATTTTATTTCGTAAAAACTTTTTTTTATTTTCGTAAAAAGTTTTCAATTAAAACGTTTTTACTCTTCAAAAAACAAAGTAAGCCAAATACATTATGTGTTTCTAGAAAGTAATTATCTGTATTTTTATTATTTTTTTTATGAAATGAAACATCAGTTAAGATTGCGAATATTATTGAGAAATGAAGTTAAAATTCGAGAAAAAATTAATTGATATTATTTCTGGTTTCGAAAGATCCATTAAAGTTATAACAAAATCAAGTTATATGACAAAATGATGGTCATAGCTTTATATTGATTGTTTGCTGATTTAAGAAGGAAATCCAATGAGCTTTTCAATGGTGTTATTATTATTATTAAAGGCTAAGCAAACGGAAGGTACCGAATCGTTAAGAGTAAAAAAACGTGATAAATCTAAAATATGCTGAAATTGGAATCTTTTCTAAGACGGTAGAGTTTAGAAAAAAATTCTACATGACTATTTTTTAATACTTTTTATATTTTAAGTATATAAATTGCTCCTGCAATTAAACTGTATAATTTAGTTTCTGAACATACTTAATTTATATTTTGCTTAAATATAAGTAGTAGAGATTTTGGACTTATTTTTAGTGGATCATCATACTCATTATTGACTGACTATATACATTCTATGTACATGAAAGAAGAGCTCAGTTTACTCACGTCTGTTATGAAGTCACTTACCCTTTTTTTTTTATAATGAATCTAATCAATCAATGAATAAGTTATTTACCTAAAAGAAATATATGGATTACATAAATAATTAAATGAATGACTAGGAATGAAAAACAATTGAACTGTAATTATTTTATATTGCAGTCGAACTGTATAGTACTGAATAATAATCAACCTAATTTTAATTACTTGCAAGAATGTTCAAATATATATAATCATTTCTTTTTAAAATTTTTCAAACATGATTCTTAAAACGGCCACGCAGAAGCTACATTATCGTAATGAATTCTTTCGTCAGCAGTTAATGATCGATTGAAACAATTATTTTTCTGAGCCATTCTCAAAATATTTTTGAATTTTCTTTTAGATTTATTAACCGGTAAAATCGTTAAAGTGAAAATTTTATTCCCATCGAACTAAAGTTAAAGAATTGTTAAATATCGGAATATTCCATTATCGTAAAAAATAGTTTAATTTCCTTAAGAAAGAAATTCGCTAATTATACAGAGTATTATTTTAACCTTGTTTTTATCTTTTTGACATGCTTTTGAAGTGAGCAAATGATTATAGTTCGAAACTAGGCGTTACTTGCATGTATTTTGTTTTTCATGCAAGAAACGTATTGGATAAGAAAGATTTTCAAAATTTGTTCTTTAAGTACGTAAAAATATTAAAGAATTTTTCTATTAAAAAAATTATGATAAAGATAAATTTTACAATAAAAAGTAACAGGCATAAATTTTTATAAAAGACTTCATAGCTCCAGCGCCACAAATTTTGAAACCTACAGAAATATTTAGCAGAGACGGATAGGCAATTCACAAAGATACTTACTATTTGTCTTCTTCCCAGCAAACATCCAAATAAGAAGTCTTTATGAAGACTTCTTTAAGATATCTCAATTATGACGTCGTAAGTTCTGTAAGAAGTTGAAAATATTATCACTTGAAGTGTTTTTATCGAGTTTTGTAAGAAGTCAGAAATATAAGGTCTCTTTGAGAACTGGTTTAGATTTAATTTTTCTGTTGTGCATTTCACTTCAATTATATCTATCGTTTTCAAAAATAAGCTATATATATATATATATATATATATATATATATATATATATATATATATATATATATATATATATATATATAGAAATAATTGAAGTGAAATGCACAACAGAAAAATTAAATCTAAACCAGTTCTCAAAGAGACCTTATATTTCTGACTTCTTACAAAACTCGATAAAAACACTTCTTAAAGTGATAATATTTTCAACTTCTTACAGAACTCGGGGCTTTTTAGAAAGCTAAAAAGCTCAATTATTTATAAATAGAGTTCTTAATTACGACTAATTAAAAAGGACGAAATTACGACGTCATAATTGAGATATCTTAAAGAAGTCTATATATATATATATAAGTATATATATATAAATAAGATTTCTTTAGGAAGTCAAAGTGCTATATGGGTTTGCATATATGAATACGAAGGTATATAAATTTAGTTTAATGTTTTTAACGCTTGAAAATTCCCAAAGTGTTACTTAAAAATAAAAAAGTTAAATTTGTTTCTGATACACAATAAACTTTTGAAATATGTTTTCAGAAACTGTTTGTATTCGCCATCAATTCAAGATCAAGTATCACATTAATACAACTGGTAGACCCATTAATCAAGAGACCTGTTGAGTTTTTTTTGTGATCATTAGAAAACAGTTGAAAGGAAAGTTAGCTTTACATGCTTTAAATGGGAAATGAAATTACAATCTTTGACCTTGATTATCACTAAACACTTGTGAAACCTCAGGATCGCATAGATAACGTTATTCTGAGTTCGTAAAAGAAAACAATAGGAAAAATATTACGGTTTTACGCAGAAACGACCTTAATGTTGATATTCGAACATTCTATAAAGAGAAACTAAAATAATATACTTAAATTTCTCATAATCAAAAAACAATTTATTATCAATTCAATTTATATCCTTGATAATAATTCAATGCATTTAGCTCTAAGAAGCTATCTTTACATATAAAATGCATTGTACTGAATGGCTGACTGACGGATCAAAGCTCAACCTAAACAGCTGAACGTAGAGATTTGAAACTTGGAGGGTGTGTTCTTTGTATGTTATAATGTAGGTATCCGATAAGAAAATATTTGCCGAAATTGTACCCTGAAGAGGGTGAAAAATTGGAGCAAATTTTGTATGGGACAAGGTGATTACTTAGTCCAGTCTACTTCAAACACTCTTTAAAGAATCGATGGAAGGAAATTGGGTTTCTTATTTTATTGAAACTCATCGCCTAACGAGGCTAAAAAGTTATTTTGGGAGTGATTTTCATGGAAGTTGGTATCAATACTCCTTAGTTATACTCCCTTCAAGTTTATTAACAAGGATTTAAAGAGTGGTTTATTTTTACCTAGAATGCCCCTAACACCATCAATTTACCCTTTCAAGAAAGTGCTGTTTCATATCAAAGTCTGTCTCGTCATAACCATAAACAAAGCTAAATGACAAACTGTTAAGGTAGCACACTTGGCAGAAGTTGTATGTGGCATGCCTCAGAGTAAGAGCACAGGGTGGCCTCGTAATTCTAGCACCCGAAGGAAAACCAAAAAATAAAGTTAAAAAGAAATACTGGGATAGGTGAAGTATATCGATTTCATTGTGAAGGTATAAAACCATCCTGTCATTTTCACCAGATTAAAGGCCAAGTTTCGTCTATATAAAACAATATAACATTTTATTTTATTTTCGTCTTCATTTAATCTTTAAATCCCTATACTATAATAAAAATTGTTATATTTTATAAGTATTCAAGCATTTTAACATAATAATTTATACGTTATAACAAAATTAATAGGTTAAAAAACCCCTTAAAACTATTTTTTACTTTTACGCGGACGAAGTCGCGGGTAAAAACTAGTGCATTATTATAAAATAGAAAGACTCATATTTTGAATAAATAAAACAAAATTATTTTGGTAAAAATTTGCGCTACATATTTTTTAATTTTAAATAAATTAAAATAATAATGTGATAATTAATAAAATCCATATTAATATAGCTTTACAACCATGTTTTGAAAACGGTCATATGGACTGAAACGTTTGTCAAAAAATTATAAATATATTATTTATTATTTTTTTAATAAAAAATTAGTTGCAAGGCTTTTTTTTATTAATTGTCACATTATTATTTTAATTTTTTTTTTTAATTAAAAAATATATAGTGGAAAATTTCGCAAAATAATTTGATTTTGTTTATTCAAAATATAAGTCTTTCCATTATATAAGAATGCAGCAGAAAATGTGATTGCATAGCTACATAAAACGGGTTTTATAAATGAAAAAAGTACAACTAAACGTTCAGCATAATTAAATTGTGACAATTGTTTCGACCATTACGGCCATTATCAAACAATAATCGCCGTCATAACAATTGTTACATTATTATTTAAATTTATTTAAAATTAAAATTAATTTGACAAAAAATAATTTGATATTATTAATTTATCATAGAATTTCACAAAGTAACAAGTTTCAAGAATAGGGCACTATTCTTGAAACTGAAAAATTGAAGTAGACGATTTATAAAAATTATTTTACGTTGGAATAAAAACTCCAAGGGTCTTTTATCGATACTTAAACTATAACTTGAACTAAGTACGCAATACGCAATTGAAAATTTCATTGAAATGGTGTCGGGCGATAAGCTTCTGCAAACATCGTGAAACGGAATGTTTTTTTATATAAATATTTAACCCTTGAACAATTTAGCTAAATAACTTTTTGCAATAATTATACTTTTATACTTTCTTGACATGTTTTTATTCTTATATTTGCAAGAAAATGTGGTTTGCGCTTTGAACACTGCCTAGACTCACTATCAAATGATTACTTTACAAGTATAAGTAATGAATTGCTTAACTAAACTTTTAAGTTTTTTAGAATTACATAAAATGCTTTTTTTGTTCAGAAAGATGTAAAAAAAAAATAAATTTGTTTAAAAAATTGTCCTTTACCTATTATTATTTCGGTTTTTGAATGTCCATTTTATTTAATTATTTAAAAATTAAACAAGGTTTCAAGTTTTACCTTTTTATGAAAAAAAGCCGAAACATGTTTAACACCTTAAAGTTATAGCAAATATAAAAGATAAATTTTAAAAATAATTCTTGTTTGTAATACGAACAAAAATAAATGCACTATACTGTTTTTTTAATCTTTACACCAAGCAAATAAAAGATGTTCATTACTTAAAATACTAACCGCAAATGGACACCCAAATTTGGTACAGCCAATAAGAATATAAACCCCGGCATGATTTTCGGAAATAACAATATAACGGTTGTTTAAATTTATAAAAAAAGATCTTTTTTACAAACTATCTGCTTGAGTAAGCTTTTAAGAGAAAAAAGCTTCATTAAAAAAAATCAAATTACTCATTTTTTTGCCATTTTTAAGCAATTAAGCGAATTAGTTTGTCTTTACTTTTAAGTTTACATAAAAATATAACTCTTTAAGATTGCATTTTCTATAATGAAAATCAGTTCATCTCGAAATAGGAAATTTATGTTTCCCTGAGTGCAATTTTAAATAAAGAAACCAATTTCTCAGAAACTTCTTATTTCTCAGAATTCGGCCGTTTATTGAGCTTTATAAAGAGCGTCGCCTGTGAAATTATTAAGAAAATTAATAAATTCTTCCTAAATCAAGCTAATTCGTTTAATTGCTTACAATAGCATAATAGATTTTTTATCTCTTAAAAGCTTAGTTCAGTGAAAAATTTTGTATTAAAAATATTGAATATACCAATCAATTCAATCCTAATAATATATTTTAACACTTCGTCCGTAAACGTTTTTTCGACACCTTCCGTCGGTAAACCTGGGTATTTCAACTCACTCACTTTAATAGACTTACTTAAACCTATTGAATTTCCTTTATAATCATATCATCTCCTTTTATTATTAAAGAATTATTCAAAAATTATCATTTTAAGTTTCTCGTCTATTCCAAAATGTCATAATAATTTTTGTAAATAAATAACAATTAGTTTATTTTTAAATATGCATAATTAGATTTATTCGGTATTTGATAGAAAAGAGACGATAAATATTATAATTTTTAATAAAGTTTTAAACAGGTCCGCAGCTAGCGAGTTCATACAAATTTTTTGAAAAGTGAAATGAAGCATATCACTTCAAGAGCAAAAATCTATAGGTAATTTTTTAACTAAAATAAAACTAAAAAGACGTGTGGCACTCGGGGACTGCCGCGGTAAAGCTTTTGCATAGCATTTTGTATCAACTTATGCAATTATAATTTTTTATTTATTTATTTATTTTATTCATGCAGTATTCCTTATTCTTACATCTATACACCTATATACTTTCTCATAAACAGCTGCTTATGTATTCGTCCGATTTCGGAGCAGCTCGTCTCGATTCGTCAAGCCACAACTCCTTGCCCGTCGGAGTGGGGAGCGTGAGGTTTTTTCGTTACGGAATTTCTGGATTCGCTCCCCGCGCTCAAGGCCCGCGATAGAAGCTATGCAATGATTCCGGTAATACTTGAACAATGCGATATGCACACTTTATATAGTTGACAGTTCGTCATACTGCTAGTGGGAAGAGATAAAGAAGTTTTATTTTGAATAGATAAAGAAGTTTTATTTTGAATTTCAAAATTAGATTTTGGTTTCTATGAAAATGATGATTTGTAACATATCAGGTTTTTTCGTTACGGAATTTCTGGATTCGGTCCCCGCGCTCAAGGCCCGCGATAGAAGCTATGCAATAGCTTAATAAAATATTTATTATTGATACAAATTTAAATTCGGTGTTATAAATATATTATCAATTTTTTGTACAGATTTTCTACATCTCTTACCGTTCAAGATATAATATCTAAAGCTTACCTTTCACATAGATACCATTCTGACGCATGCACAATATAAAATAATTGAATAGCATACAATTATTGAAATTTAATACACCAAAAATTCTAAAAGTTAAAAGTTTTTTTGCTATACAACATCCAATGATGAAAATATCTCATTCAATGTTTATCATGCAATATATTAACTTGGTGATATAAAGAACACAATATCTAATTGTGACTGTTTAATATGATGTCGACAACCTTATTAGTAAGAATAGAACGAACGTACGTTAGTATCCATCTATACTAGATATCTAATTACTTGACATGATGTGAATTTGTTTGCGTCTATGTGTATATAATGTTTTGAATGCCCGCTGTCACCGATTCAACTTTAATTAAATTTGAAAGGAGCCCTTAGGGTTATGTTATTGTGGTTATCTTCTACTATACACATTTATTGTAGGTATGCATAATTGCGATATACTCAAAAACTACACGGAGAATTTTGCTACCCAAATGCTTTGTTTTGAAAAAAAATTAAATTTATGTGATAGATCATAAAAACACTAACTTTATATGATAGATCAAATTTCTTTTTGCTGCTTTATCCATATATAATTTCGAATAATTGCTGCGATTGGCGTATTTTTTTGATATTTTACCATGAAAATTTTTCACAATATTCTTTGAATGGTATGCTTTAATATACTATTCGTTTAAATAAATAGATTTTAACTGGGTCGTCAAAAAAATAATACAAAAATGTACCTTTCTTTATGAATAAACCCCACCAACTACGTAAAAGAATTAAATTTTTTTATCTAGAAATAACAACAGTTTCTCTGAAAAATAATTCAAACATTATAAAAGAAGACGACAATATAAAGCACCTAATGTATAATAATATTAACTTCATTAAATACACTTATTTAAACGTTATTGGCCGATTAATTAATTAGGTTGAATAGGTCAATTTGTTTTGGAATTCATTTAAATATTGATTCATTTAAATATGATGACAGGCTGACAGTCTTAAAATTAAAGTTGCTAATGAGATAAAGTCCAAGCCGTCGATTCATTTTGAAATCGAAATCAAAACATTATTTTTAAGGAACAAAATACTTTTTATATCAGAAGATGTAACGTGGAGGTTAAATAATGTGCGTCTGGGATTCTTGATTATATCCTCAATTATTGTTTAAATAAATTTTTTTTTTATCACACTGGGCAAATACCAAATTTCTTATTACCTTCCCTTATTTTCATAGTTAAATAAAATATCGATAGCAAGTAAGTTATACTTTAAAACGATTCAATTCAATACCTTAATTAAATACACAATCAAAACTCATGTGATTCTGGCAAGCAAACTTCAAGCCACCTGACTCTCCAAATCTATGCTATGGCTCTCTCCTTTCATGTCTCATTCAACCTTGTCATACTTTAAGATAGAAGATAAATTCAAAACAAAATTATGCTATATATATTTATTTATTTTGATTGAGGTACATTTTAAGTTTCATCTATGGCGTGGGGTTATTCGTACTTAATGGCCACCAATTAATTTAAGGGATACTTCAGGTTCAAATTTCAATTCATTTAAATTTAAATCTTTATGAAATTCGTATCTACTTAATAAAGTTGCTAATGCTGTTTTCATAAAGATCCAAGCGTATCGCATTCCTAAACAAAAAGAGACAATTACCTAGGTTGTAGCTAATTTAAACGTTTTATTTATGTAAAATACTTTACATACCAATGCAATTTCTAGGACCAGCGCTAAATGGAATGTATGCGTAAGGGTGATGATTTTTTATATTTTCAGGAGCAAAACGTTCTGGATTAAATTCTAATGGATTTTTCCAAAGCTGTTCATCCCGATGTAAACAATATATTGGAATTAAAATATCCACTCCCTTCGGTATTAAATAATTTTCTATAAAAATATTCTTCATTATATTCAATTATCCTGATAATTTATGAAATAAATTTTACCAATTTTAATATCTTCAGATACTTCTCTTCCGATTAAGGGTATCGTAGAGAATAATCTCATCGACTCTTTGAGAGCCATATCCATGTATTTAAATTTTGATAGATCATCATAGTCGACTTTTTCTCTATTTTCATCGCTTAGAACTTTAGAGATTTCATCATATACTTTGGTTTGTATTGTTTTGTTCATTGCTAAGTTTAATAGTAGATAGCTTAGTGCATTAGCTGATGTTTCGTAGGCCTAAAAAAATAAAAAAAGAGTTTTTTACTTTAAGGATTATGATTATGATTATGATTATTATTTTTTAATCAAAGGCAACAAAACTCACGGCGAAAATTACGAGATTAACTTCTTCCTCTAATTGTCTATCAATAAAACTTGGATGACTTTTTGAGAAATCCAATAAATAATCCAATAATGGCTTTTTATCTTCGTTTTTTTTATTGACGTAAAAAGACTTTAAATTATTATTAATGCGATTTTCATTCATCGCTTGTATGGTGTTTGTTTTTTTTTCATTGAGAACCTAAAATTTATTATTAAATTAGGATAACGACGATAATTAAACATAATGTTCTGGATCTAATGTTCCTGCAAACCTTTTTAGTTAATCCCCAAACAATGTTTGAATATCTACTTAAATGTACATAGTCCTTGGTCATTTGATAAATAATTTCTGGATGATACAGTGGATTTAAAACTCTTTTCATCACAATTTGAAGGGACCTAAAATAAATATTTTATTAACAAAGAAAAAATATTATGTTTCAATTGGCTGTAAATTGTAATATATTAGTCTTTATAAGAATTCATTTCTGTTAGTGTTCTTTAAATTTTTTTTTCGAAATATTCGTTACCAACCCGTATCTGTAGTAAATTTTAATTATTTTTTATTTTTTTTTTTTGAATTCTTTATATTAACACATTCTTACACTCATGTTTTGTATTATATAAACTATTTTAACAAACATTATTGTAAAAAATTATATTTTGTTTGAAAACCAAAACTTTGTAAAAAAGTTAGCAAAAAAATACGTTTTTAATTTTATATAAAAAAAAATATTTTTCAGGCGAAAAATATAATTTGGAATCTGCAAGAAAAACGAAGTTGATCCACATCAAGCCAAGTTAGAAGCGATAATCTCAAAATGAAATTAAAACTTTTCACTAATTAAATATTTAAAACAAAAAATTTTTGTTTTAAACGATTTACTCATTCATAAATCAACAGTATATTAAACTTTGTGCATCCCATGTTTATATCAAAAATGGATTTATTAATGATTTAGTTTCTTCAAAACTAAATCTTTCAAATTGAATTTTCGACTTTTACACATTTACACTTCTTAATCAGTAGTAACGTACAAAGAAAAAAAAATATCGAATTACTGCAATAATTTCTTACATTTCCATGGCGTTACAGTATGACGAATTACTTTCTTGTGCGTGAACATTGACACCCATAGTTGACCCTACAGTAAAAGCAAATTCTTAGTGTTTAAAGTGTTAATATTATGTAAAAAATTTACCACAAATTGAATCTAGAGTGGCTCTAGATAAATATTCAAATATATCAAAAGATTTTTCGTTGTTTAATTCCAAATCCAATTTTTGTGTTAATATATCAATTTTTTCCACAAAAATTTTAAAATATGATTTTAAAATGATAGGGCTGAAACCTTTTACTACAATACTTCGATTTTCTTTCCATTTGGAAGCTAAAAAAATTATGTGATTTAATATTCAAAACTTTTTATTTCCTGAATTAATAAAACATAGCTATAATTAGCCCATACCTTCTGATAACAAAATTGAATCGCCTACGAGATATTTAAGGCCTATTTTTACTAATCGTGCTTTTCCTAAATATTTATGACTTGTTAAAAGTTCTTGAATAATTTTTGGTTCAGTTGTTATTATAACTGGCACAGGTCCTAGCCAAAAACGGGCCAATTTATGGTATTTATTCATAATATCAATTCCAATGCGAATTAAATCTGTAAAAAATATTTTTTTTTTTTTTTTATTGAATTAAATCTGTTTACATTTGGTACTTCCCATTTTTAAAAACATATTGCTAGGAATTGAGTTAATAATTTTAATTCTGCCACTCTTGTTCTACTCCAAAAAAATATTACTAATTTAATTCTAAAAAACAACATTGTGCTCTTCGGTTTTTAATCCAAATATGACTACACAATTTATAAAAAAATGTCGCCAATATGAAAAATGATAAATATCCGGACCGATTGGACCAAGTGAGTTGAAAATTGGACATAAAGTGAAGGAATGTACCTTAATCACCTGATTTAAATTTTCTGTGACTTAAATTTTTTCTCGTTTTTGATTCATTATTTTTGCTTTATTATATTACATACTGAACTCATTTTCGATTAAAGTAAAACAATATGGCGTATGCACATTCAAAGTTGAATGAACACATCCCAAGATATGGGCATTTATGTGAAAACAGTATATGGAATATGTTTATTGAATTGGCTTTAATTCAGGAACGCCTTGGCCAATTGAATTGAAATTTAGATTTTAGTAGCAAAAACGTATTTTCTACATTTAATTCACTTATATCCTATACCAATTTGCTGGCCTATTTTTTCGAAATTTATCGTTACAACATTTCGATTTTTTAAATTCAAATGTCTTAAGTAGAATATTTCAACAAAATCGAATGAACGGTTCACAGGGTACTTGCATTAAAGTGAAAAAGTAGAGTTTTATTTCGTGCGCTATATCTACCGAACGGTAGTTGATAGGTGGAATGTTTGTATAATTGGACTATCTGAAATGGAGTACAGAACATCTGCACTTTATCAAATATTTCTAAATATCCGTTCAGTAGTTTTGGAATATTTACGCGTTCGTCTGAATTATGTCTACCGTCAGACACGAAATGTTAGTTGGTTCTACAACGTCGGAACCTGCTTTAAACAAATTTTAAAGCAAAGTAAAAAAATATTCTTTAAAATAATCAAACATGATATAATACCACTGATATCGCTATATATATATTAGAATTAACTTAAAATTGTAGAAAGAATGTAAAATGATAAATAAAATTTATGTTTACCGCCATTTGTTTTAATTAACAATGCCGCATTCCCAATAATTGGATAGGCTGGTGGTCCAGGAATTTTTGAAACATAGAAGCACATTCGAATGTAATTTGAACAATAAACAAAATAAAAACACAATAAAATTGCAATTGCAATTAACAAATAACTATGAAAGCACAAAAATGAAATGGTTATAACCATTTTTTATTTCTTAAATAAAAAAGTCGAATAGAAAAACAAATACAAATTTATGAAAAAATCTTAATTGAAATTTTAGGATGACTTTATTTAGTTCCCGTAAGTAGATATAATTTATATGAATTCTTGTTGTTTAGTTAGCTAAGATCATGCGCTACCCTTCAATCACAATAAATATATTAAGAATATATAAGACAACTACTAATAGAATTCTTTTTTTATATCATTTAAAAGTTTAGAAAAAAATTACTGAAATTTAGAGGAGGGAATTAACGACTTAAAATTTAATTGAAAATTGATGTGAATATAATATCAAATATAAAAAAACTTAAATCGTACAAAAAATTTGGAATTTTCTGTTAATAAATTGTTGGATAAACGTCAATATTTGCTGTATGCACAAATCTATGCAAGAAAAAAGTTTCTTTATAAAAAATATAATATTTTGTTTAGCTATTAATAAAAGTTACTTAAACTATAGAATAGCTTAAAAGACTAAAACTATTTGACAAAGTTTAAAAGCATAAATAATAGTATTATCGTTTTTTCCTCAATTCCATAATATTTAATTGTAAATAAATTGTAAAATATTCAGTGGTCGTTGGTAACCTAGTTGTGTAAAGTTACTTAATTTATCTGTGTAAGAGCACTTCTTAAACTTTTAGAAATGCTTCCCTAAGCCCATTTTTTTGACGGCTCATGTCACTTAATCTAAGACTTTTTTTATTGAATTTCCATCATTTTCTTTATGTTGATAAATTCTACTTTTAATTAAGTTTTTTGTTTGGCCGTCACATTCATTGCAATACGTATTCACCATGTTGATTTTCTAGGTTTGTGTATCTTTAAACGTAACTATAAATTTTATTAATTTTATTTTGATAAGTTTTTGTAATGTTTATATTGTTATTGTTTTCTGTCAAAATTATTGTTAATGAATTAATCAATTTTGGTGTTAATTGTAGGAATGGATATATAATATTTTTGAGTATTTGCATTTTGAGGTAAAATTATTTTAGATGTATTGTCAGCTTTTTAATATCGGTTATGTGAATTAATAAGAATTGTTTTTTTGTTTTAATTTTCATTTTGCTATTTTTATTATTTTTGGTCTAGGGTAAAGGCGGGATAGATGCCCCAATGGGATAGATGCCCCAGTGGGATAGATGCCTCATTTTCAAAAAACCTTACTTCCCAAACTCGCGACTAAGAAATAATAGTATAACTAAGAGCCGCAGTCACCCCGCACCTTAGTTAGTTAGCCACGGGCCATCGTGTTGTGAGGACGTGTTTCACTCGTGTGTGCATTTATCTCCTCGGCGAACTTTACAAACACGTCAAAGTTTTAAAGGTTAATATTCGCTGTTGTATAACTTTATAAGTAGTCATTAATTCCGTTATATTTTTTATTACGTCAATATACTGACTCATCAAGTATGCATCTAGATGTAAATAGTTGCTCTTTTGTTTTTTATTTATTTAAAAAATACTTGGGCATCTATCCCTATCAAAAAGGATAGTTGCCCTGATTTTTCGAGGTATAGGTGCCCCTAAGGGCATCTATCCCTCCATACACCATGTATACCCATAATATGTGGTTTCAGTGTATATTTTGAACATATTTTTGTGTTCTGTTATATTTTTTATGTGTTTACATATTTGGACTTTTTACTGATTGTAGCATAACCGTGCCACGAAAATACAAAAGAAAGAAAGGATAAAGAAACGAAGTCTAAATCTGACTGGATTCAATGTGTAAAGTGTCAGAACTGGCTACATGAAACCTGTACACTTTTCAAAAATTATTGCTCAAGATGTGGAAAACTGAAAGCACTATCCGGCTAAGCACCATTTAAGTAGGATTACAAAATGAAGATCTTTATTGTGTTATTTTAATTTTTTAAAATGATGTCTTTTATGATTATGCATATTGAAACTTAATAATTAATATTTTAAAATAAGAATTTAGAATTTTTTATTTTTGCTGAACAAAGGCTCTTAGAATTTTATTATGGTTATATTATTTGATCTCCAATTATGTAGAATTATATGCCAACGATGACAATTAAAAGATTTTAAAAACTGCAATGATTTTGATTTTGATTTTAATGATTTAATGCTTTGATTTAATGATTTTCATTATTAGGCTCATGTTTCTTGGAAACAATTTCGGCTTTAGGAGTAGCCTTCTACTGCTGAAACACCAATTGTCCTCAAAACCTCATAAAAGTTTGGTTGAGTTTTTCGTTTTGGTATACAGTATGAAGGGTATCTATCCCGCGCCGAAGGCATGTATCCTTCTTAGTTTTTACTTGGTGGGGCAACTATCCCTACGGGTAGGCATGTATCCTCAAAAAAAGAGTTCCACAAAAAGCTAAAATTTGCAAAATCTGTAATTTGTAGGTCCAAAAATACAAATCAAAGTTAAACATAAATGATTCAACTAGCTAAATTCATAGACATTATTTATATAAAATTGATATTTTTTAATTAGGAGGATATTTTCAAATCTATCCCGCCTTTACCCTATGGACTATAATTATGGCTATATTATTTTTAATTGATTTTTATGGTTTGAATAAACCATAAAATTTATTGGAATTATATTTTTTGGGAAACCATTATCATATTAAAGTGGTTTCGGTTTTTGTTCCAGAAACGTCTAGAAAACTTAAAATGTGGTTAGCTTTTTTTTCTATTGTAAATTTTAATTATGGATATTATTAAATTCGTTTTTTATTTTTTCAATGTCATCTATTACAAAAATGTCGTCTGCATATCTGAATAGTTTGTAAAATTATTATAAAATATATTAATAAGTATAAAAAATGTCTCAACCAAAACAAAATAATTAGTAAATATTGACACACAAAAATAGAAACAAAATAAATATTTTATTTAGCTGTTAATAAAACTTACTTAATTTATCTGTGTATAAACTTCTAAAAGTCATAAAAATAGACGATAGCCCTAAACTCGGTTTTTTGAACTACGCATGTCATTTGTGGGAATAATCTAAGAAGTTTTTTTTGTTAAATTCACATCATGTTTTTAAATTTAGTAAAAAAATGAATATATAGAGAATAGAGAAAATGTAAATGTGGGATAAGTAAACGAGAACGAGGAATCGTTATAAAATAACAAGAGATAAATCATAAATATAGCATACATAATCTTGACATAAATTTTGTTGATTCATTCCCAAAAAAATTTCAATAATCAAAAATATAAATTTACGATAATTATAATAGAATTAATTAGTAGATAAAGCAACATAAGAAACCACAATAACTTTGAAAAGAATTCTTATATCCAAATATAAACATTTTAAACTATGTAAATGCACATTCATGTATTAATTTATATTTTTCATATAAATCGACAACAAATCATTATAAAAGTCCATTGTCATAGTTTTTGGATATGAACTACAAATCCTTGGTTTTAAATACAAAATCTTTATATTTATCGTTTTTACATCTATTTTCAAATAATGTCGTACTATACACCATAAAATAAGACAAAAATCAATAATTGTTAAATGAGTTTGAAATCCGTGTAAATGCACTTTCAGTGTCACGGACTTCCGTTATAATACAGATTGTGTATTTTGTTTATACAACAAATAAAAGGATATAAAGTGATATTTATTAGCCGACATATTTATCACATCTATGACGTTTTTTTATGAGATATTTTATTCATTTGTTATAATTAATTTGTAAAAAAAAAAACAAATTAAAAAAATATATCCCAATATACCTACGTCAAATATATTTATTTTTCATTTATAAATAAATGATTAAAGATAAAAAATTAATGTTTAAGTTCAAGTTCATTTTAATTTCTTTATTAATTTTATATAAATGAACTGTCATTGAACATAAGATCAATTAAGCTATCATAGTCAAGAGTTAAAATTTACCAAAATCTGTTACTCTCAGCAGATGTTAGTTTGGTAGCTGATTATTAAGCATCCTTGCAAAAATTTATAAAAAAAAATTATGGACTTAGTACAAATTGGATATTGTGGCATTGTTATGACAGCTTTATAGATTTCTAAAAGTAAAATATACTTCGCTGGGCGAATATAAGAAATTTTAAAGAATGTTGCTCCAACCCCTCTTTATACAATTATTATTTAACCCACACACAAATTCCAAAATCAGGTTTTCTCTTTCGAGTATATAAAATACGCACTGAACATATACATATAGTCTAAGATCCCGCTGCAGGAGTAGTGCAGGTTAGGTTTTCTGCTTAAAACCAAATTTTATGTTTATTTATAACTAGGAGAATATATATTTACCAGGTATTCTATCAAAATTTGGCCGCCAGTATTTTTAATAAGGGTTGCTGACTGTTAAAAATAATAAATATTTTTGGTAGAGTGAAAGAGAGTTAGCGCGTAACATCATTTGTCAGACGAGGATTGCCGGCTGTGCGATACTTTGAATCCATTGCACATGCGTCGAATGTTATCTTATAGAGTTCTCAACCACCGGGGAGTAATAGAGACGGCTTATAATTATAACACTGGCAATCGCTATCTACGTCTGACAAATGATGATACGCGCTAACTCACTTTCACTCTACCTTACATATTTATTATTTTTAATAACCATTATTTGCGGGCGATTTTAATTAGGCAACCATATAGGACAATATAAAAAAAATAGCTTTAATTTGATATATGATTAATAAATAAACGTTTATACCTGACTGCGAAGCGGTGTGGCCAGGTACGCAACGGTAACTGTGATTTTTTAGAATCTTCATATAAATTGCCTTGATGTAGACGTTATTTTATTTAAAAAAGAAGTGAACCATAGTTTTACCAAAAATCAATTTAAAATAATTTAATTAAAAGTACTGGCGGCCAAATTTTAAAAGGCAACCTTGTAAATATATATTCTCCTAATTATAAATAATCATAAAAATTTGGTCTTAAGCAAAAAACCCATAAGCACACAAATACCCTACAGCGGAATCTTGTAGATACTTATAGTATATAAATGTGCTAATTATCCAATACTTTTTTCCGTGATGCCATTTAGCTTACATCTATGTTATAAAATAAACATATAAATAAATTAAATAACATTTAATAATAGTAATAATATTTATTAATTCAGTCGATTTTGTTCAACAAAATATTGAATATATCAATAAATTCAATCATTTAAAATAGTATTATGTTGTTAATTTATGAAATACAATTCTAAAACGTCGATCTATTCAAAAACTTGAAATGGAGGCAATTTTTTTTTTTTTTTTTCAATATACACAATACTTGCGATATAAGAAGATGTAACTTAGAAGTAATGTTTGACTGGAGCTCATTTCAGAATTGAACGAATGAAGAACGAAAAAAATGTTCCTAATCAATGATTCTTCATAATGCATCATTCAACTTTTGTATAAAGTTATGACTGGTAAATCATTCTTTGGCATACACATTTTCTAAACCCTCAATTAAACTACAAATTATTTTTGTAATTAGAGTGCTATAGTTTGTTAGTATTTTTAAAAATAATGAAATAGAATGCCCTTTATAATTCTCTTTATACAACCCTTTTGAAGATAAACTCGAAACAACATTATGCTATAAACTTATTTTGATTCAGGTACATTTTTAATTTCATCTATGGCGTCGGGTTATTCTTATTTGATGGCCACCAATTAATTTGAGGGATACTTCAGGTTCAAATTTCAATTCATTTAAATTTAAATCTGTATGAAATTCGTATCTACTTAATAAAGTTGCTAATGCTGTTTTCATAAAGATCCAAGCGTATCGCATTCCTAAACAAAAAGAGACAATTACCTACGTTGTAGCTAATTTAAACGTTTTATTTATGTAAAATACTTTACATACCAATGCAATTTCTAGGACCAGCGCTAAATGGAATGTATGCGTAAGGGTGATGATTTTTTATATTTTCAGGAGCAAAACGTTCTGGATTAAATTCTAATGGATTTTTCCAAAGCTCTTCATCCCGATGTAAACAAAATATTGGAATTACAATATCCACTCCCTTCGGTATTAAATAATTTTCTATAAAAATATTCTTCATTATATTCAAGTATCCTGATAATTTATGAAATAAATTTTACCAATTTTAATATCTTCAGATATTTCTCTTGCGATTAAGGGTATCGTAGAGAATAATCTCATCGACTCTTTGAGAGCCATATCCATGTATTTAAATTTTGATAGATCTTCGTAGACGACTTTTTCTCTATTTTCATCGCTTAGAACTTTAGAGATTTCATCATAAACTTTACTTTGTATTGTTTTGTTCTTTGCTAAGTTTAAAAGTAGATAGCTTAGTGCATTAGCTGATGTTTCGTAGGCCTGAAAAAAAATAAAAAAAGAGTTTTGTACTTTTATGATTATTTAAAAATTATAAACGGTAAAACTTACGGCCATAATTACGAGATTAACTTCTTCCTCTAATTGTCTATCCATAAACTTTGGATGATTTTTCGAGAAATCCAATAAATAATCCAATAATGGCTTTTTATGTTCATTTTTATTATTGTCGTAAAAAGGCTTAAAATTATTATGAATAACACTTTCTTTTGTTGCTTGAATGATGTTTGTTTTTCTTTCGTTGAGAACCTAAACTTAATTATTTATTAAGTCAGGATAACAATTATAAAAATAAATATTTCTAGATACAAACTTTCGTAGTTAGTCCCCAAATAATGTTTCTATTTCTACTGAATTGTACATAAGCCTCAGTCATTTGATAAATTATTTCTGGATGATACAGTGGATTTAAAATTCTTTTCATCAGCATTTGAAAGGAACTAAAAATTTATATAATAAATATACCAATTAACAAAGAAAAACTGATTAAATATAAAAAAACTGTAAATCTTAATATATTTGGCTTTGTGTGAATTAATTTGTGTGATATTGTTCTTAAAAATTTTTTTCAGAGATATTCGTTACCAAACCGCATCTCTGGTCTGTTTAAATTTTTTTAAATAAATAATTTATAGCTATGCATCATTACATCCATTCATTGTATTTATTAGATTATTGTGAATGATGAGACATTTGGTGGATTTGATAAATTTGATTTTAAAGTGGATGTTAGAAGTTTCCATTGTTATTTTATATTAGCAAAAATGTGATGCTTTTTTGTGGCACTTTATATGGACAACATCGGAATTAACGCGTATTTAGTACAGTGAAAATTTATGTTATTCAAAACTAAATACTTGAAATTGAATTTTATCCACTTAAATCTGTTCAGACTTTTTAAACTGTAGTAGCATACAAAGAAAAATTAAAAAATATCGAATTAACCAAAATGATTGCTTACATTTGCATGGCGTTACAGTATGACGAATTACTTTCTTGCGCGTGAACATTGATACCCATAGTTGACCCTACAGTAAAAGCAAATTCTAAGTGTTTAAAGTGTTAATATTATGTAAAAAATTTACCACAAACTGAATCTAGAGTGGCTCTAGATAAATATTCAAATATATCAAAAGATTTTTCGTTGTTCAATTCCATATCCAATTTTTGTGTTAATACATCAAGTTTTTCCACAAATATTTTAAAATATGATTTTAAAATTATTGGACTGAAACCTCTTACAACAATACTTCGATTTTGTTTCCATTTGGGAGCTAAAAATAGTGTGATATAACTTTTGTGATAACTTGGGAGATTGAAAACTTTTCATTTCTTAATTTAGAACACATGGTCATAATTAACACATACCTTCAGCTAACAAAATTGAATCGCCTGCCATAAATTTGCCAGTTTTTTTCATTAAACGAGCTTTTTCTAAATATTTATGATTTGTCAAAATTTCTTGAATAATTGTTGGTTCAGTTGTTAATAATAATGGCACAGGCCCTAGCCACAAACGCATCAATTTAGGGTAGGTGTTCATAATATCAGTTACAATGGGAATTATTTCTGAAAAAAAAATTATTTTTTTTTTTTAAATTACTGTTTTAACTCACCTAGTTTTTAGTTAGATCAAATACACTCTGGGTTGATAATATAAAGTATAATATAACGATAGTATTAAACAGGTTCAATTTCGAAATTATTTTCTGAAATATGTTTATTTCATAAACGAAAAAACGTTTCCTCAGAGAATACACTTTTTTTAAAATACAAATAATTTTTCTCTTATTTTTTAACAATTTGGATTCGAAGAAATGAAAAATTCGTAATTCTATCTTACTTATTAATCGGATGAAGGATGCACAAGCTTAGATATTTAAGTGAGAAGTAGAGATACGTTTGTAAGATGGTACCATTCCGAACACCTTCACTATTGTTTACCCAAATTTTAAAAATATTTGCCCAGTTTTGTAATTTTGAGCGTTTTGTAATTTTACCTATATGCAGAGAGGCATAAAATGAAAATTTTTCAGTAGGCTTGTAAAGTCATTTAAAAATGCGTGAACTCAAGTTTTTTAATTCGAACAGAAAATATCTTTTATATTCTAAACGATTGACTTCCCATATCGTAAGATATACTGTGGAATGATTATAGCTTACAATAAATAATGTATGCAATTGCTTACCGCCATTTGATTTAAGAAACAATCCCGCATTCCCAACAATTGGATAAGCTGGTGGTCCATGCAGTTTCGATACATAAAAGCACATTCGAAAGTAATTTGCACAATAAACAAAATAAACACCTAATAAGAGTGTAAAGAAAATCAGCAAATAATTAGGAAAGCACAGAAACGAAACAGTTGAAATCATTTTTATTTCCAAAATGATAAAAGTCGAACAAAAATGAGTTTTATACCTTCTAGGACAATTTTGCAATTTCCATATGCATATACAAAGTGTATTTAAAGATGTATATATAGACATAAAGTTGTTAAGAAAACATCACACTTCCATCGTATAAATATGTTTAATACATAAAAGACAAACTACTTAAAGAACAATTTTTAATTAAATTGTTGAAAATTAAACGAAAAATATTGACCCGAATTCTTACCCCGTCATTGGTTTTTTTTACCGACATGTTATAAACCTAATACCTAATAGACGTTTATTAGGTATTAGGTTTATAACTTGTCGGTAAAAAAGACCAATGACGGGGTAGCTGCTGGGTATGTGCATCGTCTATTAAAATTATTACTAAATTATTCCTAAAGAAAAGGGAAAGCCTTAAAAATATAATAATAGTCCATTATTTTGTTAAAAAGAGATAGTATTGCTAATATTACTGCTGATCCTTAGTCCTTATCACGACCGGTTTTAGTGTACTTATAATGATGGAATAATACTTGTTCGAGAAGGTGTAAATAGTTGAAAAAATGTCAAAATCATTAAGAAATAGGAGTTGAGTAATATTTTAAGGATCACGAAGAAAACCATTATTGGCTATGTATTTTTTATAGTTAAAAAATTTATTTGTGGAACCTAATTTTCCGGAGTTGAATTTGGACCAAAATGTGAAGTTTTCAAAAAAAATTTTGTTTAAGATGAATTAGATTCGTTAGTTTTTAGATGAACTGCGTACATCGTTACTGTGTCAAGTCAAAAAATGATGCAAAAAGTTTTTAAATGCACAAATTACTTGAATGTGTAAACGGTTAGTACAAGAAATTCAGTTTATTTGCTCCAAGTATCAAAATAAAATTTTTAACAAGTAGCCGAGATACGATCCGCAAGATCTACCCGGCGAACTTTCCAATTAGAAGAAAATTAAGATTAAGAAAAAAATTCAAAATTTTACTTATTTCAGTTGTCTATAATTTACCTAGTTACGAATCAAAGAAAATCGCTACCATTGAGGAGTAATTAATGGAAGGGCAAATAACGCAAAGGTAATAAATCTTACACAAAACTTATCTATACAAAAATATATAGTACAGGGTAAAATCGTAAACAAAATTCAATGGTGCAGACACAAATACAAAATGCTCAAATTATAAAACTTCCTGGACAATTTTTTTAATTAAAAATTGAAATTAAAGCACCTGTGATGACATTCTATTAGATGACTGGAGTAAATCATATAGACTGAGAGTCAGTGACACTAAAACTCCTCGGGCACGGAATTTCAAATGTTTCATGATGATAAAAATGTGTATTTATTATCTACAACTCATCAGAGCTGAAATTAATTTTAAGGCCATCATTGTGATGCAAATTCTATGTATTTGTACGAAAAACTGTCATCATATAACAGTAAATATATTACCATTTAAAAAAAGAATATTGCAAAAATATCTCTAAATTAAAATTATCTTTGAGAATTTGTGTAAATGAACTTTTAGTGTCATGACCTCCCGGTGTAACAAAGATTATTTTTATAGAAAAAATATTTACATGTGTATAAAGTGATTTGACGACAATATTACATTGTTCATAAAGAAACTTATCAAAATATGCTAGAAATACATAACTCTTGCATTTATTATAAAAAAACTTATACTGATAAAAAATTAATGATTTTTATTTTAAATTATCTATTTATATACTAAATAAACCAAATGTCATTGAAAATAATGTGTGTTAATGTGCGATTGCATGGTGACGCTTGACGCTGGCGTTTAGCGTCAATTTCGATCACGTGGGATAATTTCGACCAGAGCTCCATCTGGTTAAATTGTAGCGTAGAACTTTACCGTCAAGCGACACCGAGGAAAGGAATGAGCGTCAAACTAGTAATCAAAATCGAACGTCAACGTATCGATATATTTCATACCTTAACCTCAATTTTTAAAAAATTAAAAATATCTATTAATATGTCTTTTGAACTATCAAAAGATTAGAATATAATATCTAATTTTTTACAAAGGAAAAAAGATTTACTGTATTTTCATTAAGCAGAGATTTATTATTTATGTTACCTCTTCCAATATCTATCTCTCGTTTTTTTTAATGAATTATCAAAAATTTCAATTGAAAGATATGAAAAAAAAAACACAATTAATTATCGGAAATGTTTTGTACTGCTTCTCAAGATTGATTTTGGTTCACTTATTTGAGCGTCAAGTGAATGTCACCAGCGTTAAAGCTCAACTATTTTTAGCTTTATCGCTACAATTCAACCAGATGGCGCTCTGGTAGAAGTTATCCCACGTGATCGAAATTGACGCTAAACGCCAGCGTCAATCGTCACCATAAAATCGCACCTTTAAGCTATCATATCAAAGGCAAATATTTACTAAAAAGTTACCACCAAAATCACTTCAATATCTCCTACTTTCAAACCTGAATAATATTTTGGTAGCTTTATATTAAACTTCATTGTACATTGTATCACGAATAAGTTAATGCAATTAAATAAATTTCGATTTTTTCCCTAATTTCCAGATCAAATTATTTATGTATTTTATAAAAACGTATTTCGACTACAAAGTACTCATCATCAATATGAATTAGCTAGTTGTAATGATTCTCTGAGGAGACGTTACTCGTTGCTAATTTGGTGACGGTTTGCACAACGTAGCAACGTAGCGTTATTCGAAAAATCCTAGAGTTCTCATTAATAATTATAAAATTAATGCAATTAATTTTCGCGTAGATGGAATTTAAGGTGATACGCATAAAAAATTAATATTTATTATATCTCCTAAAGTAATCATTTAAGTTTGTTTCAAAATTATTCAAGTTCATATATTTATACGGAACCAGATAATATTTCGTTTTTAATTCCAATTTTTTACAGGAAAACATTAAAATTTGATTTGAAAAAAATTTTTTTATATGATATTGTTTTTAAAATGTGTACAAAAATTAATCCAGATTTGTTTACCTAAAAATTTTACTAACGCTATAGATTTTTAAAAGAAATTCCTCAAAAACAATTAATATTTAATATCTTTAAAACTCTTTTTTAGACTATTTTTATGTTCATTGAAAAAAAAAAAACTTAAAAACTACTGAACCGATTTGAAAAATTATTTCACCGTTGAGAAACTACAATATCCCCGGGTGACATATTTTATTAATATTAAGAATCATGCTTTGGATTTTTTTAAATTAACAGTGTTATCGATTACCTTCACTTGTTTACTCAGTTATGTGATACGTTACTTGACAATCAGGAGAATAATTACAAGTTTTGTTACTTTATGGTTTTTACACAATCTAGGAAATCTATTTTTCAGTTCCGAGATACTTTTACCCAATAACTTAATAAAGATTGCATAATTAATAGTCTTTTTGCAACTATTAATTCTAGAATCTTACACATTTTAAATTGATATTATCAAACGGAAATGTACATATACATTATATTCAGTTCACATGTACCTAACCATTTGGGAAATGTACACATTTTACGGTAAAAGTGTAAATTTTCTAAGAGTATACAGTTACCGTATCATATATATATATAGTTCGAAGGAATCATTAATTGATAAAAGGATGATTGGTTGCACTGTAAATTTTAAAAATTAAATTTCATAAAAATTTTTTATTTATTTTATAATTTAGACACCTACTTAAGATTATTCATATTTCATATATAATAATTATGTTCAATTATTTTCGTCTTTTACGTTCTGTAATTCTAACATGATGCCCAACGATTAACTTCAACGTAAATGCAAATTCAAGTTTTAACTCATTTATATTTAGATCAGTATGAAATTCATATTTTCTCAATAATGTTGCTAATACTGTTTTCATAAACATGAAAGCATATCGTCCACCTAAAATTAAAAATATACTATTAAATCAAAAAATTATCTGCTGTAACGAGTATTTTTTTAAAATTATATATTTTAGTAAGATAAAAATTTTTTTTTGGTAAACAAACAAAACCAGATGCAAAACTTATTAGATAACAAATAAAAATTACTAACAAAATTAAATATTTAGATACTCTAAATATGGTTCTGTATCAATATTTGCACTATTTTTGATAATAAAATATATTCACTAAATACCCTAATTTTAAATTTCATTTAGTTACAAAATATATAATAACTGACCGAACAAAGTGAGGCATATCTAGAATATTTTGCATTTAGTTCGTCTGTATGTTAATTCCACAATTTTGATGGCCATGTTGGTTTTTGATGAAATTTTATAACCGGTTTCGAACACGAGACTTTATGGTTCTATCTCCGGGAGGCTACTATACTATTGGTTTATATATTATTTTTCTTTTTATTTAATGTATTTAATATTTAAATTTTTGACATAATATTTAATTTAACTAAGATCATGTTTTAGATTGTGTCAAATATCTTCTTATGTTTGTGTACGTATTCTTTATATACTTTTTATTTACATCTGAGAGAGTTCTACAGTTAAATATATCAAAGAACTACTAGTTATATATATATATATATATATATATATATATATATATATATATATATATATATATATATATATATATATATATATATATATATATATATATATATATATATATATATATATATATATATTTAACTGTACTTGCAACTCTCTCAGATTTGTAATATTTGTGGTTATGAATATCTGAGGTACTTTATCTTTCTTAATTTTTTTTTATTCAATAATAAGGTTTTCTTACCGATACAATTTCGAGGACCTTTACTGAATGGTATGTAAGCATATGGATGGCGATTTTTTGAATTTTCGGGTGTAAAACGTTCTGGATCAAATTCGAAAGGATTTTTCCAAATTTGTTCATTGTGATGTAAATGGTGTATTGAGATTACACATGTCACTCCTTTTGGGATAAGCCAGTCCCCTTTAAAAATATAATTAATTAATTAATGAATAATTTTTATAAACTGTTTTGAAATTGAATTCACACTATAAAAGTGTAGAAATTTTTTGAATCACTGTGATTGAATTTGGCTTGAAATTTATGAATTTTGAAAAACCATGTATTAGGAAAAACTATATACTTATTTTATTGAATTTCCTAGGAGATAAGGAAGAGAATATTATAGCTGGACAATAAAAAAATTAAATAACTCGTAACCACCTAATTTCATATCTTCAGTAAGTTGCCTATTTAGAAGCGGTACTGTTGGAAACATTCTCATTGACTCCTTTATGACCATTTCCATATAAGTTAGTTTTGATAAATCGTCCAAATCGATTACGCGATCGTTATCATTTTCAAACACTACGGATAACTCTTCGTATACCTTATTTTGAATATTTTTATGTGCAGCTAAATTTAACAGAATGTAACTTAATGCATTTGCTGATGTCTCATATCCCTGAAACAGAATTTATATTCCAGACTTTTATTAAATGTAATGAAAGAAATGAATGCTCCCTATACGCCACAATTCCAACTCAAATACAACTGATTAACACATCAATACATGTCAATATAAAATTTTTGTATTGTAATTTTTAGAATAATAGATATAATACTTATAAGTAAATATTTGGCGTAGCGCGACATTTAATAGTGGCGTTAATTTCGACTTGCTTCTTGTTTCATTTCTATTGCTACTATGATTTTATAAAAATAGTGGAATAACAGGCTCTGACATATTTGATTTCATTAGCACGAAAAAGCACAAATCGGATTTCTGAATTGCACTATTTTATTATTTTTATTAAAGGATTACTTACTCCCATTATTAGTAGATTAGCTTCATCTCTTAAATCTTCATCAGTAAAATTAGGATTTGTCTCTGTTATATCAAATAAAAACTCTAGTAATGGTTTTTTGAATATATTTTTACTATTATCTTCAGATTTGTCATTCATTTTGTTTTTCTTTTTTTGTAAAATGATCTAAAAATTCAAGTCATGTTTATAAAATTTTCGTATTAGAGTGTTAATTTAACTGTTTCGAGAAGAAATAAAGTTTTTTATTAAACATCAAAAATCGATTCAACTTTAAATTTTTCCTCATTTGATGCATAGATTTCGCTTTAAATAGTGGAACTTGAGTAATTGTTAATTGAGTAATTGCTTTCTTAGAGAAATCAATCAGCACCAAATTCCGATGCATTTTTGTTTTAAATGGAATCAATTGTGTATTTTCCGTTGGGCTTTTATAAATATAACAAATTATGTGTTGTAATATTTTAATAGATTGGCGCCTATAATCGTATATAAGGATGCATAAATTTTGTTTTATATTTGGCTTACCGAATAGTACCTAATAATTGAACACCAGCTAATAATTTAACAACAAAAAAAAACTTTTATAAGGTCTTAAAAATTTCACAAGTTTATAAATTCTGCAATTATAATTAAACTTTTCTTAAACGATCATTTTTCGAGGGATTCAAGTTTTATGATATTTTTTTTTTTTTCTTAATACGGTGATTTAAATAAAAATGAAAAAAAAAACTTAACGCACGTAATTTGAGAGTTGATAAATATTATTCACACTTTCTTTGAGTTTTTTACCACTTGCACTTCTAAAATATATAAACTTAGGAATATTCCACATATATCGTAGTCTATCGACACTTAGTTCGAGAATACTAAAAAAATTAATATTTTATATAATAGGATACTTAATCAATATATTGATTACTTTACTTTATCATGGCAGAAAAATAAGCCGGTTTCATTTTGTCAATAATACTATCAAAACCCATTATTGATCCTGAAAATCAAATATAAAATAAAAATAAGTACTCTAATAGGTAGTCATATGATGTACATCGTGTCATCCGATGGAAAATTGTCTACACGCTTTCAAAAGTGAAAGTGAAATATCTTTAAGATTTAAAAATTTCACTCAAATGTGATGTGGCAGATGACCGCTTTTTCATCGGTTCATTTTCAGTAGAAATAACTTAATGTTTTGGTCGTGGTTATCAGACGACTCACCGTCCCAATAAGTTTGTTCCAGTCCCATCTAATTACATAATGTCGTAATTATCAATCATATTTTTTCATTTTCCTAGACTTATTTCCTTCAGAAGAAATACAATTTGATCGCGCTCGAGAACGTAAAGGTGATGTCAGTTTTATGGCCATCTCATCCCTTTCACTTGACACCAAAATTTCCACATTATAATTATACTGTTATTTTGTAACTATATTCTTTAAAATATTTGCTATTGCTTTTTTTCATTCTAATGCATCAAACTCAAGTCGTTACATATTTGAAATGCACTCAATCAATGTCAGATATAAGGATGATAATGGCAAAATGGAGTACTTAACGTTTGAAAAAATATTTGTTGAAGAAAAAATGGCATTTGTATCTCAATAGATAAACGCCAATAATTAAACATTTGAAAACATTACTCATCTACTGGAGATTGAACTCGAGACCACTCAATTGTCAATCGGATGATTGCGGACTCAATCTTCAGCAAATATATAATGTTTACAATTCTTGATATGTTTTAATAAATAATTAAACATTTACTTATATAATAATAAATAACTTATATTTAATCAGGTGAATTTGTTTATGAATACGATGAATCAGTTTATGTTAATTTTAAAACCAAGTATACTTTTTTTTTCAATATCCTTAAGAGGGCATTCGGTTAGTTTATAAAACTTAATTTATTTTTATAACTTACAATAAAATAAAGTTTACGTACCGCAAACTGTATCCAAAGTAGTTTCTGTTATATACTCAAAAATATCAAATGTTTTGCCGTCATTTAATTTTGTATCTAATGTTTTTGCAAGTATTAAACTTTTTTCAACAAATATTTCAAAATACTCATTTAAAAGCGTTGGAGAAAATCCTTGTACTACGATACTACGATTATGTTTCCATTTTGGCACTAAAATAAATTAATTTATAAGTAATCATTCTTAAATTATTTATTAATAAAGATAAAGCAGAGCATAATAATATGAATGAATGAGTACATGTAAGAATGAGCACTTTATTTTCTTACTTTTCTGAGATTCTTCCAAACCGAATCCGAATTTTTTTTTTTTATAACAGTGATTATCTTGAATCCCTCGCTAAAGATACTTTCTAATATCCGTAGCTTAAAAACTTGATCTTACATAAGAACGTAAAAAATGTGTTTTGAAGATCCAAGTTTATTTTATGCTCTACAATTTTTATAGTCGCATACGTGAATTTCTCTTTGACGAATATCTCAAAATACATCAAGAATTTCAATGGAAACAAGGTTCATATTCGAATTAAGTATCCTTACGAAACATTAGAATGAATAATAAAAAAGATACTAACTATTTTTACAACAATAAAATTGCATGTACCTTTTGAGAGAACTATTGAATTTCCCATAATCTCACTACCCATATACCTCATAAAGAAACTCTTTTCCAATCCATTTTTATCAGTTAATAGTTTTTGAACAAAATCAGGATTACCCGTACAAACTATTGGTATAGGGCCCATCCATATACGACAAACTGTATAGATTTTAAATTGCTGAAGCACTCTTGCAAAAGCTTCTGAAATAAGAAATCAATTTACATTTTAGAAAATACAAAAGAAATTTAAATGGTACAAAAACCATGGCTATGGATATGGCAGTTCGAAATCGTCTAACTTAATTAGTTTGTAGATAATCAATAAATTAATAGAAGGTTAATTTTATTTCAATAAAATATTATTTTTGAAGTTTTGAAACCGATTTAAAATTTTCAAACAAGGCAGCTAATAAGGATATTCAGTAATTTCAATTATTTAAACAAAACCTTCTTTTCAATTAGGATGCATTATAAAATCCTCCATAAAAATCGTGTAATCGCTGCCAACCATGCCACTTAATGACATCACTACATAAGGGTAGTTAAACGTAGTTCTTATCGATGTCCACGGCACTTATATACACTTTACAGTTTCTTATAAAATTAATGACAAATAATATTAATATGCACAAATAAGTTTATTGTGAATAATAATAATAAATTACATGTAAACGAAATTTGGTGAAAACTTATTTTTTTATGTCCCAAATACGCTGTAATTTATTTGATTAAAAATATTTATTTTTCACCTTATTTTGAATTAATATCGAAAATTCACCCGTCAAAATATCAGCTTTTTTCAAAAAGTTGGTATGGTTTCTGTTCGTTGAAATCTCTACTTTCCGATGGTGAAAAATGTTACTACAGTAAATCTTCTCAGAAAATGCAAAAATTCAAAAAAAACTTGAATTCGAAAGTTTTTTTTTAATTATTGGAACGAAGTTCCTAACGGCAGGCTTGGAGGGGATAGGGATGTTGTTGTCAATCTCTATCATTTTTTAATCTCCAAACACTTTCCAAATATCCGCATCTGGAGTGTGTCTAAATTTTATAATTTCTAAGTTTATCTACAAGATTATCGCTTCACTTTATTCGATATTGAGGTGACTGCAAAAAAAAATCTGTTCACATATTATTACTTATATTACCCATAAAGTATTATTAACGAATTCGCATATAATTTAATGAATGCTTCCTGCTGCTCTGTTTTTATACAAAGTTGCACTACCTTCTAGTTTTTCTTCGATTGTATAATATCAAATTTTATTTCTATTCAAACGAATATGATGGAACTTTTTTTTGTGTTCAATCAATGTGAGATAGTAAAACCGTAAGAAAAAATGCGTGGAATAAAACCGTTAAATGAGACGTAACTATAGTAACAATGTCAAGTGAACCAACAAGTGACTTGAATGCAATTGACTGTGATAATAGTGGGAAATTATTCAGTGCGATCTGAGGTCGGGGATGGGGGTGAGTTTTTAAGGGTAAAAAAAGTTGTTCTCGATTTCTGGCAAAATTAAATACGTAAGTATTAGTTTATTCTTTATTAATAAATATATTAATAAATATATATTTATAAATATAAAATATTTTACATTGGTTAAGTAAGGTTTTCTAGGTTATCTTTCTTCTAAATACTTTCTTGTACTTAAATAAAAATTAATCAGCAAAATTTAAGAGAAAAATCAAGAAAACCTACATAAAATTGAGCACGATTTTTTTTGCAATTTGTGTCGATTCTACATTAGCCGAAGGAACTTCGTTCCTACCTGGTGTCCCACGACACCACATCATTTTTTTATAAATAATTTTATCTAAAAAATGTGATTGCTGCAATTTGTTTCAATTAAAAAGTTGATTTATTTAATGCTAATTACATTTATGTCATAGAAAATCTCATTATATATGTACATATAAATGTAAATCGTACTATTAAATGTAGATGCTTTATTCTGATTACGTTATTCATTACTATATTTTTTAACACATTAATTAATCTTATCATTCATAAATACCTTATCTTCAATTCTAATCACTAAGTATTGAGTGAAACAATTTTTTTTTTCAAATCTGCGACTAAAAAAAAATCAAGCTTACAACAAACCGATGTTTTTTTTTTTTTAAACAAAGTAATTATTAAGAAAGGGGACATTCTAGAAATATAGGTAATGTTTAAGAACTGAATACGTAAAATGATTTACATACTACTTCAAAGAATCAACAAGGGACTCACAAACATTTTTAAATGATTGAAACCAAAACCCCAATCAATGGGCACAGAATTTACAACAACGTTGCTCATTAATATATAATAATAATGAAAAAACACGTTTAAAAATACACGTGGAGAAATAATTAAGCAATATTTCTATTATATAAGAATCAATATCACTGTGACACACATTCGAACATACACACGAGCATGCACACAGAAAAATTTCTGAAAACCACTTTTCTGGATTCTGCAAACATGTACGAGTATTTCTGATGAAAACAGAAAACCACAATTTTGATAGGATTATAATACTTCTTTTTACTAGTAGTAAATAAATTTAAAACTTTTATCACACTTTGCCATTTTTTGGATATTTTGCCGACTTAAACTTAAATGCACAAATATTTAATTTACTTTACACTCAAAATTCATTTAAAAAACCATTATTGAAAAAATAAAAATATTATTCTAAAATTATTATTAAATTTATATACAGGTATTTTAAATAGAGAATGACTCTATTTTTTATTCTATGTATAAATGAATAAAATATAATTAAAATTTTGATAAAATAATTTAAATCTTGTTTTCGTCATGTACCACCTGTAGTTTTATATAAATAAATATTTTAATAATTCGCAAAATTTTAACAGAATATAATATTCTTAAATTGATAAGTATAAAATCTAAAAGCTGCATACAATGAGAGATTTTACTTTTGGTACTTCAATTAGTATAAAACGCTTTATAAAACATTTTTTTTTTTTTGTATAAGCTATGAAATTTCACACGAAAAACTTCACATTTAACTTCAAATGTTTCGAAAATGCTTAAAAAATAAAACACTAAAATTAAAAGACGAAATCATAATTTTTTCAATTTCTAATTTTAAATTTCAAATACCAATATGTTTGTTATTAGAGTACCAAAAATATTTTTAAAAAAATTATTTTTCTTCTGGTAACTTGGTTTTCGAAAATTTGTTATAAAAAATAATTTGGTAGAGTTACCATTTGTCGAATGTGTTCAAACTAATTTTATGTAATTTACCTTGATTTTTACCCATAACCAATAATAAATTACCAATAATCGGATAAGCTGTTGGTCCTGGTAATTTTGTTATATAATAAAATATTCGGAAATAATTCGAAAAATAATAAATAATTGGAATAAACAACACTAAAAGTATCAAAAACATTTTAAATATATTTTAAACTTTAAATCACAGTTTTTTATTTTAAGGAGTATTATCACGAAATAAAATTAATAAACTAATCATATTATATTTATACATAATATATATCTATTCAGATTAAATTGGTGGTGGGTGTCTAAGTATAGTTTAAAGGCATATTTTCTTTTTATTACCAAGTTTTTATGAAACACAAAAAATTAACTAGGAAATAACGTTGCAATGCGGTTAAGTACCTCCACAGCTCCTATTTTAAAAATTCTTGTTTATACGTGTTCCTTATACCTTCAGGAACATTTGCGAACATGAACTTCTGCCTTACTTTGAAAATTAAGAAAATTAGGGTAGTTTTACCATCATAAAAAGTAACAGTGGTTAAAAAAATTTGAAAAAACTACTAATTTCATCACGAAAATCATCTCAAGGGGGTTTTGGGATCGCTAATCACGAATCTATGGTTTAATAATATTTAATCTTAGGTTAGTTGCAACTCCATTAAAACAAACCATAGAAGTAGCAGGCATCAAAAAAAGCATCTGAGGATTGTTCAACTTCGATAATGTCACTAATAGAGGAGATTTTATTGCGGTTGGAACAACCCTCATTTCCTCAAAAACCCCAGAGAAACGACTTCCAAACGTAACTTTAAATAAAAAAAAAATTTTTTTTTAAATCTCTACATTAAACCTTGTATTTCAATGAATCAAAAGCAACTTACCTCAGTTGCTTTTAAATCATGAATTTATGATAAGTGTCACTAAAAGCTCCCTAAAGATAATACCCAAGGTGAAATTTTGAATTTAAAATATGTTTTATTTCTGTTACTTGAAGGGTGTTTAAATGTGATTGAATCCATCCTCAGTGGCTTTGTCACTTCGGATGGTGTTCAGCGACCTCAACATTTTTTATTCTTTTTAAATTTTTCAGCGCTGTTACTATTTGGGTTGAGAAAACCTTTAAGTTTCCTCAATTTTCACAATGAGGTAAGGGTTATTGGCGTTGAATTTTCCTGAATACCTAAGAACACATACAAATAAGAATTTGTGAAATCGTAACTGTTCCACCACCTGTCCATATTCTTATAAAATGTGTTATTGTAGTACCTTCAATAGTTTCTTGCATTTCAAATTTTATACTAATATATATTATCATATATCCTCATTTTTTTAATAAATATCGGGTATAAAAATAAAAGTGTACCATATGCATTTATCCTTGACTAAATATAATACAAATAATTTTACTACTTACGAGCATCTGTATCCCGAGTCAATGTCAACCAATGATGTTTCATTCAATTTTATGTTTTACATATCATAATTAAAAAATAAACCAATTTTTGAGAAAATATATTTGTTTGAGATAAGGGTATCGCTTATTAATGTTTTTGGTTAGGATTCTTCATATTAAACGACATTGATCCACTATAATCCCATATTTATTTAAACTGTATACTTACTATGTGGAATTTGAAGAAGAAAATTTGAAAATTCTCCAAAAAAGTATCCAATGTACATTTACCAATTTTGTATGATGATTAGGACAGTGATTTTCAGCTACTGTCCCGCATACATTTTGTGTGACAAATTTGAATTGTGCTGCCAAATTTTACAAATAAATAAAATAAAAATAAATTTATGTGTAGTTTAATTCGACAATTTGTTGATATTAAACTTTCACCGCTCTCTATTAAACTTTAAATCACTTATGAACTTACTAAGTTATTCTCCATGTAGTCTAAGAGCTTCTAGCAGGGATATCGCGGTTGCAACACTATCCAACGTTTTTTTTATATTGTAAATTTTTTAGTTAAAAAAAAATTTATATTCACAAATCTGACTTTTTAGTATATTTTTATTTAGACAATTTTGAGTATAAAAAAAAAATTAGATGTATTGTTCGGTAGGAAGTACCTGTAAAATGAATGGAAAAGCGGGTAGTATTTTAATCACAAAATTATACCGATCCTGTTGACCCTTCAGCTAAATTTTTACCTGAATATAAGGCTGACATACAGATAATACATTCTTAAGTAGGAAAGTAGAACATTTTAAGACAAATTTTCGTTAGGTTTGTCAGTTGCAACGTTGCTGATTTCGGAGCAAGTTTACTTACATAGTTTCTTATACCTAACGAAATACGTAAAAAATTGCATCTTTATATTTTTTGATACTTGATTGTTTCAAATGAAAATTATAATGAATGCCATTATTTTTCATATATATATATGAGAGAGAGAGAGAGACTTAGATTCAGAAATAAATGTGATCGAACAAATAGCAGTCAATAATGGGTGGAATAAAGCCCTAATGCAAAAAAAGTGTTAAAAATAAACAAATTAAAATAACCAAAAAAGCTGTATATATCCAGGAAGAAAAAACGACAGAGAAGAAATATATCACAAAATTAAGGAAATATATATCACAAAAAATTGGTAATATTTTAAAATCCAATAATATAACCACTGCTTTTAAACCACCCATAAAATTATCCAACTTTGAATTAATTCATAAAAGCAAACTATATCGGAAACATTCGGGAGTATAATAACTGTGCTGTGCAGATTGTGAGAATACGTGAACCAGATAGGACGTAATTTTGAAACAAAAGAACGCCAACATTTAGATCGTTTAGAAATAAAAGAACAAATTTTATTTTTACAAACAAATCGAACAATTTTTGATTAATTTTTATGGCGCAATTTGGAAACGTTAAGTGACCCTATCTCCAAAGTTTCCTGATTTCTCAAACTTTTGCACAATGTTACGATTTGATAGTTACGTAAGGTGTTTACATTCACCATAATCTGCAAGTAGCTGTCTGAAATCAACAATGTTTTTATAAACATCCAAGCATATCGTATACCTAAAACATTATGAATTTAAGTGCTTGTTGTCTGTCAGTCAACAACCAGAATCCTCAGATATATTTTGAGTAAAGCGTTCTCAAAGTGCACGTAAGCTACTAATTCCATTGCTCAGATACATACGCCGTAGTGCAGAACTAACTACGTAATATTTTAAGATAGCAACTTCATATTCCGCCCGACTATACATCATTGGTATCGTTCCTCTTGGTGCTATTTATTCTTTGTATGATGATAAGAGATTTTGTTTGTAGCATTATAACATTGTTATAGCATTGTAAATCTTATATCTTTAAATGAGCAATTCTTGTATATATATATATATATATATATATATATATATATATATATATATATATATATATATATATATATATATATATATATATATATATATATATATATATATATATATTAATTAATTCATAAAAGCAAACTATATTGGAAACATTCGGGAGTATAATATATATATATATATATATATATATATATATTTATAATTGGAATCTCGGAATCGGCTTCATGAAATTTAGTATATAGAGGGAATCGGGGGCGATAAATCGATCTAGCTAGGAATCATTTTTAGAAAATGTCATTTTATTCGTGTTTTATCGATTCGAGTAGTCTCAACTGAAAAATATGACTCTTCCTGACATCTATTGGCGAATAATAATACTAAGAATAATAATTTTAAAAAAATACCGAGCAAAGTCATCCAGATATTTAACAAATTAAAGAAAAATGAATTACAATTTTTTATTTGCCAATGCAATTCCTAGGTCCACCAGTAAATGGTATGTACCTATATGGATGACGACTTTTTATATTTTCTAGTGTAAATCGTTCAAGATGAAATTTTAATGGTTTCTTCCATAGGTCAGAATCACTATGTAAATTAAAAATTGAAATCATTCAAGTGATACCGTTAGTAATTGAGTATTATCTTAAAAATTAAATTTTTTGTTATTTACACTGAAAATATTTTTTATTTACATTAGGTCTAAAGGAATTTCCATAGTTACACTTTAGTTGCGTGGGCAAAAAGATAACTAAAGGGAGCAAAATAAACATCAAACAAAAAATTAAATAAAAATTCCAAATTTTAAATTTGAATTATACTTTAAAAAATTACCATTTGATTTTTTTTCTATACTTGTACCCCGGAAAACAAATATCCGTCTCTGACAAGGCAAAAACTAAAAACTAGCATGTGATCAAGGTGATTTATAAACACTATTGTAATTCTAATAACATACGCGTGTTTCGTTTTGAATTAAAGAATTTTGTTAAAAACGTTTAACATTGAGCAGATTATGCGTGTACATTGTCACGCAACCAGTATTTTAACTATTCTCAATTTAAACAAATAATTTATTTTTTTT
The DNA here is from genome assembly GCA_020423425.1 of Chrysopa pallens. NCBI lineage: Eukaryota > Metazoa > Arthropoda > Insecta > Neuroptera > Chrysopidae > Chrysopa > Chrysopa pallens. Next base: position 112,503,370 of record CM035591.1, read on the forward strand.
TTTTAATTTGATGATGGAGATTTGTTGGTCTTCTATACGGATCTTTTAATTGAACCTACAATTGGCTTTACCTTTGTAAAGCACAATAACATGTCGCATATAATTTAATTTTGGTACATCATCTAAATGTCTTGTACGATTTATATCACCTCAAAGAACTTCTTCAAAATTTTTTCTTGAATATGTTTCTGCGCAACTTAATTTAAACCAATATAGCTTAAAACATTAGCGGATGTTTCATAACCCTGAAAATTTATATATATATATATATATATATATATATATATATATATATATATATATATATATATATATATATATATATATATATATATATATATATATATATATAAAATATTCTGATAAGACAGCTGAAAAAATAACAAAAATATTTGTACATTATAATTATGTTGAAAAGTTCTGTAAATGAACTTTCAGTGTCACGGCCTTCCGGTGTAATAAAGATTATTTTTATTGAAAAATTATTTACAAGTGTATAAAGTAATTTTCATTAGACGACATTTTGCGATTAACCATTTTTTACAATATATATCTTAGAAAATTATATTTATTGTTCATAAAAAAATTTATCAAAATATACTACAACTACATTACTCTTTCATTTATAAAAAAAACTTTCAGTGATAAAAGTTTTCTATTTATTAAGAATATACGAAATGTTATTAAAAATGTGCTATCATGGACAAAGGTAAATATTTACTAAAAATTTACCACCAAAATCCTTTCTATATCTTCTACTTGCATATCTGTATAATATTTTGGTAGCTTTATATTAAGCTTCATTACGAATAACATAAAGCAATTAATTTTCGCATAGATGCCATTGAAGCTAATAGGCCTGAAAAATAATATACTAAGTACAAACTGGTACAATATCCATTGTTAGCTTAATCGATTGTAAAAACAAATTGATCCTGATGGTCGAATATAAAATGTAAAGATAGTTTTTCTCCCCCTTTACACTCCAATTATTGTTTATATAAAAAGAAAATTCAGGTCTTAATGAAGTCGCATACTAATTCCAAAATGAGATTTCTTCTCTTTGAAGCTGGTAATTGAAATATGTGAACTTCTCTTTACAAGACAAGAAAACCATGTGATACACTAAAAGGCAAAAATCTTGCAAATAGAAAATTCTTAAAAAATTTCTTTTATTATAAATTTTTATTAACTCATATTTTACAATGACCATACTATATTTTGTACAGATTTAATTAAATTAATTATTAAAAAAAAAAAAACCAAACAGAGTGTAGTTCCTTAGATTATAAATAGAGATATACAAAACTATTTGAATATGTAATTATTGTATTCTTCAATTTGAATTTAAAATTTATGTAAAAACTATGACGACAAACTAAATTTTCCATATTCAATGGTTTACATTTGAGAATATTTCCACTTTTTGCATAATTTTTTACTAAAATTTAAAAATCAACTTAAGCGAATCGCATTATAAAAATTTCATATAAAAATATGTTATAGTCGAGATATTTTAAAAATTATATAATTTACAAAAATGTTTCTTAATAGTATTACTATAAATCAACGACTACTTGTTATAAAATTTCAAATTAATATTTAGCGAAAAAATTCTAAATTTTTAGATTTCTTTATTGGTGCAAATCCCACAGTTTTTCTTAGTGGGAATTCAGATAAATATTAATTTAAAAATAAAATAAACATAAACTAATAAATTTCTTATTTTGCCAACAACAGTTTTCAAGTCTTTGAGATTTCTTGTTACAATAATTTTCGTGAAACTGTATAATTTTACTAAGAAATAAACTTTATAATTAAACAAATTATTTCGGGCGATTTTGTCTTGGTGTAATTCGTACTTGATGGCCACCAATTAATTTTAAAGATATTTCAAATTCATATCTTAATTCATCTAAATTTAAATCGGTATGAAATTCGTATCTACTTAAAAGTGTGGCTAAGGTTAATTTCATGAAGATCTGTGCATATTGTATACCTAATTAACAAATATCAAACATTAAAGTTTTATTGAAAAATGTACACAGCGTGGATCAGTTTAATTGAACTACACAAATATCTCCAAAATCATTTAACCTTGTTTAAAGTTGATATATGTAAACGGAACGTGATATTTTTTGTTGAAACTTCACATTTTATATGGAAAACCATTAAACTTTCGTTTGAAAAAAATATTTTTTATTATGCATAGTTTTAAAGATTTTTACAAAAATAAGCACAGATTTGTTTACTTTTTTGCTTTAGCTTTTTGAATGAAATTCGTTAGTAACAATCCATTTATTAAACGTAAAATCCTTTTAAGCGATTTTTCTTTTCATTTAGAAAAAAAATTATTAACTTTGATTTATAAAAAAATGCAATTTGACTTTCAATTATTCTGTGGCTTCTTATGTCCTGAACAAAATTCATTTCAACAATTTTCTTGTAAACCGCATAATTTTGGAGATATTTAGACGGATCAATTTAACCGGCGTACCCACTGCATTCAAAATACTACTTACCAAAGCAATTTCTAGCTCCACCACTGAAAGGAATGTGCGCGTAAGGATGATGATTTTTTATATTTTCTGGAGTAAATCGTTCCGGATCAAATTTTAATGGATTTTCCCAATAATTTTTATTTCGATGTAAACAAAAGATTGAAATGAAAACATCGACTCCTTTTGGTATTATATAATTATCTAAGAAGAAAAATTTTAATTCAATAAACAAAATATTTAAAAAATCGCATTTCTAATTTAAGAGTTAAAATAGGAAACAGATTTGATCAGTTTTGTTTCTGGTTGTTGTAATCGTCCTATAAAATACACAAATACGAAAAGGGAGGGCATGCGGCGCCCAAGTATATAATCAGCTTGCATATGTTTAAGAAGCCAATCAATTCAAATTGACATTGTGTCGCAAATTTTGTCCATACGGTGGCCAGTGAGGAATTTACCAGATGGTTGAGTAGGCTGAAACCTATGGCAGCTATTTTTAAGTAAAGGTGCAATTTTACAGACTACACGTGTCAAGAGTGAAACAATTTTGGCAAACTAAAATTAAAATTTGTACAAGTTGAGAATAAATACTAACTAATAGACTATTTCTTATGAAATCTTAATTAAATTATTAAGTTGTAAAGTAATTTAGAAAATGACAAATCGACCTCTTAGTTCACAATAATCTTATGAATTACGAGTAAGGTGAGGAAATTTGGACAATAGTGAATAAAATATAAAATTAGAAAAAATTCTAGTAAACTTTATGATTGTGAACCATCGAATTGCAGAGTTTAAAAAGGTTGGAAATTTAGATAGCCTATTTACTGGTGCCAATTATACAGAAATTTTTCGATAGTAATACCAACAGATTTTCTGATAATCTAAAATTTTTTAATAGTCAAATGGAAAAGAATGAAATTTTAAATGAAATATACATATGTATATATAATACAACAATAAAAACTGTACCAAAATGAATATCTTGAGTTACTTTTCTTCCGATGAGAGGAACTGTAGTGTGTAATCTCATTGATTCTTTAATTACCATGTCCATATATTTTAGATTTGAAAGATCACTAAATCTTACTGTATCTTGATTTGAGTCATTTAAAACGCTCAATATTTCCCCAAAAACTTTATTTTGAATATCTTTGTTCGCAGCTAAATCCAATAAAATAAAGCTGAGAGCATTCGCTGTTGTTTCGAATCCCTAAAAAAAATATTTCATTGATTCTAGTTTCATTATTAAACCCAATATATATGAAACATATTAGGATATTCTAATTTTTTTTTTATTGTTTGTCATAGAATACTTCATCTATTTCCGTTTTTCCAAGTTTTTATTGCAAATAGGTCCGCTAATTTACATAGGTACATCTATAACTTTCAACTTTTGGTCCTTATAGACAACACATAAAGCTTATAATAATATAATTCCCCACATACAAAATAAGAAGTAGGAACCCTTGTAAATCATTGGTAGGGTCTATTTTTATTATACATTAAGCAGAAGAAACAGTTTTCAAATAATTTCTTAAACAAGTTGTTAAGATACTTACAGCCATTATTACCAAATTAATATTTTTTTCCAAGTCTTCATCGGTAAAAGTTGGATTACTTCTTGTAAAATCTAACAAATATTCTAATAGTGGTTTTTTATATTCATTTTTCTGACCTTCAGTAGAATTTGTAAATTTATTTTTGTTGCTTGCAGAATATTCATTTTTCTTTTCAAGAATAATCTACAAATCATGTTTTTATTTGTATATATATATTTTATGGTCTTATTATACTAATAATAAGTATGCATAAATATGTTACATGGCTTTGATCAGCATTGCAAATCAGAATTCAAAAATACTAGTTTCATATAGTATAAGTGAATTTGAAAGTTACTATTAATCCTGGCTTTCTTTTGCTCCATTGCTTAATTTTGATTTATAAGATGTTCTTTTTATATGAAGATGTTCTTTTTATATATTATGCACTGTTAAAATAACTGTACGCTGTAGAAAATAACTATATTTTTGAAGTTATACCTTTGGCGCTTTTGGATGAGAGTGAATTTGTGAGCTTCGCGCGCTTGGTTCCATTAAAACAACATGAAGTGGTCGGTTGATGGATACAGAATAGAGGAGAGAGATTCTTTTAAAGACTACTTTCTTTATTAGGAACTCATAATATATTTATATATATTGATAAATCATATTCTCCTGATGCAAATAGTAATGATACATTTTGCTCTTGGTTTCTCTCTTTTGCTGTATTTATTTTTGAAGTTATTAGACGCGTTATGCAAAAATGATGAGTGTGAAATTTTAAGATACACGTGTATCACCGTCACACAAAATTCACAGATGGAAGCTGTCCGCAATAACGCTCATTAAATATCAATATCTGGATGACCGGTTTTTTTTTTTTTATAAATTGTGTTGCAAACACTCATTGACTTCGTGTTACTTAAGAACGCCATCTGCTGTTGTGTCGTTTTTTTTACAGTTTTTTAAAAGAGTTAATTCCTGGTCGAACATACATCATTAAAAATTACAGCTTTACAGAACGATAGTTACTCAAATCTGCCAAGAGAGCTGTTAGACTATTATTAAAGTACATAATAAAAAACATCGTGTTATTATAATTTTTAAATATGGTTTATATCAAATATTAAGTATGTTGCCATTTCTTTTGCTATTGCCGATTAGATATACATTCTCTTGTTGTATTTATATTTATTTCTAGGGTACTTATACACTTATAGGTGTTACTGTGTAATGCATCATATTAAAAAGAACATACATTGTCTGTGTTTCAAAACCCTCATAATGTAACTGGGCATCATATTTTACTCAGTAACACCATCAAGTTTATAACTAATATACAAACATAATCTAACATTAGACCTAATATATTATGAGTAGATTCAATACTACCTTCTTGGTAAGTTCTTCGATAATACTTTTACTTTTTTTTAATTGTTGATAGCTCGAGCTCAAACGAAATATCATTTCCGAATAAAGTAAAGGGCTAAAAGTTCGATGTATAATGTGATGTAATGCACTAAAATGATAATATTTAATTAAATTATTTATGAATAGCTTAGCATGTATCTTAAATTAAGTTTATTGAAATATAGAGTAAAATGGAAAGGCTGTTCAGTTATTAAAACCTATTTTTTTCCATTTTATTCGTTAATATACTACAAGAGTTATATATTTTGATAGTGTTTTAATGCCATTGTCAGATAAAACTTTCATTTTAAACTGAATAAATTTACAAATACACCACCAAATCGCGTATTTAGTAATTGTACATAAACATAGGATCATTATGATCGATTATGTTCACAACGATATATCTTTGCTTTCAAATACAGATTTTCGAAAATTACTTTTGCGAAAGCATTTTCTAATGCATTTCCAAAAAAAAAAAAACCAGTTGTCCCTGTCAACTAGATAAAGAGAAAACGTGGGTTAAGGTAGATATTTAGACCTGTTTTTCACCGACTTGTCACAGGGTTCGCTGGGGACTTATTGAAATAATTCTGAAAATTAAATTTTTTTCTTGAATAGTAGTACTTTTGGTAAAACGTACGATCAATTTTTAAATATGTACTCAGTAGCTTTGTTGCCAGGTGCTTACCGAATGCAATAATATATTCATAATTACAAAATACCTTTGCATAGCGTCAAAATAAGATGAGTCATAATCTTGTGCAGAAATATTAATTCCCATGGTTGATCCTAAAAAGAAAATTGGGTGTTAACTATCTGAAAAATTATACTTTAGTTAATAGAATTCCGTGCATACATAAGACGGAAAATAAAGTAAAACAGTAAGTTGGTATAATGATAAAGATTCAGTACTCGAATTTAGCAATTTATTATCTTAATTTTTGTATTTTCCAAGTTCATATTATTTTATCTGTTAAGATCTTCGTGGCGTGTATCCAAATTTTGAAAATTACGCTGACTAATCTGTTTCTAAGTTTTGCTTTCATAGACTTATGAGAAAATGTAAAAAAATTATGAGAAAAGAAAAAGGAGTAAACCTGCTCATTGATAGGTTAAAGGTAAAATAAATTATTTTTACGTTTTGTTTTTATTCGCAAATACACTTTTAATTTATTAAATTTGTTGACATACTTTTCGAGTTTTATCCGATTGTCGAAGCTGTGAGAGATCGTTAAATAAAGACCATCGTTACAGATGGTCTTTATTTACATATAAAATTTTGATAATTTTTTGAAAAATAAAATACATCATATAACATTAAAAACAAATTAGATAAAAAACAGTTAACAATAAAAATATTCAATAAAGTGTATTTAAACAGTCCTCCATTACATAAGTAAAATTTTGAAAATAAATAAAAACAACAAATGTTGATAAGAAATTCATAGAATTTTCTAACAATATAGGTATTCTAAAAAATAAATAAATAATTTATGAATCTGTTCGTATCTGAAATAATCAAATTTAAATTATAGGGAAAAACTTTGATGGGAAACATTCGATTTTTTTATTCAAAGAGCATTAATTTTAACAGTGGTTTAAAAGTGTTTATGCCTTAATTTTTGAGATTATTTGGAAACCTTGCCGGTTGACTAACCAAAATGAGTGATTAAAATTAAAAATTTTAGCTACGTGTTTCGATTCTGAAAACACTGCATTTAAAGTTATTTTTCTCATTTATACATAACAAGTATTCCACCATGTTCAGATCATAACGATTATTAATAACAATGGTTTTAATTTTGTAAAATTCTGATAATGTTATTCGTAAGGCTCTATGTACCATTGACAGGTAAGATACAAGTCAGAAGATTTCCAATATTCTCAAAAATCAAGGCGTCACAGTTTTCAAACCACCATTATAATTGACAACCTCAATATTAAAAATAAAGACAGGATTGATAAAAAATCCAAATCAGGTGTTTACAAACTAGCTTGTACCCAATACGTTCGAAAATTCGGTTGATCGTTTAGGATAGCTAAAACATCTACGCTCTAATTTAGAAATACTCCTCGTAGCGAAAAAAGACCATAAGACTGAATAAGTTGGAGACATTGGAAACACAAGATAAATCTGACACTTTGTATGAGCAAATGTATGAGCAATTTGAATGTTTCCCATCAAACCTATTCTCTCTATTAAGGTACGAACAAGATTAATAAATTTTTATTTTTTTTTGACTTATTTAGATTGAGAGAATTCGAAGAATTTTTTATTAATATTTTGTATTTACTTTTAAAATTTGAGTTATTCAATGGAGGTATGTTTTAATAATTAATATTGAATACTAGCAGACCTGGTCACGCGATTGCATGCAAAATTTAAATAGATTGGACCATGTAATCATGTGGTAACATATTAACTTCGCCCCTTTTAAACCCTTAATGGAAGAATTTCAGAAAATCCTAACTAAACGTATTCCCGGTCATTGTCATGGGGCCACCTAGTGTATTTACCCAGTATTTGGTGTGCGCAACCCGTATTTGGGGTATCACTCAGTATTTGATATAGTACATCCGTGAGACAAATTTTTTATTATCACCCGGTACCCAGTATACTTCCCGCTGTGATACGTGTTTACTTAATGAAAAGTATACTGAACTCTAGAACTACGAATAGTTCCGGTGTTACATAAACGATCGATATACAAACTTCATACAGTTGACAGGTCGACATACTGCTAGGCTAGTGAGAATACATAAATAAATTATGTTTTGAATTTTAAATTTCATTGAAAATGATGCTGCTAATAGGATTTGTAACATTCATCAAGTAAGAAGTTTTACCCGTTTTAATAAAGATTTTTATGGTTAGAAATGTGTTACATAATTTGATTTAATTTTATATATATATATATATATATATATATATATATATATATATATATATATATATATATATATATATATATATATATATATAATTACAGTTTCATACAGTTTCAACAATCTGATAAAACTTGATACACATATCAACAAATTTTATTAAAATTAAAAAGTGTATTTGCAATGAAAACAAAAAGTCGTAAAAATAATTTATTTTACCAAACGGCCTCCTTACTTACCACAGACTGTATCTAGAGTGAGCTTGGCCAAATAGTCAGATATGTTAAAAGATTTTCCATTATTTAATTCCATATCTAATTTTTCAGTTAATATATGAATCTTCTCAGTAAATATTTTAAAATATGATTTTATAATGACAGGGCTAAATCCTCTAATGAAAACACTTCGATCTCTTTTCCATTTTGGAACTAAAAATGTTTTGTATTATTATTTTATCGTGTGCTTCTATTTCGATGAATCAAATTACCTTCAGATGTTAATAAACCGTTTTCTCTAAAAGATTCAATTCCAAGTTTCATTATTTCGCCTTTTCCTAAATGATTTGTTAATAGTTCTTGCACAAGTCTAGGATCATTTGTAAAAATTACTGGAAGTGGGCCAAGCCATACTCGCACTACTGGTGAATATTTGCGTGTATAATTTACAATATTCCTGGTTATTTCTAAAATTAAATTAAAAAAATAAAAATTTGAAACATTGTAATCTTAAAAATTATGTGGCCAATTTAGTATTGATTTAAAATTAAATAAATTAAAAAACTATTTCTATGAAAATGTCGCAAAAAGTCACCAACGGATCGCAAAAAATCACCAAAGGGGGTCAATCTGCCCCGGGTGCCAGTGAATAGGGGTGTCAGGGGCGGAAAAAATATAGGTGCTTAATATTTGTAGACGGTGGAGGCATGGTGTCAGTTTAGCACTCCATGCCAAAAAATGACAAAGAATTCATGTAATTAGTCTAATAAATTGATTTAATTTCTAATTCTCTTTGTCAACCATTGATTTTTGAAAATTTTAAGATCATACTTAATTTACTTATTTTACACAATTTTTCCACTTGATCAGTTATTTTAATGTTTTAAATTAAAAAAAAAAATTGTGAAAGAGATAGTATTAGGTAGAAGTTTGTTTTCTTAACATAATTTTGACACAATAATATAAGAAATATGCGTTTCAGGATTAGAGGAGGGCCTACATAGAAAAAAGAATACATTTATGTAATTTTTAGGTCAAGATCATACTAATTACTTGAAATAACATATTAATTTTACCGTTTGTTCAAGTTGTTTATAGAAATACCAAAGTCATAACATAGCTCTCAAACCGATATGCAAATTAAACTCTAAATATTGTATTGCAGAGAAAAAAACTTAAAATTTCAATAATTAGAGGTGAAAAACAAGCATTTTTTTGAATCTAGGATATTTATATATGACCGTAGTTATTATTTTAGGATTGGTGTCAGTAAGTACAATTAAGAGAGACTTTTTTGGTCTTAAGTTAACTTCTGAATATGATTATGTTAAATTATTGTGGACAAAAAATTTGGTTTATTATTATTGTAACTGAATTTCAGGAGGCAAATGTATCGAACAATTGCTTTTCGCAAAGTGAAGTGTCCGTTTTAAGCCAAACTAAAAATTGATTTTATTTATCATTTTCAATTTGTCGAACAATAGATACTTGGGTTTATCACATATGTCGGGCAAACTTATTGTTGTTTTCAATAACAATAATATATAATCGCTTTGAAAATATTTTCAAGAAACTAACGAAATATGTTGGCTCTTGTAATTTGGTAATAAAATAACAATTTAAATAAAGTCATTTTAAGACAAAGTTTTTTTAAATTTAATTAATATAATATATCCGTCAATGTTAAACTTGTGCGTATAACCGAAATCTTTCTATATTTATGTAAAGCAAAAAATGAAAAATTTATGAAATTTTTGATATTTTGTATAAAATTTATTGAATTTTTTTTTATATTTGCATAAACGGTTAAAGCGTCTTTACTTACTTTTTCTTCTAGTAAAAGGTATAGATAATCAATATTAAACTATACACAAGCTATTAAAGTCATTTTTAATATTTATAATTTATAAATATTTTAAATGCTATTTTTAAATTATAAATTATAAACTGAGTTTTACGGCTACAATGTTCAAATTCTCTTTGACAATGGTTTCAAAATCCGTAGGTATTTAGCCTGAAAATTCCAATATAAATACCGATCGAACACGCAGCTTAAACTAAGCCTAAAAAGGTGAAAAAATTTTGTATGGGACATTTGTTTAAATATTGGACCTTTTAAATTGTAATTGTGTCTATTTAACGTAAATATATAAATTAAAAGATTTTGGATTTTCAGATATTAAAGCGGAACAGCAAGTAACATATCTCCACCGACATATTGTTGACGCCATGTTAACAACTGAATGACTGCTTTTCTGACGAACTGTTTTATAGTGCCTGATCGACAGTTGGTTATGTAAGCAAGTTGGTGATGTTTGTCGATGAGACTATCAGAAATGTGGTACACAAAGAGACTTTGAATTAAAGAACCGCATATCGCTTCTTTTTAGGAAATTTGTTTACTATAAAAAACACGAAAGCAGCTCGAAGTTTTTTAAGCATAATAGTATTACCTTTGTTTTTCAATTAGTTTTTATTTCGCGCCCAACTATTAGTCTACAAAAACATAATCTTACCTTCATGAGATCCAATTATCAACAGTAAATTACCAATTATTGGATACACTGGTGGTCCTCGAATTTTTGACACAAAATAACACATTCGAAAGTAATTCGAGAAATAAACACAAAGTAGAAAAATCGTTAAAATAATTAACACTACCAGAAAAGAGAAATAATTTTCAATACATTTAAAAAATAACATTGAGAAAAACATGACTTGCGTTGGTTAATTTCAATTTAAGCCTCTTCTAATATTTTAAACAAAGTGTGAATAAATTAAAGTAGGGGAAATTTTTATATATTAATTTGAGCGATGAATTTTGATCGGTGAGTCAAAAAAATAACCAATATTTTTTATTTTATCTTTTAAAAACTTTATATTTATTTTAATATATATATATATTTTTTTATAGTCTAGACATTGCAAAAGTTTCATAAAACACGTTCCTCAAGTATAATAATTCAATCCACTTTTGTTCATGTAAAATTATCAAAGAAAAAATAAACAACAAAATACAGTATTTCGAGAAAGTTTTTAATGGCGAATCAAAATAGTTTACTTCGGCATGATTACAATATATATGAGAAATATTGAAGTATAAATTTGAAAAAAATATAACGAATACGAGTCTCGAAAATTGTTTGGGTATTCCATCTTCATCTCAAAATTAGTCAATTATATTACTTTCAAGATTCACTTTACAATTTTCAATTGAAATTAATTTTTTTTTTTTTTTTGGTTATTATTTAAAGCAGTTTTCCTTTTTTGCGAAATTTAAAGTTAATGTTAAGCATCTGTCTTCTTTGGAGTATGAATTTTCCAATTTGTCTATAACAGACATTTTAAAAAATCCGCATTCCTATAGAAGCTCTCATAAGAAACTATGTATGAAGATAAATTCGGAAAAACAAAATAAGATTTAATTTAATTTTTTTTTTTTTTTTTGATAGTTGTTCATTTTTCGATGATGGAAAGCGATAAAAAACAAGAAAACCTTTGAATATATTTTGTTTTTCTGGACAAATTAATTTCTGAAAAATATTTTGTTATGGAACCTAATCAGTTTTTTGTAAACGAACGTATGGTCCTCTTTTTTTCACCAGCGTAGGCCAAAAGAGGACCAATACGAGGTAGATAACGGAGAATAGGACGGATAAACTAATGAATATTTTACGGTTTTCTACTTCTTTAAATTTTGTCTCATAAACAATGTTACAAACATAAAGAATAAAGTCAAAAATAATTATTTTCTTTATAAAATAATTAAATGATAAAATATAAAATAATTTTTGTTCGAGAATCGGAGTTTAACATTTTCATTATTTACAATTGAGAACAAAATTTTCAAATGGATAAGTCAAAGGCGGACTCTAGATTAACATTTTTAATTCCGCCACTGAGAAAAAAAATGTAAATTTCAAATTTGCTTATAATGATCTATGTAAATTTTAAATTTACTTATAATGATCTGTAATAAAATTTTATAATTATTAATGAGAACTCTAGGATTTTGCGAATAAATTTCGATTTTTTTCCCAATATCCTAGATCAAATTTTTTTGTATTTTATATATACGTATTTCGACTACAAAGTAGTCATCATCAGTATGAATTAGCTAGTTATAATCTCTGAGGAGATGTTACTCGTTGTTAATTTGGTGACGGTTTGCACACTTGTTCGTTCGCGTATGAAAAAAATCGAAATTTATTTGTAATAAAATTATTAAATATATTTATCGAAACAAAAAAATTTAAGTATACAAGTTAAAATCTATCTTTTATGGTTAAAAATATGGGTCGAGTATTCATTACGGACTTAAACTTACTTAAACCACACCACATCTATGTGCCTTCACTTTAAGAATGATTTTTGAATTGGCGAAAGATTGAGATATTGAAATAACCACTTTTCGGTTAAATTTCTATCAAGTATCAATTTACATATATATATATATATATATATATATATATATATATATATATATATATATATATATATATATATATATATATATATATATATATATATATATATATATATATATATGAATAATGTTTGTTTTAACGGTCCAAGATATAAAAAAACTTGATAGAAATTTAACCGAAAAGTGGTTATTTCAATATCTCAATCTTTCGCCAATTCAAAAATCATTCTTAAAGTGAAGGCACATAGATGTGGTGTGGTTTAAGTAAGTTTAAGTCCGTAATGAATACTCGACCCATATTTTTAACCATAAAAGATAGATCTTAACTTGTATACTTAAATTTTTTTGTTTCGTTTATTATATTATACCGGCGTTAATTTACTTAATTTAACTTTTTTTAATTTAAACCGAAAACCAATATTCAAGATACATTAAGAATGAAATTAAAATGTGTTAATCTCTAGATACAATACTGAAGGGTCATGTGGACTATTCATGTGTTACAGTTCTAATAAGTGGAAACAATTATCGACAAATATCAAATTTTATAAAAATACTGTAAAAAGCAAATGCAATACATTTTTTCGTTTTGACTCACTTTGAAATACAGACATTGATATATTTAAAAAATCAGTGAATTACTTAATAAACTAGTATAATTAATTCATACCAATTTTTTATGAAGTTTTTTTATTTATTCACTTTCTTGTAAAATTTAAAGCAAACCAAAACATTAACTGCAAACAAGGTTATTTTTTACAATGTGATTTTATGATTTTAATGAAAATTTAATATATTTGAGTAAAAAAACAAAAGTACATGCAATACTTATTATATAACAAGGGAAAATAATAACTAACAGACTTAATTATTTAGAAACTCAGCATATGGTTCACTATCAATGTTTGAACTATTTTTAATCATTACCATTCATAAAATAACCTAAATTTAAAATCCATAACACATATATTACAATTGACCGAAGGAATTGAGATCAAACGTTTAGTTAGACAAAAAAAAACAAAATTTAAAAATCTTTCTAAAATAAAAAATCCTCTTTTAATTAAAAAAAAGTTTCCAACGAGTGTCTAACACGGAACTTTATGTTTCGAATTCGATTACTTTCTTACTAATTTTCTTTTTATTTAATGCATATAATATTTCATTTTTTGACATAATATTTCATTTGTCTAAGATCATATTTTCGATTGTGAAAGAGATCTTCTAAGTTTTGTGTACGTATTATTTATTATACTTTTTATTAACTTCTGAGTTAATAAAACTTTATACTTTTTATTAACTTCACAGAGCAACTAGTGATATGAATTGCAATTTTATATCTGCTTATTAGATAAATTGGAGTAGACATTATGGTTAAACTAAACAGTTTACGAAAAAAGGATTTAAACAAAAATTTGTTAAAAAAAAAAAAAACAAACAAACAAACGTTTTTATCTTTTCTTTTATTTTATGCTTTTAACACGTACAAAAATTGGATCATGAATCGTCATGGATCCATTGGATTCAATACATCGATTTTGCTCTTTCACCAACCTGATCTTACGTATAATGTCTTATATACGTTACCCAAAATTTCGTTTTTGTGTTCGCTATCTCTTTTCGTTTTTGTGTTACGGAAGGGTAGACATGCGCAAATTCTATAATAATTTTGTGATTCTATGAACACCTATACCAAAACTTTCTCTTTCCCGTCAATATTTTCAATCATTACAAGCTTAAATCTAAACTTAATATACTGAGATATATTGTGTATATGTGGAGTATAAAAACTAATTAATAAGTGTACAGTTACAAAATGTACAGTATTTTTTATGTACTAAATATGGATATTTGATTACCCCCCCCCCCATTTGTTTAATTTTTTCTGAGAAATGTTTCAAGTAAAAGTTTTTGTTGCTCAAAATGCTTTATGAATATACAAAAATTGAAGAAAAACGTTGGACCTATTTTTGTGTAAAATAGAATAAATTTGTAAATCACTGGAATTCAGTCAGCATGTGGTTTAATGATTTAGATGAAATGCACATGAAAATAACAACAAATAAAAATGCACAGTTTTTGCATCATTGAATGATCTGAAGTTTCAAATATAACATTTGGTGATTGTAGCCTCTTAAAATTAGGTTCTGACAAAATATCTTGACCACAATCAGACAGACAGATAGACCAATTTTTAAAATTGATTTTATTGATTTGGGAGGGCCTTAAAACCTGTATTTCCATTAAAAATATAACATCGACAATTTGATCCGAAGAAAAATATATACAGTAGAATGTGAAACTTCTAAACGCTCTGGTTTGGTTATTTTTAATCAAAAAAGACAGTGATCATTTTTTATACAAAATTTTAAACTCTTCAATTTTTATTTAAAATTTTGTTATTAACTAGGGTAGAAGACCCATCTCAACTCTGACACCTTTTGAATAAATAAAAACAGATGGCATGCTGGTTTGATTCCTACCAGAATATGGATCTGTACTTCGTAAGCTATGATTATCTAGACCTCTCAGTCCTCTCAGTCTTTATTGTATGGTGAATGAGTGTAAAAATTCACTCGTGCGGTATGCAAAACATACTACATAAATAATATGAATTTTGTATAGATAACTTTATTCCTTTTACAAAACAATACAGTTTTATTCAATATGTTAATTAAAATTAGAATTCGTAATTTAATTACAATGTAATACAAAAATTATAATAGGTGAGAGTATTTTAAAAGGCGCCAATGTCATATCAATCTCCCGGAACCAATTTCCAATTGAATATATTCGTTAATCACAATATATATCATATTGATATAATGATTAGTATTACAATATATTAATTACCTGTTTTTGAGCTGGAATTCTGCAGACTAATAATAGTTTATGAAAAGTGTTTGCTTCAAACATAAGTAAAATTTACACAATTTAAGAAACCCCTGAGGTAATGCAGCAAATTTGCAAGACCAAACCAAAAACGATTTTATCTTGGTTTTGAAATTTACGATAGAGTATAGTATTCTACTAGTCAAGTCATTTTGTTTTATACCCAAATTGACGGAGTTGTGAAAACAATATATAATGTGCCATTTTGTTGTGGTGGCCATCTTGGATTTGAAATTTGCCATAATGTATAGTATTCTACTAGTCAAATCCTTTTATTTAATTTTCATAAAAAGGGAGTAGTAAAAAAATATGTAATCCCCCATTTTCTGGCGGCGGTTATCATGAACCGATTTTCAAAGTTGACATTGTCAAAAGATTCAGATTCTTTGTATTCGTTTTATCCGAGTAATCGTATCATAGAAAGTTCGCACAAAAGTTTTTTTTAAATATCGTGAGAAAGATTATGGTGACCTCGAAATATGAAACTATTATAATATAATTTCCAGTTGTGATTTTCGGGGCGATTTCTATAAATTCCCGTATAGGGAAGTTAATAGTATAATATGTAAATTGTTTTATAATTGATTAAAAATACTAACCAAGTAATTATTTATAAAATAGTTTTGAAAACAATAATATTATAAATTGTCTTTCTTCGTTCATGTAAGTAATTTTTATTATAAATATTTTCTCGAGGTGAATTGGTTTTATACAGAGTGGCAATAAAATTACAATAAAAACATTATAATAGCAAACATCATTTATAAAATATTCGCTGGGCCTCCAAAAAAAACGGCAGGGACTGCAAAATTTTTTTTTTTAATATACACAATACTTGCGATATAAGAAGAATTGAACGAATGAAGAACGAAAAAAATGTTCCTAATCAATGATTTTTCATAATGCATCATTCAACTTTTGTATAAAGTTATGACTGGTAAATCATTCTTTGGCATACATATTTTCTAAACCCTCAATTAAACTACAAATTATTTTTGTAATTAGAGTGCTATAGTTTGTTAGTATTAAAAAAAAAATCAAATATAATGCCCTTTTTAATACAAAATTTTAGCCTATGTGATTTTGGCAACGGTAACTATACACGAAACACAAGCTACCTGCCTGATTCTCTTAATACAACCCTATTGAAGATAAACTTAAAACAACATTATGCTATAAACTTATTTTAATTGAGGTACATTTTTAATTTCATCTATGGCGTGGGGTTATTCTTATTTGATGGCCACCAATTAATTTGAGGGATACTTCAGGTTCAAATTTCAATTTATTTAAATTTAAATCTGTATGAAATTCGTATCTACTTAATAAAGTTGCTAATGCTGTTTTCATAAAGATCCAAGCGTATCGCATTCCTAAACAAAAAGAGACAATTACCTACGTTGTAGCTAATTTAAACGTTTTATTTATGTAAAATACTTTACATACCAATGCAATTTCTAGGACCAGCGCTAAATGGAATGTATGCGTAAGGGTGATGATTTTTTATATTTTCAGGAGCAAAACGTTCTGGATTAAATTCTAATGGATTTTTCCAAAGCTCTTCATCCCGATGTAAACAAAATATTGGAATTACAATATCCACTCCCTTCGGTATTAAATAATTTTCTATAAAAATATTCTTCATTATATTCAATTATCCTGATAATTTATGAAATAAATTTTACCAATTTTAATATCTTCAGATACTTCTCTTGCGATTAAGGGTATCGTAGAGAATAATCTCATCGACTCTTTGAGAGCCATATCCATGTATTTAAATTTTGATAGATCTTCGTAGACGACTTTTTCTCTATTTTCATCGCTTAGAACTTTAGAGATTTCATCATAAACTTTACTTTGTATTGTTTTGTTCTTTGCTAAGTTTAAAAGTAGATAGCTTAGTGCATTAGCTGATGTTTCGTAGGCCTGAAAAAAAATAAAAATAGAGTTTTGTACTTTTATGATTATTTAAAAATTATAAACGGTAAAACTTACGGCCATAATTACGAGATTAACTTCTTCCTCTAATTGTCTATCCATAAACTTTGGATGATTTTTCGAGAAATCCAATAAATAATCCAATAATGGCTTTTTATGTTCATTTTTATTATTGTCGTAAAAAGGCTTTAAATTATTATGAATAACACTTTCTTTTGTTGCTTGAATGGTTTTTGTTTTTCTTTCGTTGAGAACCTAAACTTAATTATTTATTAAGTCAGGATAACAATTATAAAAATAAATATTTCTAGATACAAACTTTCGTAGTTAGTCCCCAAATAATGTTTCTATTTCTACTGAATTGTACATAAGCCTCAGTCATTTGAAAAATTATTTCTGGATGATACAGTGGATTTAAAATTCTTTTCATCAGCATTTGCAAGGAACTAAAAATTAATATAATAAATATACCAATTAACAAAGAAAAACTGATTAAATATAAAAAAACTATAAATTTTAATATATTTGTCTTTGTGTGAATTAATTTTTGTGTTATTGTTCTTAAAAATTTTTTTTTAGAGATATTCGTTACCAAACCGCATCTCTGGTCTGTTTAAATTTTTTTAATAAATACTTTATAGTTACGCATCATTACATCCATGCATTGTATTTATTAGATTATTGTGAATGATGAGACATTGGGTGGATTTGATAAATTTGATTTTAAAGCGGATGTTAGAAGTTTCCATTGTTATTTTATATTATCAAAAATGTGATGCTTTTTTGTGGCACTTTATATGGACAACATCGGAATAAACGCGTATTTAGTACAGTGAAAATTTATGTTATTCAAAACTAAATATTTGAAATTGAATTTTATCCACTTAAATCTATTCAGACTTTTTAAACTGTAGTGGCATACAAAGAAAAATTAAAAAATATCGAATTAACCAAAATGATTGCTTACATTTGCATGGCGTTACAGTATGACGAATTACTTTCTTGCGCGTGAACATTGATACCCATAGTTGACCCTACAGTAAAAGCAAATTCTAAGTGTTTAAAGTGTTAATATTATGTAAAAAATTTACCACAAACTGAATCTAGAGTGGCTCTAGATAAATATTCAAATATATCAAAAGATTTTTCGTTGTTCAATTCCATATCCAATTTTTGTGTTAATACATCAAGTTTTTCCACAAATATTTTAAAATATGATTTTAAAATTATTGGACTGAAACCTCTTACAACAATACTTCGATTTTGTTTCCATTTGGGAGCTAAAAATAGTGTGATATAACTTTTGTGATAACTTGGGAGATTAAAAACTTTTCATTTCTTGAATATAGAACACATGGCCATAATTAACACATACCTTCAGCTAATAAAATTGAATCGCCTGCCATAAATTTGCCAGTTTTTTTCATTAAACGAGCTTTTTCTAAATATTTATGATTTGTCAAAATTTCTTGAATAATTGTTGGTTCAGTTGTTAATAATAATGGCACTGGCCCTAGCCACAAACGCATCAATTTAGGGTAGGTGTTCATAATATCAGTTACAATGCGAACTATTCCTGAAAAAAAAATTATTTTTTTTTTTTTTTAATTATTGTTTTAAATCACCTAGATTTTAGTTAGATCAAAAACACCCTAGGTTAATCCTAATATAATATAAAGTTAATATTAAATAGGTTAAATTTCGAAATTATTTTCTGAAATATGTTCATTTCATACGAAAAAACGAAAAAACGTTTCCTCAAAGAATACACTTTTTTTATAAATATCTAAAATATTCTAAAATATTTTAAATATTTTCATTTAAAATATTCTTATATTTAAAAATATCTGCCCAGTTTTGTAATTTTGAGCGTTTTGTAATTTTACCCAAATGCAGAGAGGCATAAAATGAAAATTTTTCAGTAGACTTTTAAAGTCATTTAAAAATGCGTGTAGTCAAGTTTTTTAATTCGAACCGAAAATATCTTTTGTATTCTAAACGATTGACTTCCCACATCGTAAGATATACTGCGGAATGATTATAGCTTACAAGAAATAATGTATGTATATTGAAAAATAAATAAAACAAATGCTTACCGCCATTTGATTTAAGAAACAATCCCGCATTCCCAACAATTGGATAAGCTGGTGGTCCATGCAGTTTCGATACATAAAAGCACATTCGAAAGTAATTTGCACAATAAGCAAAATAAACACCTAATAAGAGTGTAAAGAAAATCAGCAAATAATTAGGAAAGCACAGAAACGAAACAGTTGAAATCATTTTTATTTCCAAAATGATAAAAATCGAACAAAAATGAGTTTTATACCTTCAAGGACAATTTTGCAATTTCTATATGCATATTTAAAGTGTATTTAAAGATATATATATATGTATATATATATATATATATATACATATATATATATATCTATATATATATATATATATATATATATATATATATAGACATAAAGTTGTTAAGAAAACATCACACTTCCATCGATAAATATATTATATAAAAGAAAAACAATTTAAAGAACAATTTTCAATTAAATTGTTGAAAATGAACGGAAAAAGAAGTCAACGTTACTTTTGATTGATCAAGTTAAAATTGAGTGATAAGTTAAAAATTGCAATTGAAAAAAAATTAAATTTACCCGAAATTTCTTTTCGTGTTTTAACGATTCACTTTTCGAAGTGAAATATTGGAAAGAAATATTGAAGAAAACAAAACATAAGTAATATTTGTTTATTTAGTGACCCGAAATATATATTTATATATATATACATATATATATATATATATATGTATATATATATAAATATATATATATATATATATATATATATATACATATATATATATATATATATATATATGAATATATATATATATATATATATATATATATATATATATGTTTTTTGGAAATTATATTACGTCGAGGCGGAAGACGAGTCCAGCACGCTAACACTAAGCCACTCCAATGACTTTAAATATTAAACAAATATATCATTACATTATAAAAAATTATACAATTATAATTACAAAATCTTATTTGAAAAATATTATTCACTTTATTGTGTTGTTTTCTTGGGTTGGGTTGGGTTTAAAATGTAAAAAGAATTAATTTTACTCGTCGGTCGAGGCGGGATTCGAACGCGGGATATCTGTATAACAGCCTCGCACGCTTACACTTATCCACCCCAATTACTATATGACTATAAATATTAAACAAATATATCATATATATATATATATATATATATATATATATATATATATGAATATATAGATAACAAATATATATATATATATATATATATATATATAGATATATAGATATATAGATATATAGATATATAGATATATATATATATATATATATATACAAGAATTGCTCATTTAAATATACAGATAAGCTATGTATATAAGCTAAGAGGCGAGGAAAAACGTCTATTAGGTATTAGGTTTATATCTTGTCGGTAAAATAGACCAATGACGGGATAACTGCTGGGCATCTGCATCGTCTATTAAAATTATTACTAAAATATTCCTACAGAAAAGGGTAAGCCTTAAAAAAATAATAATATTCCATTGTTTTGTTCAAAAGTTTTTGTTTAAAAAAGTCCTTAGTCCTTATCAGGATCGGTTTTAGAGTACCTATAATGATGGAATAATACTTGTTCGAGAAGGTGCAAATAGTAGAAAAAATGCCAAAATCATTAAGAAATAGGAGTTGAGGAATATTTTAAGGACCACGAAGAAGACCATTATTGGCTATGTATTTTTTATAGTTTAAAAATGAACTGATAGGTACACATATACAATTTACGCAAATGTATTTGTGCAACCTAATTTTCAGGAGTAAAATACAAGTGTTGAATATGGACAAAAGTGTTAAGTTTGAAAAAAAAATTTTGTTTAAGATGAATTAGATTCGTGAGTTTTTAGATGAACTGCGTACATCGTTACTGTGTCAAGTCAAAAAATGATGCAAAAAGTTTTTAAATGCACAAAGTACTTGAATGTGTAAACGGTTAGTACAAGAAATTCAGTTTATTTGCTCCAAGTATCAAAATATAATTTTTAACAAGTAGCCGAGATGCGATCCGCAAGATCTACCCGGCGAACTTTCCAATTAGAAGAAAATTAAGATTAAGAAAAAAATTCAAAATTTTACTAATTTCAATTGTCTATAATTTACCTAGTTACGAATCAAAGAAAATCGCTACCATTGAGAAGTAATTAATGGAAGGGCAAATAACGCAAAGGTAATAAATCTTACACAAAACTTATCTATACATAAATATATAGTACAGGGTAAAATCGTAAACAAAATTCAATGTGCAGACACAAATACAAAATACCCAAATTATAAAACTTCCTGGAAAATTTTATTAATTAAAAATTGAAATTAAAACACCTGTGATGACATCCTATTAGATGACTGGAGTAAATCATATAGACTGAGAGTCAGTGACACTAAAACTCCTCGGGCACGGAATTTCAAATTTTTCATAATGATCAAATGCGTATTTATTATTTACAACTCATCAGAGCTGAAATTAATTTTAAGGGCCATCATTGTGATACAAATTCTATGTAATTGTACGAAAAACTGTCATCATAACAGCAAGTATATTACCATTTTTAAAAAAATTCTTGCAAAAATATCTCTAAATTAAAATTATCTTTGAGAATTTATGTAATTGAACTTTTAGTGTCAATACCTTCCGGTGTAATAAAGATTATTTTTATAGAAAAAATATTTACAAGTGTATAAAGTGATTAACATTAGACGAAAAAATTCCATTGTTCTTAAAGAAACTTATCAAAATATGCTAGAAATACATAACTCTTGCATTTATAAAAAAAACTTATAGTGATAAAAAATTAATGATTTTTTATTTTAAATTATCTATTAATATATCAAATTAACCAAATGTTATTGAAAATAATGCGTGTTAAGCTATCATGGACAAAGGTAAATATTTACTAAAAATTTACCACCAAAATCAATTCAATATCTTCTACTTGCAAACATGAATAATATTTTGATAGCTGTATACTAAACTTCATTGCACATTGTATCACGAATAAGCTAAAGCAATTAATTTTCGCGTAGATGCCATTGAAGCTAATAGGCCTGAAAAATTTTATAACATACTAAGTACAAAGTGGATATTGTGACATTGTTAGTTTAATCGATTGTAAAAACAAATTGATCCTGCTGGTCGAATATAAAATGTAAAGATAGTTTTTCTATCTCTTTACACCTCAAATATTGTTTATATAAAAAGAAAATTCAGGTCTTAATGAAGTCGCATACAAATTCTAAAATGAGTTTTTCTCTTTGAAGCTGGTAATTGAAATATGTGGACTTCTCTTTATTACAAGAAAACCATGTGATACACTAAAAGGCAAAAATCTTGCAAATAGAAAATTCTTAAAAATTTTATATTATTATAAATTTTTATCAACTCAAATTTTACAATGATCATACTATATTTTGTACTGATTTAATTAAATTAATTATTTAGAAAAAAAAAAAACAAACAAACAAACAAACAACAAAGTGTAATTCATTAGATTATAAATAGATATATACAAAACTATTTGAATATGTTATTATACATTGTATTCTTCAATTTGACTTTAAAATTTATGTAAAAACTATGACGACAAAGTTAATTTTCCATATTCAATTGTTTACATTTGAGAATATTTCCACTTTTTTCTTAGTGGGAATTTAGATAAATATTAATTTAAAAATAAAATAAACATAAACTAATAAATACTTATTTTGCCAACAACAGTTTTCAAGTCTTTGAGATTTCTTGTTACAATCTTTTTCGTGAAAATGTATAATTTTACTAAGAAATAAATTTTATAATTAAACAAATTATTTCGGGCGATTTTGTCTTGGTGTAATTCGTACTTGATGGCCACCAATTAATTTTAAAGATATTTCAAATTCATATCTTAATTCATCTAAATTTAAATCGGTATGAAATTCGTATCTACTTAAAAGTGTGGCTAAGGTTAATTTCATGAAGATCTGTGCATATTGTATACCTAATTAACAAATATCAAACATTAAAGTTTTATTGAAAAATGTACACAGCGTGGATCAATTTAATTGAACTACACAAATATCTCCAAAATCATTTAACCTTGTTTAAAGTTGTTATATGTAAACGGAACGTGATATTTTTCGTTGAAACTTCACATTTTATATAGAAAACCATCAAACTTTCGTTTGCATAGTTTTAAAGATTTTTACAAAAATAAGCACAGATGTGTTTACTTTTTTGCTTTAGCTTTTTGAATGAAATTTGTTAGTAACAATCCATTTATTAAACATAAAATCCTTTTAAGCGATTTTTCTTTTCATTTAGAAAAAAAAATTATTAACTTTGATTTATAAAAAAATGCAATTTGACTTTCAATTATTCTTTGGCTTCTTATGCGCTGAACAACATTCATTTGAACAATTTTCTTGTTAACCGCATAATTTTGGAGATATTTAGATGGATCAATTTAACCGGCATACCCACTGCATTCAAAATACTACATACCAAAGCAATTTCTAGCTCCACCACTGAAAGGAATGTACGCGTAAGGATGACGATTTTTTATATTTTCTGGAGTAAATCGTTCCGGATCAAATTTTAATGGATTTTCCCAATAAGTTTTATTCCGATGTAAACAAAAGATTGACATGATAACATCGACTCCTTTTGGTATTATATAATTATCTAAGAAGAAAAATTTTAATTCAGTAAATAAAATATTTCACTTGATATTTGTTCATTTTAATTTATTTCTAACAGATTACTCAGAATTATATAAAAATTAATATAATTTGCTGTAAATCTGAGGCACTGTCAGATTATTATTTAAAAAGAGTTAAAATAGACAACTGTTTTTTTTTTGTTTTTAATTTCTGGCTTCAACAACTTTTAGCTATATAGCCATTAACCAAAAGGGATTATTATTATTATTATTATTATTTTTTATACAACAACAGTACACAGTACTGCTAGGTTAACTTTATTGATTGGTCTAAGCCTGTCATTACGTAACGTCATGATTTGATCAGTTTGGTTTCTGGTTGTATTCGTCCTATAAAATACACAAATACGAAACCGGAGGGCATGCGGCGTCTAAGAATATAATCAGCTTGCGTATGTTTAAGAAGCCAATCAATTCCAGATCCAGCACTTGCTTAACAGATAATATCGCTCAGACACTTTTCGTTTGAAATTGTGTCGCAAATTTTGTCCATACGGTGGCCAGTATTGAATTTAACAGCAGGTTGAGTAGGCTGAAGCCTATAGCAGCTATTTTTAAGTAAAGGAGCAATTTTACAGACTACACGTGTTAAGAGTGATTCATTTTTGGCAAACTAAAATTAAAATTTGTACAAGTTGAGAATAAATACTAACTAATAGACTATTTCTTATGAAATCTTAATTAAATTATTAAGTTGTAAAGTAATTTAGAAAATGACAAATCGACCTCTTAAGTCACAATAATCTTATTAATTACGAGTAAGGTGAGGAAATTTGGACGATAGTGAATAAAATATAAAATTAGAAAAAATTCTAGTTAACTTTATGATTGTGAACCATTGAATTGCAGAGTTTAAAAAGGTTGGAAATTTAGATAGCCTATTTACTGGTGCCAATTATACAGAAATTTTTCGATAGTAATACCAACAGATTTTCTGATAATCTAAAATTTTTTAAAAGTCAAATGGAAAAGAATGACATTTTAAATGAAATATACATATGTATATATAATACAACAATAAAAACTGTACCAAAATGAATATCTTGAGTTACTTTTCTTCCGATGAGAGGAACTGTAGTGTGTAATCTCATTGATTCTTTAATTACCATGTCCATATATTTTAGCTTTGAAAGATCACTAAATCTTACTGTTTTTTGATTTGAGTCATTTAAAACGCTCAATATTTCCTCAAAAACTTTATTTTGAATATCTTTGTTCGCAGCTAAATCCAATAAAATAAAGCTGAGAGCTTTCGCTGTTGTTTCAAATCCCTAAAAAAAATATTTCCTTGATTCTAGTTTCATTATTAAACCCAACATATATGAAACATATTAGGATATTCTAATTTTTTTTTATTGTTTGTCATAGAATCACTTCGTCTAATTCCGTTTTTCCAAGTTTTTATTGCAAATAGGTCCGCTAATTTTGTGTTAGGTACATCTCTAACTTTCAACTTTTGGTCCTTATAAAGCTTATAATAATATAATTCCCCACATACAACACAAGAAGTAGGCACCCTTGCAAATCATTGGTAGGGTCTATTTTTATTATAAATTAAGCAGAAGAAACAGTTTTCAAATAATTTCGTTGACAACTTGCTAAGGTACTTACCGCCAATATTACGAAATGAATATTTATTTCCAAGTCTTCATCGGTAAAATTTGGATAATTTCTTGTAAAATCTAACAAATATTCTAATAGTGGTTTTTTATATTCATTTGTCTTAACTTCAGTTAAATTTGTAAATTTATTGTTGTTGCTTGCAGAATATTCATTTTTCTTTTCAAGAATAATCTACAAATCATGTTGTGTTTTTATTTTTATTCATTATATTTTATGGTCTAATTATACAAATAATAAGAACGTTTTACATAGTTTTGATCACAACATTGCAAATCAGAATTCAAAAATATTAGTTTCATATAGTATAAGTGAATTCTAACGTTACTATTAACGCTTGCTTAGTTTTGCTCCATTGCTAAATTTTGATTTATAAGAATGTGATTTTAAATCCATATGTTCTTTTTATATGAAATATATGCAATGTTATACTAACTGTACACTGTAAAAAATAATTATGTTTTTGAAGCTATAATTCTTTTGGCGCGTTTGGATGAGAGTGAATTTGTGAGCTGCGCGCGCATGATTCAATAAAAATATGAAGTTGGTGGCTACAGAATATAATTATTTCGTTTAATGACTAATATCTGGATTACCGAGCTTTGCTCGGTATTTTTTTTAAAAATTATTATTCTTAGTATTATTATTCGCCAATAGATGTCAGGAAGAGTCATATTTTTCAGTTGAGACTACTTGAATCGATAAAACACGAATAAAATTTTCTAAAAATGATTCCTAGCTCGCCCCCAAAACCCCCTATATACTAAATTTCATGAAAATCGTTGGAGCCGATTCCGAGATTCCAATTATATATATATATATATATATATATATATATATATATATATATATATATATATATATATATATATATATATATATATATATATATATATATATATATATATATATATATAAAAGAATTGCTCATTTAAATATATATGATTAGGTTTATTAGGAACTCTAAATATTTATACATATTGAAAAATCATATTCTGCTGATAGAAATAGTTATTATTTCTCACTCTCATAGTAATGATGAACACGCGTTTATGCAAAAATGATAAGTATGAAATTTTATGATGCATGTGCATCACTGTCACACAAAATACACAGGTGGAAGCTGTCCGCAATACCGCTCATTAAATATCATATTTTAGTTATAAATCACTGATGACAAACTGGCCCGTGTTCTGATTCAATAAGTACCGGAGGATGCTATGGCAATAAACATAATATAAAAAAAAATAACTTTCGTATAATAAGAGAATTTATGTTTTTACTGTTTCTTAAAAAGATTAATTCCTGGTCGAACATAGTTTTCGTAATTTCCATATGATACATCATTGAAAATTACAGCTTTACAGAAGGACAGTTACTCAAATCAGGCAAGAGCTGTTAGTTAGGCTATAATTCATAATATAAAAATTCATAATAAACATAGCGTTATTAATTATTTTACATATGGTTTTAATCAAACATTAAGTTAGTTGCCATGTTTTTTGTCATTTCCGATTAGGTATACATAATGTTGTATTTATATTTATTTCTAGGGTGTTTCGAAACCCTCATAATGTGACTGTGCATTATATCTTACTCAGTAACACCATCAAATTTATAACTAATATACAAACATAATCTAACATTAGACCTATTATATTATGAGTAGATTCAATACTACCTTCTTGGTAAGTTCTTCGATAATACTTTTACTTTTTTTTAATTGTTGATAGCTCGAGCTCAAACGAAATATCATTTCCGAATAAAGTAAAGGGCTAAAAGTTCGATGTATAACGTGATGTAATGCACTAAAATGATAATATTTAATTAAATTATATATTAATAGCTTAGCATGTATCTTAAATTAAGTTTATTGAAATATAGAGTAAAATGGAAAGGCTGTTCATTTATTAAAACCTATTTTTTTCCATTTTATTCGTTAATATACTACAAGAGTTATATATTTTGATAGTGTTTTAATGCCATTGTCAGATAAAACTTTCATTTTAAACTGAATAAATTTTTAAGACACCATCAAATCGCGTATTTAGTAATTTTACATAAACATAGGATTTATGTTTACAACGATATATCTTTGCAATCAAATACACTGTTCCGAAAATTACTTTTGCGGAAGCATTTTTTCAATGCACATCCCAGAAATAATTCCGAAAATTTAATTTTTTCTTGAATAGTAGTACTTTTGGTAAAACATACTATAAATTTTTAAATATGTACCAAGTAGCTTTGTTGTCAGGAGCTTGCCGAATGCAATAATATAATTATAATTACAAAATACCTTTGCATAGCGTTAAAATAAGATGAGTCATAATCTTGTGCAGACACATTAACTCCCATGGTTGATCCTAAAAAGAAATTTCGGTGTTAATTATCTGAAAAACCATATTTAAGTTAATAGAATTCCGTGCATACTGTGGGAATATGGTATGTGATGGTGAATTATTTTATAAATAATTAAACACTTTATTTCTTTTAATTAAAATATTCTTTTATTCAAAAATAGAGTTTCTCAGAGATATGTCTTTATACTATTAATAATTAGAATAAACTTCATACTTTCAATGATTAGAATTGACTGCCTACTATATTTCAAAGTTGTCCCTTTTCATCTGTTGTATATTTGGGTTATTCCAATATATTCAAATGTATCTGTCTTTATTTTATTACAGGATTTTTGATTATATTAAAACTATCTTTCTCAGAAATAATAAAATAAAATAAAATAAAACCTTTTCCAAAAGACAAACATGTGTTCAACAAATGTTATTAAAATGAAACCTTTTTATCTTGAAATATTTTAAGACCCTTTTAAAATATAGTATTATAAAATAAAATAGATAATCTTTGTATAGACGAATCCAATATTTCAACACGCCCCCTCAAAGATTAATCTATTTTATGGCTTACAATATTAATAGTATCAATATATTATCTTAATACAATACTTTTAAAAATTTATCGACATATCTTCCGAAAACTCTTTGCCTGGGACGATTGTTATTAATCGTTACATAGTGATCCGACATTTATCTTCACGGTAAGGGAAAACCCAGAAAAACCTTACCAGATCATTAAAAATAATGAAAATTATAATATTACATTTAGATATTAGTTATTATTTAATAATCAATTTTCCATTCCCATTTTGGAACTTGACCTTTGGTAATGGCTTGGTCAGTATGTCTGCAATTTGTTCGTCTGCTGCTAAATTCTTTAATTACATTGCCTCCTTGATAGCCTCATACAGCGCCATATATTCAGCCTCTGTAGATGAACCTGCCATAGATGCTTTTGGTGTTCCAACATATTGTACGTCTATCATACAACTTAAATAAATAACCCGTTGTATTCTTTTTCTCCTAGAATCTAAATCGGGATTTTCATTATCATTTCCTCCTCAATCAGAGTCAACATACCCTGTAAATATATTATTATTATTATATGTTCTCTGTACATATTTTAATTTAAAATCTATAGTACTTTGTAAATATATTATTATTATATATGTTTCCTGTACATATTTTAATTTTAAATCTATAGTACTTTGTAAATATATTATTATTATTATATGTTTCCCGTACATATTTTAATTTTAAATCTATAGTACTTTGTAAATAGATTATTATTATTATATGTTTCCCGTACATATTTTAAATTTTAAATCTGTAGTACTTTGTAAATATATTATTATTATTATATGTTTCCTGTACATATTTTAATTTTAAATCTATAGTACTTTGTAAATATATTATTATTATTATATGTTTCCTGTACATATTTTAATTTTAAATCTATAGTACTTTGTAAATAGATTATTATTATTATATGTTTCCTGTACATATTTTAATTTTAAATCTATAGTACTTTGTAAATTTCTAAATACTCGTTTTAAACATTGCCAAACTTCCTGGTTATTTTTATTCATATATCTGCTAGATATATTTATAGTTAGAGTTAGATCGGGTCTTGTACATACCATTAAATACATTAGACATCCAATGAGACTTCGACATGGAGCATCGTATTTCTCATCAGATTCCAATGCCATATAATCAAAATTAGTTACTAGCGGTGTATTTACAGGCTTACAATTTGCCATATTAAATTTATTTAATACTGCTTTAATGTATGTGCTTTGATCTAGTGTTATGACATTATTTTGTCTAATAATTCTAATGCCTAAAAATAGTTTAACCTCCTTTAATTCAACCATTTAAAACGCAGTTTTTACATCCATCTGGTGGACTAACAAGTTATGTTGATTTGAAAAAGCTATTAAAAATCTAAAAGTCGAAATTCTTGCGACTGGGGCAAATGTTTCATTGTAATCTACAAGATATTTTTGACTAAAACCTCTGGCAACTAAACAAGCTTTATATTTTGATGGATTTCCGAACTCATCGTTCTTTATAGTAAATATCCATTTGCAATCTACAATATTTTTATTACTTGGTTTTGGTACTAGAGTCCAAGTTTTATTTATTACTAAAGAATCTAATTTGATGGATTTCCGAACTCATCGTTCTTTATAGTAAATATCCATTTGCAATCTACAATATTTTTATTACTTGGTTTTGATACTAGAGTCCAAGTTTTATTTATTAATAAAGAATCTAATTTGATGGATTTCCGAACTCATCGTTCTTTATAGTAAATATCCATTTGCAATCTACAATATTTTTATTACTTGGTTTTGATACTAGAGTCCAAGTTTTATTTATTAATAAAGAATCTAATTTGATGGATTTCCGAACTCATCGTTCTTTATAGTAAATATCCATTTACAATCTACAATATTTTTATTACTTGGTTTTGGTACTAGAGTCCAAGTTTTATTTATTAATAAAGAATCTAATTTGATGGATTTCCGAACTCATCAATTATTGCTTTCTGCCATTGTTTAGCATCATTCCTATTTTCAATTTCCTGATATGAATTAGGAATAGGTCGTACAATAAATTGTGCACATAACAGATAATCGTCAGGTATATCATCTTCATTATATGAAACTTGGCTACGATCTTTGAGTCTATTACTCCGCCTAAGTCCTACATTATCTTTATCTTGAGATGAAGAATTATCGATTTGTTTTTCAAATCTGTTTTGTGTATTTTCAATATTACTATTACTATCTGTCTTATTATTGTCAAGTTTATTACAATGGTGGGTGGTCTGTACTGAGTTTAACACATCGTTAGGGACTACAGTTTTTCTACCTGAATCGACCTCACCAAGTAATTTTATTTTTGCCTGGACTTAACAAAATTTGTCTCATCTATAATTACATCTCTAACTCCCACATATTTGTCATTTTCCACTTCAAATACTCTATATCTATTTGGTTCGTAACCTACCAGTATTCCGTTTGATGACTTTTCATCACACTTATTTTTACTGGTTTTATATGTACATTTATGGTTGAACCTTTAGATATTTTAATTGTGGCTTCTTGTTATACCACATTTCATATGGTGTTTTATTTGCATTCAATGATTTGTTGGTGTCATATTAATTAGTTATGTTGCAGTTAAAACTGCATCACCCCAAAATATCTTTTCTAATTTTGCACCAGATATCATTGTTCGCGCCACGCGCGTTATCTGTGATGGCCTGACCATTCCTTCAGATACACCATTTAACTGTGGAGTTCGTGGTACTGTAAGATGATAACTAATTTCTTTTTTTTTTTACACAATAATTACTTTTTTTTTTTTTTTTTTTTTTTTTTTAACTCAATAATTTTTTTTTCCTTTTTTTTTTTTTTTTTTTTTTTTATACACAATAATCCTTCATCTTGTTAGATAAATATTCTCTACCATTATCTGAATATAAATTCACTATCTTTAAATTAAACCTGGATTCACTTTTTGCTACATAATCTTTAAACATTCTAAATACATCAGATTTATTTTTCATTAAATAAGTTACACAGTAATGAGTGAATTCATCAACAAATAATACAAAATAATTTTTATTATTTATCGCAGAAGGCGTAATAGGACCACAAACATCTGAATGTATATTAAATAATGGTCTTTCTATATAGTCTATATTTTTAAATTTATTAAAAGATAGCCGCGCTTGTTTACCGTTAATACAAGCTTCACACAAATCATTATCAGGTATTATTTTATTTAATTTTTCTACGTCATTAACTAATTGCCTATTTCTTATTTCATTAAATTTATATTTTCCTATATAGCCTAATCGTTCATGCCATAATTTATAATCGGAATTAGATGCATTATTTGAATAATTAATAAAGCTTTGACTTACCGAAAATTCAGAAGTAAATAGATTTTTCTCGACTTACCAGTCATTACCGTCTTACCATTACGGCTTACTGTAACTTCGGTCCTCGCGGTTTATTTATATTTAGAAAAGAAATTTTATTTTCTTTATTTACTATCTGCAAGTTTCCAGCCATAAATGCAAAACCGTCTTCCTTTTGTGGATCAGCTTGGATGGTTTGAACTGTCCTTGATTTTTCTGCATTCGGTTTTTGGTTTAAATTTCGCAGGTAGTAACGACATTCATTTTTTTTTTTTTTTTTTTTTTTTTTTTTTACAATGCCCTATCCTTCCGCAATGATGACATTTAATATTTTTCTTGTAATTCACATGAAGAACCTTTTTGCTTGTATCCAGATTTTCATTTACAAGTTTAACTTCATGATCTAATAATCTTGATTTTACGAAACTCAACTCTTTCAAAACTTCCATATATTATAATTTTCACCGTTGAAAGGTTGAATGTTTCGCTTCGATTTTAAATTTTCCATATTGTCTATTGAATAATTATTTATTTTTAATAATTGGAAATAGTTGATTATTTTTACTGAGAAACACTTAATTTTAGTTTGCACTCACTAATTTTTAATTGCATTAAGAAATTTAATTTTCTTGTAAGAAAATTTGTATTTTAATATTTTTTATTTATTTATTTTTTTTTTTTTTTAATTATTTTTAATTAATCACAAACGTAACCTGGGCACCATAACCTGTGGGAATATGGTATGTGATGGTGAATTATTTTATAAATAATTAAACACTTTATTTCTTTTAATTAAAATATTCTTTTATTCAAAATAGAGTTTCTCAGAGATATGTCTTTACACTATTAATAATTAGAATAAACTACATACTTTCAATGATTAGAATTGACTGCCTACTATATTTCAAAGTTGTCCCTTTTCATCTGTTGTATATTTGGGTTATTCCAATATATTCAAATGTATCTGTCTTTATTTTATTACAGGATTTTTGATTATATTAAAACTATCTTTCTCAGAAATAATAAAATAAAATAAAATAAAACCTTTTCCAAAAGACAAACATGTGTTCAACAAATGTTATTAAAATGAAACCTTTTTATCTTGAAATATTTTAAGACCCTTTTAAAATATAGTATTATAAAATAAAATAGATAATCTTTGTATAGACGAATCCAATATTTCAACACATACATAAGACGGAAAATAAAGTAAAACAGTAAGTTGGTATAATGATAATGATTCAGTACTCGAATTTAGCAATTTATTATCTGAATTTTTGTATTTTCCAAGTTCAGATATTTTTATCTGTCTCTAATTAGCAAGTTTTGCATTCTTAGAATTATGAGAAAATGTAAATTTATTAAATTTGTTGACATACTTATCGGGTTTTATTCGATTGTCGAAACTGTGAGGATATCGTTACAGATGGTCTTTATTTACATATAAAATTTTGATAATTTTTCGAAAAATGAAATACATCATATTACATTAAAAACAAATTAGATAAAAAACAGTTGACAATAAAAATATTCAATAAAGTGTATTTAAACAGTCCTCCATTACATAAGTAAAATTTTGAACAATATAGGTATTCTAAAAAATAAATAAATAATTTATGAATCTGTCCATATCTGAAATAATCAAATTTAAATTATAAGGAAAAACTTTAATGGGAAACATTAGATTTTTTTCTTCAAAGAGCATTAATTTTAACAGAGGTTTAAAAGTGTTTATGCCTTAATTTTTGAGATTAATTGGAAACCTTGCCGGTTCACTAACCAAAATGAGTGATTAAAATTAAAAATTTTAGCTACGTGTTTCGATTCTAGAAACACTGCATTTAAAGTTATTTTTCTCATTTATACATAACAAGTATTCCACCATGTCCAGAGCATAACGATTATTAATAGCAATGGTTTAAATTTTGTAAATTTTATACTGATAATGTTATTTGTAAGGCTCTATTTACCATTGACTGATAAGATACATGTCAGAGGATTTCCCATATTATCAAAAATCAAGGCGTAATCACAGTTTTCAAACCACCATTATAATTGAACACCTCAATATTAAAAATAATGACAGGGTTAATAAAAAAACCCAAATCAGGTGTTTGAAAACTTGCTTGTACCCAATACGTTCGAAAATGCGGTCGATTGTTTGAGATTGCTAAAACATCTACGCTCCTTCAAGTTAGAAAGAACAGATTCGGGATTTACAACTAACAGATTGAAAACGATCACAATCCAAACTCTAAATTAAAAATACTTCTCGTAGCGAAAAAATACCATAGACTGAATGAGTTGCAGACATTCGAAATTCATAAGCACAAGAAAAATCTGACACTTTATTGAATGAGCAAATTGAATGTTTCCCATCAAAGTTAAATATTTACAAGATTAATATTTTGTTTTTAAAACCTTATTGAGGTTTAGAGAATTCAAATAATTTTTTATAAATATTTATTTAATTTATTTTCAAAATTTTAGTTATTCAACAGAGGTGTGTTTTAATAATTTTTATTGAATACTAGTACAGCTGGTCACGCGTTGCAGTTACAATTTTCAAAGAAACAAGTTTGAAAAACAATTTTCTCATTTTATCAAACGACATAAGATCGATTGCAGCTTGCATGCAAAATTTAAATAGCTTGGACAATGAATCATGTGGTAACATATAAACTTTGTCCATTAACCAGCCCCTTAGGAGCAGAATTTCCTGCCTTAAGGTATTCCCGCTAATTATCATGGGGCCACCTGGGATTTACCCGATATTTGTTGTGCGTATCCGGTATTTATCATCCAGTACCCCGTGTACCTAGTATAATTCCCGCTGTGATACTTATATACTTAATAAAAGTATACTGAACTCCTGAACCACGAATAGTTCCGGTGATACATGAACGATCGATATACAAACTGTATACAGTTGACAGTTCGACATACTGCTATTGAGAAGAAATAAATAATTAATATTTGGAATTTCGAATTTAGATTTTAGTTTCAATGAAAAAGATGCTTATAGGATTTGTAACATTCATCAAGTGAGAACTTGTAATAAATAATTTCCCCAGTTTTAATATAGATTTTTATTGTTAGCTATTTGTTACATAGTTTGTTTTTAATTTTATATATATTATATATTTCAAAAAATTGTTAAAAATTTTTATGCAAATAAGAGTCAACTGTAAGGATATCCTCACATTTTCGACAATCTGATAAAACTTGATACACATACCAACAAATTTTAGTAAATTTAAAGAGTATTTGCAAATAAAAACAAAAAGTCGTAAAAATAATTTGTTTTACCAAACGGCCTCCTTACTTACCACAGACTGCATCTAGAGTGAGTTTGGACAAATAGTCAGATAGGTTAAAAGATTTTCCATTATTTAATTCCATATCTAATTTTTTAGTTAATATATGAATCTTCTCAGTAAATATTTTAAAATATGATTTTATAATGACAGGACTAAATCCTCTAATGAAAACACTTCGATCTCGTTTCCATTTTGGAACTAAAAATGTTTTGTATTATATTTTATCGTGTGCTTCTATTTCGATGAATCAAATTACCTTCAGATATTATTAAAGCATTTCCTAGAAAAGATTCAAATCCAAGTTTCATTATTTCGCTTTTTTCTAAATGATTTGTTAACAGTTCTTGTACAAGTCTAGGATCATTCGTTAAAAGTAATGGAAGTGGGCCAAGCCATAGTCGCGCTACTGGTGAATATTTGCTTGTATAGTTTACAATATTTCTGGTTATATCTGAAATGAAGTAGAAAAATAAAAAGTTGAAACATTGTAATCTTGAAAATTATGTAGTGAATATAGTATTGATTTAAAATTAAATCTGCAACGCATCGAAGGGTAACAGGGGGGCAAACTGCCCCGGGTGCCAGCAAATAGAGATGTCAAGGGCCGAAAAAATTAGTAACTTCTTAGCACGGGTGACCGAAAGTATAGATTCCTCCATGCCAAAAAATGACAAAAAATTCATGTAAGTCTAATAAATTAATTTAATTTCTAATTCTCTTTGTCAACCATTGATTTTTGAATTTTTTAAGCTCGTCATACTTCATTTACTTATTTCACACAATGTCTCTCACACGATTTTTCCATTTCATCAATGATTTTAATTTTAAATTCAAAAAAAATGATGATACAGATAGTAATAGGTAGAAGTTTCTTTTTTTAACATAATTTTGACCCAATAATTTAAGAAATATATGTTTCAGGATTAGATGAGGGTCTACATAGATATTAAATATTTTAGACTATATCTTGAAAACTGTCCACCCATTCGAAATAAGGAATGCATTTATATAATTTTTAGGTCAAAATTATTGTAATTACTTAGATGAAATAATATTTTTTTTACCTCTTGTTCAGTTGATTATAAAACTACCACAGTCATAAATAGCTGCCAAACCAATATACAAATTAAACTTTAATTTCTTTAAATTTGCAGGAAAAAAAGCTTCAAATTTCAATAATTAGATGTGAAAAAAAGTACTTTTTCTATGTGACAAAAAAATTTGGTTTATCGTTAATGTAACTGAATTTTACGAGGCAAGGATCTCAATTTGTCGAACAATAGATACTTGACTTTATCACATGTATCGGGCAACATTATTGTTGTTTTCAATAACAATAATACATAAACGCTTTGAAAATGTTTTCAAGAGACAACAAAACATGTCGGCTCTTGTAATTTGGTAATAAAATAACAATTTAAATAAAGTCAAGTTAAGACAAAGGTTTTTCAATTTAATGAATAATATATCCGTCAATGTTGAATTACCTTTGTGAAAGAAGAGAATATAACCGAATAATCTTAGATAAAATTTTGTTAAAAACTATGCAAAATATAACCACATTCAAATTTCTATATT
Organism: Chrysopa pallens; assembly: GCA_020423425.1. Taxonomy (NCBI): domain Eukaryota; kingdom Metazoa; phylum Arthropoda; class Insecta; order Neuroptera; family Chrysopidae; genus Chrysopa; species Chrysopa pallens. The sequence goes on from CM035591.1 coordinate 112,540,796, forward strand.
TATGTTATGTAGCGCAAAAAATAAAACAATAATTAATGCAAAAATTTCATATTTTGTATAAAATTAATTAAAGTTTGTTGATGTTTTCATAAATGGTTAAAGCGCCTTTACTTACTTTTGCTTCTAGTAAAGGTAATAGGTAATCAATGATTAAAAACTATACAAAATCTATTAAAGTCATTTATAATTATAATTTATTGATATTTTAAGTGATAAAATCATTCTTTTAAATTATGATTCTCTTTGACAATGGTTTCAAAAATCGGTACAATATAAATACCGATCGAACACGCAGCTTAAACTAAGCCTAAAAGCTAAAAAAAATTTGTATGGGACATTTGTTTGAAGATTGAAACTTTAAAATTGTAATTATGTCTATTTATCATAAATATATAAATTAAAAGATTTTGGATTTTCAGATATTAAAGCGGAACAGCAAGTGACATAAGCCCACCGAAATATTGTTGAGGCCATCTTAACCACTGAATGACAGCTTTTCTGATGAACAGTTTTATATTGCCTGATCGACAGTTGGTTATGTAAGCAAGTTGGTGATATTTGTAGATGAGACTATCAGAAATGTGGTATACAAAGACACATTGAATTAAAGAACGGCATATCGCTTCTTTTTTTGACAATTATACATTTTTTACTATAAAAAACACGAAACCAACTCGAAGTTTTAAAGGAATAATAGTATTTCCTTTGTTTTTGAACAGGTTTTTATTTTGCGCTCAATTCTACAAAAACATAATCTTACCTTCATGAGATCCAATTACTGATGGTAAATGACCAATTATTGGATACGCTGGTGGTCCACGAATTTTTGACACAGAAAAACACATTCGAAAGTAATTCGAGAAATAAACACAAAATAGAAAAATCGTTAAAATAATTAACACTGCTAGAAAAGAGAAATAATTTTCAATACATTTAAAAAATAACATTGAGAAAAACATGATTTGCGTTGGTTAATTTCAATTTAAGCCTCTTCTAATATTTTAAACAAAGTGCTGAATAAATTAGAGTAGGGTAAATTTTTATACATTACTTTACGTGATGAATTTTGATCGGGATGTAAAAAATATTACATATATTTTTATTTTATCTTTTAAAAACTTTATATTTATTTTATTATAACTTTTTCTTTATATTACGACATAGTCTAGACATTGCAGCAGTTTCATAAAACACCTTCCTCAATTATAATAGTTCAATTAACTTTTGTTCATCTAATATTTTCAAAGAAAACGAAAACAAAAAAATACAGTGTTTCGAAAAAGTGTTTAATGGCAAATCAAAACAGTTTACTTCGGCTTGATTACAGTATATGAGAAATATTCAAGTGAAAATTTGAAAAAAATATAACGAAAACGAGGCTCAAAAATTCTTTGATTATTTCATCTTTAAAATATGTCAATTATTTTCAAGATTCACTTTACAATTTTCAATTTTTTTTTTTTTTTTTTTGGTTATTCTTTAAAACAGTTTTTTGAAAATTGTTTATGTTAAGCATATTGTCTTCTTTGGAGTATGAATTCTCCATTTTGTCTATAACAGACATTTTAAAAACGCCTCGTTTCCATAGAAGCTCTCATAAGAAACTATGTATGAAGATAAATTCGGAGAAACAAATCAATATTTAATTTAAATTTTTTTGTTGGTTGTTCATTTTCCGATAATGGTAAGCGATAAAAAACAAGAAAACCTTTGAATATATTTTGTTTTTCTGGACAAATTAATTTCTGAAAAATATTTTGTTATGGAACCTTATCAGTTATTTGTAAACGAACGTATGGTCCTCTTTTTTTCACCAGCGTAGGCCAAAAGAGGACCATACGAGGTAGATAACGGAGAATAGGACGGATAAACTAATGAATGTTTTACGGTTTTCTACTCCTTTAAATTTTGTCTCATAAACAATGTTACAAACATAAAGAATAAACTCAAAAATAATTATTTTCTTTATGAAAGAATTAAATAATCATACATGTTTAACATTTTCATTATTTACAATTGAGAACAAAATTTTAAAATGGATAAGTCAAAGGCGGGCTTTAGATTAACATTTTTAATTCCGCCACTGAGAAAAAAAATGTAAATTTCAAATTTGCTTATAATGATCTAACGAATTGTGTAACAATTTGTACACTCATTTTGTTGCAGTTTTAAACTGTAATAAAATTATTAATTATATTTATCCAAACAAAAAAATTTAAGTATACAAGTAACAGATGATGATGTGTTAATTTTTTTTTATACCCGAAGTATGATTACTAATCTTACTTAAAGGTTATAGGAATTTATTATTTAAAACCCAATATAAATAATATTATAGATGGAATTCATATATGATAACTATCTATGGGTATACCGCCTTTTTATCGTTATTAAATAAGCATATATATGTTTTTTAACTGAATGTGTACTAAAATTATGACGAATTTCTGCAGTTTAAAAAAAAAGGTTACAATACAAAAATTTATTGCTTTTAAAATAGCTGAAATAGCTTAAGCTCTTTCTATTGATGGGTAAAAATATGGGTCGAGTATTCATTAACGGACTGAAACTTCCTTTATTAGTTTAAACCACACCATCAATGTGCCTTTCCTTTAAGAATTAGAAAAATGTTTCATACACACCTATATCTTTATATATATATATATATATATATATATATATATATATATATATATATATATATATCTTTATATATATATATATATATATATATATATATATATTTCTTGTGTGCGTGTGTATGTCACTGAACTCCTCCTAGACGGCTGGACCGATTTTGATGAAATTTTTTGTGTGAGTTCAAGGGGATTCGAGGATGGTTTAGATTCACAATTTGGTCCACTGGAAAATGTTTATTTAACTAATTTTTCATTTATAACAAGTTGTTAATTTTGGAGTGTTTTACATTGGATCCGGTAGACTGCGCTACCATCGCTGCATCCAATATTAAATATTATTCTATTTTAATTTCAGTTTGTCCCGACAGTTGGTGCTGTGATCAAATTGAGAAAAATATTTCAAATTTGGTGTTATTATAGTGTTCGTTCAAGTCGTGTGCTAATTAAAATATTAACTACGAATAGAAATTGATGTTTGGATAGTTTCAAAGTGTGGCTAAAAACCGATACTTTTTGCGAATTTAGGGTGGAATCGAAGTAAGTATATTTTGTATAAATTGTTTATCAAATTTACACGTGAGTTTTATAACAACCAACCTTACCTAAAAATTTATTTGTGTAGCTCATTAATTTCATAATAAATTTTTTAAATTATTTTTATTATTCATGTTTTAAATAAAAAAAATTATTAAAAAATTAGAAAAAAATTCTATTAAAAATTATATACTTTAAAAAAATTAGCACGATAGCGAGTAATTTTAGCTGCGAAAAATTTAGATGTTGATGCCATCAATTTCAAAATACAGCAATTGTTGCCTGGTAATGAAACTACATTTAAATCGATCGACACTGTTGTTGATCCTGATGAAGTTGTTAATTATCCTGTAGAATTTTGAAATTCCTTAGATTTACCTGGAACGCCTCCACATAATTTACGACAGAAGATAGGTTCACCTAAAATTTTGCTTCGAAATTTGAATGTTAATGAAGCTACTATTTTAACTAAAGTGAGGTTCCACGGATCCCAATGATTCATTCAGATTCGCATATACCATTCAAACGTTTACAATTTCCAATCCGCTTGGTATATGCTATGACTAAAAATAAGTCACAAGTCCAAACAATGACAATTTGTGGCTTAGATTTAGAAAATCCGTGTTTTTCTCACGGTCATTTATATGTTGCGTGTTACAGAATTGGACAACCATCGAATTTGTTTGTTTATATGCCTCAAGGATTAACTAAAAATAGTGTACATCCAATAGCATTAGGATACATTAAGTTTTTGTAAATTAATAAATGAATGTTATAAAATAGTTTTAGTGTAAGATTTTTTACTTTTACTTAAAACAAGTTAAAGTTTGTATTTATTTGTTTGTATGCTGTTATTGCCACACTCCACGGATAATATCCCAGCCTGTAATCAGTCTTTTCATTCGCTTAAAATTTTCGGTGACGCCTAGAAATATCCGTGTAGATAATCATAGACAATGGCTGCTATTATCCAGTCTACAAATTTCATCCGTGGAGTGTGGTAATAGATGCATCTTTTTAGTTAACACAGCTTCTACATTTCAAAGTATAGACTCACATGCTACCGATCGAATTTGGATAAGTGTTCCAGATTGTTACAGCTTATTGAAGAATGTTTTGAACATATATATATATATATATATATATATATATATATATATATATATATATATATATATATATATATATATATATATATATATATATATATATATATATATATATATATATATATATATATATATATATATATATATATATATATATATATATATATATATAATTCGGATTAATTCCAAAACGAGGTAACCGTACATGGTATACAATCATTCATCACTGGACAATTTTTAGTCTTACAAAAAGACTGTTACTCCAACCGTAAGTGTGCTCATGACCTATAAGTACTAAGATCGTATAACTAGTTTCGAAGATTTTTCCGTACTCGGCAATTGTATATATTAATATTTATTACGCGTCAATTGAATGCCCAATCTTTCGCCAATTCAAAATTCAGTTAAATGAGGAGAAGATTGAGATATTATATATATATATATATATATATATATATATATATATATATATATATATATATATATATATATATATATATATATATATATATATATATATATATATATATATAGCAATTGTATTTATTAATATTAATTACGTTAGATAAACCGAAAAATGGTTATTTAAATATCTCAATCTTCTACTTATTTAACTGAATTTTGAATTGACGAAAGATTGGGCATTCAATTGACGCGTAATAAATATTAATATATACAATTGCCGAGTCACGACGATGGTACGTAAAAATCTTCGAAACTAGTTATACGATCTTAACATAAATATTTCAAATGAGTGTTTTTTTAACTTTGTCTTATGGGGTTAATGTGGAAACGAAAAGAGGAAATTTATATATTTATATATAATACACCAAAAATACCAATTCTTTTCTATGAGCTATAGGACAATGAAATGCTTTGCGATCGATATGAAATCATTTCACATATGGAAAAATTGATTCCCAAAGTTTTTGCTATGAAAATTGTCATAGTAAATATATATAGCGAGTTTCCTAATCTATTATCTATTATCTATTATCTATTTTATATATATATAGGAGACTTTCTATAGATATAGTCACTCATCACGATATCTCTGGAACTATAAGACCTAGAGACTTGAAATTTGGTAGGAATATTCCTTTTGCCGAGTAGAGGTCAGCTAAGAACGGATTTTACGAAATTCCACCCACAAGGGGTCTTGCGGTTTTCGAATACAAAATGTTCCTAGCTGTGAAACATATTTTGTCTATTTTTTTCTCACATGTTACAAATCATCATTTCCATAGAAACCAAAATATAATTTTGTAATTCAAAATAAAACTTCTTTATCTATTCAAAATAAAACTTCTTTATCTCTTCTCACTAGCGGTTTGACGAACTGTTAACTATATAAAGTGTGCATATCGCATTGTTCAAGTATTACCGGAATCATTCTTGGTTCAGGAGGTCCTTATACCTTTCATCAAGTGTATGTGTACCACAGCAAAAAATTATCGGGGGAACGCGGTTCCGGGTGTACCCCAGCAAATATCAGGTAAATACCGGGTGTATATCTATATCTATATATATATAGGAGATCCCATTTTTGAACTCACTCATCACGAAATGTCTGAAACTATTAGGTCGATCGACTTGAAATTTGGTAGGAATATTCCTTTTGCCGAGTAAAGGTCAGCTAAGAATTTTTCGGATAAGTTCGTAATAAGTAATTCGGATTTTACGAAATTTCAGCCAATAAGCTTTCATAAAGAATTTCAATTCATAGAAAAAAAATTTGATTACACATTACTTGATTTTTGTTTATTTTTAAGCAACGATAAACTGGCACGTCTTCGATGGCAAAAAGATAATTATAATTAGGCATTCCTGTTAACGTAAAAATGTAGTAATCCTTCCCTGTATATTTTCTGAGTACACAAACTTCTTCTACATATCCACGAAAACTACATCGATAAACTCATTTTATTTCATAAGTTTATTCTTTTTGATTTAATTACTATTGTACCTGTTATTTCTAAGATAAAAATATCCCTGCTGCGGTTGAATAATGATAAAAGAATCTCTAATTAAGTTTAAGATAGCAACTTGGTTATTCATCTTTCATAGGTTATTTAAATATGTCATTTACTCAATTATCTTTTGTTTAAAAACAAAAAATAATGATAATTAAAGTAATTATTATTTATCAAATAATAAGTGATTGAAATTTTGGTGTTTGAAGTGAATAAAAAAAACAAGATAAGTGAAATCAATTATTCAAAAGTTATGGTTTATTTTCTTACCGCATTGGTGACTTTTATTATAAAACTTTATTATAATACTTAAAATTTTAATGTGTTAATACGTAAAATTTTATTATAATACTTACCCAAGTGCAAAAAAATTTTGTTCACTTGCGTTTTATAACAAGAATTCGATTCAATGAAACCTCACATTATTCTAAAACGTGTAACAAAGAATGTTGTATATAAAGAAGTTTTAAGCATTTAATTTTATATTTATTGAGAACAAATTATAAAAATTAACATGAAAAAAAAAAATTAATAAAACAAAATTTTTAACTTATGTAGTTTGCCCAGTGAAGCGGGCGGGAACGGCTAGTACGTAAATATAATTCAAAGGAATCATTAATAGGATTGGTTGCACTGTAAATTTTAAAAATTAAATTTCACAAAATTTTTTATTTATTTTAAATTTTAGATACCTACTTAAGAATATTCATATTTCATATTTAATTATATTTAATTATATTCAATTATTTTCGTCTTTTACGCTCTGTAATTCTAACTTGATGCCCACCGATTAACTTCAGCGTAACTGCAAATTCAAATTTTAACTCATTTATACTTAAATCAGTATGAAATTCATATTTTCTTAGTAATGTTGCTAATACTGTTTTCATAAACATGAAAGCATATCGTTCACCTAAAATTAAAAAAAAACTATTATTAATCTTTTTGGATGCTTGTTTTTATGTAACAGAAGTTGTTTTTAATATAATTAATTATTACACATTTTTACATGTGTTGTAAGTCCTATCAAATAAATTTGGTAATGTTTCAACATCCGGCGTTAATTTACAATTAACTTTTTTTAATTTTTTTTTTTTTTTTAATTTAAACCGAAAACTAATATTAAAGGTACATTAAAAATGAAATTAAAATTTGTTAATCTCTAGATACAATATTGAAGGGTCATGTGGACCATTCATATGTTGTTCTAATAAGTGGAAACAATTATCGACAAATATCAAATTTTATAAAAATACTGTAAAAAGCAAATGCAATAAATTTTTTCGTTTTAACTCACTTTGAAATACAGACATTGATATATTAAAAAAATCAATGAATTACTTAGTAAACCAGTTAATAATTAATTCATTCATACACATTTTTTACTTAAGTTTTTTTATTTTTTCACTTTCTTGTGAATAAAACCATAACATTAACTACAAACACATTTATTTTTTACAATGTATTATGATTTTAATGAAAATTAAATATCTTTGAGTAAAAAAACAAAACTACACGAAAAAACTATTATATAACAAGGGAAAATAACAACCAATAAAAATGCACATTTTTTGCATCATTGATCTGAATGATCTGAAGTTTCAAATATAACATTTGGTGATTGTAGCCTCTTAAAATTAGGTTATGACAAAATATCTTGACCACAATCAGACATACAGGTAGACCAATTTTTAAAATTGATTTTATAGATTTGGCAGGGCCTTAAAACCTGTATTTCCATTAAAAATATGACATCGACAATTTAATCCGAAGAAAAATATATACAGTAGGATGTGAAACTTCTAAACGCTCTGGTTTGGTTATTTTTAATCAAAAAAGACAGTGATCATTTTTTATACAAAATTTTAAACTCTTCAATTTTTATTTAAAATTTTGTTATTAACTAGGGTAGAAGACCCATCTCAACTCTGACACCTTTTGAATAAATAAAAACAGATGGCATGCTGGTTTGATTCCTACCAGAATATGGATCTGTACTTCGTAAGCTATGATTATCTAGACCTCTCAGTCCTCTCAGTCTTTATTGTATGGTGAATGAGTGTAAAAATTCATTCGTGCGGTATGCAAAACATACTACATAAATAATATGAATTTTGTATAGATAACTTTATTCCTATTACTAAACAATACAGTTTTATTCAATATGTTAATTTCAATTAGAATTCGTAATTTAATTATAATTTAATGTAATACAAGTCTTATAATAGGTGAGAGTATTTTAAAAGGCGCCAATGTCATATCAATCTCCCGGAACCAATTTCCAATTGAATATATTCGTTAATCACAATATATATCATATTGATATAATGATTAGTATTACAATATATTAATTACCTGTTTTTGAGCTGGAATTCGGACTAATAATAGTTTATGAAAAAGTGTTTGCTTCAAACATTAGTAAAATTTACACAATTTAAGAAACCCCCGAGGTATTGCAGCAAATTTGCAAGCCAAAATCAAAAACGATTTTATCTTGGTTTTGAAATTTACGATAGAGTATAGTATTCTACTAGTCAAGTCATTTTGTTTTATACCCAAATTGACGGAGTTGTGAAAACAATATATAATGTGCCATTTTGTTGTGGTGGCCATCTTGGATTTGAAATTTGCCATAGTGTATAGTATTCTACTAGTCAAATCCTTTTATTTAAATTTCATAATAAGGGAGTAGTAAAAAAATATTTAATCTCCCATTTTCTGGCGGCGGCCATCATGGACCGATTTTCAAAGTTGACCTTGTCAAAAGATTCAGATTCTTTGTATTCGTTTTATCCGAGTAATCGTATCATAGAAACTTCGCACAAAAGTTTTTTTTCTAATATCGTGAGAAAGATTATGGTGACCTCGAAATATGAAACTATTATAATATAATTACCAGTTGTGATTTTCGGGGCGATTTCTATAAATTCCCGTATAGGGAAGTTAATAGTATAATATGTAAATTGTTTTATAATTGATTAAAAATACTAACCAAGTAATTATTTATAAAATAGTTTTGAAAACAATAATATTATAAATTGTCTTTCTTCGTTCATGTAAGTAATTTTTATTATGAATATTTTCTCGAGGTGAATTGGTTTTATACAGAGTGGCAATAAAATTACAATAAAAACATTATAATAGCAAACATCATTTATAAAATGTTCGCTCGGCCACCAAAAAAAAACGGGAGGGACTGCAAAAAATGCCCCACTATACAAAAAATTAATGCAAAATTAATTTGGACTTATTTTCTCAATTCTAAATTAACACATAGTTTTTCCTGTTTTACGGAGCTTTGAATTATTGGCTGTTTTAATGATTTTTATGTATCTGAGATACTTTATCTTAATTTTTTTAAGTTAATAATAAAGCTATCTTACCGATACAATTTCGAGGACCTTTACTAAATGGTATGTACGCATATGGATGGCGATTTTTTGAATTTTCGGCCGTAAATCGTTCTGGATCAAATTCGAAAGGATTTTGCCAAATTTTTTCATTGTGATGTAATTCTTGTATTGAGATTGCGCATGAGACTCCTTTTGGAATAATCCAGTTACCTTAGAAAAAAACATAAAAATTAATAAATGAAAAATTTACTAAAGCTACTTCAAAATTTAATTCTGAGTAGAACTGAGAATAATTTTTCAAATCGCTGTGATTAAATTTGATGTTTAATTTATTATAAATCGATTTGGATTCAGTCAAAAAAAAACCTAAAATTTCGAAAATTCTAAAATCATGCATTAAGATCATTTTTACTTATTCAGATATTTTGTACAATTTTCAAAAAATAAAGAACACAATAAAAAAAAAATTATGGCAAGGCAATAAAAAAAAAAAAATTAACTCGAGTAACTACCTAATTCAATATCTTCAGTAAGGTCTCTAATTAAAAACGGTACTGTTGGAAACATTCTCAATGACTCCTTTATGACCATTTCCATATAAGTTAGTTTTGATAAATCGCCCAAATCGATTATGCGATCGTAATCATTTTCAAACACTTCGGATAACTCTTCGCATACCTTATTTTGAATACTTTTATGTGCAGCTAAACTTAACAGAATGTAACTTAATGCATTTGCTGATGTCTCATAGCCCTGAAAAGTCATTCATATTCTAGTCTTTTATTAAATGTAGTGAATGATATATAATATTCTCCACAATTCCAAATCAAATACAACTAATTAACACATGAATACATATAATTAAAATATGTATTGTAATTAATGAAATAATTTATGAAATATAGCTTGTTTTATTTTTCTATTCGTACTTTATAAAAAAAAAAATTATAGTGTTCGGAAGTTGATTTTGAGCTAGTACTTACTGCCAATATTAGTAGATTGGCTTCATCTCTTAAATCTTCATCAGTAAAATTAGGATTTGTCTCTGTTATATCAAATAAAAACTCTAGTAATGGTTTTTTGAATATATTTTTACTATTATCTTTAAAATCTTCAAATTTGTCATTCATTTTGTTTTTCTTTTTTTGTAAAATTACCTAAAAATTTTCACAAATCATGATTGAAAAATTTTTGTATTAGAGTGTTAATTAAACTGTTTTTCGAAAAGAAAATAAATTTTAAATAAAACATCAAAAATGGATTGAACTGATTTGATGACATTGATGATTTGTTTTATGGAGCGATTGGGGTAGTTCTTATTTTTTGAACTCGATTTCAAAAAAAAAAAAGCTATTCGATTTTTTTTTATTTTTAAAATGAATTTTTTAATTAATTTATGAATCGATTTTTTCACTTTGTTTTGCTCTAACAATCTTTTTCATAAATAATCGACTGTTTTATAATATTATTTTTGTATAACCCAAATATCTGATTGACCTTAAAAAGTTTTTTCAAAATATCACTTGAATGATTTAAATATTGGACTGACGGATAAATTTCTCTTTAAATGGATGGAACCTGATATGATACTACTACTTTGCTTTGAAAAATCAATCAGCACCAAGTTCTAATTTATGTTTTAAATGATCTCAATTGTATATTTTTCGTCCAATTATGATGCATAAATTTTGATTTATATTTGGTTTACCGAATACTTATTAATGAACACTAGGTGATAATTGAATAAAAAAAAAAATTTTTATAAGATCATAAAAATTGCGCAAGTTTTCAAATTCTACAACTATATTTTACCATAGTTTTTTTTAAATTTTTCTTTAATGAATATTTTTTGAGTCATTCTACGATTATAGTCGATTATATTTTAAAACTAGTGTAGTTTAAAATATGAAAAAAAAAAATCTTTTAACGCACGTAATTAGCGAGTTCAGTAATATTGTTCACACTGTCTTGAAGTATCTTGCCACTTGCACTCCAAAAATATATAAACTTAGGAATTTTCCACACATATCTTCCTCTCTCCACAATTGATTCAAGTATACTAAACAAAATTAATAATAATAATAATACATATTAGAAAACTTAAAAACATATATGGATTGGTACTTTACTTCGTTACGGCAGAATAATAAGCGGGTTTCATTTTCTCAATATTTTTATCAAAACCCATAGTTGATCCTGAAAATAAAATATAAAATGAAAATAATTACTCAAGGATACCCACGATTCTAAATGCGAATTAACTCGAGCATCGTTGGATCCTATTGGATTTTAATGATTGGAAGAAGAGAAGGTTCGTAATACAACATATGACGTGGCAACGATTAAAAAAAAAAATACATTTATATTACAAAAATGTTTTCAAGTGCGTTAGATAAATAAAAACGGTCGAAGCTCCCAATCAGAGGACTGTTCATTTTAAGGCAAAATAACTTTAAAATAACAAAATGGTTTTTGTGGTGCTAATCAGTTACCTGACGGATTCACAGTCCCATCAAGTTTGTATCCTCACACCTCCTTATATTCAGCTGAAATCGTAAATCGTATTTTTCCGTTTTACTTTATATCTTTCAAAATAAAAAGAACATTGACCGCGTTTCAAAAATTTCAGACACCATTTTCCTCACTCTATGACATCAAGCTCAAGTCTATAGATATTTAAAACGCACAATGATCAATGCGAGATTTACGAAGGGAAAAGAAGGCTAATTTATAGTACGTTTGAAACTTAATAAAACATTTTCGTATCTTAATCATATGTTACGCAATTGATAAGAATAGTAGAAAAAGTCATATCTCCCAATCTTGCCCCTCCCTTGGTAAAGATGAGGTACTCTATGGGCCAAGATGGAACTGGCAAAAATCAATGTATTTTTCATCCATATCGTATATAACATCACACTTACATTTGTCGTATTCAGCACAAACAGTTCAGCCTTCATTTTACTCCAAATTAGAATAGCAATACAACATGATGCATTACCGAATCCTAGTCCTCGTCTCTGTTAAAGACTAAGTGGAAGTAAAACCCCATTATCAATATTATTATTATAATTCTAAATAACGAACATTTTACTATTACTTTAATAAGGGCAAGGTCGGATACCCCCGTACGTCGTCTTACCATCTCATGCCCAATTGAATTTAAAAATTTAATTCTAAAAACAATTTTCTCACAATATATACATTAGCAAGAGCTTATCAGAAGTTTGAATGTTGACGTATGTAAATAATCTTATGTGTACTTTTAAATGTTATTATATACAGAACAATCACGTTTCAAACAAAGTGATTAAACTTTAAGCGAATCCCCAAAAACAAATTTTCAATTTTACACAAAAATAATATGGTATTTTGGCCCTGTGATTCTGCGGCAATCACTGTTACAGAAGCGGTGTGTCATATGCCAAAATAATCATGATTTTTTAATTGGTTTTTGATATAGAAAACACCGTCTTACCCGCTTTCCTGTCTTGCGCCCTTCCCTGCATATAGGGATTTCATTGTGTATTCAACTATCAGATTCTACAACTTCGATCTTTTTAACAACTGTTGAGGTATTCTATCAATTTCATTGAAGTAAAAAAACTTCAATAGATATTTGAAAATATTACATATCTGCTAGGGATCAAACTCGAAAACATTCAATTGCCAATTGGATAGTCCAGGGTTCAATATCCCAGCAGATGTATATTGATTATAATTCTAACTCTGCTTCAATAAATAAATAAATATTTCCTTAATTGTAATTTTGTGTATGATGAATTATGATGAATCGTTACATGAAAAGTTTTTGCATACAATACTTGTTTGCTTTTAATAAATAAACATTATGTTTTAATTCGAATTTATTTTCTCGTATGGTTTGAGAGATGGGTTATCGTTCCATTATACATAATTCATTGATTTTGTTAATTCACGACCTTAAAATGAACTTGTAGGTTATTGTGAAATTAATTTAAGGGCTTGAATGAGTTTTGTGATATTTGTCAATTTTAAGAATTTCATTAATTTTAAAGTATACTTTTTTTATATTCTTGAGAGACTCTTCGTTTAGTTTACAAAATGTTTAGTTTAGTTCACGAAATGATTTTTTTAAATTAAGTACTAATAATAAAATAAAATAAAGTTTACGTACCACAAATTGCAGATAAAGTAGTTTCTGTTATATAATCAAAAATATCAAATGTATTGTCGTCATTTAATTTTGTATCTAATGTTTTTGCAAGTATTAAACTTTTTTCAACAAATATTTCAAAATACATATTTAAAAGCGTTGGAGAAAATCCTTGTACTACGATACTACGATTATGTTTCCATTTTGGCACTAAAATAAATTAATTTATCAGTAATCAGTCTTCATTTATTTTTTAATAAAGATGAAGCAGAGCATAATAAGACAAGTAACTCAATCTTGAATTCATCATAATCGATACAAGATTTCAAAAAAACTATCCAGGTGCTGAAAATTATGAATAAAATATCACAAGGGTGAGAGATCCCATTAGTTTCTTGCTCTACTCAGAACCGAATCCAAATTTGCCACGAAATTTCTCATTGAAATTTAAAATCATAACAAAATTACACCTTAGTTTTATTTTCCTCCAATAATTTCAAAAATAATTTTTATAATACTGTAATGTTTTGTTGTACATGTTTTTAATTGATTATCCTTAATGCTTATCCTTTGCTAAAGATACTTTCTAATGTCCGTAGCTTAAAAATAGTTGATCTTACATAGAAACGTAAGGAATGTGTTTTGAATATCCAAGTTTATTTTATGCTCTACAATTTTTATAGGCATCTTTTGTTATGAAATTTTGAAAGTCAACTTAAAGTGAATTTTCTTATTAGCGAACATCTCAAAATGCAAACAAGATTTATATTCGAATTTAGTATCCTTAGGAAAAATAGGATACACTTATAAAAAGGATAATATTAAGATAACATTAAAAGGTCATATACCTTCTGAGATAATTATTGAATTTCCAGCTACATCTCGACCCAGATACTTCATTAAGAAACCCTTTTCCAATCCATTTTTATCAGTTAATAGTTTTTGAACATAATCAGGATTACTCGTACAAACTATCGGTATTGGACCAAGCCATCCACGGAAAACTGTATCATAGATTTTAAAGTACTTGCGTACATTTCCAAGAGCCTCTGAAATAACAAATCAATTAACATTTGAATTTTCAAAAAAAATTTAATTGATTTAAAACCATGCCTATGGATATACCAGATCGAAATCGTTTAAATTTATTTGTATATAGTTATTAAATTAATAGAAGGTGAATTTTGTTTTCCTAAAATATTATTTTTTAAAGTTTTGAATTCTTATATAAGGCAGCGAATAAGTCAAAAACTTTAAAATTTTGATGCCTTATAAAACTTTAAAAGGCGATTACACTTTAAAGCTTCTGCACAAACAATGGCATTGAAATGGAAAAAAAGTGAAAAACCTGCCTTATTAACCTACGATGAATGACTTAGATATAATGCTGGATGCTCTCACTTAAGTGGAACTGGATATTCTTAAACCAAACCACAAATAATAAAAGTCAGTTATGAATCCTTAATGGGATATCCCAGACTCTAGCTTTTATGTTCATTTTCTCATAACATAATTTCAAACCAAATCATATTTGATAGAAAGATACCTACCATATTTATCAAATAAAATTTTTGAATCGGACAGATAGACATGATGCAGGAGGCAGACAAACAGTAAGGCAGGCAGACAAATTCAAACGCAGAATTATAAACAAGCATATGAGGCGAGATAATAAAAAAATTGATAGAAGAAATAATTTGAATATTATTCTTCTTCTTTATTGTTATAGAAAAGCAGATCAATTAAGAAAGGTCCCTCGGCGGTAATAGAAAAACATTAATTAGTAGATGATGATCCAAATTTTTAGTACATTATAGTTAACGAAACATATTATTATATAAAACAAAAATTTGGGCTTGCCGACCAATTGATAGTTACTCTCATTACCCAAATTTTTTATTTATTTACAAATAAATAAAATTTATTATTTACAATTAATTTATTTTTTTCTATTACTGCCGAGGGACCTTAATTACATTTAATAAATACATGTAAACTTGTCTCGTATATATCTATATCTATAAAACAAAGTCGCGTTAGTTACACCACTTATAACTAAACAACGGCAGGACCGATTTTTATGAAACTTTTTGTGTATATTCGATAGGTCCGAGAATTAGTATCGTTTCCATGGAAACCACAATATAAATTTAAAATCTCTTTTTTATCTCTTCTTTTCTATAGAAAGTGTGCATATCGCAAAGTATAACCGAGACCATTCGTGGGTCTGGAGTTCCATATACTATTTTTCATCAAGTAAGAACCATAGCACGATCTGTACAAATTCGGGTGCACGAGGTACCGAGTATAACTCATCAAACACGAGCGAATATTTAAATATTTCGTGTCACGGGTTTACCTCCCCTCACCAGATAGTGGGTTACATACCAAATACCGGCCATTCTATTATATCTAAGATTTTCTGAAATTCTAAACCTAAGGGGATTAAAAGCGGAGGCAAAGTTTGTATGGGATAACGGGACTCCTTTGTCCAATCTGCTTCAAATTTTGCATGCAATCGATGTAATATTAATTGTCAACGCAACGTGAGAGGCTATGCTTTAAAATACAAAGTTATATCATTATTTATTTTGATTTGCCTTAGCTTTCAATATTAAGAAATACAGAAAAGTTGTTAAGAATATGTTACTATACTATACTTGAAAATGTTGATGTTGATTAGAAATATATGACAAAACGACACAAAAAGAATGGTCTTTAGTAAAATTCTTTTAAACTTACCACTTAACTTTTTTCTTTTCTTGTTAATTATCAAATTTTTACTTTGGTATTTGTATAAGAATGACAAATGCCAAAGTAAAAATTTGATAATTTACAAGAAAAGAAAAAAGTTAAGTGGTAAATTTAAAAGAATTTTACTAAAGACCATTCTTTTTGTGTCATATTAGACCACCGTAGTATAATAACGTCCATGTGTAAACTTGTAGTTTTTCTTAAATCATTTTCAAAAGAGCTCCTTAAGATTGTTAAGTGGTAAGTTTAAAAGAATTTTACTAAAGACCATTCTTTTTGTGTCATATTAGACCACCGTAGTATAATAACGTCCATGTGTAAACTTGTAGTTTTTCTTAAATCATTTTCAAAAGAGCTCCTTAAGATTGTTCTTGAATTAGAAAAAATTTCATATAGAACTTTCCTGAAACATTTCCTTTAATAATTGCCCTCGGGGATGTCAAAAAAACTTCACAAGAAGTATATGTTTTTTTGCTAAGAGAAACTGGTTAAATCAATTTTGCTTTCACTAACAAAAGCAAACGCTTTATTTATTTAAAAACATGTTTAATATGGTCGTAGACGAGTTATAAATTTAATGTCATTAACGTAAATGATTACGTTTTATGTATGATTTTCATCAACATTATAAAGTGATTTTGTATTCGAACAAATGAGGGCATACAGATAACTTTTGGCAAAATAGGCACACGAATATCTGCAAATTCAATATAAATTCAATATAAAATCACGAATCATATGTTTGACGGTTTTACAAGATTCAAAAGTCAGTGCTCTCCCTGTTTCTATCAAGATAAGATCAAGCAAGCTAACAGGGCCCACACACGTTTACAGTGGACCTTTTAAAAAAAATAATAAAATAATTTAACAATTCCTTATGTCCAATATAAACTAGAATTTTTATAGACGTTAAATTTTAACAATTTAACTTTAAAAGTTGCGGCTTTATTTCATCAAAACGGTGCAATTATTGTAACTTCGTTGACAAATTGTTCGTTACTGATGAGATGTAATCACTTGCAGCATGTGGGACTAATTATCGTCGGTGCCATATTTGCTTCAAGTACTAAAATAAAACAAAAAAACTTATTTGCTTTACTTTGTTCAACCAATAGACTTAATACATGCGTAATAAATAAACGTTGACATTTAATTTCTCTATAAATAAAAAAACTAACATCGCCTTCTAGTGTTGTTTCGAATTTATCACTGTCAAAATTTTTATTCTTATTAATGGTTTTTATTATGCAGAATACTTGTTTGACAAATTGTATGCAATTGAATTGAATGTTGTATGTAATTGAATTTAATGCCAAACAGGGAATCTTGAATTTTATGATTAGAATACAAATAAACAAGAATATATATAAATTGCCCAAGAAAACTTCTTTACATGTTGTTGAAAAAACAGAAATTTCGTTGTTGACACCCTTGCAAATTTTGAACACATAAACGTGAATTGTATGTCGTAAATCGTATGCAAGTATAATGCATATCTTTTTTTGCATTTATAAAACATTTTGAAATCGAAAACTATGGAATAAAAACAAAATCCTAATTAATTATACATAAAAAATGTTGTCGCCAGTTTTTTAACTGACCGAATCTCAAGTCCATGCAAAATGACACATATATAGAGTAAGTTCGGGTAATATGGCACACCATATGATTTTTTGTCAATAAAATACAAAAATATATGAGGTATAACATTCTTTATAGGTTATTTCAGTCTCGTAATTAAAATCAACAATTATCAATTAAGCTTCAGAGCCGTATAAAGTTTCGCGAACCACTTTAAGTTTGACAGTTTAAATTAACATACCAGCGTATAGAGTGTTTAGTACAAAGTTTGGAAGAAAAGGAACTAGTGAAGGAATGAAACTGAGGTTTTCTTCTTCAAATTTTGCTATACAAAACAGAGCAGAAATCAATTATAAGATTTTTTGTTTTTATTTGTTATGATGTACAATATGGCTCACTTCAATTGTAGTCAATAAGGTCAAAAATATTCACATTCGCTGCAATATATTGATCGGCTAAGTACATGAAGGTAAGGTGTACGCCATTATTGAACATGCGTACACTGCTGATGAAGATTTGTTTACGAGGAATAACACTAGGCAATATTGGCCGACTTGGCCACATTATCCGAAACTTCTCTGCTAAAAGGATTTTCACAGAAGATTTATAATTTCTATCTATCTATATAACCACATTTACGTTTATTTTGCTGTAACTTTTCAATGCATTATCCGAATTTGATGAAATTTTGAAAGCACATTTATCACATTCAATGAAATTTACTGATTACTGCAATTTTGTCATTTAAGTTTTTTCCAAAGAACATGTAATTTAGCCGGAAATCTAGGAGATCAACCGTATTTTACCTTTTCAAACTCACCCCCTTCTACTTTCCGTCATCAGATCGCCCGTAAATTTTTTTTCCTTTCATTTTTATTATATTCTCTTCCGTTTACAATGGGTTTCATCCTGTTTCATCATTTTTTTCTACATTTTACAATTTTTAAAGGCTTTTCTACCCCGGTCTAACAACGAAACGATCATTTTTCTTGAATATAATTTTAATTAGGAAAACATAAATCTCTAGAAATGCAATGTCATGTTTTTAAACTGAACACTCACAATGGTTTTATCCTCAAAAGATTAAGGAGACGCAAACACATGCATATAATTTAAACACAAGCCTCACGGAACAAAATTTACAGTAAGATTGTTCATTGATAAATAATTGTATTGAAAAAAACAACTCAATAAATACACGCGGGAAAATAATTCATATCACAACAATTTTTCTATTATTACGAATGGTAGAGTTTGACCTCGGAATCCAATTACTTTGAATAACTTAATGTAAAAACTAAACAACTTTATTTTTTAGATAAATTGCTTCAGTGTTTTACATTTCTACTTTTTATAACAAAGTAAAGGAATTCGCAGATAAAAATCTATTGATAAAAATAACCCCGACTTCAAAAAAATGAACTGAAACGTAATTAAAAAAAAAAAAAAAAAAAAACGTTTATAAATTATTTCCGTATGAACCATTTTCAAAAGGCATTCACAAGGAGCTTAATTTTAAAACTAGTTCATTAAAAGTGAATTGTTTATTCTCTGTATGTAGGGTCGGGTTCTATTTTTTTCGAAAAATTTATTTTTTTACTCTCTAGAGTTGCCTTGACCTTAAAAATTACTGTTTTGGATGATATAAAGTCATTAAAATTTGTTATGGTTTTTCCTCTTTCATCGGTCTGAAACTGAACTTCAATCAATAATTAGCATCCGTTTCTAAATTTATCCTATCCAAAACAAACATATAAACACATGAATACATACAGAATAATTTCTGAAAACCACGTTTTGGATTCTCCAAACATGCATTTCCTATGAAAACACAAAATCGTAAATTTTACAGCATTACTTTCTCTTACTACTAGTAAATAAAACATTTTGTTTTTGTATTGGCTACGAAGTTTCACACAAAAACATCACTTTGAACTTCAAATGTTTCGCAAAATTCTTAAAAAACAAAATTTATATAAAATAAATGAACACTAAAAGTAAATGACGAAATGATGATTTTTTTACCAATTTCAAATGTTTAAATTTCAAATATGTTTGTTATTAGAGTACCAAAAAAATTTAAAATTTCATTTTTCTTCTAATGACTTATTTTTTGAAAATTTGTTATAAAAAAAAATTTGGATAAGTAAAGGATTGTCGAATTGTGTTCAAAGAAGCGATACTATTTTTATGTAATTTACCTTGATTTGTACCAATAAGCAGTAATAAATGACCAATAATTGGATAAGCTGTTGGTCCTGGTAGTTTGGTTACATAATAAAATATTCGAAAATAATTTGAAAAATAACAAATAATTGGAATAAACAACACTAAAAGTATCAAAAACATGTTTAATATATTTGAAACTTTAAATCACAGCTTTTTATGCTAAGGAATATTTACACTAAAGAAAATTAATAAACTAATCATATTATTTATACATAATTTAATATATAATATTCATTGAGATAAAACGTTTGAAACGTTTATATTATATGCAGTTTTATTATTTTATTAATTAGTATAGGGTGTCTAACAATAGTTAATGGACGTATTTTTTTCAAAAATTTTAATCTATCCATCATGAAAGAAAACGGCAATTCTTTCAAGTATAAAAAAATGAATGAAAACTATTTTGGTTACAGTTATCTTGAATTGTATTGAATCTATTAATACTTAAATTTTCTAAAATAAAACTATTCCAGTTTTAACAATAATAAAATATTTAAACAATACTCAAAAAAAGTAACAAACTACCAGAATAAAGTATTCAAAAAAGAATTTAAATATGCTCAAAATCAGGTGGTTTTTAGATAAGTACTTAAATTAGGTGGTTTCTTGGAGTGCCTATTATTCACATTTATAAAATACACTTTACAAAGCACATTATGAAAAAAATTATGAAAAGTTGGTTTTGAATTAGGAATGTATACTTATATAGTATATATATATATATATATATATATATATATATATATATATATATATATATATATATATATATATATATATATATATATATATATATATATATATATATATATATATATATATATATATATATATATATATATATATATATATATATATATATATATATATATATATATATATATATATTATATATATATATATATATAATATGAATTAGGAATGTATACTCAAAAAATGCGACATTTGAATTCTTATACAAATTGAAAACCATTTAATACTCGTTTGTCAAGTTGTGTTCATACATTCATTTTAAACTGAGCAAATTATAAAATACACCATAAAATTAATGTATTTTATAATTTTAAGTTAGCGTGGAACATTTAGGTTGCAACTATCACAATTTTCAGCAACTATCACACAGCACTTTTATGTTCGAAATTGACAGCACTTGAATTGTGCTGCCAATTCCACAAATACAAACAAACAAAATTAATTTGTATGTGAGTTTATTCGGCAATTTGTGGCAGTCAGCTACAAAATTATTGAATTTCTCCCGCTCTCCATTAGACTTAAAATCACTTATAAACTTAGTTATTCTCCATACTATTGTAATGTTGAGTGCTTTACATCTACATACGCCTGTCATCACGATGCGTGTCATCTTCCATATATAAAAAATATTTCACTAAACTATTTGTAATTAAAGGTAAGTTTCAAATTTGAAAGTTAACCTAGTAATATTGTTTTGTAAAAAATTCTTTGTTTGAATTTTTCAATTATTGTACAGACACATTGAGGCTTAGCGCAGCACGGCACAACTTAAATGAAAACCACCAAAATTAAAATTTGTTTTTAATAACAATTTGTAGAAATTGAACAAGTTAGGTAGGTTGATACGCTCATGCAATTTGTACAAATCGATTTGTATATGCAAATTTTTATTGCAATCAATTTTTAATGATCATATTGATTATTATGTCTTGACAAAAAAAAAATTCTTATATGTTGGCATAGTTTAAATAATCTCTGCTGTTATTTACTAAATAATTAGGCTATAAATAATAGGGCTATAAATTCTACAGAGTGTCACCTCTTGTGTTAGTTTAGACATTGGGATCTACAAGACAACTTTATTCCGTAACATAAATAAATTACCATATAAAATATAAAATTTTAACCAAGTGCTGCTATACTTAATTATTACCATTATTTTCACTACTCGAAATATTATTTAATACATTGAAAATAATTCGACGTGTATAAATAAAACCATAGAGTTAAAATAATTATACATGAGAAATCGTATTATCGTTTCCAACCAGTTTGTTTCCGAAACATTTAGGCTACATCCACGGTCTTATAAAGATCCTCGATCTACATGCAAATTGCATAGTGCATTAATATGCATACCCGAAAGGATTATAGACTTTAAGAAGCATTGTTTTTCTTGATAAAACACTATTTATCAAGACGTAATCACGTGTCCAAGTCACCCTTTATTCAATGTTTCCAGTTTCATTGAATTTTTGCACAATGTTACAGTTTGTTAGATACGTAGTACGATTAAATTGGCCATAATCTGCAATTAACAGTTTATTCGCAGTTCTTACATAATTACTATTTCTGTAAAAAGAAAGTGTACAATTTTCAAACGCGGATGGTTAGAGACAATATTTACGATACATGTCGTAAATGTGTCGTTTCAAACTACCAGATGCGTTTGAAACAAACATCAGTTTTTTTCACAGCATTCTTCTAATTTAGAAGCTCGTAAACATGTGAAGCTTGAATTGAATCAACCTTTATTAATTGCTTTTAAATGTAGACCACCATTTGATGAAGTTCTTACAAATACACAACTTTTGTTTAAAATTTTATTTTTAAGTAATAATTTCCTTAAAGTTATTTTCGAGTGTTCAACAAGGTACTTCACTATGATAATAATATTACGATAATTAATGTTTTTTATGAATTTTTTTTTATAAATATTTATTTTCATAAATTGATTTCAGTGTTTGACTTTATAATTTTTATTTATAATGCGTGGTGTTATCCGTACTTGATGGCCACCGACTAACTTTAATGAAACTTCGATTTCAAGTTTTACTTCATTTAAATTCAAATCAGTATGAAATTCATATCGACATAGCAATGTTATCAACAATGTTTTTATAAACATCCAAGCATATCGTATACCTAAAACATAACAAATTTTCAGAGCTTGTTGTCTGTTAGTCAACAACCAGAATCATCAGAAATTTTAGAGTAAAGCGTTCTCAAAGTGCACGTAGTCTACTAATTCCACTGAACAAATAAATATGCCAAAATGCAGAAGTAACTACGTGAGAGTTTAATAAGGGCCAGCGCACACCGTTAGATTTTCTGATCACAAATTCTGATCAGAAAATCTGATGGTCAACGTACACCATCGGGCAGTCATATAAGAAATTCTTATAAAAAAATCTGATTATAAGCGCAAATCATCAGATATAATTGGTTCAACTTTCAAATATTTAAATTCATTGATTACCTTTTTAACTAACAGATGGCCTACTTCAGATAACATAGCAAGATGTTCTTATAAGAAATTCTGATATGAGGCGCTCACGAAAAGATATTCTGAACAGAAAATCTGTTGTCTTATATTGAATTCTTACCGTGTGCGGAGTCTAATATAAAATACATGTTAAGAGTTAATAATCAGAAAATTTGATGGTGTCCGCTGGACCTAAGTTAGTATTTTTATATTCCGTCCGAATATATAACGTTGTTAACGTTCTTCTCGTTGCCAATCTTATTTGTACGATGCTAAGAGATTTTGGTTGCTAGCTGATATTTTTCTTTAATTAAAATTTTTATTTACCAATACAATTTCTAGGTCCACCACTAAATGGTATGTACGCGTATGGATGGCGGCTTTTTATATTTTCCGGTGTAAATCGTTCTGGATCAAACTTTAATGGTTCCTTCCAGATGGTAGGATCACGATGTAAATTTAAAATTGATATCAGACAAGTGATACCTTTGGGAATTAAGTATTCTCCTAAAAATTAAATTGTTAATCATTTACACAGAACAGACTTTTATTAATTACATTGTGTCTAAAAGAAACTCAAAAGTTATTCTTTAGCCACGTAGGCTAGAAGATAACCAAGCGGGAGGAAATAAAAATCAAACAAAAAATTTAAAAACAGAATCTAAATTTCAAATTAAAATTTTTCCTCAATAATGAGACGACTTTTGATTTTGTTTCCATACTTGCACCCCAGAAAACATACATTCGACACTGACAAGATAAGAACTAAAAATTAGCATACAATAAATTATAATTATCTTAGCGATCAAGGTGATTGTACCAACACTATTGGAATTTCAATCACAAACATGAGTTTCCTATTGAATTAAGGAATTTTGATATTGAACAGATTATGGTGAAATATCACGCAACCAATATTTAAACAATTCACAATTTAAACAAAAGATTCACAATTTAATTTAATTTGTTGTTGGAGATATTGTCTACGAATGTTTGGTGCAAAAAAAATTAGTATACATACCCATTTGAACATCTTTAGATAATTCTCTAGCGGTAATTGGAACTGTTGAAAATAACCGCATTGATTCTTTTATGACCATATCCATATATTTTAATTTTGGTAAATCATCTAAACCGACAGTACGATTTATATCACCATCAAAAACTTCAAAAATTTCTTCAAAAACTTTTTCTTGAATATCTTTATGCGCAGCTAAATTTAAAAGAACGAAGCTTAAAACATTAGCGGATGTTTCATAACCCTAAAAATATTAATTTTACATGTTTTTAAAATTATTTTAAACCTGTTTAAAATTAATAAAAAAATTTAACTAACACCTAATATTATAATATTCACTTCATCCCGAAGTTGTTCATTATCGAAATATGGCATATTCTCCGTAATGTCTACCAAATAATCAAGCAACGGTTTATTATAACTATTTCTTTTAATATCCTGAAATTCGCCAGAATGTTTTTCCATAGTGTTTTCATGTTGAATTTTTCGTTTTTCTGTTATTATCTAAAAAATCATTAATAGTAGATAAAATCCAATTCAGTAATGAACCTGAAATCCGTATCATGATATGACATTTGTAAATTTATAAATGGCTTAAACATTAGCCTTACAAGTTATTCCATTTAATAGGAAGATCATTCAAAAAAAAATGCAAAAATAAGCATTATGTTGAACGCATAATGAAATGGGATGGAAAATTGTCAGTTGTCAGGTTGCTGACGAATGGAGACAATGGCAAAATTTTCAAAATAAAAAACTAGTTTGAAAAATTCTTCACCCCAAAAAAAAAAATTCTCACTTACTAGATGGTTCGCACTTATTAAGCATAATTTTCTAAACATGATTTTATAAGTAGTTCTCATATATGTTTGGGCAACTGTCATACAAAATTTTTATCAGATATGCCTTTTTAAACAATGATTTCATCAGAATAATCTATACTATAAGCGAAATTTTTTGTATATGTTTATTCTATGTGTGTGTTTTTTAATATTGGTTACCCCTATTTTCTTATGGATAGTGATTACAGGAGCGTACCGTATATTTCCAGTGTGTAGATACCGAGAATTTTAATCAAATAGCTCAACTGGCTGCCATTTTCAAGGATTGAGCATCTTGGAAATACAAGTGTCGTATTGAGTGAATGCGTAGTATAGATTTAACGAAAATCATGTTATTTGGAACAAATTGGATTTACTTTTACTTCAACGCAAAAGTGAAATATTCACAAATTTTG
This sequence comes from Chrysopa pallens, assembly GCA_020423425.1. Lineage (NCBI taxonomy): Eukaryota > Metazoa > Arthropoda > Insecta > Neuroptera > Chrysopidae > Chrysopa > Chrysopa pallens. Next base: position 112,566,599 of record CM035591.1, read on the forward strand.
AGATGTATACATCGAAAAAATTTTAGTTTTTATGGACCTATGCTACTACCTTGGAACTGTAATACTGAAAATACGGTGCTGAAACAGTTTCTTATTCATAAAGAAGCTTTATCATTGATTTAAAATAAATAATATGTTTCTTGGAAAGGAATGATTAAAAAAGAATATTATTTAAAAAATTCAAACCCGGACTCACTAGTTTTACCTTCACTATACAAGTCTTAATAATTACAGTTAATTTGTATTAATTGTACTTAAGGAGAATTGAAACGTAATAATACACTCCTTTATGTAAAATCTTTCAATTTTCGCGCACTTAAAACTAAATATTAAACCAAGTGTTATGAAACAACTTGTTACAAGCACACTCCTTACATAATGGAGGGTCGTTCATACTCTTAAAGAAAATGCTCCTTATGAGATATTGGGCTCCTTACATAAATCACACTCCTTTATGTAAGGAGTGTGCTTTTAACAAACTGTTGATTTAAATTTTCGCGTCCAAATAAATAAAAAAATACTTATTCAATTGTTATGCATAATATTAACATGAAAACGAAGGCGTTGTAGGAGGAAAATAATTTATTCTTAGTCTTCTAACGGCGTTAATATTTTTGACGTTTCTACTGCCGAGCTAATGTATTCCTGCATTTCATACGTATATAAAAAAAAAATTATAGGTTTGTCTTTTTGACTTGACAAAATTCAAAATACAACAATGTTTATCAATAAATACAAACTTGACTAGCAAGACCCCAAATCACTTCCTGACATTTTTTTGTCTGCTTTCCATCTTCAGTAAACTTGTAATACACATCAAACAATTTCCAAGGATGAAATGCTCTATCAAAAATTAGGAAAAATAAGCTAAAAATAAAATTAAGCGTTAGAAAAACGTGAAACGGTTAGAATTCTATATAACCCACTTTTGTGCTGCATCGTAATAAGGTGAATTGGTATTTTGAGCATTTATGTCAATTCCCATTGTAGAGCCTAGAAAATTATTTCTATTGATTTCAAAAACGTATTATTTATTTTGGATGATATCAATATTATACCACAAACTGCGTCCATTGTAGTTCTTGACAAATATTCAAATATATCAAATGGTTTTTCATCATTCAATTTTTTGTTAAGTTTTTCAATTAATATTGCATTCTTTTCAACAAATACCTTAAAATATGATTTTAAAAGGACAGGACTAAATCCTCGAACTAAAATACTTCGATGTCGTTTCCATTCAGACACTGTAAATTCGAATTTATTATTTTTAAGGAGTTCAAACGCCTGTAGCCCGCGGACCATTGATATTTTAACAAAGCTTTTGTTTTCGATATTAACTATCTTGTATCTACTAAACAATCGTTTGGCCTACAATCTTCTGAGTACGATTTAAACAATATTCATTAGTTAATTTAATAAAGAAAAAATAAATATGCGCTGCTTATAATATAATAAGCCAGTATTTGGTATGACTTTACATTCGATCAAAAAAGAGACTTACGGATTCCTATCTCATTTACAGCAGCTACGGAAAATTATATGATGAAATAAGGTATCCGTTTTAATATCAATATAAGAATGGTTTACCAAAATTTCTACGCGAAAAATATAGCCAGAAAATTATCATTCTTACCACAAAACAGAGGAGTTTTACTCTTGCGGAACATTATTTCACTTAAAGCGTCCACTTTAAGTAAAACAACGTCGTCGCAATTGCGGAAATGAATATTTATACTATTTAAAAAATTGATTTTCTAGACACAACGTTTCTCTCGAAAACCAAGTGTAACGTGAAAAAATCATTTACCCACAAAACAAAAAAAAAAAAACAAAAAATCAAATTTAGTTTCATAAAAACTTTTGGCAGTTCTAAAATTAAGCTTATTAAATTATTGGTAAAATTAAAGTCTTAATGTACCTGGAATATAAGAACTACTATATACCCTGAATACAAAAGCTAGATTATTCAAATTTCACATAAAACATAGATATAATATTAGTAATATAATAAGTTATAATAAGCAAATCAGCTTTTGGTATAAGAGCAAACTTTTGGATTTTTTTAAATTTTTCGAAAACTGATCCTAATTTTATAGTTATATTAACTAACCTCAGATACCTTAAATATTTATAAAACGAGTCTCTCACGAAAAAAAAAAACAAAAACCTTTGGTGTGCCACTTTATGCATGATGTCAATGAAAATAATACCTTTTGCTGTCATAATTGAATTACCAGATAATTCATTACCGGCTTTCTTCATTATCCATGCTTTTTCTAAGCCATGATTTAATATTTCTTGAATATATTCTGGTTTAACTGTTGTAATAACTGGCATAGGACCCAGCCACACTCGAAATATTGGGGAATATTCTTGTATTTTCTTCACTAGAAGTGTAGTTATTTCTGAAATTGAATAGTTTGATTACAAACTAAATATGTTTTTGATCTTTTGTTATCATAAAAGATTTTAAGTAGTTTTAGATGTTTTTTCAATTGCTGTTTTTTTTATTTCCCTTACTTTGCGTTCACAGATATTTTCTTCATGTATAAGACGCTATGTTGATACAAGTACGTTCATAAATACATCGATGTTTCAGTTTTATACTTTATCGCCGTTTCAAGACAGTACATACTAACCGTGTCTGTAACAGTAGTCAAAATACGAGACGAAAGAGTATGTTTGGACTTGCGCTGATCATGATACGCAACGGTTAATCCTTCTTACACTGGAGTTTTAGCCACAGAGATTCGAAAGTAATCATATAAGCAGGGCAACTGGTAAAGTTGGTCTTTCTATACGGCAGCGGTAACTGTATGGAGATTTTAGGTAATTTTTTATTTTAATCCAAGGATGAAGTATAAATATAAAATAAACTAGTAACTTCGTGAACTGTACACTTTACTTAAAATTAAACAAGAAACTGCATTTTCCACGATTTCACAAAGGGGGGGAGAGAAGAATTCAAAAGAAAACATAAATTTTACCTAACTGCCCTAATCATATCATTTCACATCAAATGTAAAAAAAACCCGTTTTCCTAACTTAGAAAAAAAGTATTTTTCAAGACTTTTCAAAAGGGGAGGGGTGGTTTAAAAAATTTTCTTATATTCCATCATCGTAGTTTGAATAGAAAAACATTGGGATTTTTATATAAAATATAATAAAAATTTTCTGAATGTGTTATACGTGCCTACTCAATTTCATCAAAATCTAACAACACATTAGAAAGTAACGGTATAATTAACACACATAGATAAATACATAGGTACACACGCAAATCAAAATCTTCTAGATAAATCTGGACTTGATTACATTCCGATAAAAATGGCATAATATAAGATTTTCATTCTATAAAGTAGGTTAGTTGTTTAAGAATTCGACTTTCACTATTATAATACAAATTCTGTACTTCTAGTGAACACTTCTAGTACTACTTCTTAGAAATTATGTAACGTGCTAGGTAATTTTATTTTAATTAGGAATTCAAATTACTCTTCTAGTAATAATATTAAAATTAATTTGTGTATCTCTTATTTACATTTCTGTCAAAGAATTATAAAAATTTTCTTTGTCGGGTTTTGTGAATAAAATTACTATAAGTGATATTAATCAGAGTGTATAATATTATTTTCCTGTCCATGAAAATATGCTAATAAAATAATGTAAAAATAATGTTTACTTTTAACAAATTTATCAAATGCAAACATAATAATTAATATTCACAGTGTGATGCAATTCGATATTCATTTAAACATTGGTAGTTTGTATTTCTTAGTTATTATTAGTTGATTTATATTTATATTATATTTACATTATTTATATTATTGCATGTTCTATCGCTTTGTACAATTAATTTTCTTTGCGTGTTTATTAAAACAAGATTTACCAACTACAACAATTCGCTATTCGCTACAAAAGTTATAGCGATTTTTGAGTATAATAAATCATAGTATAATAAAAGATTAAATCATAGTATAATAAAAGATTAAATCATAATCATAGTATAATAAAAGATTAAATCATAGTATAATAAAAGATTAAATCATCATAAAAGTCCTATAAAGTTGGTTTTAGGTATCTAAAAAATCGAGAAAAAATTTTTCGTTATCGTCTAGATCAGATCATTAGAAATACATTATACATGTATAGATATATATATATATATATATATATATATATATATATATATATATATATATATATATATATATATATATATGATGCTCCCAAACGAAAAACTGGTGATTCGAATTTGACGCAAGTTCGTCACGGCTTGACGAAGGCGTAAGTAAAATCGCCATTCGAATGTTTAAAATTTCAGGTAATTTTTCATCGGTTCATTTTAATGTGGTTCTTCGAATATGTTGATCATGCTTTTCTATACCCTGACGATTATTTAGAGATTCATCGAGCCTGACGGTTTATCCTACCACCCCGTTAAGTTGCGCTCAAAACGTCGGATCATAAATAACGTTTTTAGTAATTCTTAAATTATTACTTTTAAATAAAAAATCAACCGTGCCCAAATCAGTATATTTCTTCCATTATTCTTGAATTATTTCTGTCAACTTAACAAAACTTGACTAGCGACGTTTTAATTTTGTATCTTTCTGCAACTCGAATCGTAAGATAATTGAAATGCCTATTTGGCTCCCCTACTATAAAACTATTATATTCTAAAATAATATGATAATTTATAAAAATTCATACAAAGGATTAATATTGTTTTTAATACCAACAAGTTCAATATTAGTTATTGATGAACATGTTCTTCGAGGCATTTACGAACCCCCCCCATCCTTAACGTTTTATTTATACTTATATTATAAAGTATTTGCTTTAAAGGTGTGGACAATTCCAGTATGATGCTTTGCAGTTTTAAAATATTTGGTAAATAATTGTTTCAGTACAGCTAATATCGAATACAACGATAGATCATGTTTCTGGGAAGAATACAAAATCATTAAATATTTATTTTGCACTCCCCGCCCATCTTAGGCCTGGACTAATGACAAATGTATATACTTCAAAGTGTTACCCTATCTAACAAATTAATTCGGAATACTGAAAATGTTCTACGTGATCTTATATTAGAAAAAGAAAAAAAAAATATATTTATATATACGTGGCCGACTTGATAATCTTCTCTTTTTTTGTCTGTTTATGAAATATTTGTAATTTAGATTCCTAACTTTTCTGGTTTCGTTAAAAAGTAGGAAGGAAGTAGGACTAATCAAATTTGCGATTTACTTGATTTTGTTATTCAAACTAATTATTACCTATTAATATTTGTTAATAATAAATTATACAAGAATCAAAAATACATACCTTCATTTGCTGTCAGTAACATTAATATATTGCCAACAATTGGCAAAGCTGTAGGTCCAGGTAATTTCGTGACATAATAAAAAATACGTAAATATTGTGAATAATAAACCAATAATAAAAATACTATTAAAATTAATATTATCACTACAAAATAATTTTCGATAAATTTCATAAACATTATGATATGTTTATCTTTTGAAAATCCGTAAAATAATAAAAATTTGTGAGTAATTTGTAAATAAACTAATTATAGTAATTTTTTTATTTAATTGCTGAAATAAGTAATTTTAAAATTTTAATTGAATTATTAGTCAGACTTAATTTTGTTACTTCTGTGTAGTAATTACTTAATTACATTGTATTTGAAAAAAGACAACTTGCATATAAAATTTTACTCATCTATATATAAAGCAAGACTCAATACAATACCGTCACAAAAATCCAAAATTAAATTAAAAATAATCAAAAAAAAAAGATAAATTTCGATCTATTTACTTATTATTTTTACTTTTTCACATTTCTTTCTTTAAAAAATTATTTTAATTTCTTATCTTTAGGAATACAAAACGTCAGAATATCGTATCTTCCGCTTTGTATTATCAGTTCTTTTGAATTTCTGTTTCCTGCTTATTTTTTAAAGTTTTGAAGATGAAGTGATAAAAAAAGTTGTAACAACACAATGTTAGTAGAAGTAATATAAAAAAATTTTGATAATAGTCAAATAAAAATATAACACTGGCAAGTAAACCTTTCTCACGCATTTTAAACCTGCTCCATCAACCTCTAATACGAAATATCATTCGGTAACTAGCAAACCTACGCATTCTATCCACTTAAGATAGGATAGAATCCCATTTTAAAAGGTTTTCTGCAAGCAACATGACTTAGGCTAATGCAGTTTAAATGTTCCTTAAAATACAGTAACTTTATGGTGAATGTTTTTTATCTATAGAGGTTACATAGTATCCAATTTATGTGATGTTGCGATAAATGATTATCTCCTTACCAGGGTTTTTGTCTAGATCACCGACTTACTTTTTACTTTTACGCAAACATACATAAGAATTAAATTTTAAATTTGGCACTGGCATTGAAATATTCGATGGGTCACTGGTTGCCAAATTCTTACTTAGCTATAATTAGCTGACAGAACAATGTATTTTCGCAAATAAATGAGATAATTATTTTATTTAAGTATGTAATATTGTTTAAAGATTTGAAGATTTAGAATTTGTATATAGACGTCTCGTGATTTCGATTCAGATTTTTATTTTTAAGTTATAAAATTTATTATTTTTATAACCACAAGATTACAACTGTTTTCAATGATGTGTAAAGTACAAGTACACATAAAATTATTTTATAATATGAAATTACTAACTAAACCGAGTATTGAATTACAGAGCCAATAATAATAGTAAAATCATTGTTACTTAGCGTCAAAAAGAATATTGAATCTAAGAGAGCGCGCTTTTTGGTGTGACAAAAATACCGTATTAAAATCAAGAAAAATCTACATATTAAGTAAATGACGTTTAGAGTAAATCTAAGGGATACCCGCCTTTCAAGAATTTATGAAAGGCGGGTATCCCCTGATCGCACAATTTTTATATTAAAAAATGAATATTTTTTGTATTTACACTTTTTCTATATCCTTCACCGTTTAAAAAATCAACCTTGAGTAAAAATGAAACGACCTATAATATTTAAAATCAATCCATCGACTACTATTCGAGTTTTACATCTGTCAACATTTCAAATTAATCGATCGACAACTTTTCGAGTTTTGCGGCCACAAACATTCGGAAACTTCATTGTTGTATATAAAGAAAATGAATACATAAAAAAAACAAAAGGATATTAAAAAGGGGTCATTGTTGATGATTTTAAACCATAATTTGACCTCAATATTCCAGTGCCATCAAAAGAAACAACATAACAATATTTATATTTATTTATTATTTAACCTATAATTTACAAATCAAATACATAATTTGGAAATGTTTTGAATTAATTGTTTAATAGTAGTGCAAATATGAAGCTAATCGACCTCTTTGAAGCTAGCTACCATTTCGGCAGAATCAAATTAAACGTATTGGAAAATTTAGTACCCACTTTGTACTAATTTGCACCACAAAAAAAAATTTGTACCACTTTATGTTACGGAAAAATTTATGGCACTGCTTGTTTCATGAATCGAAATTTTTTTGTTCACCTCACCAACAACCACTTTTTCGATAATTCTAATTACTACAGTTTTCACACATATCAAACATACATTTTTGTTCTATCATAAAGAAAAATAAACCCTTGTTTATGGAAAGATTTTTGGTCCTGTCAGAATCTATCCAAAATGAAAGCTAAAAGTTGATATCAGTAATACCGAATTTGTAACACCCAAAATCTCGAAATTTTTGGTTTATCCCCTTCACCAACCACTTATAATTCTAATTACTACAGTTTTCGTACAAGGTTCTTTTACTATATAAAATAAATAACATGAACTTGAGTTTATCACAATGAAAAATATAAATATGCATTTTTTACCTATCAAATAAAAATTTAGATCGCCTGTTTATGAAAAGAATTCGAAAATGGAGTGTGTCTTTGGAAAATTTTATGCACCTTCAGAATCGTATTTTAGATTTCAAATATCTGTAACAGTTCTTGAGATATTCTAATAAAACAAAACTCTTCCGTTTTTTAAAAATTTTTTTATACCTTTTATAATTTTTTTTTGCGGAATCTTATTTTTTTAGAAAAATTCAAAATGCCATTCCGAATCGAATGAAAGTATCATCATATTTTTCGGAGGCAGAGAAAATAGTTTGACTTGAAAGGCACTTGTTAACTAGTTGTTTAATAATCGGTTATTTATTTCTTCATTTATGTAAATAAATAGTAAATATGTTAGGTATAATATATTTTTATACGTAGGTATAATATAAATAAAATATAAATATGTATATAAGGTCATTGTAGCGTAGCGGTCACTAACATATTTAAACGATATTACCGAAGTGGGGTCTAAAAGATAATTTAAATACTAAGTCATTGACAAGTATTAGTAGGTAAAAGAAATAAAAGTTGGGATAAAAGTTTTAGATAATTAAAAAATCTACAACTTGAATGCAATATATTAAAAAAAATAACAATTTTCATTTAAAATAGAAAAGTACCTCTTAGTTTTTAAGTATTATAGAAAGTTGTTGATATTGACGTTAGCGGTTCTCGTCAAATTTAGATTTATTCACTTTTGTTGCTATATTCACTGGATCAAACTTATTCGAATATTGATATTCAAACACAAACAGTGTGTCATTTAACTCTGTAATGTAAGCTTTCAGGCTTTAGACTTTCCATATAAATTTCGATAGAAGTGTGTGCATACTTATACTTAGGCAAAAAGTCTACGTAAGGTAGTATAGGGAAAGTATGAAATCTGTAGACTAAATGTTGTATCATGTAAACACACCATGTTATTGTCGTAGTTTGTTTTTCATTATTTTTCATTTTTTAGTTTTTGGAATTGGATTGTCTTTTACATGTTTAATTTAATTATAATTTAGCAGCTTTTAGATAATGGCCTATTAATTCGGACATTATTCTTATGGTACGGGAGGTAGCGTTGCAAATAACACAATCATTTCAAGTCAATTAATTCATGTTGGTATTGAATGTTTATTAGCATTCACTGTTATGAAAGTCAGCACGCTCCGAGAGGGTGGACGGGCGAGATAAAAATTTTTGTTGGGTAGCCATGCAATCTCCATCTAAAGCAATCAAATGTCATATTCAACTGACAATGATTCCACCCGTAAATATTCTGACTATTTTTTTATTGAGTACATTATTGAAACTATCTCATTTATTAATTTCAAGCGACTTGAAATATATTTCATTATTCTTCCACCTTGGGTGCACCTGCTGAACCCAACTGCTTATCATTTTCATATACACTTTCAATAAAATTGAAAATTGATCGATCTGAAATCACCATGAGAAAACCAACGCTACCTCCTGGGATATTATTTAAGGAGGATCAAGTGACAAATGTTGAACCAAAAGGAGAAATGTACAAAATAGTGTAGTCGAATTATGACTGAGGATTCTAGGTTTATCAATAAAACTGCTAAGCAATTATTATAAAATTTTTTTTAAGGATATTATGATTAAACTTATATATAAACAGCGTCGATATAAAGTTTTGACGTAACGCAGGCAAGAAAAACAATTAGAAAACAATCACATTTATTTTTTTTTTTATTTTTACAAAATACTCTTTCTACAAACATTCGAACAAAAAAAATTATGTTATTATAAATTTCTTTATAATAAAAATTCAAATATCTAGATGATTGTACAAAAATTTGAAGATTACCAATTCAAAATATTGCTTATCAAATTTTACAGTCATTTTTTTTTAAATTTTATTTTTTACTTTGAATTGATGTTTGTTTTTCTTGGTGTAATTCGTACTTGATGTCCACCAAGCAATCTTAACGATAGCTCAAATTGAAATCTTAATTCATCTAAATTTAGATCTGTATGAAATTCATATCGAATTAACACTATTGATAATAACGTCTTCATAAACATCATGGCATATTTATCACCTAAAATAATAAATAATAATTTTAGCATTAAAACATATTCATTTTTTTATCAAATATTTTGTCAAACATGACTGGCAAGAGAGGCTGAATAAATTTTTTTTATATTTTAATTATGGCTTTGAATCTCTATACACATTACATATAGGTCATATTCGACATATATAAAATATGTCAAGGCTTAATAATTTAATACTAAAGTTTGTAACGCTAGACAAAATTGAAGCCACTTGTCTGTCTGTCTGTCTGTCTGTCGGTCCATCATCAAGACAACTTAAAAACGAAAATAGATATCGAGATTTTAGATATCTTAAAATTTGCTATCGTATAAGAAAACATAAAAGTTAGTTTATGTTCGTCAATTGGCAGAATCGGTTTCTTGGATCTAATCGACCAAGACCAAACTAAAAAAACAATAAAAAATTTAAGAACAAAAAATGTTTGTTTTGTTTGAAACATTTTTTCTTAAACTGTTTAGATATGTCACAACTTCATCTCAAGATTAGCTCATTATATATTGTTTTTATATACATGTATAGTTTTGAACTATTTGAGATACATATTTAGGATATTTTATGAATGCTTATAATTAAAAATAGTTCAAACATCAATACTAATCCGTATGCTCCATTTTCCAAGAAAGAGGAAGGAAATAATATTTGATAGCTTATCATTTATTCGTTGTCGTTACATTTGTAATTCAATATTCGTGTTTTAAAAATGTGTGATTGTGTTTGGGCCCTTTGAAGTCTTTCTCTTACCAATACAATCCCTTGGACCATTACTAAATGGTAAATACGCATACGGATGTCGTGTTTTTATATTTTCTGGTGTAAATCGTTCTGGATTGAATTGTAATGGATGCTCCCATATTCTTTCATCTCGATGCAAACAAAATAACGGAATTACACATGTACAACCTTTTGGAATTATATAATCACCTAAAATAGTTTTTATATTAAATAAAAATACATTGAGATCCTTGGGATCCGTAAGCAAATCATGTCAGTTATATGGAATGCAGAAATTTGTATGTGGCTTAATTATATACTTAGCCTAATTATTTCTTTTTCTAGATAAAATCAGGAAAGTGAGAAATTCTCTCTCACGTGAGTCACGGGAGAAAATTTTCGATTTCGCAAAGAATCTTAATTGGTAAAAACTATTAAATTCTAATAAGAAGGTAATCAAATAATATATGATAAACCATTTTTTTTAATATACATCAAAAATAATATGAAATTGTATACAATTAGACATTATCAAGTTGTTAGACAAGGGCATTTCACCTTATCACGTGTGTGAAAAAAAAATGGTTTCGGTACCTTTTTTTACAAAAATGTTTTTAATTTGGAATGACAGGAAAACAATTCAAATCAAAAAATCTCTCCACAAAATTGTAGTTGAGGCGAAAGTGGTTTGATTAATCTTGATATAAACATCCACATACAAATTTAAAGGAATGTACTTAGAATGACAGAGCATAATAAAGGGCGCTAATGCTGTTTTTCATAATTCTGTTGACAAATGAATAATTAATCTATAAAGTAAAATCGGATTCAGGAGTCCAGTGATCACGCATGTTACAATTAAAGCGCTGTCTACTATTTAAGTGACGTAATATCGGTATATAATGTTGAGAGTACTAGTATAATAACACTTTCAAATTATTTTTAATAATTAAGATGCTGCTGAGAGATTAAACTAACAAACACAACTTTTAATTTTACCGAAATGACGTCACATAATGGCTGTCTAGTGCGTTAGGTCACGTTATATAAAGATAAAAATATCGAATTTTAACTTTATATAATAAATGAATCATATGAGCCATTTTACGACTCAAATTTAGAATATTTCTACATAAATTTTAGATTTTCCCAAATTTTATGCTTTATTTTTCACTTTCCAATGTACCCAATTGTACAAACAAAAATTGTATACCTATTTTAATGTCTGCACTCGCTTCTCTCAGTATTAATGGTATAGTTGTATACAATCGCATTGACTCTTTTATCACCATTTCCATATATGTTAAATTGGGTAAATCATGCAGGTCAATCATGCGGTTTGGATCAGTGCCAAGAACGTGATACAATTCATCATATACTTTTTGTTGAATACCTTTATGTGCAGCCAAACTTAACAGCGTAAAACTTAAAGTATTTGCTGTTGTTTCATATCCCTACAATTGATTAGTAAATAATTTTTCAGAAAATTATTATTTAAATTATTATTATTATTAATTAATTATTATTATGTTTAAATTATTATATAAAAAATATGTCTGATAATATATGGTTGTAACGCTAAAAAATATTGACATCAAAATCAAAATTTTTTTAAAGGTGTTCATAGAATCAACTAATTAGTTTTTATGCGTGTGTCCATCATCAGAAACAAAACTAGTTACAGGGGGGATTTCGATGTCGCTGATCACGAATACGAAATCGAAGAAGGAGTGCCTGGTGCCTGCAACGGGTGTTCTAAACGTGAAATAAGATACCAGTATATCTAAATTTCTAATCAATCGACTTTACAGCCTCTCATTTTTATATAGGTTATTTCAACGTACTTACAGCAATTATAATTAAATTTATTTCATCTCGAAGATTTTCGTCGGTAAATTCCGTATTATTTTCTGTAAGATCTATCAAATAATCTAATAATGGTTTTTGAACAGCATTTTTAATTATATTCTTGTTTTGAGTTATATTTTTATTGATTTTAAAATTTTTTCGCTGATTTCTTTTCTCTAATATTAACTACAAACAGAAGATTTATTTTAAATTAATTTCACATTATTCGAAGTACTAAATGAGAGACTTATTTAAATTTATTTTAAAAATCCTCTATTTGTACATTGATTAAATGTGCTTTTATCAATACGTATTATAAACAATCTAATGAGTAATTAAAGATATTATAAAAATTTATCAAAAAATTTATTGGTTTAATACTTTAAAAAACTTAAATCTTCATTTGTCAAATGACTTTCGAGAAGGATAATAAAAGAGGATACCCATTTATTATCCAATCAACAATTTTTGTATTTACATGCTAATTTACCAATAAGCTTGTAATTTCAACACATTTATAGGTAATTTATTTTCGAAGTAGCTCATTGTATAATTTGTTTACAAATTTTATTTCCAGTATATCGAAAATTGGAGCTCTTATATCATTAATCTTGTTTACTTTTTTGGGGTACATCAACTATAAATTTTTATTCAGAATTTCACAAACTATTATCCCACTCACTAATAGATTTATATTTGTGAATTATTTTGCTATAATTGTAAAAGAAAGGATTGTAATCATGTTTTGAGGTCCCTTGAATCCAAAAAGTGAGTTTCATAAATTGGTCTATCTGTATGTGTGTATCACAGCGATATCCTACAGAAAGGAAAGCATACTTTATCTGAAATTCATCAAAGTAGAATTCTGTTTTCATAACTTCACTAATTGTACCGCAAAGCTTTTGGTAAAAATCCCACTATTGGATATTCTTCCACTTTATTCTAATGCTTTTCACAAAAATAGCTACAAACTTTATAAGTTTATAGAACATTTTAAGCTCTACAACTTTTATTTAAAACATTCCTCTGGAAAAATTCAAATAAGGGGAAAAATTCTTCCAATCGTATTTAGCAACTCTCATAATACTCTAAAGTATACAGTAAATGAAAGTCCTGTGACGCGTGGCAGTAGATTTTTTGCATTGACTTTGAGCACGATATATTAAAATATTTATTTTGTTATTCTTACAGAGCCTTCATTATAAATAAGAATATATAATAATTAGGTAGAAAATGTTGCATATTATGGATTATAAAATGATTTTGGATGGTAGTGTATAAATAAATAAAATATATTACTCGAACAATGCCATACAGTAGTATTTCTGAACAGAAATCCAGGCTTTAAGTGGAAGAATAAAGACTATGAAGAGTACCTCCATCGAAAATATAAACAGCAGTTTATTTTAAAAGACAATTTCGTAAAACTTCAATATTTTATACAATCTGATCTTGAAGTGCTTTTCTTTCACGTGAACATCAGCAACATGCCATACATCTGTATGGCATCTTTGCCGGCATAAGACTCTGTAAGGTGTGCTAAACGTCTCACTCCATAATTTTGACTTATGACACTTATAAGACATGCGTCCAAAGTTTCCAAATTGTATACCATAAAAATAACTCAGTGAGATTTCTTTAGTGTTCAAGTTTATTTGTGAGCTCAACCACATAAGCAAGTAAGGAGACATAATAATTAAAAAATATTGTACATACTTTACTAGTCAAATCATCAATAATCATCCTATTTTCCTTCATCTTTCTTGAATCTTTGGTTAAATTATAAAATATATCAGGATGTTTCCAAGGACGGAATCCACGATCAAATGACAGATTAAATGAACTACAAATTTTAAATTAGACTTTAAAAATGAACTTATACTCATGAATTTCACCTGCTTGTATCTAATAAGGATTATAGTCGTTTGAAAGCTGTGCCTAATTCTACCATCAGGTAGTGAATGTTGACGACCAAGCTAACAAAATTTGGGTATAGGTCATCTTATTAGCCCATAAGCCCATTTTCGTTTGTCCGTCCGTCTGTCAACGAGGTAATTCAAAAACGAAAAGAGATAGCGAGCTGAAATTGAAAATGTGTTTTAGACCTAGAAATCAAGTTTGTAAATAATCAAAATCGGCCCATTGATACCTTTTGGATACATGACCCAACTTTTGAGCCATAAAAAATTTATAAATAAAAAATATTTTTTTTAACAAGTATTTGAATGCAAGTATATGAATGTCAATGATTTAAAAAGTTTAAACGGTTTTAAAAGGTACAAACTAGATTTTGACTTTTTTTGACACATTTATCATTTATATCGAGCGTCATAGTCATCTTTATGAAATTAATTTTATATAAGAAAGAAATAATTTACCTTTGAATTGCTTGAATATAAGATATACCATTTTCATGGGCATTTATATCTACGCCCATAGTCGACCCTTAAAATCAAATAAATCATATTTTTAACTACTAAAATTCAAACACTATATTATATATATATATATATATATATATATATAAATATTTCAAACACTGTTACCACAAATAGTATCCATTGTAGTTTTTGAAATGTACTCATAAATATCAAATGATTCTTTACTATTTAATTTTGAATTTAACAATTCAACTAATTTTAAATCTTTCTCTAGAAATACTTTAAAGTAAGACTTCAAAATAACTGAACTAAATCCACGAATCATTATATTACGTTGATATTTCCATTTGGGCACTGAAAGTTTAATTGCATATAGAAACCACATTAGGGCAAATAAAAATATAAAAAATAAATAGAATCCTATTTTGAAGTGCTCGTTATGTAACCAATTGATCTTTTGAAAAAAAAAATTTCCCATTTTTTAATGAATTTTAAAAGTTTATAATTAAAACATTTTGTAAATTAATTATGAACACTTGAAAGGTGATAAAATTTAAAATACTAAACACGCAAGATAATGTAATAATGTTAAAATAATTTCAGTGTTTCGATGATTGTCTTAGAAAATATATTACCTGTGTTTCGAAAGTATAACATCGTGATATTAACATTGCTAATGGCTAATGGGGGCTAGAGAGCAAGATGGGGTACTTACGTTTTAAGACCGACATTTTCGTGTCTATATTATCATTTTTATTTTAATAATATCTCTTTTTCATGATTTAATATAATTACATATGTTACGTAATTAGGAAATTCTCAAAAAGTGAAAAAAGTAAAATCTCTATATCTTGTCCCCTCTCTTGGGTACTCCATCTTGCCCTCTCATGCCCAACAAATAAACTTATTTGTATTTTCACATATTTATTATATACACAACAATTACGCTTCAATCAAAATGAAAAAACTCTAAGCAAATCACCAAATACCCATTCAATTTTACACGGAAATAAAATGGCGTTTTCACCCTGTGACTGTGCCGAATATGACTATTACGGTGGCGCCGTGGCATGTGCAAAAATAATCAGGATTTGTTAATTCGTTTTTGATATTATATAGGTACCCGGTCATACCCGCTACCCCGTATTGCCACTCTTTACGATATACAAAATCGATGATACGATATGTGGATGTCGTCCATAATACTTTCGAAACACAGACATTATCAATGTGTGGCATAAAAATGTTGGTCCGCGAACTATCAGAGTGTGTCCTGTACTGAATTTTAAAATTGGATATAATTTTATAATTACAACGACAAAAATGAATAGTTTTGTTATAAAACTTTAAATTGATCTTTCAATTAAAATAATGTATATTTTCAAAAGCCTAATTTCTTTATTACATAATTTATCATGTAGTTTATTTTTTTCAATAAATCGACCTATTTAACGTCACTTGTAAGAAATAACTGGTAATTTTATGTTAATGTCCCCAAGTGTTCTAGCATAGCTTACCCTTTGATAATAAAATAGAATCTCCAATCAAATTTGAACCAATTTTTTTTAAGAACCAAGATTTTTCTAAACTGTTCACCAAAACCTTTTTTATAATTTCTGGTTCAATAATAAATATAACTGGTACTGGACCTAACAATGCTCTAAACATTGGATAATATTTAGGAATTTTATCTATTAAAATATGAGTAATGTCTGTAAAAAAAATTCAGATGAAATTTGTTCTTTATTCACTATTATGATTTAAAATCGGACAATTCTATACAGATGTACACTGTCAGATCTTGGAGAGAGGGCAGTGGGACTGACTGCCCCAGGTGCTAGCCAGTAGGTGACGCTAGTAGCCGGACGCATTAGTTATATGATAGGTGTCTTGTGATTTGTAAACGGAGGGGAGGGGGCGCTGGAGGATACTTTGGTCTCGGGCGACTGAAACTGTAGTTCTGTCCCTTGAAGTATTCTTCATTTTGTAAGTAAGTATAATGTTTTATAGTGTCTAGATCATTTTCCTGTGCAACTGATTGCAATGTTAGATTTACAATAAGGTAAATCGTGAATTTGTCCAACAGTATTGCCAGCACTTCCCTGTTCCGTATTTGTGACTCCCTTACCTAGATCATTAGTTCCAATATTTTTTAATCAGTAGTAAAATTTATTGCTTATTTAATTATGTGAAAATTTTCGATAATTTTGTTCTTAATTCTTAATCGTAATCTTACAAAAACCGATTAAGAAATTAAATTATGTTGTCTAGTAAAACATTTCACCATTAAAAAGCAAAGAAATCAAGAAACAAATTGTTCGTATTTTTTTTCATATATTGACTAACATTGCTAAAAAACAGAATTGTAGTAATTGGTTCCAATTATTACGGATATATCATAACCTAAAATATTATATCGGTTGGGAATGAGGTTTAAAATTTTATGGTAAAAACTTTTTTCATTTCCCTAATTCATATTCTAATGGCAGGGGTTCAGCTTTAAGAATTCCGAGTTTTTTTAAAAATAGTGAGATAACTAAGTTTAGTTAATAATACAAACGTCTAAAGAAATCGACGACAATGAAATAATGCCTGCTTAATAACCACGTCGACATTAGGAATTCATGTCTGAATTGATTTGAAACCGAAAATACGGCATATTTGCTGAATCTGACTGTGAAAATTGTATTTTACGCATTTTTTCAGTGCTCAAAAATGTCCTAAAATTTGTTTATACGTAATCAGTTGCGTGTACGACAGTAACTTATATGCAGCGATTACTATTAGTATGTGTATGCCCTTATTTAATAATATATCGTATTTGTTTTCGAATTTAAGTCCCATTAATAAATAAATTCCAAGGCTTTAATTGTTATCCTTAAAGATTTTGACTGGAAAAGATTTTCACCAAGCTAAATCTGGCACAGAGTTTATTTATCCCTAGTATAGATATTGACTTCTAGTACTAGTTAGTTTCTTTTCAACCACATTGATTATTATAAAGTTTGTTCTTACCTTCCAATGATCCAAATACTAAATTTGCATTGCCAATAATCGGATACAATGGTGGTCCATGTAATTTTAATAAATGATAATAAATACGTAAGTAATTACGAAAATAAACAAGCGCAAATATAATTACTAAAGTTGTTAATAATAGAAAACTATTGTTTTTAAAATATTGTATTAATAATGATTTTATTAGATAAAAAATGGGCTCGTACATTTTGAACTATCACGCTGAATAAAAGGCTTAACTATGAAATTATATACTATGAAATATTAAATATTACTTATAAAAGTACCTTTCGTGCTTAACTAATCGTTTTGAGTTATTAATTTACATGGAATTTTTTACATACATGAACTTTCTGTAATTTTAGGCAAACATGAATTGTTATGAGGCCAGGGTTCTGTATATATATAATATTTTGTCTTGGATGTGGTATCATAATATTTAATTTGGAATTGCCAGATGCCTTCACAAATTTTGAAAAGAAAACATTAATGATAAAAATAAATTTTGTTTGAATTTTAGGAAAAAATTTTTTATTCAAGTTCCACTTATTACACTCGATGTATAGATCATGATGGATCATATAGGTCATGAAGATAACTTAAAAAGAGATAACGACCTGAAAATTTGATAAAATTATGACCCAATTTTTAAAATAATAGAAAAAAAATTCAAGAACCAAACACGTGTATTTTTTCAAATCAATCAACTTGTGTTTGGAACATTTTTTGTAAACTTTTGACACTCCCCACAGTTTCAGCTCAAATTAACCTAATAAATACATAGGTATATATCATAATACAAGTTATTATTAAAAATATTTTTATAACTACCTGGACATTATATTTCGAGTATTTTACGAATGCTTATGATTCCAAATAGTTCAAACATATGTCGATTATCTAAAAAATACTAATAAAGTTGCTATCTTAACTGGTTTATTTATAATGGACAAGAAGACTGTGTATTTTTTATTGCTTCATTCATCCCTCTTTTGGAGCGTTGTTCTTCACAAACAGGCTAGTGAAGTTCTATTTTTAAATCTTTAGAAATAGGCAAAATATGGAGGTCAACAAAATTATAATGAAATAAAAATAGTCATATACGTAAAATATGACGTCACTGTTCAGTATTCTCAAAGAACTTAAACATTAATCATCGTTATGAAAAAGAGATAAAATAATCTTTAAGATCTTTATTTTAGAATCAATTTTTACTTAAATTTTGAATTTTTGAAAACGTCTTTTTTGACATTTTGATGTGAAATATAGCAAATTCAGTAACAATAATCTAATTGCATGTTAGAGTATATAATTTTCAGGTAAGGTGAATTATGTGTTACTAAAAACAATTTATTATAATCAAACCTTTAATTATATTTGTATCAATAAAATTTTATTTATCTATTAATAAAATTATTTATAAATAATTATATTAATTAAGTTGGAAGTTTATATTAAATTATGTCGTGTATGTGTTAATAATAATAAGCATTTGTATACTAGGCATAAATAGTAAATGTCAGAGTATATTACTTTTCGTATGATGTTTGTAACTCAAGAAAATTAGTATTATTCCATATCCGCTAGCCCGCCAACAAGATAACTCAAAAAAGAAAAGAGATAGCGAGATGAAATTTTTTTGGTGTAGATATTCTAAATCTAAAAAGCAAGATCGAGTTCGTGAAGAGCATAATCGGTCCACTGGATCCACTAGACTCAGGACGCCACTTTTAAACTATAAAAGATAAAAGAAAAATTAAAATACACAAAATATTTATTTTTTAAAACAAACAACTTTTGTCTGAACACATATAATTATAATACATTTTACAATTATGTAGGATATTTAGAGTACTTTATGAATGTTAATGATGTAAAAAAGTTCAAACATTGATAATCAAACATATGTCGAGTATCTAAACAATTAACTATGTTATTTGGTATCACCTCTTAATTTACTTTTTCAACATTTAAGACAAGATGATGGTGGCTTTTAGGTAATGAGTAAATTTTCTTCAAATTTGTTTATTAAAAGCGATCTGAAATTTAAATTTACAGAATAGTGATTAGACACTAAAATTAAATTGGAAAAGTACACACTGATCTCCATTTATTTGTTACCACAGAGCTTTTCATAGTCAATGAAAATATCTGCCTACTTGCTAAATGCGAACAAAGCTTCATTAGCAAGCATCAAATAAATTAGGTGCGAATAAAAATAAAAATATACATAATTATTTAAACGATGAACCAAAATTTCAAAGCTAATGCAGTTGCTTAATCTTAAGTGAACTTATTCACGCTTTATATCCTTATAAAAATTTTGAAAATATTCTATTCGAGTTTCTGACTAATACTACTGAACTGATTCTAAAAACTCTTTCAACAATATAAAAGCTATATCATCAGTAATATATTTTGTTTAAAGCAAAAGGTATTATCATATAGAATTATATACAAAGTATAGGACGTTCCCAAAGATGATTCATGCTTAACAGATTGAAAGACTTTCACAATGTAAATTATATTATCTATAATTGAAAAAGAATCAGATTTACTGAGCTCCTGCCTTCACTTTTCCAAGGGCTCAAACACAAATGTAATTTCATTACAACATTTTTCAGATTAGTTATCTTTTATTATCCTAAGTCACGAGAAAGAATTGAAAATAATCAAAACTAGTTAATTTTTATCATTTTTAAAATTAAACAAATACCGTTTGTCAGTGCCAGATTTCCGCTTAGGCCAAAACGATTCAACTATGAAAAATAGACAGATTCAAATAATAATTATTAAATCAAAATTAGTAATAATCGAAGAGTAACACGAAACAACTTTCTAAAATTAATTTGTCTTCGTTAGGTATTAATAGATATAAAAACTTGTACAATTATTCATAAATTTTTTATATTTCTGTGATTACAATGGGCGTGTTTGGCCGAAGTAAGTACTTACTAAACTTAGTAAGTCAGTTAGCATAAAAAATTAAAATCTTACAAGCTGACTATAGCGCGGCCAGTACAGACTTACTGGCTTAACATAACACAAAACATCGGTTAACTTTATATCCTCTGTATTTGGATGGGAGACCACCTAGCAGAACTGTGTACTGTTGTTGTATAAAAAAATAATAATCCCATTTAGTTAATGGCTGTATAGCTGAGTAGTTGAAGCCAAAAATTCGAAAAAAAAAAACAAAAACTTTATATCCCGTACATAACCTCATAGACTGAATATAATTGACAGTACTAAATTTAGGAATATAATTTAATTCCCGTCAATAGTTGCAAATGGATAATTTCATGAGAAATATTTTATTGGAAGAAATATTAAATGACCCAGTGGATAATATCGATAATTTAGTGAATTAGGAGCTTGTGTTTCTGAACAATTGAAAATTGCTTTTGTTTTCTAATAAACCGTTCGCTACAAAATCCACCAGAATAAGATAAAATATTGCCTGGAATAATAGTTCTAATGATTGGTCATTAATTGGTTTCAGTGGTCAGCACAGCATATTTCATAATTTGGTCAGACTTTATTTCCTGAAAATTATGATTCAAAATACTAGGCGACAAGAAAATTGATGGTCAAAATCTGAAATTTATCCTATTATCAAAATAAAAACCTTCTCTCGTTAAATTAAAGACAAATTTTTGTCCTGAATGGTCAGAAAGAACGTTATGTATTACGGTGATGATACCAAGGTCAAAATTAATAGAGATTATTTAAACAAGGGCTGAATGTACATATATATTCTTTTGAGTTCTTTGAAGTTCTAAAACCCAAATTTAAATTTGAACCAGTTTTACTATATGAGTAATGCTTTTATTTCAAAAAGTTATGCTTGTCTCCACTGATAATAATTTTATATTTATTATAAAACATGTTAATTAGCTTGTAAGCACATTTAGACGATCAAACCGAACTATAATAAAATATTATAAACAGAGCAATCTACAACTTTAGTGTGTATGCTATAAGAAAATAATTGACAGCATCAAACAGCATCAATCAATCATTTCACGCTGAAAATCAATTTAAATAGACATTAAATTTATCCAATCTTTACGATCCAGAAAAGTAATGCTAAAAAAACGAAATATTTAAAATAATTATATTTATTAATAAACAAGTTTTAAGGCACATGAAAAAGTCTTGAATATTTCAAAACCTTTGAATGTACCTTTGAATCAACAATACATTTTAAAACATACATTTTCATCAGGGCATCATATTTTACTTGGAAAAATTTTGGGAAATTCTTTGTTTTCCGCTAGATTTCAATTGTGCAACAAGCTGAAAGTTGTAACATCTTAGATTTTTGTCATAATTTTTCTTATTTAAGTTATAAGCGTATGATGATATTAAAAATTTTTTCGAATGAGATAGAAAACGCCGAATTTTCAATAAATTTACCGTAACAAAAATGTACAAATATTATAGTCATTGGTGAAAATAAAAAATTTTCAATTTAAAAAATCATTATAATAAAGCCACGCTCGAAATTTTTAAATTGTGTTTTTAAAATTTAATGGGTTTTCTTTTTATAATTAAGCCACACACGAAATTCTTATATTGTGGATTTAAAATTGAATTTCAAAACCTTCTAAAGTCACATCTTTTGTATCTGAAAACAAGATTTATTGGAATTTAAGAAATGGTAGCTAAATTATTTTTAAAAAAATATGTTTGTAAACTGAATTTTTAGTAAGAAAATTCCAAAAGAACAAAAAATAATCATTCACGTCTTCGACATACATAGGTTTTTAGTAAAGCTCAGATAATAAATGTACAATCATATGATTTTTGAGAGTTTTGATTAAATTACATACCCCCAACCCTATTTATGATAAAGCAACATAAGACAAGAACAGTTTTTCAGCATAAAAAGATTTTTAAAACTCGTGTGTTTTTGTATGAAACAGTTTTAATTAATTTCTGAAAATTTTAATTTCTCCGACTGATGAGATTTTTGAAATGACCGATTCAATTCATTTAATTCATTACATTCAAATTTTTTTCATCAGCAATCAAACATATTTATTAATCATTTGACCTTTTTAATTCAATAATATTTGTACCAGAATAAGGAAGACTAGTGCACCAATTAGGAGCGGGCGTTGTTATAATTTCATTTTCTATTAAAGTTTTCATACAGTCCATAATATTTGGAGAATTTATTTTTAGCTGAATGTCAAATTTTTCTGGTAATTTATCGTTATTCAATAAATCACGAACATTCACTGGGTTTCTTGGTTTAACAACTAATGCTTGTATTATTTCTGGCTCTTCACCTAGCACTCTATTTGCATACTCTTTTCGGATTGTATTCTTTAAAAAATTATATCCAATATCTGTTTTTTTAAACGATCTTTTATTATCTGGGAATACAATATCACACTCAACCGCATCAAAGTTTTGTGTTTTATTTTCTTTATTCTTTAGTAATTTAACTAAAGATTTTATTATTCGTCCAGTTAATGGTTTTTCTACAATCTCCCTTGTTTGCAATGCCATTTTTAATGCATCTATTACTAAACGATCCATTTTTTTGTTTGTAGAAAATATATAATCTTCCTGAGGCATAATGGCAAAATAATTTTTACTAATTGTCGTGCTTTTCGATGTTTTAAAAATAAATATTCGAATCCAGACGATTCCGTCGTAGTGATAAAAGTTTATTTGATTTTTGATGTTTTTATGACGAAACGTATCTTTTAAAGTCTGTTTTATCATATCCATTTGTAATGGTTTTGAATTTCTTTTCACCAACTTGAAAGTTTGCCATGTTTTACGAATAGAATACTTTGCTATATCTGAAAAATATTAAGCCAAAAATATTATATTATCAAATGATAATTAGGGTTTCAAATAGAATAGAAATGAAATTCAAAAAGTGGTACGGATATTTCGCTTTTAAGATAGGAAGTTGACTTCATTTAGGAAACTAACAAATATAAAATGCAAATTAAAATCTTCTTTTTATATATTGTGAAAAAACAATTTTGCTTAATCGTAATGGAGCCTAAAATAAAGTTAGTTGCAATTTATTTATTACAGCAGCTTTCGAAATACAAAATTCAAGTTTGCATATGTTAAACAAATATTTGCTAATATTAATTTCATATTTACATAAAAATTAAAAATCTCAAATTTGCACAATGCAACTTACAAATTAAATCCGTTAGTGCAATCAATTCCATTAATTTATTTGTATCATAGTCTTCAGATTTTGATACATAATTACATATCATACATGAAACTTCTTTTGTAGTTAAAGCAAGTTTATTTCTAACTGTATATTGTTTAATATCTGTCCATGTAAGATTTGGTATTTCTTTAACAATATCAGTATATATACATCTTAAACCAATTTTTTTTAAACATTGCTCCAATTGTTTTAGCAGTTCTTTTCCTAAAAAGATACAAAAAGATAACCAGTGAATTATCTTATTACAATGTAATTAATTGTAAACTTACGGTTAAACAATCTATCCATTTTTTCTATTTTTATTTACGAAAATATAGAAAACTAATTTTAATTACAACGGACAATTGTCAAATGTTATGTTTTTGCTAGTACATACTTTGGCGGTTATTTTTTGACGTCTATTACAGTATCTATTGTCTATTGAAATATCTCATTACAATGTAATTAATTGTAAACTTACGGTTAAACAATCTATCCATTTTTTCTATTTTTATTTACGAAAATATAGAAAACTAATTTTAATTACAACGGACAATTGTCAAATGTTATGTTTTTGCTAGTACATACTTTGGCGGTTATTTTTTGACGTCTATTACAGTGCCATCTTTAATGACGCAACAGTACTACCATTCAAATTGAATTTTAAATTTATGGCGCATAAGTTTTATACATACTAAAATATTTTTAAAATACCTACCAAATTAAAAACAAAAATATTTGACTCATTCTTCAATGCAGTAGTTAATTATTTTGATTTCATTACATATGAATAATATTTTCAAGTTATTTTTAGCAAAATTATAAACAAGGAATATATACTGCATTACACATTTTTTTATATAGAAATAGAATATATCAAATAATTATCAGGCCATACCAGCTTTATACCCGGGGCTGCTTACTCCTGAATCTGTCCTGAATATGCCTATGAACATGTTGAAAATGTAAAATGAGCTTATTCAAGTAAAAATATTCTTCTTTTGGTACCCAAACAATAGAAAACTGTTTGGTATATGAGACAATTGGGGAGATTAAGATATCCGTGGCGCCTTGATTTGACGATGAATTTTGATAAAACAAGCTAAAATAAGACGAAAATGAAAAATACCAATTTACGACTTTTCGCCTATTTTTCGAGTTATTGACACTTTTTTTTAGAAATTATCGTGTTTATGTCACATAAATACCACATTTTAAAACATTTTACAAGCTTTAATTATTATTTTTTGTTAAATGACTATCATTTAAACACAATTCAAGCATAAATAGCCGAAATTTAATTCGTTTAAAAGAAACCAACACTGGTAACTGTTTAATACAACTATTATAAATACATGTACGTCATTTTCGACAGTTATTAACCCATGAATTTTTGTACGGGTCGGGTTGGTTTTTAGCCCCTACGTTCAACCTGTGATTAAACTACCTATATATTTGTGGGGTGTAGTTTGCACGGGTCGGATTGGTTTATGGCCCCTTCTTTTAACGTGTGATTAAACTATCCTTGGATAACTCGAAAATTGGTATTCTTCATTTTCGTCTTATTTTGGCTTGTTTTACCAAAATCCATTAAAAAATCGAGGCGCCACGGATATCGTATTCGAGCGTTAGGATATCTGATTCTGAAATCTAAATGCAGACGCCGAGCTATTAAATAATGTATATAGAAATGATTTTATTTCACGTTTTTAATAATTAAAATGATTACAATAAGGTAATACAAAATCAAAGATCATAAAATAAAATGAGCAATAAACTTATTTACTCATACTCATTTTTTAAAAATAACATATATAATGCTTTGAATATTTATAATAATTGTTCAAATTATCTTAACATAGTTTTTGTAGCTCAATAACATTAAAATACAATATTATTTGTGTATAAGTCGTAATGAATCGAAAGATATTAATTTATTAATGAACAATTTAAAAATGTGTAAAACAATTTAATGAACACAAGTAATATTCTAGCTCACAATTATTATTTGATATCAATAGGGAGGCGAAAATATTTTTTTATTAATTCAATTGAATGATCGTCGTTACTTCACGAACATAAAGTTATTTTTTTAAAATCTTTAAAAACAAGGTCATGAACATTCAAAATTCTTAATTTAACAAATATGGAAATACCTACATTTGACGTCACTTGTTAGCATCATCTTAAAAATGGCATGTTAAACATTGTTTTCAACAAAGAGTTAAAAACGAAAATAATATATGATAGCTTTGTAATAATATTTGATAGATTGATCATTTAATTTTCAAGTTTTGCTATGGTATTGAGCCTAATTTCTCAATTTGATGTGTAAAAGCAGATTTAGAATTAGTTCGGTACCTCACCTCATTATTAAAAAATACTTTAATAAAAGGTTTCTTTTAAATATTATATTTTAATGTTTTTCATGATTTTAAAAAAGTCAAACATTCTAAAAGTGAACGTAAAAAAATAATTTTTTTTAAATTCATGCCATCAAACTAATTGGATCTATTAAAAGTTCTAAATAAATATTAAATTTTTTAATTGAATAAAAT
The DNA here is from genome assembly GCA_020423425.1 of Chrysopa pallens. Taxonomy (NCBI): domain Eukaryota; kingdom Metazoa; phylum Arthropoda; class Insecta; order Neuroptera; family Chrysopidae; genus Chrysopa; species Chrysopa pallens. The sequence continues at coordinate 112,593,275 of CM035591.1, forward strand.
TTTTTTTAGCGTGTTTAAAAATGTTAGAAAATTACTTAATTAAATTTATACAATCGATTCAACTCACAAAACATGTTAGAAAATATTAGAAAAAATTTGAATAATCACAAATAAAAAATTTTTACAGGGTGTAATTTAAACCCGTACAAAAATTCAATCAAATCGTTTAAAAATTTGTATATATATTAATAAGTTAATAACAAGCATTCCTGCCACCAATGATTGACTGGGTAATTTTTTACTAGGGGCGTAGATGAATACCCTACTTCAAAAATAATTTTAAGGATATTCATATAAAGCTAAATTCAAACACATGAAGATAACAACTAACGGAGTTAATTGTTTAGATGCTCTACACATGATTCAGTATCAATGTTTGAACTATGTTTAATGGTAAGCATTCATTAAATACTCTAAATATCCAGTCCATACAGTTATAAACACATATAATGATACTATGTATTGGAATTATATATGTGATTTTCAGCTAAATTTGAACGGGAATGAAGGCAAATCTAAGCAGTTTGCGAAGAAATATTTCAAACAAAAGTTATAAAAGTTGTTTGTTTTGCCTACGGATTTTTCTTCTATCTTTAATGGTTCAACAGTTGGGTCATGGATTTTGGTCTTTCACGAACTTGATCTTACTTTTTACGTTTAAAGTACGTCACCAAAATTTCAACTCATTATCTCTTTTCGATTTTGACTTATCTTGGTGACGGACGGACGGATGGATAAGCGGATATTGAGTAATTAGATGATTCAATGAACACCTATACCAAAATTTTGTTTGCGCGGTCAATATTCTTTAGCATTACAAAACTTAGACTAAAATTAATATACTTTGACATATTGTATTATATGCCATAAAAATACCATGATCGAAATTTTATTTTAAATGAACAAACAATTAATTATTAAATTTTGTGTACACTTTTAAATTACACCTATTGCAAATGAATATTTTTAAACGTTCACAACATTATCAATACAAGAGCATCTATCCTACTGTTGAATTTAAAGTTTCACTTAAACAGTTTAACAAATTTTATCTAATACTTTTAATTTTAAATAAAACTAATAATTAATGGCCGTATTCAGCAAATTACAAATATAGTTATTTAGCATTCAAATATTAAATAAAAACCTGCTGATTCATTAGTGACAGATAAAATAAAAATGATAGGATAATTTATAGATTTTTTTAAATAACAATAAAATGGAAAACACAAATAATCCAGTGAAAATAACAACTAACAGAGTTAATTGTTTTGATATTCGATATATGGTTCAGTATCAATGTTGGAATTATTTTTAATGATTAACTTTCATAAAATAGGCTCAATATGCAGCCCTTATAGTTATAAATGCAAGTAATATTAATAATTATGTGTGTTGCAAATATATGTGTTTATTATACACCTAATTTTGGATTTGAAATTGTTTCATAAATTGCTTATCTAAATAATAAGTTATCTTGATGACGGGCGGACATGGTGACTAATGAGGTGATTTTATGAACACACACACCAAAATTTTGTTTGTGGCTTCAATATTTTCAATATTATGTTTTAAAACATGTTTGAAATAGGTATATTAATTCAATTTTTAAACGGTAAAACCGTTTTTAAATGTTTTATTTCCAAACAATAAAATATACAAAATCAGTAATGCTTTTGTGCTAAATTTGGCCAGTTTATTTTTTGTATTACCCGCTTTGATTAAAATATATACAATTTTATTAAAAAAGCTTCGATACAAGTATAAAGAATTTGATATATTTTTCAATTTAATAAATAGGAAAGCTCATCAAAATAAAGTCGAGAATCACTTTTTGATGTAGATAATGTGTAATTGTGTTTCGAAAGTGATGGCATCCACATTTGATGTCTTCAAAATATCATATTAAAATTGCTGTTGGCTAAAATATGATCATATATGGATTCATCACTTTCGAAATATAGACTACGTATTTTGTAAACAAATCACTGTCAAATTTATTGCCCTGATTTGTTTTTCAAAGAGATTTAAAAAAATCATTTTTTCATTTTGAGTAAGACTGTAAAAATAAAAAATTATATAAATTTTTAATAGTAAGAATTTTATTAACAGGCAGAAGTAAATTAACATAGTTTGAAAAAATTGAATTAAATAATTGCAGGAATTTTTTATACAATTCTATTGTACTGTTCTTAGTGACAAATCTTATTCTTTTAACTTGGTTCTAATTTAATACAATTATATTATAATAATAGTTTTAGTAAAATTAAAATAAAAAGTTTCATAATCTTAATAAAAATAAAATTTGTAACGCCTTTTGTAACGAAAACAATCATACGATTTGCCGTTTATTAAATGCTAAAATTTTTTCTTATAATTTTAATTTTGTGTGCAAGAAGGCATAAAGTATTTTAACAAAGAACCGTGGCGTATCTCCTAAAATTTTCTAGATACTCTGAAGTGTACAAAATCTACCTTGTAGTGCCACAAATTAATGACAGTTTAATGTATTTTGAATACATTTTATGAATTATTTATATCTTAAAAAATAATTTTTGTTAAAATAGTAGATAGCTTTCTTATTTTTATTTTAAGTTTACGATTTATTATGGGATTTCTATAAGTAACCTGAAAAAATCACAAAAAAAAAAAAAAAAAATGAAAATATTGATATCGCGATGTGTCAGTTTTGAGGATAATTAAGATAACAGCAAAATAACACTTATTTAGCGATTAAATAGGAAGTTTTCTAGACACCGCTTAAAACCCTTTTGTGATATCCTTCTCAGAATACGATTTTAATCATATTAAAAATAATTTTTGAAATTACAGTTTGAGATTTTTAAGATTATGAAACTTTAACACACAAAATTAATAAACTAGTTTTTAATACCTAGACATAAAATTATTAGGTAAAATTGAAAAAAAAAAAATTAAAAAAGACAAAATCTAATTACTATCTTATAATTAGTTACAATTATTCAGTAGTTTAAGTAATGATTTATTTTATTTACTAATTATCAATTAATAGGTAGATATTTATCGATAACATTAAAATTGTGGTTTATTTTCATCTATACTTCGATTCGATATCTTCTTTCTTAGTATAAAAGGATTCGTTTTTCTACAGCTTTACGACATATTGGACATTCAAACATACGATCACCACACATTTGACAGGTTCCATGACCACATAAGAAAATCATATTTTTTAGGCGGTCTAAACATACAGGGCACATAGTCTGGAAAAAAATAAATATATATATTTTAAGTAAGATAATATAAAATAAAGGTATTCCTATCCTGCAATGCATGATGGGTAGTGTGTTAAAATTAAAGCCGAGAAGAATTATGAGTATTCGAAAACTTACTTAAATTATTTATATTGAACATGTAATTTGTAATAATAGTACTCAGCTTTATAGTTTGACGATGTGTTTCGTCACGTATATACCTGTTTTTTCTATTTCTGTCAGATTTTCCGTTTTCATTGCCTTAAATGGCCTAGTAACTCACAGTATTTAAATTCCTTCAATTATGACAGCTCAAAAAAGTTGTGAAGTTTCACAAACTCCGTAAAATAGCAATTTAGTATTATGTAAGCGAATTTTTGGTGACTTAAGATCCCTTACAACTATAGGAGAAAATAAAAAAATCTATTACCCCCTCTCATTCAAATAATGGACAAATTTCTTTACTACAATACGAAAATGATTGTTATTAATTTCTTGTATAAGTTTCTCCTGAGTACGCATTACTAAGCAGATGCATTACTATATAATAAGGCCCAGGGGTCTCCAAACTACGGCCCGCGGACAGATTTTGTCCAGCCCGCGGAGAGCCTTTTAGAGAACATATTTTTTATAGCAAATTAAATTTAGTTTACTGAAGTATTTTAATTTTATGTTGAATAATTATTAATATGGTTTTGGCCCCCGGAACTAACTGGAGTAATTAGTATGGCCCTAAGGCTGGAAAGTTTGGAGACCCCTGTAATAAGCAATCACTTTTTAGAAAACTCATTAAAAATTTTAAAATAAATGTTTTTAATTATAGTAAAGTGTGGAATTTGCAAACATTATTGTGAAGCATATCCGTGCTCAATGATAAACATAGCCACAAGTTTGATTTTTAATTTGAAACTATTGTAATTAAAAAACATCTGTTAACACTTCGAAAGTAAAATTTTAAATATTATAATAATTAGAAGATTATCGTGGTATTTTTTATTTTATATAAATTTTACCTGTATAAAAAGGTAGAATATTAACCATCTACTAAATCAATGTATAAGATAAGGACATCGGAAATTCTGACAAACAGAAAAGAACAAGTATATATTTTTTATAACAAAAAAAAAAAATTTCTTAATATTTTATACCACTATCATGACAACTAGATTGATAATTACCTGCTCCTTAATATCTTGTAATTGTTGCTGTAATTTTTGTATATCATTATTGATATCCCGGCTACCATTATTCATTAATGGACCTTGATATCCACCGGCTGCACTGGCAGCAGCTGCAACAGCCACATTAGAAGTCCCACCATTTCCAGTAGTTCCGGAAGCTACATTCGAAATTGCATTATTTGAAGATGATGCAGAAGTGGATGGAGTTGCGGCTATAATATTGGCAACATTTGATGCAGTTTCTTCAACTGGATCAGGTATTACTTCTGATACAGTACCAACACCGCCACTACAAACGGTTAGTGGTACCATTAAATCAATTTGGGCACGACATTGAACACACTTTTTCATTATTGGTGCACAACTGCTACAAGCGCACATATGACCACATGGTTTAAATAATACGGATGTTTTCTTGTCAGAACATACAACGCATTCGTCAATCTGAAAAATAAAAATTTTATTAATTTTAAATTTCAAATAATTAATGATTTTAAGGGCGACGATGGAAGATTAGGGAGACCATTGCGAGTTGGAGACACATAAAAACTAGTGTTGTTAGTTAAAAATTTCTGGAGCTACTAATTGTGCAGGTCTTAATTTTTTAGTTGACGGTGATACGGTAGCTTAACAATTTTTTTCAGAACTCTCATATATTATTTGGTGTTAGAAGAAGTGAAATATGACATTCAGTATAAAACTGTTTTTACTTCCAAAATTAAAATTTAAAAACAAACGAACAAATTGTGACTAGTATAATTTTTTTTATATTCAGATTCTTATCCCACTGTATCATATAGATAGTTTTGAACATTCTAAAGCCTGAAATACTCGACTTTCGATTAAAGCAATGCATTCCGAGCATTTTAGAGCAACAACTTAAGAAAGTGAAAGCTCGCAGGAAAAAGTGGGGCTGATTTATAATTTAAAAACGCAATATGATCAATTTGTTTCATCCCAAATTTCACAATATTTGGATAAAAATTTGAATTATTTGTTGGCGTAAATTGAAAGAAATAGAAAGGCGTGTAAAATTACTGTGTAATGTTATACATTTTGTCTAAATTATTATATATTTGCTAGTAAAATGATAATATTTTTAATTTTAATATCTCCATAACAAAACGACGTGGTGTAATTATTTTATGTTTTATTCTTAAAGATTTGGTCATACTCTCGTAGTTTTTTTTTTCAATTCTGTCAAGTTTTTTGTGATATAATAAATAATAATTGGGAGGACGGACTGTAAGTTTTACATGCTTTGGAACAACCTTAAAGAATGGATTGTAAATAAGATGTCTGCAATAAAATTGATTTCTATGATATTCGACAAAGAATCAATCATTTAAAATGAGTTTTACAACCTACCTTCACACGAGATGTAACAGCATTTCGACATATCAAACATTTTTTAACACGATGTGCACATGCATTACAACATGCAACATGATCGCATGGCTTGAACAATGTATCACGTTTTGCATCCGAACATACTAAACATTCTTCTAATGTTATATTAGCAGCCGCTTCAGCAGCTTGTGTTGACATTTCAATATCCATTGATTCCAATTCTTTACGACATTTCATTAATGTCTTACACAAATTTGGATCGGGACATAAATCTAATGGAGTTTGTCCTTTCTTATTTTTTATGGTTAAATCAGCTCCATTACCAGCTAAAAAGCATGCAATACTTGCTGATGATTTTTTATCAGCACCTTGACTACCCAAACCCATTAATAGTTTGCCAACATCATGCACATCTTGTAGTTGACGTAATTGTGATAAAGTATGATGACGTAGTGCTTCATGTAACGGTGTATCACCATCTTTATCAGCGATATTTAAATTAGCACCTTCTCGTACCAATAAATGTACGATTTGCGTATGCTGACGTTCTACAGCCAAATGTAACGCTGTTTGTAAATTAATGTTTTGTAAATCCATGTCAGCATTACCTACACGCACTAATTGTTCAGCAACTTCCACATGATTATTTAAGGCAGCTAAATGTAATGCTGTGTAGCCATCGTCTTTTTTCTCGTCAACTAGCCATGGGCGTTGTAATTTTGATAATAGAATCTTCATAGCACTGAAAAAGAAAAGAGTATATTTAGTATTAAAAAATAATTTTTACGCTATAAATTACTTATTAACTCTATGAAAAGGTGTGTATATCGTAACCATAAAAATTTAGAACTAAATCGCCAATAGCGATCGTAATTTTAATGCGACCATTCTGAAATTTTAATGCGACCATTTTTAAAATGTCTTAGGAACACATAAACAATTTGATGATTAATTTTGGTGAAGATTGTAATACAATTTTTCCAACTGAATGTCCAATTAGTTGATTTGGTGTGTATTCAGAAAATTACATAAAATATAGTGAAAATACTATCTTATAGTGAAAGTTAATTAAACATAGATTTTCTCAGGAATTTAAAAATTACAGTTGGTTTTATTTTTTAGTCCATTTTAGACAACGAAACAAGAAGAAAACTGACATAGATAAAATATTTTACTAATTAAATCGTACTTTTTCGATAATTTTTTCCCGGCCCCCCAAAACAAATACATAAATTATTTAAGGAGTTTTTTTTTACTTAAATCTAATAGAGTAAATGACTGATACTAAGTTTGCTATATGCTCAAAATGTGAAAATAGATTTAATACCGTAACAAAATTCGAAAATATAGTTAAAATGACATAAAAAAATGAAGAAGTTGTAAGTTGATTATTTCCAATGGAATTTTACATGTAATCTCTATTTAGAGACTGAGTAGTGACATCATCAGGTCTAAGTATGACGATCTTTGATTAATTAAGAATTTTGAACTTTGATTAAGAATTTTGAAAAAAAAAAACAGTTCTAGTATCCTGTTCATGAAGTAAAAGCTCTTCAAATGAAATAACAATAAAGTACCCAAAATACTTCATCATCATGCCCATTCATTAATTCTGAAAAAATTAATTTCTGAGAATTTGACTTTGTTATTGAAGTGTTAAGATAAAGATAATAAGTACATCATATTTTTCAATATTATTTAAAACGACTAAGCCAATTTATAATAAGTTAAGAGAAAGCCTTCCTCTCCAAATTTAACACTGGATCCGTACGTGGTGGTAACACTGGTATGACAGCAAAATATCATAAATTTTTTATTGAATTTCGTTTGTTCCTTAACTACGGTGTTATAAATTCTTGATTTATCATTCATTACTGATTTATAAATAGATTTATAAAGCATTTATAAAACGTATAGAAAAATTCATGTATGAGTTTTTTTTTTTTCAATACAAAAAGAAAAACATAGATTTTTCATTCATATTTTTCTCACTAATACAACAATGATTATTAAATTTTGTGTAAAAGTGGGAAATACCTATTCTATAGAATGATTCATATCATTATATGATATTATAATAAATGCGAAAATATATATCATTTGAGTAAAAATAAATAAATAAATATAAAATAATAAATAAATATTCTTCGAAAGAAGAAAATTTTCTCCTTTCTAAATTGTATATATTAGATAGATATATATATTTTCTTTATAGAAAAACAAACTAAATAGATAACATGCGTTAAAATTGAATAAGTTTGTTTTTTCTTCTTGTTCCAATAGTCCAATATGTGTGTGTCTTTTGTGTAAATATTGAAATAGAGAAATGAATGAGATATCATTAATCTGTTTCTTCTTATAGTGTATAGGTTCATAAGTGTATAAATTCTATTTGTTCTATACAGAGTAGTCTACCAAAAGGGTTAGCTATTTTTACAGAAAAACAAAATATTCATATATGAATTTCCGTAGGTCCACCTCTATATTCAAACATCCATAGCTGAATTGCACCAATCGTACTAACCTAGAGTATAACTCAAGGCTAGAGCTTACTCTAGGTTAGTGAAATGGTGCAACCCAGGATATAATTATCAGATATTTATGGATCAATTTGCATCGCTAGACAGACCTTTTAGAGTATTCATTAGTATTGATAAGTGGAAGAGTAAAAATTTACGTCTTAAATTTTAAATTATGTGATTTCGCCCAAACATGGTACGTCAAAACTATCAAGGAAATAACGTGGTGGCTTGCATAAAAGCTTCGAGAGCCTATTTATTGAAGCACACTTCATAGGTCATTAAAATTTAATTAATCAATTGTAAAGAATCTTTTCTACTTATTTAGATGAAGTTTTCCAACTTTTAAACTATATGAGAAATTTGAAAAAGTAAGGACAGAAGACTTCAAAAAGTTTTAAAACGAAAATTATTTTGGTCGTGATTTGCATGGTAAGAAGAACGTAGTTTCGGAATAAGTCTTTTGGCACTTTGAGATCAACTGAAAGAAAGGCGATATCTTGTTTTAGTGTGCCGTGATAAAAGTGTGAAGTATAAATAGTGTGTTCTGCCAAAAGATCCACTATTCTTCCCATCTGTACCTTGGTTTGATTCCATAGAGTGTATTAAAATAATACAGCTTTGGTTATGTACAACTTAATACCTTCACACTAATACCTTCATTCTTTTTACACTGGAGGTTGCAGGTTTGAATCCAGGCTGTGACTGTTTCAATTATTATAAACAAAATGGGATCAATTGGATCATCACACGGTCGTCGCATGGATAAAAACCAAGGAACGGGATCCACCAACACCATAATAACAATATGAACGTTACTATATGCTAGGAGGAATTTTTGCTTTCAGGTGATGGAGTGTTATAAAAGAGTGTACAGAGAGTTTAAAGATCTAGGTTTAAGAGACGCGATTGTGGTTTCCCTCTTAATATACTTAACTATCCCAACCACTTTCTAATGCAAGAAGTTTACGGAACATATTACTATAAAGAGAAACCACAGACTAAATTGAAAGAGGCGTTTTCAAATATAAGCATATATTTTTTATACACTCTGTATATCTTATTATACTCGTATGTGAATACCTAGAGACTGAAAAGACTTGATGATATAAATAACATAATACAAAGACATCGTAAATTTAAGCTATTACGTATAAATAGGTGTGTTAAGAAATAGGGAAAAGAAAATTGTATTCAATACTACACAACAAAATAAAAATAATAAATAGAAATAATATCAAGACAATAATATTCAATATGAATATCACAAAATTTTCTTTTATTCAATTTTTGTTATTAGACAACTTCTTCCATTTGTGTCAATTATGAATTGAAATGATCCAAAACTTAATACTTTCATAAATAGTCCAATCAGCATGATGAAGGAAGGTATCGATAAAAAAATTGAAAAAGAAATTTTCTTTTATAGATTTGTATGGTAAGGATTTTACTTCTTAAAGTTACCAAAATCTGTTAAATTGGCATAAACTGCAGGCGTTTGATAAAAAAATGCATATATCGTAGAGACCCGAAAGCCGGTCGTATAAAAGCCCTATGGGTCAGATAAATAAACAATTTTTGATATCTGCGTAGTAATTCCATAGATCTAAAAGTAAATACTTCTAAAATTGACAAAATTTGAACGCATGCAGTGGAATAAAACTGCCCAGCGTTGACTAGTTGCCCGCTATCATGTGTCGACCTCTGTAAAAGATAATTAATTTTTTTTTGGAAGTTTACCTCTAGAATTGTAAAATTTTTCTCAAATGCATGTTACTTTCGGTTGGTGCTTTATAGCGCCATCTTACTTAAAAAGAAACAATATCTAAATTTATATCAAAAGAAAGGTGTCGACCAGTGGAATAAAACTGCCGTTAAAAGCGTTGACTAGCTCCAGTTGTCCGTTATCATTTACTATCATGTCGTTTAAATGTCTTCTCAAACTTCTGTATACGATGAAAGAAAAAAAGTAAAAAACATGGCAATCCCGGTACTTCAGTAAATTTAGGATAGGTGTTTGAGTTCAGAGCTTGAATATCTTGAAATGACCTGATTTTTAATGCACGTGATGGAAATAAATACAGTCTGTGGAAACGCTCGAAAGAAAATACTTCAGCGAAGATTACAAGATTGGAAATAAAGAAAAAAGTGTAATTACATTTTAAAATTCTGTCGGTCCTTAATATTCCGGTTATCCATTACTGCAATTGCATAAAGTATATGTTGTGATGATTGAAATTATCGTACATGAGTGATAAATTTATTTGACTCGTCTATGAACGCTTAAATTTTTAATTCAAAATAAATTCATTGCATTTAACCATTATTATTATTATCATTATTATGATGTTGGTAGCACACAATTTGTTTAAAATTAAATTCATTAGCCTTGAATTTAAATTATATTAAGGATAGGAGGAGGGAGTAAAGGAAGGGACATTAAAAAAAAAGGATAGAAAACTTGAAATTAAAACAACGTAAAAATAATATTATTAGTTGTACTAGCTGGCCCGGCAAACGTCGTTTTGCCACATATTTCTAATTAACTTCAACATTTTCTAAGTATAATAACATATTCTTAACAACTTTCCTGTATTTCTTAAGACTGAAAGCTAAGGCAAATTAGATTAAATAATGATATTAATATATATTTTAAAGCATACCCGGACACGTTGCGGTGACAATTGATATTACATCGATTGCATGCAAAATTTGAAGCAGATTGGACGAAGGAATTCCGTTGTCCCATACAAACTTTGCCTCTTCTTTTCATCCCATTAGGGGTAGAATTTCAGAAAATCTTTTCTTATGGGATGCCCGGTATTTGATGTTTAACCCACTATTTGGTGTGGGATACCCGTGACACGAAATATTTATATATACACTCGTGTTTGATGTGGAACACCCGGTACCTTGTGCACCCACAATTCGTGTATATTGTGCTGTGGTTCTCATATACTTGATGAAAAATAGTAAAAGGCAGTCCAGAACCACTAATATAGAAAAGAAGAGATAAATAAATTCTATTTTGAATAGCTGACCCGGGTAAACATTGTTTTGTTATTTATATAAATTATTTCTCATCAACATCAATATCTCCTAAATATAATAACATATTCTCAACTGTCTATAACTAAAGAATGAAGCTGTGGCAAATCAGAATAAATTATGATATTAATTTATATTTTGAAGAATACCCACCCGGTTTACGCGTTGCTGTATTATTTTTCACATTTTAATAAATGATATTACATCGTTTACATACGGATGCGATTCTACCCTTAGGGGAAGAATTTCAAATCCTTTCTAATCGGATTCCCGGTTTTTAGTGTGCACCCGGTACATTATATGCACCCGGTATTTACCTGGTATTTGCTGGGGTACACCCGGGACCGCGTTAACCCGATAATTTTTGGTGTGGTACACATACACTTGATGAAAGGTATATGGACCTCCTGAACCAAGAATGATTCCGGTAATACTTGAACAATGCGATATGCACACTTTATATAGTTGACAGTTCGTCATACTGCTAGTGAGAAGAGATAAAGAAGTTTTATTTTGAATAGATAAAGAAGTTTTATTTTGAATTTCAAAATTATATTTTGGTTTCTTTGGAAATGATGATTTGTAACATGTGAGAAAAAAAAAAGACAAAATATGTTTCACAGCTAGGAACATTTTGTATTCGAAAATTAAATTGTCGTTTATAGTATTTTCCTTTACTTATTATTTATGTTTCTACTGTACCGTTAAAACCTTCCCTGAACTTTCACGAATATTTCAAGACCAAAATTAGCCAAATCGGTCCAGCCATTCTCGAGTTATGCGCTTACCAACACATTTTGCAATTCATTTTTATATATAAGATTAATATACTACTCTAAATCTAAGTCACTTATAAGTGAATCATTAAAACTAAAACTACAAACAATATTTATTTATTGATATTAGTGTAATGGATTTAGGAAAAAATTTTGGAAAAAATATAAGATTTTTGATTGCACGTACAAATCTTTGATTTTTAACAACTTTTGTTGTATTAACATATTATTTTAAGTACAGAAATTGAAATATCATTTGCTACATAAGCTTTCCTTGATCATGTATCTCTACCCACATATTTTTAGTGCCCTTTAGAGAGATCTTTATTGTTATAAGATATAAAATATAGGCCACACCTCTTTATCGTAATTGATTTTAATGCCCAATATATATATATATATATATATATATATATATATATATATATATATATATATATATATATATATATATATATATATATATATATATATATATATATATGGTGGGGGGGGCAATGAAAAATTTGTTTATAAGAAGCCAATGATGCCCCGATTTGGTTCATAAACTATTTGGTAAATTTTATTAAATTTTGAGCACGTAATTGCAAGTAACAAACATAGATAAATAGATAGAAACGCAGACATACCAACATCGTCTATTTGTATCATATGGCCACTTCGTTTGGTCGACTAGCGTGCTCTATTCTTACATGTCTTTTCGAGATAAATTTTTCGAGTACACAATATCTTTTACAATATCGGTCCTTTAGAAAGAAAAGTGGAAATATATTGCAAGATTTAATGATTTTCTACAACTTAAGATATCATAAATTTTACGAATTTATTTTCCTTTCTTTATTTTATACTTCACCAATGCCAAGAGAAAAATTATTCTCAAAATTAAATACTATATTCGATCGTATTCCATTAGACTACTACGTAGTCTGATGAATATAAACTGTGTAGGAGCTGATTCCAAGAAAATCACAATTCTTATCGCAAAATAATATGAATAATATTGTTATCGGCAAGATAATAGGTAGAGAGACTGGTGGTAAAAATGTTTAAAGAATAAAGTGTGATTTCCAGACATAAAAATTATAAATAATGATAATGATTGCGTATAAAATCAGAACCAAATTTATATCTCTTCGGTTATTTTAGTTTAATTAAAATATGAAAAAATTTCAGAACTTGATGATTAAGTTCTCACCTAAAAAGGCAAATTTTAAAAACCTGGAAGAACTTATTTGAGCATTTGACCATTTTGTTAACATTTATAGGGTAATTGCATATCATGGTTTGACAATTTGGATAAATTATGATTTTACATGCTCACTGCATTCCATTTCCGCCATTTCAGCATTCAACTTAAATTTAAATTCAAAAAATTATGTTTTTAAGCAAGACAATTGAGAAAAATAAATGAAGATAACAACCAACAATGTTAATTGTTTAAATATTTGATATATTGTTGAATATTACTGTAAGTTATTTTTTACTAAATATGATTAATAAAATGCAGTAAATACGTAGTTCATACTGTTATAAAAGTTTGTTATGTTTTGTAATTTGTATTACCCATATTGATGATTGAACTGAAATCGCGAATCTAAGCTCATTATAAAACAATGTTTTACACAAAAGTTGTTGCTTTTATGATTTAAGTAAGAATTAAAAAAATTTCTAAAACATGGTTCTTTGATCCATTGTACCCAGTTGATGAACTGAAACTTACTCTTTATATGCCAGGCAAGTATATAAAAATGGACTTTAGTAATTCCATGAACATTCACTCATACCAAAATTTTTTTGGTGCCATCAATAATTTTTAACGTTACAAATTATAAACTAAATTTGATATACCCTCAAGTATGCCGGTTTTAGTAAATATTATTTTTAGTTCTACCTTTAACAACCAATCTAATAATTTGATTATCAAAAATTAAAAACTGTAAACCTAACGCTAAGAATGATGGAGGTTAAAACGAATAACCTCTTCTCATCGATGTAGTTAGTTTTTCGTGCATACTATGTTTATGACAAACTGTATATGAACTAAATTTAAAAAATAATATATTTGGATTAAATAACAACAGCACAGCAAACCAACAAAAAAAGAATTTATCGTATTAGGAAACGTGTAAATTTGTGGTGAAAAAATTTCCGTTTTGATACTAAATAAAATTTATTACTTTAATACACTTTTTTTTTTTTTAAATATTATTTTATATTTATTTATTCCAAACACTTGGCTGTTTAATAATCCTTATCATTAAAATTTTTGTATTTTGTGGGTGGTTTTATATATATATATATATATATATATATATATAAAATTGTATATTGAATTTCTACGGTGTAATAAAACGTGTAATAAATACTCGAATGTAATTTGAACTATGGTTATGCAAGAAAACATACAAAACAATTTCCACGAAAAATTACACGACATATATAGAATTTGTCGGAGTATATTAATTTTAGTCTAAAGTTTGTAAAGTTATTAAATATTGAAGACACTAGCAAAATGTTTGATATAGATGTTCATAAAATCACCTAATTAGTCCAATTTCATCCGCCTGTCCGACTATGGCCGTCAAGATGAAAACAAAGATATATCGATCTGAAATTTCGGTGGCGTATTCAAGACATAAAAAAAGAGTTATAAGTTTTTGAATGAACGGAATCAAAAACCGATTTATTGTTATATGTTTGTGATACAAGAGTGGTGGAGTCTTTCACACATAAAATTTAAATAAACTACTTGACTAAACAACTTTAGTCTGTTAAAATCCGAAAACGATCACAACTCCAAAACTATTGAACACACATTTATAAATTTGTTGTAAACAAAAATACAGATGTTTAGAATAGCCCTATTTTAGAAATATCTCGCCTATCAATTGTCGTTTCGAAGATACAGCGTTCGAAACTGAAATATATTTTTTCACTTAAATATCGATATATCAAAAAACCATTCATCCAATATTATGGAATTTTATTTGTAAACTCATAATATTGTTTCACATCGTCTGCGAATTCAAAAAATTTTAATAGAAATTGGGAAAAAATTAAATTTGCTTAATTAGCTTATTGATACAGAAAACGATTAAGTAATTGAAATTCATTCGGGGAAGACGTTTTGGACATATCTATTTAAATAAGCATAATTGTATATCACGCGGAAAGTATCATATGCAGTGTCTCTCTTAATTGCAGCTTTTTTGTTTTTATTTTAACCTTTAGTTTCAACCCCAAATTTAGTGAATCTTATTTTAGTGAAATCTAATACTATAAATGTAGTACGATTTTGATGGCTTTTTTATCGGTTGACCACTCATCTAATTATAAATACTTTAAAATTGTATTCTATTATACTTCGGCCTTTAGCCCTACATATATATATATATATATATATATATATATATATATATATATATATATATATATATATATATATATATATATATATATATATATATATATATATATATATATATATATATATATATATATATATATATATATATATAATGTTTATTAACAAATAAATTACATATTATGTAGATAGGCTTGTCGCGAAGACAACTTACATACCATGACACAAAATTCAATTGTTTTTTTTTATGAATATAATATATAGGACCCTGGATAATCATATTCATATAAGTTTGTTAAACATCCTCTGGTCTGTGTTCTCGACTCACGCGTATTAATTATATTTAACAAAAAGATATATTCTACGGTTTTATTTTCTCTAAGCAATTAGTACTTGTAAACCATATTTTAGCTATACAATTTAGCTAAACCATATTTTAGCTATACACAGAAGCTTACAAACTAAAAGAGGGCTTATAATTTCTTTGATAAGGATACAAACAATGTCTAAAAGGTCATAACGTTGGAAAGAACATAAAGAGAATAAAGTTTTAATTATTGTATCATGGATTTGACAACGTGCTTCACTTAATGATAATGATACACATTATTCGATTAAAAGTCTCGGGCGTAAATTTCAATCAACCTCTATATTGAGAAACTGCTTGAATTCGATGATAAAATACTTACGTTCATAGCGGCGAGAATTAGTATATTTTACTTTTAGAAAATTTGGAACATTTAGCTGGTAAAAAATGATGCCGCTTTCATTTGGAACGAAACAAAATTCAATTTGAATTAATAATTTCTGTAAATTTATAATAGTATGCTTATAATAGCAGTGTAATCTTTCTAAAATCGCCAATAAAAGCGCCAGATTTGAAAAATTTTGGTAATAGGGTACTTTCGGAAGTGACAAATTTCAAAATTGATGATATTTGACAAAAATTAGATAGACTACCATGATGTCACGTCTGTTTAGTAAAAATTATTACTTGTTATCTGTCAGTTCAGTCTAAACAGTTAATTAATTAGTAAAAAAATATTGGAAAGTGTTGGGTTGTATTTTGATCTCAATGTATTATACATACCGATATTACGTCACCAAAATGACAGGCTGAGTTTATACAGGAAGAAAAAAGTTATGTAATTTTATGGCAAGAAATCGTATTTATTTTGCAAGCATATTTATTTTTGGTGAGTTAAGAAATTAATATATTGAGGTATTTGTTTAAACATCCTAAACTACCCGATTAAAATCAGCCTTAATATACATACCATATTAAATAGGAAATCTAATCTTACATATGTACTTAAAAAATGGCCAAAAGAAGGTCTAATACTATTAATTAATTTCTCTATAAGTATTATCACGTCAACCAAATATATCTTGAAGGAAAAAATTGGATCAGCAAAGAAAGAATCAATATTTACTTAAGAGTAAAAAATTTGGTAATCCATATTATAAAGTCCATGGCAAATAAAGTACCTACTCTGGTCCGTACGTACATGGAGGTTTAAAAATTATTGTGTTGTGTTTATTTAAAAAATATTTACCACGAAGTGAAGTACAGCTTCTGCCAATGTGATGGTTTCAATAATAATTATTATCACTGAACCATATAAATAGAGTCACAATTCATCAGATGGTAATTTATTTTTCCTAAGAAGAGTTAATGTAAGTGAGTGAGTGAGTGCCCTTAAAAAAGACTTACAAATACATATATTATTATTATGTTTATAACGAATATATGATGAAGCCCATGTGATTATTTTGAGATATAAATATAATCAGAAATAGATGTATAAATAATATGTATCATGATCATATAAATAAATTAATGCTGGTAGGTTATTTATTCTAAGGGTTCCGTTTAATTATTAATAAGAATGTAACTAAAGCTATGATACAGACTAATGTGACCAAATGATCCATAGCCCCTATTCCTCTCTATATTAACTCATATTTGGGTGAGACATTGTTTTAACTAGTTTCCATATCCAATGTTCCAAATTAGACTATAATCGCTCAGAAGTCATTCTCTGCATCTTTCTGTATAATGCATAGAAGAAAATATTAGCCAAGTCTCTTTAATATAATTTATATAAGTCACAAATTACATAATACCTAATATAGATAAGATACTCTCTTAGTTCTTAAAAAAACACAACTTGAGATGTCTCTGCCTGATAGTAACACTTAATGTCATCTATCATTTCTGAAGACTCTATTCCTCTCTATATAAAGTCATATTTGGGTGAGACATTGTTTTAACTAGTTTCCATATCCAATGTTCCAGATTAGACTATAATCGCTCAGAAGTAATTCTCTGCATCTTTCTGTATAATGCATAGAAGAAAATATTAGCCAAGTCTCTTTAATATAATAAGTCACAAATTACATAATACTTAATATAGATAAAATACTCTCTTAGTCCTAAAAAAACACAACTTGCAGATGTCTCTGCCTGATAGTAACACTTAATTTCATCTATCATTTCTGAAGACTCTATGTTATAATTTCCATCTCTGCCAATTAATTGTATTTATAATTATAATCTAGTATTGTTGAAGTGGCGTTATTCTGTTTTTTAGATCGATTTATCAAATAATTATTTTGTGATATCAGTGTTCAGTTTTAATCGTGCTAATAAATACAACTAACAATAATATAATAATGTTAACGTACTATTTTTAACATTGTCATAAACTTACGTTATGTTTAACTTGTGATTGTGTTGAAAAAAAACCAACTTTAAATAAAAATAATAATCTAACCGAATCCCAACCATACTCATTTATCTTGGATTCAAACCATTTTTTAAAATAGTAAAATGTAAAAAAAAATAATCTTTGATAGAGGACAAAAGTCGCCAATCTTATCTACAAGTCGAGTATCAAAACAATTAATGCCCTTTAGTTGTAATATTGGCATGTTTTAAATGGTTGTCAGTTATATAGTTTCTAATCAATTTTGGATGTAGTCCAGTTTCAGCCTCTGTTTTTAAACGGTAATTTGGTAAAATATCCAAGTTTGATCAACTTTTTTACTTATCTTGATAGCAGATAGACGGTCAGACGGACACAAAAACAGCAAATTAGGCGACTCTATGAATCTTTATCAAAATTGTGTTTGTGCAGACAATTTGCTAGCGTTACAAACTTAAGACTGTAACTGATATACTTCGACGTATTTTATTTTATGTCCAATATAACAAGTCTTACGGAATCGTTAACATTGTTAACATATGCATGCTCCACTGCTAATTTTTAATACAATAAATTATTTGTTTCAAGTGTGCCATCTATAGAATAAAAAATACACTAAAATTTATAATACTGTCTGTATAAGTAATGTAATATGAGTGTGTGAATGCAAATATAAAAACATTTATTTATAAATTATACTTTGTAATTTAAAAAAAAAATTATAATATTTTTTTAGTATTATTTCATTTGAATATATTTATAAAATTTATTTAAAAAAAAAAAAATACATATCTATAGTTTAGTTATTAAATTATTGTTTTAATGGTTAAATTTTATAACTGTTTGTTGTTCGTTCTATATAATATGCCTATGTTATTATTGTACGTTATAACATTAACATTGTTAAATTTGTTAGTGGCTTTTTTTTTCATACGTATATTTTTTACATTAAGTGTATTGGTGTAGTGTTTGTGTGGTTGGTATTAAAACAGAAATTTATTTTCTGTTTTTTTCCCTGTTTTAAAATCTATGTATTCATATTATAAATAAAATAAAATAAATATGAGGTGTTACAAAAAACTCATGGCGAACTTGAAAACCGAATTAATGAAAGTCCCCAAAATGTATTAAATAATCCATAATCGTTTTTTTGTTTAAACTTTTTTAAAGTTCTAGTCATGATGTGTCTTAAATTAAAAAAATTGTAACTTAATAAAATATCAATAATAGCTTTCACGAGTGTTGAATTTAAAATAAGACAAACCAGACACTTGACGAAAATATTACCCCATAGGAAGAACCATAAAACAGGTTAATCTAACCAGATGAAATTAATTAAATAACTACATTTTTGAGATTAACGTGAAATTAGTAGAAACCCTAAACGGATAGCACCTTAAAACGATTAATTGATATAAAATGTGCCTATAATTTTTTCGGAGCACAATTTTTTATTACTTAAAAGATGTATTTGATTACATTAAACTATTACACAACTTAAGAAATTATTAGGCGGAAAATTACTGAAAGAGTAATTTGAAAAAATTTTATTTTCATTTGAAAAATAATTATTTGATTTAGATTAATAATTTTTTCAAGTTGATTGAAATTTCATTTACAAATAATATCTTTAAAAAAGTTGAAATTAAAGAATCGAAAGGGTCCTCTCTTATAAAAACGAATTTAGTCTATAATGGCGTTGTTATCTCTAATCTTTAACAATGTACGGTTCCTATAATACAAGCTAAAGCATTTATGTTAATATTTTGTTAATGTGAAACATTTTCTGTACAATTTGCTGAGGGATTTTTGGTAACACCTTTTAAATTTAACTGCACATTGGGATAATAATATTTACACTTGTATGAATTTTGGTTTATTAAATTTTATTTATATTTGTTCACATTTAGAGACAAATTTATTCGCTAATTATATGGAGTTTACACTCGTATAATTTTCGAGGATGGTTGTTTGTTTTTAATTTTTAAATAAATACAGTTGTGCCATTATTATTATATTTTGAATATTTTTATGTACGTAAGTATGTTATAAAAATTATTAAAGTAATATTATTTTTTTTTCAAATAATTAATTTAAAACGATGATGTCATTTTATTTAATTTAGTTTATAGACCAGGACTTGAATGGACTTGAATACGGAAAAATAAAGCATCACATTCTGTCAATAGATTCTTGTTAAGAATAGCTTAAATATTAAAGATACGTATGTTGCCGGATTAATTTTTGGTCTAATTTTCATCCTCCTTCCTTTATAGACTATGAGCTTTTGGAGCTATTTTAATCATTATTTTATGTGAATTCGGCTAAAATAAACATTTTTGTACTCGTGGCATTTTTTTGAAAGATTACTCATTTTCGGGATATGAGGCATTTATGATCGAAAATACTCAAAACACACCATCTTTAAAAATGTTTCACATGGGTTCCACTGAAAATTTTTTATGTATTTTTTGAAATTATCCGTTGTTATATTTTCATACAAAATTGCCGGTGACTATTTTAATAGTCCGTCTGAAAAGGAAGAAAGGGGATCCTAAAAAATTGATTCAAAAACTGGTTCGCGACTTCCGAGTCCTCAATATTTAAGCAATTCTTAACACAATTCCATTTATAGAATGTGGTGCTCTATTTTTGCACACTCAAGTTCATTAGGATCCTGGTCTACTAGTAACGTTTGGCATGGTGACTGTATTGTGACGTTATTTGATTCTAAAGGAAGATTGTAAAATATTGAAAAATACACTGCCAACAGTGGAGACAGATTTTTTTTGTAATGTTTGAATATGTTTACAGTTTACTGCATTAAGTAGCTATATGTCCGGAAAATCTTTTCTGATCCAGTTTTAGCTTTCAATTTGAATATGACGATTTGAAAAAAATACATGTTCTGCATTTCAATCATTCTAGCCTCATTTTCTTGAGATATTCTGCTCCTTTTTTTTTTTTGAATATTCAGAATAATCGATTTTAACAAAATTGAATTTATGTAAAAATATAAAATACACGTACATACAAAATTTAATAAAAATCGGTTGTATGCTCAAGTAATCAGAAAGTGCGGCGGCGGACTGAATCTTCAACGCTAACTTAAAAATATAAAATAATTTGTAATTAATAAATACATTAATATCTATCTAAAAGGTTGTTTTAGATAGATAAATAGATTTTAACTAAACACTTAAAAGTGTCTACGTTAACCAGTTTTGAGATATTTATGAATTAAAAAATCTGAGCAAAGTAACTATGCTAATTTTATATTTCTGAAAGAACCAAATTCTAATTCAGCCAGTCTCTGGAGTGTGTAATTTTTCTATCAATATTTCACTAATTCTACGTAATTTTTATATAAAAAACCTAAATTGTTTGTTTAAATGTGCTTTATTACAAAAAATACACTTATCCTTTGTTGGTATGAAATTATTAATTTTCAAATTGATATTCAATAATTAATTTAGTTTATTATATCAATTTTTTCGAACTTAGATTTTTATAAATAATTCTTACACTAACAGCAACCATGGATTTGAATTTCGAAATACAATTTAATTCAACGATTATTAATGAAATCTATATATTTGTAAAAGGCAAAACCGATTGACTGACCTATTAACGTAGCTGCAAAGCCATATAGGTTATAGAAGCTTTCTTATTTGGCATTGCGATCCTTCTTTCGAATGTTTCGAAAATCATCCTCAAATGAAACTGTTATTCAAAGTTTTCATGAAGTTTATAATTAAATGAATAGATCGACTAAAAAATTCGTCGAAGTTATCTAAAAAACAAATGAGCAAATACATGATTAACAAATTTGTGAATACCAACCGTTAAACAGAGGTGAAATGAGATTTGAATTCTTTTTTCGAAAATCAACCTTTAAACAGAGATAAAATTGGGTTTTTGGTTTTTGGGACAAATAATAATACATCAATAGACATTTCGACTTGAAGCTATCGTAGCAATATTCATAAAAATAAATGAAGAAATATGTACTCTACAATTTTTCATAAATCTACCACAAAGGAGTTGAAAAGGGCACAAAATCAGGGACAGAATATTCATCAGGATTTTGTATAAATTTGGTGTTTAAGAATTAAAAAAATTTTTTGTTTTATTTTTCTACATTACATGATAAAATTAGGGCAACGATCCATGCAAAATGAAAGTGTCCTTTGAGAGTGAGGTTTTCGAATTCAATGTTAATTTCGAATAAGAAATCCAGTTTCCTCCGTTTCGTGATTAAATCTTATATTGTGTTTACAGTGAAAAAATTAGTCAGTATCTTCAACGTCTTTAGTTGAAAATATTCTGACGACTTTAAATTAATTAGCCAGTCTATTAATTTCCATTAATTACTGACACAATCAAAAGAGTGATTAGGTGATGAGTACTAAATTCTTCAATGATTTGAAGAAATTCAAAATAATTTTTGAGTTAATTTTGGATGAATACGAAAATTCTGTTAAATGGGCATGTCTCTTTTTCTCAGCCTGTAAAATTTTTTATCACACTATGATATGCTTTTAATTGATGGACATGGGATGCAATGAAACTCACTTACACAGTTTTCGTAGTCCAGTAACAAGTAACAAGTCATTTATTAAAACTGTGTAAACAGTCACAGTAACTATATGACAGTGACTGAAACAACAATTAAATGTCAAGCATAATCCTTCATTTCTTTATTATTATATGTTTGCGATTGAAGAGTGGCGGGGGTACTACTTGCACACAAAAAATTGTACCGAACTACTTGACTGAACAACTTTACTAAGCACTTGACAAAATGTTGCAGTTAACACACGTCATGTAATTAAACTACTTTTTACTTGAATAAATTACTTTATCACTTTGAACAAAGCTTAAATTTCAATTTTGTTGTTTCACTGAAGATTTTCAATTGTGCATCACACAGCCAATTTGTATTTAATGATTAATGAATCATATTATAAATGAATGTTTAGACTCAACATATGTTATTATTAATTAAATAATAAAAGCAAACAATATGTATTTTATAAATAATGTTGAAATATCATTTTTATTATTAACGAATAATTGATTGGAAAAAATATATAGACCGAATGTTAGTAAAGTGAAACTTTACTAACCTTTGGGAAATGAAAATCAAAAAGTATTTATTTGAGTTAATTGAAAATATATATTTCCTCTTTATATTAGATTCTTTATTAAAAACAACTAGAAAATTTTTGTCGAATCAAAATATTTTTAAAATTTTTTGGGATTGTGCTACTTTTAATACCGAGGTGAATTTAAGGATACCTTGTTTATGTTCATTGGCTATATTCTCCTAATTTTTGTACATATTTTTGGTATAAAGCTTTATGTATATTCATATAGGTATACTCGAAAATAAACAAATTTCTTTATCTTTTAAATCAATTAAGATAAAACAAAACCATTTAGTTAAATATCTGGACAAGAGCATCTTAACTAAGGACTAAGCTTACTTATCACGTTTTTAAAAAAATATACAATCACTAAAAAGAACATAAAGGTTTTTTTGATTTAAATATAAAACGTTCATAAAACGTTCCAAATAAGTTTTTTGAAACTCAAGTATACAGCGTGTTTTAAGAGAAATAGTTAATTATTTAGGAGGTCGTCGTGATATAGTCGAATTGCGGTAAAAAATTCTATATAATCAGTACCTAATTTTTATTTATTCCACCTTGTATCTTACACAATCAAACGCAAAGTCAAATAAGGATGTTGAAAGTTGATTTTCAAAAATTCCACAACTTAAAGAGTTAAATGAATGTTTATTTATGAACTGTCAAATAGTCCTAAAGAATTTGCCTGCACAACCACCTTCGATAATATTTTTAAACTCTGTACACATGTAGAATATTAAAACAATTAACTCTTTTGTTGTTTTTTTTCCACTTGTTTTGATATTGAGATTCCACTGTATATCGAAACATGAATTGTGTTTGCTGTTGTTATTTTTGATACCAATTAGGATAAAATATTTCCACACCTACATTATTTTATTAAAATATTATATTTAGGAGGGAGTAGAATATGCCACTTTAATAAATTTATGTATTTATATTTATATTATTATTATTAATTAATAATTTTGTGGTTGTGTTTTTTTTTTTTGTAATTATTTATTGCTAATGATTATGAATTTCAATATAAAAGGGTTTTTATTTTTTGCAAAAAATTAATTAGTATAAATACTGATTATTAAAAAATCATTTTTTAGCTTTTTAGTGATACAGACGGTAATATTCGAAAAAGAGAGATTCTTAATCTATCATTTTTCATGCTATTAAGGACTTCCCGCAGTTGTAACTACTTAGTTTTTTATTTTTTTGAATTATTTTTGTTTTTTAATTTTGAGCAAATCGCGGCGTTTCCCGCGCAGTAATACATATATTCTATAAGTGAATGCGATTCTGTAGATGATTTCTGTAGATGATGCAGTTGTAGTCAGTTACAACCGTACACAAATAAAATCTGAAAAAATTATTTTATTATACCGAAAAATGGATAAAGTGTTATGATACCGAATAAAAGGCCGTTTTGGTGTTTAGAAGCTTATTTTAACAAAATGTTTCAGAATGTTTGCAACTAAGTAAAAATCGATATTCTGTTAAATGGCCACAATAAACTGTACAAAAATTTGCGCAAATCTCACACAGAGGCACTTTTCAAAATTTGTCATAAGACTAATAAGAAGAAGAGTGCCAAACCAGAATTCATATTCTTTGTGAATGCTTTGTGAGATGCTCAAATATTTAATTAAGAAAATTGAGTCATTATGATGCACTGTTGCCGTGAAATCACACTAGCAGAGCAATGTGAAAAATAACTTTTATATTGTATATGTTAGTACTAGATTTAGGTACGTTTTAGGTGCTTTTATGGAGTGCCTTCAATAAATCAATTTAAACAAAGTACCCAAAAAAATTCGTCCAACATGAATCAGTAAAGAAAAGTGTCAAGCTAGGATGTTGCATAGGTTTTTTTTGGAAATTTTGATTAAATTGATGTATTAAAGGAACTCTATAAAAGCATCTTAATTTAGTATTTACATTAAATTATTATAGTTTTTATTTGAGAATTGCTCTGTCAGCGTGATATCAAGGCAGTAGTGCTTCTTTATGACTCAATTTTTTAATAAAATATTATTTTTTTTATAAAGTACCTAATTGAATTTTGCATTATCTAAAATGCACCCAATTTTGAACATATTTAAATTCAAATTTAAATATGTCTTCTGCTAGCTTGTCTAGTATAAAAATTACATTATAAATGTAAAATATCAGACATCTTTTAATAATTAATAATCTCAATCTTTGTATAAAATAAATAATAAATTATTGATGATGATAATATTAAATGTTATGTTGAAGTAATAATAATAATAATAATAATAATAATAATAATAATATAACATTAAAAAATACAATATAAAAATTTAATAATGTTATAAAGAATTTTATTTACATAAAATATTGTAATTTATGTAAAAAAAATATAAATTATAAAAATAGGTGGCAATAGTTAATAATAATAATATTATAGACAGAAACGCTAAAGGTAAAAACTATATATAGGTAGTTATAAATAGTATACTATATTCCTTGAATGTTGATCCATTTAAATTTAAAGATAGCGTTTGATAGCGTTGAAATAAAAAAAGAGTTTCTACAATTTGTTAAAATGTTTTTTTCTGAATCTAACTCGATGAATCTAAACGATTTAGTTAGATACCATGCTGCTACGTGTGGAAAACATGAGAAATGATTAAAGCCGTTAAATAATGGGTGTATTTCCAGAACGTAAACACTGGAAAATATTGTTAGAATAAACGTATTTATTTGAAATTTTTTTATACTTAGAATTTTATATTAAGTTGATTAACAATTCTAAAACCGGATGATTTATATTTAAATTATAAAGATGGGTTGAATTTGTTTGTTTATTGTACATTTTTAAAAGGATTAATCAGTGGAACAAAATAACCTTTAATAAAAAAATTTCGAGTAGAAACATTTAATCTGCCATCTCGGAGTATTTTAAATTTGGCTTATTTAACCAATTAAACATAGAAAGTTGAAGTTGAGAGAATATTACGGGTTTAAAATTCGATGTTAAATCATGAATATAAAAATATTCTATGGAAAATAACAAATAGAAATTCTTTAGTGCCTATGTTCATTGAAATCTGTATACGAACTTTTAGACTCCGTGTCTATAAAATATGTCAGAGTATATTAAATTTA
The DNA here is from genome assembly GCA_020423425.1 of Chrysopa pallens. Taxonomy (NCBI): domain Eukaryota; kingdom Metazoa; phylum Arthropoda; class Insecta; order Neuroptera; family Chrysopidae; genus Chrysopa; species Chrysopa pallens. The sequence goes on from CM035591.1 coordinate 112,619,730, forward strand.
GCCTTAAGTTTGTAACATAAGGAAATATTAAAGGTACTAAAAACCTTTTGATAATAATTTTTTTTAAATCATCTAATTAGCCCATTTTTGACTGTGAAAGAGAAAAATAGGTCGATTGGGTCCCTTAGAATGTTAAAAAAACAATAAATAAAATATATAGCCTTTACATTTGAAGTTTATCTTATCTAGATTCAACTGTAAATAGTTCTTGGATAATTCTAGCGTTTTTTCATAATTCATAGATGCTCTGTGGCATACATTTTTCCGTACGATAGATTCATATTCAATAAAACGACTATAATATAGTTACGACTACAGACAGTACTGGCTGGTATATAACGTATCTACTACAATAACAGTAGATACTCTATCCCTCTCAGCAACTACGAACTCATACCCTTGCTACTGCTCTCTAACTATGAATATTATGATTTTGTGTATATTGCTATAAAAACTTCAATGTTATAAATTACTGGTTAATTATGAGAATAATTTATATTAGGTATTATATTTATTGTACCTTACCCAGGTGTAACACAGGTAGTATACATATTGATGATAGTCTCTACATAAAATACAATTCATGAACTATTCTAGAAGTTGATTTATTTATTATGATAAAAAATGCATACATAATATATATTTATAAATATATTGTGTATTGATTGAGTTCATATTTGATATCAAAGTTCATTATGAATATAAAATACAAGACAGATGTTTGAATTTTTTGTAAAATTTAAATTGATAATTTGATTATATTGAAAAAAGATTATGTTTATACCCGTTATATCTAGAATATACGAAGGTTTTGTTTAAAGTTTATAACGCTGGAAAATATTGAGGACACTAATAGAAATTGAATTTCGATATTTATAAATTCAATTAATTAATCAGTTCACTATCATTTGCATGCCAGTTCGTCAGCAAGATAACCCAAAAACAAAAAGAGTTAACGAGCTGAAATTTTCCTAGCGTTTTCAAGATTTAAAAATTTAATTTGAGTTCACGAATGGGTCAACAACCTTGATCCAAAAATCTTTTAAAATATGACAGATAGCAGAAGAATTCAAATACAGAAAATGTTTCGTTCGAAAAACAAAAAAGATTTTGTTTAAACAGTTTTTTATAAACTACTTACATTTGTCAGAATCTTAGTTTTGTAAACTACTTAGATTTCTCAAAATTTTAGCTCAAGCTCTCTAATTAACATAGCGAATATTGAAATTTAAGTAAAAAAATTTAGGAAATTAGGATTAGTTTCAAGTGCTATAATATATATATATATATATATATATATATATATATATATATATATATATATATATATATATATATATATATATATATATATATATATATATATATATATATATATATATATATATATATATATATATATATATATATTTATTATAGCACTTGAAACTAATTTCCTAATTTTTTTTACTTAAATTTCAATATTCGCATTAAAGCGCGGTAGAATCGTATTTTCTAAATCTTGAAATTCGGGACATATTTTGTATATATACAAAAAATTTAGTCAGTCAAAATTTTACTGTAACAGATAATGTCAAAGAAATCTGCAAGCAGAAAAAGTAAGTTACCAGTAGTAAATTAACTAAAAATTAGTTTTATCGTGGTGAGTCGTGGACGTCTTGCAACAAAGTGCGTCAGTCGAGCGCTAAATTGATACAAAATCTGTGCATCTTCACCAAGAAATTTCAAATACGGGAAGAGATAGCAAGATAAAATTTGGCTTATTTCAGACAAAATTTGAGTTTAAGCTCGTTAAGGAATAAAATCGGTAGGTTCAATAGATCCATGATCCAACTTTAGGACGATAAAAGAAAAATTCAGTCAAAAATGTTCGTTTTTCAATACAAACTTTTGTTTGATACATTTTTCGTTTGCTTAATTTTTTTTTTTTTTTTAATTTAAAAGACTACAAATCAGTTTTTTGATGATCATTTAAAATATATATTAATAGGATTAAAAAATATTTAACATTTGATTTATTTTAAGGCTAATTTTTAAATAATTTATTGCTCTTAATTCACTTTTTAGCTTTAAAAAATTAGTTGCAAAGTGCATGGTGTTTTTTTTAATTTGATATCCGGCTCCCGGTAAACACTATCGAATCAAACTTACTGATAGTACGCTATTTCTCATTATATAAAAAAAAATCTACTTTCAGAAAATTTTTTTCTCGCTCACCGCATCTACGTTGTATTAGATATTTATTGTCAAATTGCTAAGCAGTATGGAACTATCATTCCATATAAAGTAAAATATAATGTAACGTAGATGTAACATATATACAGGGGTATAATAAACCACAAATGTACAGTAAAGCATAGTTTACAGAAAACAAAGGTGATAAAATCAAAGTGTAAAATTATATTCATATTATTATCGAGTACTATAGTAGTCAATAGTTGCCGAAAATATGCAGTATGGCGCTATAATAAAGGGAAACTTTAACTTTCTTTAAAACTTTTGATATTATTTTTACAAATTAATAGGAAAGAAGAAATAAATAGGAAAGACATTCAACAACATTAAATCGCATTAAAAACAAGTGAAGATATCATTGTTTGGACTATTTTTAATTAGTATTCATAAAATTCTATAAATATCCAGTCTATGCAGTTATACTAATAATGAATATTTTTATATAATATGTATTGTAATTACTAACATGGAATAATTATCAAAATTTTAGGTCAAATTGTGGCGAATCTTAATATTTTATGAATAAATTTTTCAAGCAAAAGTTCTAAGTCAAATAAATAAACATTTTTTGTATTTGAATTTTTCTTAATTTTTCTATTTTTTATAGTTTAAAAGTTGGGTCAAGGATGCATTGGACCCAATAGACCGACTTTGCTCATTTGTCGAACTTAAACTCAGTTTTTATGTTTAGAATACGCCCCCCAAGAAAATAAGAAAAAAATTCATGTCGTTATCTTTTTTTGATTTTAATTTATTGTGATGACGAACGGTCGGACAACCGGAAATGGACTAATTAGGTGTTTAGATAAACACCAATATCAAATTTTTGTTTATAGGTTAATATTTCATAGCGTTAAAAATGTCATAGTAAAATTAATCCTTTAGACATATTATGCATGTCGAGTATAATCAGCGTCCAATTACTGTTGTCCCGTAAACCATTCAAGTTTTGAAATATATAACTTCCTTTCTGAACGAAGTATCGACGATATTCAGCCACATTTATTTAAAACAGTAAACAGAAAAATTTCAAAAAACGAATCAACTGACATATAGCAGTGGAAGCCATCTACTCGACATTCCATTGTATACGAAATCCTGCTTCATGAATATAGAAAAAAAAAACATTTTACTTACGATATTGATAGAAATATTTCCATTAGTTATCAAAAACTTATTGATACCACTAAGCCAATAGTATTACTTAAATTATTTACTTATTATGATGGTATTGTTGAAATGAAACAATGAATTTAATAATAATAATAATAATAACAATAATAAAACTATAGTAAAAGTTCGTAGAGGTTAATGAATTGAAATGAAAATGCAAGTCATATTCACAAACTTAGTTGTTGTATTAAATTTTAGGTTCATTAAATAAAAACAAAGTTCTAAACTGTTTCCGAAGTTGTTCCTTTATGATAATAATTAACCATATTATTATTATATTCGTTTCATATGCATTGATGAAAATTTATAATAACTTTATATATATATATATATAGTATGTTGTTTATAATAAACACTATACTAACATAACCTTATAAATGCTAGAGGTTAAGTTTATTCATTGTTGACAATGTTTATAAAAAAAATTCGCCATGAGAGCGTAAAATGAATTCCTTTATTAAGTTGAAATTCAAATTTTCATTTGTTGAGAGACAATTTTAAATAATTTAGTACATTTAATATAAGGGATATAAAGGAACAAGTTACGTTCAAGCCTTTTTAAGGTTTAATATGTTTTAATGTGGGTTAATTAACAGGATAAAATCACAAAGTAGAGATAACAGTGGTGTGATTTTGAGAACCGACTGAAATTGCCTCCTTTCATTTTTTTTCAAAGTACTCGAAAAAAAACATAAGAGATTTTTTTTCAAACATTGATACTAAATCGTATGCCGAGTATCTAAACAATTAATTATATTAGTTATTATATTCACTTATTATATATGTTTTTAATACGCTTTTATTAGCTTCAGACGTATGTATGTTAGTATGTATGTAACGGGATCGTAGAACATGATTTTGACCCCCTTCAAAACGTCGGATTAACTCAAAATTTGGTATACGTATAAAGGACCGATGACAATTTAATATTTTCAATAGTTCGATTCGTTATCCCCACTAGGATAATCAGGATTATCGATATTTTGTTTTCCTGAGACCCGGAGTGTCTGCGTCAAGATCAAGAAGGGAATAAAGAATAGTTTAAAAAAATCTAATAAATACACTTTTATAGAAAATTCAACTAAAAAATTGAAAAATAAATAATGGATTAAAAAAAACTAAAAAATACGCTTTTATAGAAAATCCCACTAAAAAATAGAAAATAAATCTGAATAAATTTGAATTAAAAATAGTGTAAGAAAAAGGGATTTTATTGTAAAAAAAGCGTGGGGTGTTTGGTATCTATAGTATTATGGTATCAATAGTAAACAGATGTGAGTAGAAGGATTATTTTGATAATATCCTGAAAAGCACCCGACGCTTTTTTTTTACAATAAAATCATTTTTATTCAATTTTATTTTTAATTCAAATCTAAGCAATTAACACTGTTAGTTGTTTATTTTTACATTGTAATATAAATTATGTACAAGTTTTGCACCAACAGGAGGAATTTACTACGTTATGAATTGGTTACCAGCACATCAGAAAGCCTATAGAGATTTTTTTTTCGTTTTGTTATATAAATTATGGTATATACGCCAAAACACTTTTCAAGTAATTTTAAATGTATCAGTTTAATCTGTATAAGATACTTTTTCTCATCTTAGATGTGTGTATAAATCCAGATAAAACTTTACACACAAGTAGATAGAGGAGTAGGTAATCCTTATACCAGAATATAATCTGGTATAAAACCACGTTGAAATTTATATTTTAACAAAAAAAAAAAAAAAAAGAAACTTTTCTTCCTTGTATAACATTCGAACTGTCAGTTTCATAATTTTTCTTTTAACAGGATATGAACAAACAACTACGATGTAGTAAGAAAAATAAAAACGAATATCATAAAAGTATTAGTTTTTAAATTGCCAAGAAAAATTATTATTGAAGAAACGTTATTATTATCTGAGTGAGTTTTTTATATCAGGTGTTGTTTTTTTAAGAAGATATGTCCAGGTACACGTAAGCAAGTATATCAAATCATTTTTAAATATTATCATTAGGAAAATCCTGAAAAATTGATCATTTTTTGGTGCTGGTAAAATTTTCGATTGCCCCCAAAAGCTAGAAGTTGATGGATAACTGTTTATTTGTTAATGTTATAGGAAGATTATTAGAAAAGAAAGCAAAAACGATTTTATCCAACGAAATATTTTTTGTCCGAGAACATCAAAATTATTTTCAGATTTTTCAGGTTGTCGGATAATCAATATCTGGTATCACATAATGGGCAAAATGTACATTCCTACTACCAGGTGCGGAACCATAGCTACATTTAGAATAAGCTTAAATTATTGACTTGTCCACACATTTTTAACCCTCAAAAACAAAATTTTTTCGAAGAATTTGTTATAATTAAATTTATTCAGAAGTGATTAATGACGTCCAAAATGACTAAGTTTTATTTATAACTTCATTTTTTTTATTACCTTAAGCGTTTTATTTCAGGAGCCCGGACATTTTTTGAAATCTTTGAAGCTAATAGCGAGGATCAAAAATTTTACGAGACCCAAAAAAAAGGACTTTTTACAGAATTTTTGTACAAAAAAAATTTGTTAAACTAATCACAATTGAGCCATATACAAATTTTTAGAAGAATATATTTAAATGATATGAGATACTTCTGGGCATCCAACCTTTTATACATTTATATGTATACAAAACAGTTCGCATCCTGTAAACAAAACTGTCTTATTAACTGTGAAAATTCATTTTATGCAATATAAATCTAATGAGTTTGATGGAAAATCATAATCTTTATATTCTATTGAGTTCGATTCAACTTACTAAAAGTTTTCTATACAAATAGAACCTATTTCAAATAAAAATGTACTAAAAATTAAAAAATAATGAATAAATGGGGGGAGGGGGTAATGCACCTAATTTATAGAAGAAAAACTTTTAAATAGCCCAAAAAACAAATTCTTCGCAAACAATAAAAAATATTAAAAAGCAAACATTAAATAATATTAAAATTAATAAAAATAGAACTACAAATAAAATTTTAAATTTCATTAATATTTCTACAAATAATTTCCTTGGGATCAATTATTGTTCCAAACTGGTGCAAATGACATTGTAAGTAAAAAATATATTGACTGCGAATGGTAGTAAATAGTCGCAAAGAAATTATTAGTAGAAATATATATTCAATTCAAAATTACATTTTAACTTCCTTAGTTTTTTTTTTTAATTTTTAATACGGTTCCATTATTTTGAAAATTTTTGTTTCTAAATGTTTTTTCTAAGAATTAAGTTTGTTACATCCCAGCTATTTAGTTTTTTGGTACAAATTACTATGTGACAATTCGCAGTCTGTCTTTTTCCAGTAAAAAAGCAACTGTCGAAATTTAACAACAATGATATCACTTTACAATTTACTTTATTTATGTACTTGTAATATGCCCTATAAGTTTGGCCGGTTTAAATTGCTTAATTTTGAAAAAATTTGCGCTTGAACTAAAACAGCTTTTTTGGAAGTTTCCAAAAAATTGGCTTTCTTTAAAAACAGTTACGTTTCGAATAATTTTTCTGGTATAATAGTTACGTTTCGAAGCTCTTTCAGCTCCAAAGTTTTAAAAAATAAGACCTTGAAAATTAGTTTACATCAGCTTAATGTTCTTAAACCAACAATATTTTTTTTTTTGAACATGATACTTAAAAAATTAAGCGAGTTATGGTAAAAATTCCCAATCACAAATTATTACAGTTATCAAAACACGTATATTACAACACTGATGAAGAAAATTCCTGCATTTTTTCATTCTCGAATAATAGGAAAAGTGCAGATAAAATCTTTATAGAACAAAAAATTGCTTAGAATTAGTAATTCTATCCGCACATTGATAAGCTTTAAAATAGAGGGTAAATAGTATCTACAGGCAAATTTTGGTAATAATCCGGTGCTATTTGGTAAAATTTCCAGGTTAGAACGTATTTTGCGTGCATAGATTGGCCTAATATTAGTTTCATCATATCTTACATAATTATTAATAAAAATTAAAAAAAAAAACTTAGTTGGGGGGATGGTCGTAGTTTGAATGAACATGAAAAAAAAATTTACTAAATAAAAAAAACTATTAATAAATTACACACAGAAAAAATGAGTCAAATAATTTTGTTTTAAAGAGGGAGAAACATTATCATACACCCGTTGAAAACGATACACTTGATTTTAAATCTGTTTTAAAATTAGAAGAATATTTATTATAATCTACGGTGTAAATACATTGTTTACTTGGAAATATTCAACGTTTAACACAACTTCCCTTCTGTATATTTTTTTGCCTAAACAGTTAATATTTACAGAAATAGTTATTTGTGGTTTTATAGGGAAAGGAAATAGTATTTAGTAAAATACAAATATTTGTCTTATAAAATGATTCCAATTTTATGACTTAAATCTGACTACTAAAAAGAACGAAAGTATTAACATAAAAAGAATTAATTTTTTTCCTCTGAAGCTCATATTCACTAGAAAATGTTAATTTTTGTGTCATTCGGATAGTAAAAATATTATATTTTAATGTTTAAATAATGTTTTTGTATCTCTTCAAAAAGTATGTTTTTACACATAATTTTACCACATCTTGCCTGTTCCGATATCTTGTGTCCTGAGATGAATATTTTGTTTGCTACAGGAAAGATACTAAAAAAAAATTGAAAATTGACAATATTGAATTATCAATACGCCTCAGAGGTTTCTTCATTTTAAATTAAATGCATTTATTAAATTTCCAACCATACCAATTATTAATTTTGGATTTTCTTTTCACAATTCTATTGTGCAAGCATCCAGTAGGGATGATGCAGAAATTTTATCACATCAATTGAAGCATCTTTTCTCTACGAACATGAATTTGAAATTATTTTTTAAAAATCATAAAAAATACCCAAAATATAAACGTTTAAAATTCTTAATTAAACAAAGAAGGAGATTTGCATAAATAACGTCATAAATTTTCATAGTGATAAGGGTCATTCTATGGTAAAATGCCCTATCGATGTTTATGGCACTGATATACAGTTTCCTTCAAAATTTACGATAAACAATGTTAGTATGAGCTGATTATGAATACAAATGTTCTATAAGTTACATTAATATCCGTTTTTTATAGAAAATGAAAAACCATTTTTTAAAAGCTTATAACTTATTCGTTAAAAAATCAATTTTAATTTAATTATCGAATTTAGTTTGGTATAGAGCCTAGTTTCACATTTTAATGAATAAAATAGTAAATTTGTTGTTGTTGCATCTTCCCTATTTTATCCTGGGTAAAAAACTTTTTAAGGTTACGCATTTTTTAAGTATGAAATAACTTCGTACATCGAACAATCAACAAAACTATTTATATACTAGATAACGTATAATATTCTGTTTGCTTCAAAAAAGATGTATGATGACCACATGGGAAGCCATTAAGACGCTTCTGAGAGGAGAGTATAGAATCTCTTATAGTAAAATAATAGTCACATGTGTTCATCAGCCGCTCTCAAAAACTTGAAAACGCATCCTTTTAAGAGTATGACTGACTACTGACGACTCAACTAATAATATAGGTCTGTTAATCAATACCATATTCATATTTAAAAACATAAATAAAGATAATTGTATACTAAAGATAATGATAATAAACAAGAATAGATATATTAATTTATATAAGCAATTTTTGAAGATTTATTAAAGTTAAGAATATTCCTAGAACTTAAAGAATAATTTCTGTTTTTGAATATGATTTTATAGTTTGAAGGACTAAAAATATATTAAAATTTAGTTTGTAATCACACATGGTCTGAGAAATAACGAATATTGGTTTTATATATATTGTTTATAAAAATTGTTAGTGTTGATTTGAAATTTTTATTATTAACATTTGTGTTAACAAAAAGTGTTTTTTTTTGTTCATTTTTCCAAAATTTATTCGTAATTTTGACGGGTTTGAAATTATTCATGTGAGAGTAAGATTCTCGTCGTTTGAAACTACAAATTCGGTAATTTTTCAATTATTAAAATATTATAATTTTCGAAAAGTAGAGCTAATTGTTTAGATACCTTGTTACTCTTGTAGATACCTTACCTTGTTAGATACCTTGATACCCAGGTTGTTGATTATTATGAATTGTAAAATTATAAAAAATTCATAATAAAGAAAATTTTTAATTTTTAAGTTTGAATTGTATAGCTAATTTATTACGTTTAAACTAAAATGTGAGAAAACTTTGTGAAAAACTTCAAAAATCTTTATTTTAATTTAAATGAGCATTATTTTTTTTTCAACAACTTCTTAAGGATCCACAATAAAAATTATATATTGTATCCATTTGTATTGTGTCCTTAATGAAATATATGTTTTATAAATGAATTTAAAAATCTTACTTTATTTTTGTGAGTTACGGTTGAAGAAATAAATTTTGAAAGAAAGTATTCAGTGGGAAATTTTACTTAAGACATTTGCTACATCGCTTAGACCTTTAGATTAAACTTATTACACCTGAATTTACATAAAAATTCTGGTAAAATAAAAATACATTAATTATATTCTGAAAACACGTATCATTTTAGATTTTTACTAAAAGAATGAAAAGTGACTTTTCAATCGATTAATTGGTTAAACTATTTTTTTCAATCAATATTTATTTCAATTACCTATTTAAATTTTGGCCAATGTTGACCCAATTGGCTTTGTAAGAGTAATTCATATCCCGTTACGTGTTTTTAAACCTCTCAAATAATATTTCTAAAAAATTCAAATTAATTGGATGGAAATAATCTTACATATCTCTTTCAACATTAGATAGTCCTATTGAAAATTATAACATTGTGGTTATATTGAAATCCAAGGATAACATTAAAACTGACGGATAAATTGCTACTAGATTATATATCTCCCCTTTTGGGCCATATTGTGACACAATTTTCGTTGCAATATAAGTACTATAGACCAAGTTCATAGTAAATTGTTTAAATACTTTGCATATATTTGGCTATTAGTATTTCTGGAAACTTTGTTATTTATTATTTTTAATTTTACATAATTCTATTGGACTAACCTACAAATTTCTGGAAATGAACCCTTTTTATGATTTCATAAATGCCTGTACCAAAATATATGCCTTCCAGTTTTTAACCGCATTGAAAAATAGGCTCAATATTTTAATCTACTATAGGTTATCTCATGAACCCACAAGCCATTTGATTTTATTACTTCATGAATTCTAATGAGGCTGTTTTACTAGAACGCATAAAAGCATAATTTTTCAGAAAATACTTTATTAAACATTTTAAGAAAAAATGGTACTATAGTCACATTTACGTGATGTAAACCTCTGTGTATTTAAAATAATCGTAATTTACAAATTAATTTTCTTTCTTCCTAGTTATAAATTTAATTTTAATTTCCCAGATTTAATAAAAATTGACAATTAGAATCAATTTTTTTCAATATTTTGAATATAATTATATTTTTATTTTTTATTTTGAAATTCTAATTTACCTTACAACAATTACAAGACGGGTCATTAACCTTACGCATAATATTAGATATACGAATGAACAATAATATATCGTCGTAAATAGAAAGGATTTAAAAAAAGTCGTATTAGAGAGTAAGCAAGCTATTGATTGCAGTTACAAATGAATCTCGCGTTAACCAAACGGTACAATGCAAACGTAAATCCGTCAAAATTGAATGCTAAGTGTATATAAAATGAAAATATGTTTGTATTTGTTCTCATCATGACGACGATATTTGTACCCCCAGCATCACCGCGCGGCGTCTAAAATTATACCGTCGACGTTGAACACACGTTCTTAAGTCATATGGCATGTACAAGAAAGAAAATACAAACTGTACTTAATTTAAAACGAGAAAACACAATATGTAAAGCAACGTGTGTGGTGAGGATAGCAAATGAAAACGAACTATACGAAACGGCTCCAGAAATTGAACGATTTGTTACTTTGGCTACCGTTATAGGAGGCACGCGTCGTCGTTCAAACCTACACACACATATACACATATTACTTACAATATATTAGCGTCATAATATTATTTTGGGAAAAGACAAATTTGGATTGTGAAAAGAAGTGGGGTGTAAATTTCTTGTATATGTTTCTAATAGTAAGCTTATATTCTTGAGTGAAGAGCCTCATGAACCAATGAGAATCAACGGGGCCATTTTTAGAATTAAGACATCGAGATGTGTCCTAAGTATGTATTCATGGGGGTCGATTCTGTGTCGACAGCAAATTTACTATGTGCAGCAATTTTATCGACTTGCATACATTCACGATGTTGCTTAGCTCCGGTGAAGATCATACTTACAGACAACGAACAAAATTATTTTCTGGCAAAGTGGAATTAAAAGTGATTTACTTTATGGTGATTATTTTCTTTTTTTATTTTATAAACAAGTGAGGAATTATTATTTATCCAAAACTGAAGTGTTTCAAGAAGATTATAATAGTAGAAAGCCTGTCGCAAGTTCCGTGCTTCCTTACTTCCCATAGTGCAATTTAACATATGGAATGTAAAGAAGTATGGAGCGATCGTGGGTTGTACATCGAGAACAATTTTGTGGAAATTATCACAAAAAAAAAATTTTTTTTTATTTGTGATTATGTGAATTAGTGATAATATTAAGGTTTTTTTAAAACATGTAAGAAAAAACACTAAATAATTTTCATGAAAATTTTCTGAGAAAAATGATTTTCGACAATCGAATATAAATTTTATTTAAATTTAACTTTTATATAAATAAATTGTGAAAACCGCACCTTTTTCGTTCGTTTGTATTTTAAATCGACAATGTTTTATTTTTAAAATTTATTTACAGGATGATTCAACACATATAGTTCATCATAATTTCAATATAATTTTATTAAAATTATAAATGAATTTTTTAATCCATTTCTCTTCATGATCATCGGTAAATGAAATAAAAAAAGGAGCGTATACACACAGTTGATACAAAAATATATCCACATATCGGTGCGCAGCTGTTATTATTTTTAGAATTTCTGTTCTAGTCTCACATTACCTATACGTTATAACAACTTAATATCGAATAGTAATAAACAACATGCACACAGTAAAATGAATGTATATATGCAGCCAAAACCATTTTGTAATAACGTCTGTGAAACTAAAACGAAAATAGCTTTTATAAAAATAAAACAAAAAAAAAAGTATATAAAAAAAAATACCAACTAAGAAAAAATTGTTTTTTAAATATTGAGAATTTATTATTTATTTTACTGTTATTATATGAATTTATTGAAATTTTTATTACAATATAAAATATGAGTATATATATGGTGCACTTGGCATATGTGAGGATGCTATCGAATATGTGTGTTATTATTATTGCACTTAGTTCTTCTTCATAGATTGGAACATGCCAGTATATAAATTTATTTTATTGAGATTGAGAAAGGAAATTTTTATAATATGCAGTTTTGTTTGAATGTGTATGTATAGTCAATGCGCAATATTACGATTAATTTTGAATTGGGTATTTGACAAAGTTTTTTTCATTATTTCAATTGAAGCATCTTTATTTACGACGATGGTATGAAGCGAGATATGGATGTTAAGGACCAGCGCATACAGTAAGATTTTCCGATCAGAAAATCTGATGGTCAACGCACACCATCGGACAGTCCTATACAAAATTCTTAGAAGAAAATCTAATCATACTTCAGACAAAAATCTTAAGCAAGCGCATTTCATCGGTTATCATCGGATACGTACAACCAACCAATAAACTATCAAATATTTTTAATTTATTAATTACTTGTTTGACTAGCATATGGTTTGACTTACTTCAGATAACATCGTAAGATTTTCTGATCAAAAATTCTGATGCTACTTCAGTTAGCATCATTTGTATGCGCACATGATAAGATTTTCTGATCGAAATTTCTGATATCTTGTAAGATTCCATTCGTGTGCGGGGTCTAATATAAAATGCATGCATGCTAAGAGTTACATCAGATTTTCTAATTAAAAAATTTTACGGTGCGCTGGCCCAAAAAATCGTGATTAAATAAAGTGTTAGATATTAAAAATAAAATGTATAATAAACATTTTTAAGAAATAGTCCAAAAATCGTATTTGAGGGCATATAATTTCTTTATTTTGGAATCAAATTAGTTTAATTTTCGAGTTTTGTTATGGAGTCTAGTTTCACACTTGATTTGAAATGTAGCAAAGTATCTGTACTAGGTGTGTATACTGGGATGGGTTTGAAAATGTATGATTAATAGGAAGTTTACAGAAGTTTACAGAATAGGAAGTTCAAAGCATTTTTTAATTGAAAATATTAATAAAAAAATTACGAAAACAGCGATACATTACGTTATTAATAACAAATGAAGTCAGAGTTTAAAATTAAATGCAGTTATAGTGTAGCATTTCACCATGATATAATTACAAGGCGAGGGCTATTAGTCACATGATTGTTAGAATATTTTATTTAATATCCAACGAATTTGAAAGTTTGTTTTTAATGGCAAAGTATCGAATTTGAGTCTTATCACATTTAGCATTGTGAAAAAAGCTTATTATTGTAACTGTAACTCTTTGATCACAATGTTGTCTTAAGGCACAAGAAGAATGAAAATGATTCAAGGTAAACGACCCGGGAATCAAGAAGTCCTAAAGGTGAATATATAGAACTGAAACGACAAGCATACGTTCGAATCATGAAGATAGGTTTCATGAAAATAGTTTATAAAATTTAATGTACTTAAAAACGGGATGTACATTATTTCATTTTCCCCTTTATTGAAATGGTTTCATAACTTATACTACAGCAGGTATTTAAATGAACATTAAGTTATCCATAATGCAAGAGAGCTCAAGAAATTGGGAATTTTGCATCAATCGCAATAGATTTACAGTTTGATAATTCCAAAGGCATTTATACACTGTAAACATACATACTGACATGGTATTCTCTAGCGGGCTATTCAAAATTGTCTAAACGTACACAGATCCCTCTAGACATATTACAGAACATTATAAACAAGAGTTATCCCATGTCACGAAGACAATCTTGCTTTTAATGTTTTTTTTATTATCGGTGTTATTCATGTCGGATTACAAAACATTACTGCAGTTATAATTTTGTGCTTATTGAATAAGAAACAAAAACAATACGAAATAATGGTTTACTCGGCGTTATTACAAGAAATTGTTCAATGTTTTGTTTGGAAATGGCCACAATATTTCCGTTTGGTTTTCTAAAGTTTCATTTCTATAATAGTTTTCTGTGTAGTCTCAAACATGTAACTCATTTTGTTCTATAATTTTAATCAATTTCGTTTTAGTCATTTGGTTACTGGAGTTTTATATTAAAGCCTATTCTTTCACCCGAAAAGAACTTTTTGGTTCGGATTAATTCGCATATCGTCATTACATTTCAAGCCTAGTATGTATGTTAAATGTTACTAGACGTGACTATTATACTTAGAGCGACTTACTTTTGTGTAAATTGATTTATTGTGTACATTGAAAGTATTTTTTAGTCTCTAGGAAGAAGAGAAAATTTAGGTTTTCACTGTGAACATTTCATAATATTTCGTTGAACCTCTTGTCGATCATTGATATTAGCCTCTTGACGAGGGAATTGCAGCATATATACCATGAGAAAGGGGTATTTTTTTTTCCTTTTTAGATATAAACACGTTATTCATAGCCTTGACTGAGCGTACAGTATACTGTAGTTGCATGCTTAGGAGAAGAATAGGATTTCTATATGTAGCGATCGTTTTACAGAGATCATATCAATTTATAGTGCATTTATTTAACTTGAGTGATGCATTCTTAAATGTTTATCATTTTTACTCGTTCAAACGGTCTGTTTAGTATATTTACGTATTTTTCAATGTGGTATATCAAATCTTAAGCCACGTGCACACGTGTAACGTTACACCGAATTGCAACTTTGGCACGTAACAGCAATCTTTGTGTGGACGTGAACGCGTAACATATTCCTCGCAAATCCCTCCTAAACCAAAAGTTAGTACACAACGATGTTACATTGAGCCCCTAAAGTTGTCAGTACACCCACAAATTAGAATCGCATCAAAAAACTCAATAACGAAACGCTTGCAAATAGAGCCACACTCTACATGTTTGAAATCGAACGCGACGTAAATATTATTCATTTGTATTTTGATTGTATTTTAATTATTTCGATATGAAGTGGAATGAACAAAACACAATGAAATTTATTGAAATTTATCAACATATACAAATACTGGCAGTGAAGGGGCACTCTGTTTGGTAAATAGATGAAACGCCATGCAACACACCGCAACATCAATCACGACACCTGCGAACGGTTGCGAAGTAAGGATAAAAGTTGCATAAAAGTTTTATATCGATTTATGACACTTCCTACACTGGTAGTAGAAATACCATAATTTTATAGAAATTATAGTTTCTTAAGTACTAACATTTGAAAAAGTGGGGAATTGCGTTATTACATGGGCAACGAAAAGTTAAATCTAAGATAGAATAACTCTAGTTTTCGAATGTACCGTTCACTAAAAAATGACAGGAAAATTTATTAAACACACTTAATTATCTGCTCCTGACTATTTTGTATTTATGCCTAAAAACATTGTCAATCAGCTAAAAGGCATAGCCAAGCAGGTAAAATTTTATAGAAACCTTTACCTGGATTTTTTTATTTAGAAAATAAAGTCATAAAGATCATAAACAACGATTAGAATGGGAGTAACTACCGAACCCTGAAAATTGTATGGCATATAAAGTCATAATAAAAACTAATATAACCGCAAATAATAAAGGATAAAATCATATTTCATCTGGATAAATTTGTTTAAGTTATTATTATAGCATATGGTTGCAATACAAGTTTTATATAATACTTTACATGGGAGAGTATTGTCTCGAACCAAATAGCTAACTATATCTTTTGTACATAAACCGATGCAAAAACAAATTAATCCGAAACGAATTTTCTATTATATAAATATTATTATTCTGTAAAATTGTAATAATGATGATAAAAATCGTAATTCAATAAATTAAAAATATCTTTATAAATGAATATATGGGTAAAAAATATTATGTAACTAGCATACTCGGCCACACTATGCTGTCGCACATTTATAATGCCTTAATTTCATATTATACTGAATTATTTACCACAATTAAATTAATATTCATTAATAAAATAAGCACGATTTTTAATTTTATACTTCATTTTTTAAGTGTGAAAAGAAATCATAAAGTAATATAAAAGTACTTAATTGATAATATATATGATTGAAACAAACACACTCCCATTTACAACAGGCTTAAAACCGAAAGATGTTTTTAATACACATGCTAATAAATAAACTCACACCGTCATCTTTTATAAATGCATATGTTGTTCTATAAAAAATTCGTAAATGAGCCATAAAACTCATTAGGGATCACTTCATCTTAATAAATTATAGATATGTTCTGCCGTAACTAAATCAGCAACAAATACAATTTCCTCAGAGAATAATTACGTTTAGCTAATACGTAATTATAATCTAATACGGAATTAGTCTGTTATACGTATTATTCAGCGTCTTTGTACTTGAAATACGTATTGATATAATACAAAATATTGATCTAGAAAATAGTCACAAAAATTGAAATATAGTGTTGAAAATCTCTAATTTCTAATTTAATATATTTGATGATAATTAATATTCTATGTTAGTACAACAAAAGTTGTTAAAAATGCCAAAGTTGGATACTATGATAATTAAAATTATTATTGACTGAACGAAGTTAGGTCTATGGTACAACTAAATGATTTCGAATTTCGTTAATAACAAATTTTTTGGACATATAAACACATATCAATATATTGGACATATAAACCAATTACGATAAATAGGTGTGGTCTACATTTTATTTCTTATTGCAAAAGAATTTTCATTTTTATGAGGATCGGATCTAATCGTAAGTGAAGTCTACGATTCAATTAATTTACCAGTTTTAGCAAAACGTGATTGCTGTTTAAAATGTATTTTTAAATAAAAATGATGATAAAAATCATAATTCTATAAATTAAAAATATCTTGTTAAATATATGGATAATATAAATAATAATATAATAATAATACTAGAGTATTATTATTATATGTACGAATTATATGTATAATTTTAATAAATTCACTAGATATATATACTATTTATTTTGCATTATAATTATTAATACATTAATACATACACCAAACCATTTGTTAAAATATTATAAATTAGTGAAATACCTATATTTACGTGTATATAGTGCACAGTTTCACTGCATCGAAAAACACATTAAAATTACAGGATGTTGATTCAAAAATGGTAAGAATAAACTGCCAAACATACTTTGAATTGAAAAGTAGAGGTTATAGACTGCCATTCATGATACCTGGATAGTATGTGCAGCAGTTCAATTACTTGAGGTGGACATGTTGTGGAATTATATGGGAACCATGCATCAAAATGTTTTCATTATTTTCTATGGTTATGAAATACTACTGTATCAATCTAATGATATATAAGTCTGTTAATAGTGTATGATTTAAGATAGGAAATTTAAGATAGGAAGTTTATTTACAAATATAAATGAATAATTTTTAATTTAAAAAAATTACTAATCCAATTTTTTCCATGATTCTTACAATTTTCAACTAAATAACTTCAATTAAATATAATTTTTTGTAATTTTTCAATTATTTTTGTTTGACATTTGCTATAAAATTTACAAACAAAAAAATTGAACAAATAATTTTATTTCTCTAGAGTTTCTGTTTTATTTCAAATCTTAGATATTACGGATACAGATATTGTGACGTTGTAATAAATTCATATTTTAAACATCCTTGATCAGGAATCCATTTGTGATACTTAGGCATTCTCAAATTAATATAATTTTACTCGAACCATACTTTTAATTTTTTGATAGCCAGGTTTATAAATAAAAATAAATTTTTTATTATAAAGCAACATAGCCGCGTTTATTGAAGAAAATGTGAGAGTGCATTTTGTCGATTGCAAATCCTTGATATGTAGAAAATTTTGTAGGTAGCAAACAAAAATATTTTTATATATTTGATGATTGGTTATTTATTTATTTAATTAAATCATTTTTTTAAACTTATTTTAACTATTTATTATAAACTTGATGTTAATTTTCATTTCAACGTGTTAATTAATTATGGTGCATGTAGCTGTTTTTGTCATTTTCTTTGATTTAAATTTTAAATAATAATAATTAATTTAATTTATCACTTAGATTATTTTAAATTTATTTTTTAGATTACATTTTTCCATAATGTATTTTTCTATACTAATATTATAAAGAAGAAACATTTGTATGTATATATTTTTGTATGTAACGGACTTACTGAACCAATTTGGCATACGCTACTTTTACCTGTATTCTTATAGGGACGGGACCTACGCGTATGAAACCACGGAACGTCCGCTAGTTTTAAATAATTACACAATAATTTGATTTAAATAATTGGCTTGGCTAAGCAATATTTAATTGCGACCTGTTCACTTGAATGATTTAATCAAAATTTCTTCTGATTTACAAAAAATATTCTCTTTGTGTATCCGAAATTCAATATAGATTACTACAATTGAACTAGCTTTTAAATTATTCATAATTCCGATAAGAAGATTGCTATAGGTTATAATATGATACTACCAATTTCTGAGCTCTTAACTCGGTGCGTTATGACCACATTATGTACTTTTACACATAAATTCATGCAAATACTTCACTTCATATGTATTGTGTATTGCCTATATTAATTATGTAATCAATTCATAAATACTTTCCTAAATACATATATTTTTGTGGTTTAGTAATTATTGGTAAATTTGTAATGAGGAACACAAGTGAGGCTACTTGTGTGTTCGAGACAAATTTGAGTCAGAGAAGTAATTACCTTAGAATGCTAAATGAATGTTAGAATCAATTAAATTCCATTTTCACCAAAATGGAATTTAATAAGAGCTCATAACATCAAATTTTAAATCCCATTTTCAACAAACTTTAAATTCCCTATGGCGTTAACTAATAAAATATTCAAAATTCTAAGCTATCTAAGGAATTACGTCTTAGTAATGTGAACTTGTATATTCATTGATATTTCCAAATTTGGACTCCGTTCCTTCCTTCTAGGGGTTAAATAAAAAGATTTCTTTTCTTAGTGCACACCTACAATATAAGAGGATCATTCACAAAAATTATAGCTTTTTTAGCTTACTATTTCGGAGAAACAGTGCTGAATGAGTGAGTGTTTGCCTATTTTATATATACAGAACATTATGTGTAGCTACGTGTATCACGGAGCAAAATCTTAGTTTTCCAAGACCCAAATTAACATCGAAAAAAAAAGGTTTTTTTACAAATTTTCCACCTAGATATTCTACGTGATACATCCTATAAACATTAATTTTTTTTTTTTAATTATACATTTTTATTTTTAAAATTATACATTATTTTTTATTTTATATTTTATCATAGAAGTAGGAACCAGAAAAAGGTATAAATAAATAAAGCTCGATTAAGTGTGTATGAAGATCAAGTCATATGGATTATAAAAGTCTGGTGGAAGCATTAGACATATTTAAGTTAGTATATATGTTAAAAAAACTTATTTGCGCTCCCACCATTATTAAGATATCAGCAAGAACTGTAGGTAACTTTTAAAGTATACAAATCATTTGTTACAAAAAATAATATTACAAAATAATTATAAAATAGTTTAAAAAAACTAAAAAAACACGCTCTATCTTTATTACTCTCATGCAAAGTATCCGTTCATATGCGTTCTGCAGCCAACTTCAGAGAGTTACCTACAGACAAACAAACATACGAGTGAAGCTAATAAAAGCGTGTTAAAAACAAAATATTTTTGGTCCCGAAGTTTCATGTTGCAAAGCGAACAGAACGAAGAAAAAACTGAATAATAATTGTATTCATTATGCAATTAACATTCTAAAAATCCTGTTGGTAAGTTTAATTTTGCCTGACATTTTAAAAATATAACCACAAGTACCATATTTCATACTAATATTGCAAAATTCTGAAAAATGCTGTAAATAGCGAGTACTAAGGCAGTTATATACTTCCCCCAAGTAAATTATAGGATGCCTAAGACCACTAAGTGCTAAATATTCAAACTGAGAATTGAAAATATGGTTAAAAACATTAGACTTACGAATTAAATGAACAGATAAAACAAATTAATTCATTATAAGGAAATAATATTATTTTTAGCTAATTGTTTACATCCTCAAATTTTTAGGTAATACACGAAAAAATTTGACACAAGAAGTCGGTGTATAATATCAGTGCAAAACTGAGAATTTGGCAGGATTTCGTTGTGAAAATGCATTTTACATTTTTTCGTGCATAGTACAATTTTTTAATCTTACTAAGAGAATATCGTCGTTTTTCTTATAATAAACGGTAGATAATACCAGGACCTTTCTTGTCAGCACAAAACCTCATGATAGTCCAAAATGGATTTACCAGGTTAACAATCAGGCCGACGATATACCAAATTTATATTCTTAGAATTTCTTTTAGTGGATTAAAAATACATTAGTTTTAAAAGGTTTAAACAATTTTACAAATAAGCTGTATCTATTATAATTAACGATAAAATAGTTATCTAAATGAGATGCAATTTGGACTGCACAATCTTGACATGAAAACGCAAGGCGGTAGAGTTTGTCCCGAAAAAAAATCAAAAGGAAATATGGAAATTTTATTTTAGAAATATTTTTTTGCTAAAAATTTTTCGAAAGTTCTAATTTTTAGTATATTGTGATTTGATTATTTATTTACTAATTTCAGTAAACGAAGGTTTACAATTTTTTTTAAAGAATAATACGTATCTAATAGACTATAAAGGCATGAAAATATTTCTGATATATTTCTTAGGGCATATCGGACAGGTAAGTATTTCAAAAAGCCTTTGCTTTTACATATGTCCGAAAATTTCTCATATAGTGTTACGTGTTAAAATAGAAATTTGAATAGTTGGATATAAAAGTGTCATTGAAATTAAAAAAAAAATTACGAACCATGACATAATAGATATACTATGATTGCTTTTTATTTCTTCATCTTTATGTTTTCGTTTCCCGAGGGTGGAAAAACGCTATGTTTAATAAAACCAAATATACAGTTAAGATACGGTATTCTGTTAAAAGAGATATCATATATACATTGTCTTGTGTTTTTAGCAATTATTTTTAAGTTATACTAAGTCTCATTAGCATTGTTCTCATAAGCTGCTGTTGTATTGTTCATTTGTTTTAGGCATGTATGTATGTACGAGTTTGTTGTATGTGCTTGCTGGTAGCATCATTGTGTATATAAAGAAAATGTAAATGATAAAAAAGGATCGACGCCTTTTCATGGTGGAGGAACTTAACAACATTTTCGCATACTAACATAAATTTGTACAAGAACATGGTTAAATCTTGAAGAGCAATTTTTTTTAAATATTTGAAGTATAAAATAGAAGATTTTAATCAATGAAAAAAAATTTCAGTGAAAAATGACCCTCAAAATAGAATTATATAAATTTAATGATTTGTGTCATTTTGTTCGTTGAATGTTTACCATTTATCAAAGACATATTTGATAAAAAGCAGTTTTGAAGGGATTCAATTTTCAAATAGTAACATTAAAAACTGGCTTTGTATTCTCGAATTTTGAAAATGGCTTTTGTAGCAATTTCAAAAACTTATAGGTACATCCAAAACCAAATTACGAATCATGCGTTCAATATTAATTATGGATTATATTAAAAGTTAAACGAAAATATATATATATATATATATATATATATATATATATATATATATATATATATATATATATATATATATATATATATATATATATATATATTTATATATATATATAAACGCAAGATATGGATATTCCTGATTTAACAAAAAAGTAAATACTAACTTAACACACTTATAGTTTATATAGAGAAGGATTGGAGAATATATTTTTTTTAAATTATGCATAAAAAATACATTAAATCAATACAATTACACATACTATGAAATACACATATATATAAGAGATGTGGCTTATATTACACACATTACCATACACACGGTAATGTAACTTTTGTTTTATATACTATTTTGTTTAAAGGTACACATATATAATATTTTGTTTATAAGCAGTGAAATTAACTTTTTAAGTGATTATGGTCGAGTTTCGAACGCTGTAATGGGACTCTTATATTATTACTTGACGTCTTTTCTCTCCATTTAAATTACATATTATATCTTTCTTACTACTTTGTTTTTGAATCAATTGTAATTTAATTTTCAAATTTTGTTATGGTAGTGACTCTAATATCAAATTTAGAATCAGATCCAATAGCCGTTTTTTCCAGAAACGAATCAAAACTGTTTTTTTGAGTAAAGTAAATGTGAAATGAATACTAAAAAAAATTCTATTTCAATGATTTACAAACTCGCTTCGTAAAGAGAATGTGAAGAGATAATGTAAAAAGGATATATTAAAGCAATATACACAATTACTATATAACAACCACCCAATTTAATGATAATTTAATATGGAAACAGATGAATAATATCTAAATAATTCTACTTACTACCAGCGAACATACAAGTATAACTAAGTTAATACGTACCCTACCCTATTCATACGCTTAGTAAGGGATGCTGTTTTTTTTATTTATTTTATTTTTCATAAAATTAACGTTATAATCATTAAATTTGCTGCTTTACTTTTTATCTGTTTCTTTTTAAAAGTGTAGAAGTTTTATTTTATTTTATTTTTTTTTTTGGGTGTACACAGCTTTTAACTGGGTTAATTTATTGTTGATGTAAAAAGTATTAAGTGCTTGGCTAAAGTAACGATAGTGTGAAATTTTTTTTCATTCTTTTCATAGTTTCAATATGCTTTAACCACCATGTAGATTCATATATTTCCGTCAAGCTATAAGAGTATTCAAAATTAATTTTAAATATACTCAAAATTAGGTGCTTTATAGTTGTTGCAAAATTAAACTCGGTGTTCAAATTTTTAATTAGGAAAATTGAGTCATAATGATATCACGTTGACATAGCAATGTGAAAAAATAACTTTTATAATATGATGATTCAAATGAAATTAGGATTAAAAGCATCTAATTCTGGTAAAAAGTTATTTTTCCACGGCAGCAGTGCATCATAATGACTCAATTTTCCTAATTAGAAATTTAAAAACCTAATTTTATTTTGCAGCACTTAAAAAGCACCTAATTTTGACCATATTGAAAATAAATTTTGAATACTTTGATCTGCTTTTTTTAGAAGTTTATAGAAGAAATGGTTTATATTGGAAGTTTCTGGTGATTATTTTATTTTGGTGTAGGTACGTCAGGGAACATATGCCTAATTGTAGTAAGATTTTTTGCAATAATCGGGGAGGGGGGCTACTAAATGTCTGTCTGTATATAATATATATCTCATAAGTCATTATCCATTCTTAATTATAAATATATTTTGGAATAAAATACAAACTTTTCCCCTGCCTTTAAGCCTAATGAATTTGTGATTTGATTTAGACACATGCAAAAATTTCGAAAGTAAGTTGAAGAAAGAAAATTGTTTAAAAATTTCCGATTCTCAACTTTTTTGATTTTTTTTTTGCATAATTGGATAATACACAAAAACTTTTTAAACAAAAAAACTGCTACTAATGCAACATTATGCAAAAATTGCAAGATTATTTACACAAAAATAATTGTTTTACACAAAAATAATACAAAATTTAGAGCTTCTTAAAAAAATCGTAGGAGGCATAATTTTTTTCTTTTCTTCTATCTACAATTAAAATGCTTAGAAAAATTTCAAAAACCTAAATTTTTTTATCTCTGTATATGTTAATGTTCGCGCAGAGCTTAAAAACTATCAAAAATCTATTTTTCATATGAACGCTTATTTTTTTTCATTAAATAATCCAAATCCGCAAATAAGAAAAAGAAGTTCCATAAAAAAAATTTCAATTGATCCCCATTTAATCTGGAATCCACTGTCCCAAAAGTAAATGTTAGCAAGATATTAATGGTCCTGTCAAATGATTAAAAAATTTTCCCAATTTGACTTACTTTTGTGTTGTTTTTTGCCTATGCTTTTAACAATACTCATTTCGATCGATGGTAATATGACGAAGTTTCTATAAAATTCAGAATATTTTCGAAATAAAGTAAATAAATCATTTTTCTTAAAGAGAAAATGCCTTCAAAATAAAATAAAATGCAATTGAACACTTTCAAGTAAAGTATATCTGTTTTCAACATATCTAAAAATTTGTAAGTGCCATATTATACTAAACCAAAAATGTAACATTCAATTTGTTAGAAAACTTTTCGGTTATAATAAAAATAATACACATTTTTCAAAAAAAAAAACATATTATATAAATTTTTCGCAAACAATATATATCAATTTTATTGTAAAATATTTAAATTTGTGTTGACTGACTGAAAGTTTCAAAGACGTTCCTTGTGTGTTGTTTATATGTAAGAAAAGAAGATCATAAACATTTATTTATTCGCTTATATTCTAAGCAATGTAGGCAAGCCATGTGACACATATGTGATTCAAGTTGTAGTATAAGATTTTAGTTAGAGGACATTGAGAATGTCATGTACATTATTGTAGAGTTAAGTACGAGTAGGTTCACAAAACATTGATACCATTGTTCTTTTTCAAATAATATTTTCCAAAGAAAAATAATCTTCTTCAAAGACCTCAAGGCTTCTTGAGAGTAATCAATTTTTTTAAACCGGGCAGATCAAATTCTGAACTTTATATAACTAGCGGACGTCACGCAAATTCCTCCCGTAGTGCCCGTTCCCGTGTTAATGCAGGGATAAACAGGAAATATTTCTTGATTTCTTGATTTCTTGAATTCTTGATTCGATAAAATGATGTTCAGAAGAAAGCGTGTGGTCATACGCCACCTTACGGTTAGAGAGCAACGACCACGGCTGTTCCCCGAGCATTACTTTATCGAATATTGAACAATATTATTTTTATTTTTCGTACTTTTAATAACACACAGGTAATTGTGATCTTTCATTTCAACCCAACACGACGCATATAAATTTTCAAAAACTTTTTATTTTTCAGCCGGAATAATATTACAAATTGATTAAGTACTTATTCATCAACAGGGGTCAGTAGTTTAACGACTACGGAGATTTCTGATAATTTATTTGAACTCATACGTGTATAACGGTCAAGGATCTTATCTCAAAATTTTTGTGGAATTCCCAAAATAGCTCGAATCACAGATTATAATACTTAAGATAGATTGAATTGTTCTCGAAAAAAGCACCACGCGTAAGATGTCTCTGCATGATAGTAACACATATTGTCATTTAACATATTTTTGAAGACTTTCGGAACATATTTTTATCATAGCAGTAATTAATTATTAATTATTCTAAAATTGAGCAATTTTCAAATGCAAAATTTTTCGTTTTCTCTGCTAATTAATTGTATTTTTAATTATATTCTAGTGTTTATTGTTGACAGTGTCGTTAAATGTTTGTTAATAATGTTAGATCGATTCATCAAATTATTATTTTGTGTTTAGATTGAATCGTATTAATAAATCTTTTCTAACCAACATGAAAACAAAATTTATGTACAATCTTTTAACATTGCAATAAATTGAAATTATATTTAACTTGTGATTTTATAAAAAAAATTAACAATCTAACCGAATCCCAACCTTACATAATTTATCTTGGTTCCAAACCTATTTTGTCAATAGTTAAAAAAATTCTCTGGTAGAGAGTAAGAGTCGCCTGTCTATTTTTGGTTTATTATTATCTATGGTTTGTATATATTTCTCTTTTATGCATAAACATTTCGTAACTAGAAACAAAACATTTTACATAAATTATAAATATGTTTCAGTTTTTTCAATTTCAATTGTACTTATATATGTCGTTGTAAAGAGAACTATTGCCGCTCAGATGTAGCGGTTTGGCTGTCTTCTCTAATAATTTCTTGTTGTTGGTGTTATGTTGACGGCAATGAATATACGAGCAATAGCCAAAGGATGATTCCAAATATGAATGTACGAGTATATTCTGAACTAAAACTTTTCAAGATTAAAGTCGCATAATTTATCGAATAATTTAGGAATAAAATTAAAAATTGTGATCGTTGAATTTTCACAAATAGCACACAGTTATTTTAGCCATATTACAATCCAGTCAGTAACAGTAGAAGGGATTTCTTCTCATTCGAATTAACTAAGGCTACTATCATTTTCCCAAAAGTAGATAAGGATCTGTTATTGAGGATGTCCTTTCGTAGCTTTTGACTTAATCGTGTCAAAAAGTGAGGGTCTCTTTGATTTTTTACCCAATTTCCTAGTTGCTTTTTCACGAACTTGAAAGTACTTTTAAGTAAAGCACGCTGCAAAAATGAATTGCTAATAATTATAATTTCTGAAATTTACTATTTATTTTCGTTTTTGAGTTATTATGTTTACAGAGAAGCAAATAACGAAACGTCAAGAACAAATAGGAAAATTCCATAACCAGTACCAAAATTCGGTTTTTACCCTCGATAGTTCATTAAAAAATCTTACATCCACAATGCGTTAAGTTCCCTTAAATCTCGAAAACAATAAGACTTACCCCAAGTTGGTATTTAGTATGGGCGTAAATCTTACCTCAAATATTTGGGTGAGATATCAACACATTACGTAGAAGAGACGTGGCCAGTGAGGAAATTTATACAGCTTATTAGTTAAAGTATGTCTACGTTCATCGAAAACGGTTTAAAATTCAATTAAAGTAATTAAAAAAAAAAAGTTTTTATTATATAATTTTATTTAGATTGTCTTAGATAGAGTAATCGAAATTTAACTCTCCTACTGGAAAATTGTTCAGAAATTTGATACACACCTTTAGTTCTGATAACCATAAAATTTAATATATTCAGTATCACTGTAAATCCAAGAAGATCGTAGCTTTTTATTGATTTATAAAGTATCCTTTGGACCACTTTAAATCGACTTTGGTAAGTCGCATTTTTTGTTGAAGTTTTCAAAATTGTGGTGGATAATTAATTCTGCGATATGCTTTTCCAATCATAATACTTTATACATCAAAACAAAACAAACATATTTTCTATTAAGACACTGTGCTTTTTTCAGAATTCCTTCTTGAGTAAATTTAAGCATACTCCTACAACACGTTTAACGGAATGCTATAAACAGGTACAGGAACATTTCTCTATTCAATTAAATATACCTTTTGTTATTATTATTAAGAATAATAGTCCTATCATGTATGAGATTCTAAATGAAATATACACACAAAAATTTATTATATTTCTAGTTGAATTCATCTAAAAATCTCTTCACGTATTATTTATAAGGTTAATTGAAAAATATAAATTACCAAATTTATTATTTATAAATAATTAATTTCCACTGCAATTCCTTGAGTGTAGAAGGCTACACTTAGCCGCGTTCTGGTTATATTTTTTTATAAATATTTTGCTTCTTAAAATCCGCTTTATTTTGTTAATTTTATTTGAAGCAATATGAAAACGCATGAAAAAAATTGTCATAGAAAATGATAAATAATTCAATAAATGTTCAGGAAAATATTGGTGTTTTCTTCGCCCTCTAACACGTGTGTGCCAATTGTTTCTTTCATATAATAAAATAAACACTCAGATATATACGTTTCCAAAATAAATTGGTTCTATTGTGGAATTTGGGTAAATTTTCGATAGACTGAAACTTACGAGATAATGTTTTGATAACTATTCAGTTAATATCAGGCATTGTAGTTACCAATTTATCAATTATTGATACTGTAAGCAAGTGAAATAATAATACACTTTAGATTTATGGAGTTAAAACAAATATTTAATAAAATTTGCAAAAAATAAAAAACCAGTAGAGAAATTCTAAAATTTACATATAAAATTTGATTCACATTCGACTGCACAACTGGTGAAATTTCTATTTGGATAATAATAGACGAGAAATAAAAAAAAAAGTGTGAAATTTAATTCTGTTTTTTTAACGATCGCGCGTTAGATCGTGACTATATACGCCGGGATATTTCAACATTGGACAATATAAAAAATTATTTGACGATTGTTTACATAATTCTATCATTGGTTAAAAATCCAAAGCTCATTAGCCATTTTTATATGAAGTAAAATTTCGATAATAATTGAAAACTGTGTTTGAAAGTATATGCTTTTGAAATGAAGGTATGGTGTTTTCGATCTTTTTTTTAGTATAATTTAGTTTAAGAAGCGTATGTAATAAGTTTTAAAAAGTTGTTATTTGATGTAGGGTGGAAAAAATAAATAAAACGACAACTAATGATCAAATTGCAACCGGGCACTATTAAAAATTTTTATTACAAATCGTAAAATACTGTTTCTCATATTTTATTGCTTACAAATATTCTAATATAATGAAGGAAATATAACTTTTTTTTTAACTTCTGCGGGTTTATTTTTTGTTGAACAAAACCTGAATCAGAATACCATTAAAATATGAAGTTCTAAATTACAAGAATTACAAAAATTTCCTCTTTATTTTATTTTTGCACTCTGTTGTTTCGGCTATAAAGTAGACAAGAAAAGTTTTCGGAAATGGTCCACAGACAAACAAATTTTTCTTGAAGATAATGTTGCTTGAAATGAATATAATAACAAAACAAGCTTAATGTGTGCGACACTACAAAGCGGCGCGAAGAACTTCTTTCTAAGAAAGTTGCATTGAAAGTGTGTTATACTTAATATTATATTAATAACAACTCATTATATAATGAACTATCTTAAAAATTAATTTGTTCATAATCTGAAATTGTGGCTAATCTAAACAGTTTGGGAAAAATGTTGCAAATTAAAGCTTTTTTTGTAAAGAGGAATCTTTTTTGTATTTTAACTTTTCTCATTTATAATTAAAGGGCTCGATCATAGAACCAGGGAACTCAACTTAACCCATTTGGTCCAAAATCTAATGGTATGATTTTTAGATTTTTTTTTTTTAGTTTAGGTATTTGGAGTCTCAAACGAGTATTAAATGTGACTGTTGTTGCTAGCCATAAATATCAGTTTTAGTACGGTGTATACATTGTGTTATCGGTGAGATTGTTACGACATGTTCTAAACAAATATTTTTTGTAAGGAACTAATAAATATTATTATTACCCTGCATAGACACCAACCTTTCATTCGTTTTTCACGAGTAAATCGTACCTACACAAATATTTTTGGAATGTCGCGTTAAAGATTTTAATAACCTCTTAACATTAAAATATCAAGTAATTTCGATTTTGATTTTTCATGTTATTCAAATAACTTCTATTTAAAGGTGATTTACGCATTTATTCGAATATAGAAAGAAAGAACTATGGTATATTAAAGAGGCTTGGCGGTTGATCTCATTGTCGTCGCATGGATGAAAACGTAGTAACCGGATCCACTAACAACATAATAACAATATAATTGTCACCTTGTGTTAGGAGGCCTCATTGCCTTCAGGTGATGGAGTGTTCTAAAAGAGGTTACAGAAGATTAAAAGGTCTAGATACAAGGAACGCGGTTACTGTTTCTCTCTTAATATAGTCAAATATACTCTGTCATAATAAATACAATAAAATAAATGTCTAATATAATTTTGCTCAGCTTTGGACACAGCATTAGCCGCCATGAAGGTAAGTTAATCGACAAGACAGATATAAAAGTGAATGGTGGTGAATGAAAGATTTGTGAAATGTACGAGGAATAGCTAGGCTAGCAGTCAATAATAGTAATAGTAATTCCAATGCAAAAGGGTGTTTTAATTTAAAAAAAAATAGAATGGAATCACGATCGTCATCAAACATCCAAAGTAGTACAATCGTTCGTGCAGCAGAAGACGAAAATGGTGTTGTAAGTTGATGTTGTGTGGTGGTTGGCCACTTGGTATGGTGAGCAGGCGGCATTTCGATGCTGATGATGATGACGATGATTCGTATATACAATTTTATCTCTTCGTTTCTTTTTCTTACCAAAGTTTTTTTCTCTTACATGAAATGTTTATAGAATAGTTCAAATAGATATTTATATGGTGGAAGTGTTGTTTATGTATGTTTGTGTTGCTGTTGAATTTTGTGAACGCACTGAAGCAGGAAGTGATCACGTCGCAATTGCAATCAAAGTTGGCAGCGGGCATTGCACACACAACACATTTTATTCGTATCGCAAACCATTTAATACAGTACAACTGTGTTCATGCGAATCAAATGAAAAAAAAAAAGTAAACATTCATTGTAAAATGGTCAAATATACGATTTTTATGGTGTATTAAATTTTTTATATTAAATTATCTATATTTAAGTAAAATATTGTTCCGAGTATATATTCGGAAATATTTTTCACCTCGATTAATTCGAAAAGAACAAAGCTTTTTGATTTGATTTTGACTTTTGAGGAACAATTACGTTACTTCAAACTGATTAAATTTTAACCAAAATCGTGACTTTAGCCCTGATGTCCTTATGCATCACATATATCGTTAGCTTCTTGAATAAATGTATTCGAAAAGTGTATTAACGATAATAAATAATTGATAAAAAATAATTGACTAAAATAAAAAATTGCGACATTATACAGCAAATCAATCCAAATATTAAAAAATTGATGAAAAGTTGAATGTCCATGCATTGCTCTTCTCTATCTCATACAATTTGAATGTTTATAGCTCAAAAGAAAGGTCTTGTTGAGTCACTGAGTTTAATTAGCTTAATGTACATTATATATTTTGGACTCAAGACCTATAAACACTCAATTTGTTGAGAGCACGACAAACACTCACCATCTTTTTTTTGGAGTGATTTGAATGATTAAAACTATCAGGCATGTTTAGAAAATGTCACAATTTTTTAAAATTTAAGATTCAAATTTCTGCTATTCAATGATTATCAACAATTAAATATGCTGTGGAGCAGCATACAGGTCATCTAATATTAATTAAAACAATTGCCTTGTTTAATTAAGGATTCGTTTTGCTTCATGATCCAGACCTTTTTACTTTATGGGGTTGTAATATGCTTATTTTCTTTTTTTTTTTTAATATATAAACTTAAATCTTTTAGTCCATTCCCAATTGCGATTCCATGTGCATAAATTAAAAGAGAACAGTTAAGCTAAATGTTAAATTTCCAAAAAACTTTGCTGAAAATTTCGTAAATCAGCAGGCAACAGACACTTAAATCAAGAAGGTATGAAGTTTAATAATATTTTGCCACATATTGAAAATTTGTGGTAAAATATTATTTTAAAATTTTCACATAAAAATTTAATTCAGAAGTTTTATTTTTTCCATTGAATTACATCAACTACATCAGTTAAATATTGTGTAAGCTAATATGTATAAAGTTCGGTGGTTCGATCGATGAAAATTCGAAATGATGAAAATAATAAATAAAGTTTAGAATTAAAAACAATCAGGCGAAAAAATAAAGTAAAACTTTTATAAAAACGTAAAACTTCCATTATCATAACAAAATCTGACACTGATATGAGATGGTTATCTTGGAAAACACTTGCTGATCGTTTTTATTAAAAAAAGTATATAAATGATGGTATATAGTATATACAACTTAAATGTAGGATTCAGTATCATATTCTGTCCGCACGATATATGAAAAAATGTGCTATACTGTTTTATTACACTCGACATATATAGTATAGGTATTTAGGTCAGAATATATAAATTTTAGTCAAAAATTTGTGACGCTAGTTATAGTCGATATGTATAGTAGAATATGTCAGAGTAAATTAATTTTAGTCTAAGTGAAACGCTATAAACTGTTCTTACTGACTTGAATGTTTTCTGTTAATAAATTAAAAATACACAATTTTTATGGTGTATTTTTATGAATAAAAAATACACGAAAAATACAATATCTTAATAGAACGATCATTAAACCGTGTATTTTAATGGGTTTAAAATGAACGATAAACAAAAGTATTTAGATAAACAAAACTATATCCGAAAGAGACCTTAAATAAACATAAAGCTGCAAGCCGGTACGTTTTGGATTTTACAATGCACACATACTAAGACTGTTTAAAGACATAACCATGCCTTTTGTCTTTGCCGTAGTTGGGTAAAAATTGCATTTGAAATAAAAGAACTTACGAATGAGAAAAATTAGATTTTGATAGTTTAAGTCTCATAATAATCTTTTAATCAAAAAGAAACATAATAAAAGTGTAAATAAAAATATAAATAGTTCTCCAATTCACTATATTCACCACGTATTTAAACAATTAACACTGTTAGTTGTTATTATTCACTTGTAATAAGTAGTTGAAATATATATTTTTAACGAAAAATGTATCGAATTTCACCATATAAATATCGAGTTACTCACTGTATGTCGTTAAATATTTCGCACGCTTGAAAAACTAAACAACACGATGGATATGGTATATTGTGTTTGTATATATTTTTATTAGAAATTTCTATCAAAATTTTCTTATGAATATTAAAAAATGAAGAAAAATTTAATAAATGAGAACATATAGCACAAGCTTCTTTTAACGTACACACATGTTACCCAAATATAAATAAATGATTGATAGTCTATAAGTAAATAGAAGTATTAAAAAAAATACGAAAATAAATAAGAGAATTTCTCAATATTAAATGTTGGAATTTTTCTCTATAAATAAATTAATTCCAAATAGCTTTTCTGTTGCACGACGATTTTTCATTTATGATTGAGATAGTGTGAAAACTTGGTCTTTATTTGGAAAAAAAATTAGCACTAAACTGACTGGATATATGAAAAAATATTAATTTTTCGAGAAATTATTTATGATTCAATACAAATTTTTTCTAAGCTTCAAAAGTGTTTATTTATTGGAAAATTGATAGTTTTCAACAAACAAAGCTTAAAAAAACATCTGCATAAAAAAAATTCCATTAACTCATGCAATTATCTCGTTATTGAAGAATGGACACCACATTTTATTTTAATCTAATGAAACCTATCTTAAAGCCGCGTACACACGTGCAACATTTGCGTGCAACGTAACATCATAACGCAACATTGACGCGTAACAGCTACCTTTGTGTTGACGAGAACGCGTAACACCGGCCTGTATCAAAAGTTGATAATCGAAGATGTACCATCGCGTCTCACAAATTGTCGGTAAACTGAAATCGTATTAAAAGATGTTGATAGGTGCGGTTACTAATAGTGTGGAATCAATAAACGCTACATTTTCAAAGACAAGACGTAAACATTATTAAATTTAATTTTATGTAAATATGTCGAAATGGAGTGAAACAAATAAAATCCAATACAATTCAATGAAATTTATCAATATAAACAAATATTTGAAGTGAACGTACTCTGCATGGCAAACAGATAGAACGTTATGCAACATCGTAATATCGCAGCACCTATAACCTCGTAACACGTAACAGTACAGATTTACGGTACGATGTAACTTTATGAACGAATGTTGTACGTTTAATTTAAGCCTTTAATATACCTGCAAAACATATGGTATATTACAAATATATTTTCTTTATTTTTTGAAGACTCGCTGTAATGGAATACTTCTAAAACTTCAAAATATCAAAGAAAATACGATAAAGAATTTCCAATTTGCCAAGAGTAGATTGATTCTTTTGGCAAAATCCTGTGAAATATTGATTAATGGACATGTATAAATTATTATATATTTTTAAAGAAATTTATGGATTAGAATTCAAAATCAATATAAGTAAGTAAGCCGTAAGTAGTAAAATAAAATTATTTCTATCAAACATTAAATAATCGTATTAATTATCTAAAATTAAAATTACAACTTCAATCACATATCCAGCCATGTCATTTTAATTCATCAAAAGAAAATCGAATTCCAATTAGAATTTAGAACATGGAAATTGAATTTTTCTATTTTTAATGTTTGAGTTTACTGTAAAAAGTCAATATATTATTAAATTGGTTGGTTTGATAAAAACGCGCCCATAAATATACCGCCCACATAGTTTGTTCAAGCAACACCACCATTGCACATTCATATTGGTGCTCTGCTGCTATAAAAGTTAATCGAAACTCGAAGGTTTGTGACATTAAAAAACTGCTTAACGTAATGTAAAATGAGGTTTTTATATATACAGCAAGTTGATGAAATACCAAAGAAGGAATTTTAAATAAGATTTTCAAGCAAAGAGTAGTGTAACAGATAAATAATGAAAACTATTTTATATATAAAAGAATTTCGTTAAAAACCGATCAAGTCTTTCAATAAATTTTGTGACTTGCTACAGATTATAAAAACGGTTAGTTAGATTTTTTGGGCATGAGTATGTTAAATCTATAATTTTATGGAATAATGAAAAGTAGTATAAAATATTATAAAATAGTACAAGTAAAAAAATTGTTGTGCTATTGATATAAAAATAGAAATTAATCGTTTAAATAAAGTATCATGTTAATAAAACAAGTTTTAGTAGCATGGTTTGAATTCTTTTTAAGTACCATTCATATAATACCCTAAATATTCAGTCTATACAATTATAATATATATGGTAATCATTTGGGTTTATTACCAAAATTTTAACTAAAATTGTGGCGAATTCAAACATTTTACAAAAAAAAATATTTCAAACAAAATTTGTTTGTTTTAATGGTTAAAGCTCATATGGTCAACATGTTGGTGCTTGAATCGGTTGGATTGAATTCTATACTTTTAAAATATACCCCCAAAATTTCAGCTTTAAATTTTAACTTTAAATGAAGATTACCATATTGTCTAAATGCGACTGAGTATATAATTTCAAATTTTATAAAATATATCTGTAATTTTTATAACAAGTCAAAAATTGGTAATCGATTAACTTCGACTTTTAATATTACCGATTATTGTAAGGAAAATGGTATGGAAAATATGGATTATCCTAGGGATAATACATAAGATTCAGCAGATCTTAAAGATTTTAGATACAAAAAACAGTTCCTCTTCAAATATAACATGATTTATTGACTTAAATAATGTGCCAAACATTAATTGACCATTCTCTGTAAGTAATCCATTTTTCTTGTTTTGAGATATTTAAACAGTTAAAAAACGATAGGAAAAAAACGCAAAATTCGAATATTTTTATTGAAAAATTCGTGTAAATTTCTACTTTAACAATAATTCTAAAAGAAAAATTATGTCATTTTGCTCGAAAAATATTATATTTTTAAGAAATTGTTAGAATTCTAATTAATTTTGAAAAAAATATTTGTATTTTGAAATAATAGCCCCAAAGTTTGGCTGAGGTCCGCTGTGACCATGTGACCTTAACGGGTAAAATAAACAACAAATAATTGGAATACATATACAAGTATTTTTATTTAAGAATACTATAAGTGGAGAATTTTGAAATCGCACTAAAGTTGAAAATTTATTTATTTATTTATAATTTGGCAACCTTATTATAAAAGACACAAATTCAGTGAAAATAACTTTTTAGTAAATTTAAGAAGATCCCTTCACGTTACAGTAAGTAAATAAAAAACTCATTAAAAAAAGTTTCCTAATTATTTTTCTATAATACTTTTACTTCAGTTCATTAACTGTTACAGTTATTAATCCAGCAATTAAAACCATTTTTTTAAATGCATAAACGTGGATTTTGCTTATAAATAGAAATGGTAACAGTATTATCATTGAAGTTTTCAGAAACTTCTTACAAGAGGCAGTAGATGAATGAATGAATGAATCACATTCAGTCTAACATTGAGCCGCCGTGTTTAGTTTACATTACTTACACATTCTCTACGAATGTGATCACTACTATCGTCGTCATCATCAACAGATCAGGTCACGAGATGAGGTTTGATGTAGAAAAAGATAGGTATCGTGGTGTCGTATTCATACTATCATAGAGTGCTGCATTTTATATGAGAGAAATGAGTATGGGGAAATTGACACTCTTCTAAACTGAATCAATTCATGTGCAAAAACGTACATTTCTAATATCTAATAGAAATAATACGATCATCGCCATCCCCACCTTCATATATACGTACATACAAATCGTTTATAAACGTACAGTGAAAATTGTCATTTGTGCGACAAAGTACTGACTTTTTACAAGAAAAATTTTATTAATGTAAAATTGTAAATTTTATTTTTAATAAACCACGCATTAAGATCCGC
Source organism: Chrysopa pallens (assembly GCA_020423425.1). NCBI lineage: Eukaryota > Metazoa > Arthropoda > Insecta > Neuroptera > Chrysopidae > Chrysopa > Chrysopa pallens. Next base: position 112,656,420 of record CM035591.1, read on the forward strand.
GAACTGGTGTGTGTTTTTGGTGTGTGCGGAATATTACCATAGACTTTAAGGATTCAATTGTCTAATTTATCCGCATTAATGGTACGGGTACTTCCTTTCGAGCGAGATCTTACTTTATAAGATGCATGGACCATATTTATATCAAAAGAAAGTTTTCTCCCTGCTATCATGTATCGACCTTTATAGAATACTTCTTTTGCAAGTTCGCGGGAGATGTACGGGATAGATGGCTAGTCCAACTACTTTCAAAACCAATCCGTAAATTGTTATATTTTATGTTTAGTCTGATTCAATTCTATCAAAGTTGGCTACTTGCAGCAGATGCAAAATGATATTGAAATTTGTGCTTATATAGAGAAAAGTAAAGATATTATATCGCTAAAGCTACAAATGATTCGACTAGTATGAGCCGATGAATATAAAATTCGGCACGTATTCTAACAGATGAGTTTCAACTGGATCGAGTTAGTCGAAACTGAAGAAAATACCCAAAATAGAGTTTGATAATAAAAGTCTCATAACTTTTGAGAAAATCATTGAAAACATATATTCAAGACTTCAAGACCGCTTTTCTTCAATTTTTAGAACTTTTGATATCGATTCAATCCAGCCATATTAATGAGATATGTGTAAATATTTAAGATAAATCAAAATATTTTAATAAATTTTTATATATAAACAAAGCAAATATCGATTGGTCTTCACTATTATGATTTTTGATATATCTTGTTTAAAATGAGTTTTTATTTACATTATTCATCGCCAAGAAATTCAAGCTACACCTTATTGATTTCTATAAGTACAAATGCAATATTTACTCAAAGCTTCTTAATACCAATAACTCGAAAGTTGGAAATTTGGCATAAGGGTTTCAATAACGGTCTACCATTTAGAAATAATTACTAATATTCGATTAAAAAACACAATGATATAATTGGTTAATTGTATAAATTCCGGGAAGCCGTCTAAGGATTTCATAAAAATTTTTAATTAAATAATACAATAAACAGCATTATTCGTGTCTATTCTAAGAACAAACGAATAAAATTTAACAGAATGGTTCATTAAAATCTCCATATTTTTATAAAAATGTTTTTTCTTACCAACGATGTTGTATATTTGAGAATTAAATTATTATTTTAAATTTTTTAAGTTGATGTTGTCGTTCTTACCTGAAACAAAACAAAGCAAAAATTAGATACTTTTAATTGATAATAATAAATATAATGGGATTTTATCACCGTTCTTCACACAAAGACATCTAGAACAGAGACCACCTGCATCATTTTGTTTATTTATTTTAACTATATCGATACAATTAAATTGTTGACGAGAATTGAGTGAAGACAAGCATTTGATAGAAAATCTAGGTATGCAGTTGTGAAAGGAAAACTACAGCAAACCTCCACAAGTATATCCTTCAATAGTACGTTACTCTGTTCTTATCCAAGTACCCACTGTCAGTTAAATAAACGTCCCCGTTAATTATAATCTAACTACCATAAGATAACGCATTAACTCACGATTAATGCGTTATCTTATCCGAACATTCAGCCACGTAAAATAAATTTTTAGTAAACAATCAAATACTATCAGTATTATAAAACCATTTTGCATTAATTGCACATCTTCTTAAAGATATTCCCATAGATAAAGAATTATTCTTCCGTAGAATAAAGAACAAAGAATAATCTAATAAAAGCATATTACTTGATAGCTATTAATGCTATTTTATTGAAAATTAAACATAATTTTTTTGTTACTTTTAAAATTGAAAAGACAAACACAAGTATGATTTAAAAAATAATGTTATAGCAGAAAACATTTCATTTAATCAAATAGATGGTAATAAAAGTGCTGATCAAAGGATTTAAATTTCATTATACAATATGGTTTACAAATTACACATTGGATAAAAATGCAACTTATCTTAACAATATATACACAATATGTCATGATTAGGTGAATGCTTTTTGCAACGTCTGTAAAGATTTAAGCTAACCTATCTATTACACCTTTATAGTATTGTGTTCACAACATAGTGAAAAGGTGTATCACAAAAGAGCTTTCTAATAGTCAACATAAAAAAGTAATAAAAGTTAAATCGATTATACTGGTTAATAGTGATATTGACGTTCCATTTTTTTTTAAAAGTGTAACCTTACCAGCAACTCGTGATTACAGGTGGAGTGTTAAAAAAGTGAAATCAAGAAAGACTACAATTAACACTAAGCTTCACTTCAAGGCTGGCTTAAAATGACTGCTTACTGATAAAAATATTTGTTAGTCGAATCGACATTCATTTATATATGGTCACTATCTTATTCGCGGATGGTACTGTACAGTAATCAAACATAGATTCATCGTAACTACACAGGTGGCATCACTTTTAATAGATACAACTTGTTTAATTCATTTTTTAATTTTTATGCATTGGTTATTTTTATCATGATTAATATTTTAAGCTACTGATTATCTTCTTTTTTATTCATTATATTTAACATAAAAATATAAAAAGCTACTGATTCTGTCAACTAAATTGCAGCCAATAATTAGCCAAGGTATTACATAAATAGAGCATATCCAGCTTATTTCACTAGACAAAGATGAGTAATAGCTCCATTTATAACTGGTAAAAAAATTTAATAATACTTGATTGCGTATATAATTACAGATAACACGCTGAAGTTAGCCAGAATTGATTCAAGGGTCATCGAATGGGATATGGATAGGGGAATTTAAAAAAACTTCCATTGAATTGCGAGTCTGAAAATAAAAAACTCCGCATTAAAGATACAATAGTAAAAAAAAAATGAGACAAACATCTATTACCATTTATTAATAAAAAAATAAAAAAAAATGAGCTACTAGTAAACTGCAAACAAGTAATAAATATACTTAATAAATTAATATAGCAAAATATGAATTGTCTTACTCTGATGCTTTTGTCTATATATTGGGATAAAATTAGGCTTTATTATTATTATTATTATTTCATATTTTCATCTCCAAATAAAATACAGTGGACAAATCTGAATCTCAAATATAATATTCAGAACTTTTTGTACAAACAGAAGTATAACATTCTTAAAATTGAACTATCCGCTGCCAACTTTGTATACATTTAACATATATATGTCTAACATATTACATTTAGAAATTCATAATTTCATATATAAAATCTACACTGTATCTGTGGTATTTAATGTTGTAAGCAAAAATTTTTATATTAAACAAAGATAGATATTTTATTTATTTATTGAATTCTCATACTATTTTTTATTTTATTTTTCTATTTCTCTACTATTTTAATGCATATATAATCATATTTGTAATATATGCAATACTATGTACATATTATTTGTATGCAAAATGTTAAAAGAAAGATTTATGATATTATTTGTTCATCATTGTAAATAAGTAGAGACGTTTCCAGAATGTAAAACTATTTTGTATGGGAAATATCTGTATAGTATACGCGTTAAATATTTACCATTAACTTTATAGATTTAATCTTTATAATCGTTCGCTTATCCGTTTTACATTTTTTTCTAATTAAGTATTTTTTTATAATAAGAAATATGACATATTATAAAGTTAATTGTTTAAATATTGATGTTTGTCATCACAATCGATAATTTCGAGGAATCCATAATATTTTGGATTTTAGAAGGCAAAAATGTTGTGATGCTAAGTATAAGTTCATTTTTGAATAACAAATCTGCAATTCTTATAATAATTTACGTATTTCGTATTCAGCTACCACATAATTCACAACCTAGAAAAAATTCAAACTCGAAAGACTTCAAATTAAGACTCTTTTTAAGATGTATCAATTATGGCGTCGTGATGACTTCTTCTTTAAGAAGTCAAATTAAGAACTTTTTAAGTAGTCATTTTTCGAAAGAGGTCATAATTTTCGATTCTATAAGAAGTTTTTTTCTGATTAACGAAATAAGTCGAAATAATGACCTCTGTAAGAAATCAATTTTCCGAGTTCTGCAAGAAATCGGAAATATGAGCACCCTAAGAAGTCTGAAATATGAGGTATCTTTTGGAACTCGATTCTGATATCTGATATCCTGATATGCAATTCACTCAAATTATATCTACTGTTTTCGACCTGAAATTTAATTGGTTTTTGTTTCATGCTCTTTATATAGGTACTGATATATGTAATATTTGAACAAAATATGAATGGTCATTGTGGTGTAGAATAGCTGACTCGCATGTCAGTGTTCGAGGAAAAAACTTATTTTTCAGTTTTCCAAAATAGTTTTTTTATGAATAACTGAGTAGTATTATCCAATGATGCTGTTATATTTGAAGGTTTAGCATTACTGAAATACGCTATAGACATGAGATTTATTCATAATACAAATATCGTACCTTTATATACCTTTTGAAGATAGACGGCTGATGGGTAGATGATCCACATCATTATCCACGTATACAACATGAAATGTCTATTTGCTTCCAACTATTGCTACAAATAATAACATGATCTACCCAACCTCCATCGTTGAGGTATATTTTTTTTATTTTTTAAATATAAGTATAATAATTTAATAATATAGACGATCAAAATTTTAGATGGTCTGTATTGGATTACTTCAAATTCAAAGAAAAATGTTGATAAATTATTAACTCATTATATATGTCGACTTATAAAAATAACAAATCTGTATTTTAATTCTTAAACAGGCGTATGTATTAACCTAAAAATATAGTTAATGTTTTGATAAAACCTACATTTTTTCATTAGTCGCCGATCTAATAGATGACATAGTAAACGGCAAGTTAAGGTATAAGAGTCATTAAATTTATTCGACCCAAAATTAAATGAATGAAAATCAAAATAGATAATTTTTTTTTGAAAACGTCCGTTTCTAGATGCTGTAAGCCTTTGATCAGAATACTGTAAGTATTTAAAAAGTATCAAATGAGCTCAAACAGATATTTATAAGTTTTTGAAACAGAAAATAACATATTATCGTCGAGAAAAATAAACTCAAAATTAGTACTTATTGTTGGTCAAATTTGAATATTTATTGGAATTATAAGTCAGAATAAATTGACAAATCCCAAAGTATGAATTGGAACAAATTATCGTTGATTTTTAGTATCGTGTAATATAATTTCGATGTCGAGTAATACTGTATTCATACCCGTAAAAGTACTCAGTACAAAAATATCCGTATCGAAATAAGTATTTTTTTTACACGCAATCATCAAGATTACGTATACACTTTGCTTTCATAACATCGAGCACTAACAAAGTCGCACAATTAAGACATAAAGGTCAGCCATTATCTTTGTTGGCCTTTATTGAAGAAGAGTGGGAAAATTAATCCATCAACGAATGGATAATATTTGTAATCTCAAATTATCGATAATTTATGATGATTCAAAGTAATCGGTAAGTATCGATAACTCGATTATTTAGTTTTTATGGTATTATTCTTATTTTTGACGTATTCGATTTGTACCATGTATTCAAAAAGAATTAATAAATTATTATTACTATTATTATTAAAGTACCGATAATTTTTGTAAATAAATCAAAATTATCGATATATCAATTGGTATATGATTTTTCTATGTGAAATAAAAAAATCACGGGAAAGTGGAAAAACTTTGGTATCTTTTTTCCGGTAGATGGGGCGTAATACATCAATAAAATGATTTTTCAATAACGGCAATCCTAAAATCATCAATTACGTTATTCGCGCTAGGCATAAAATTAAAAGAAACATTAAGAACATTTTCAAGATCCTTTAAGGTATGGGTATATCAATTTTTTAGCTGAAAAATCTGTTGGAAGAAACATTATCGATCAAAACCTTGATGTATCGAAAAAGTACCGGTATTTCAAGTAGCGATATTTGTGTTAGGGAAAAAAATACGAAGAAAAAGTATCAATACCTTAAGGTATCGAAAAATACGCAATACCTTGATTACTCAAATACTTTTGATTCGATATAACTCATGAGTATCAAATATCAATACTTTAGACTGGATGCAGTTTGTATACCCCTAAGTAAGATGTTAATACTTTTATGATGTCGTTATAAATGATACATGCAGTATAATTTTAGTGTACCATTATAATATATACAAAAATATACATCTTCTGGTTCTAATATGGATAATTTAGTTTTATATTATACATATTATAAGAGAAATAAAACGTCTCTTATGAGGGGGTATAGTATAATGCAATACAAGCAATACACCATTACTACACCAGAATCAGGAATAACTCTGCATCTCTTCAAAATGTGTATGTATATTATAATAACCGCATTCAAGCGTGTAATCACCAAGGCGGGTGACTACTGATAGAACACAACCAACCAACATCACAGAATGAGTCAAATGAATGTGAATTGTGATGAGGTGGATAAGCAACCAGCAATATTCTCTCGATTTATATTATAACGTAGATATGGTAGCAATAATATATTTTTATACCTCTATGTATCCAGTGAAATATGTTTCGATGAAAATTCAAATCATAGAAACATGTACCACAAAAAGCGTGCAGAAAACATTTAAAATGTGAATGCATACTTTGAATTTATAAAAATATCATCATGAAGCATATTTTCGTCGCCACACCGGTCAAAATAATTAAAACCAAAAATGTATATAACTCTCTAGCGTTGTAGCGACGATTTTATACTCTACAACTTTTACATTTACCACTTATAGTTTTAATGTAATTTCTCATGGTAGAATTAAAAACAAAGGTGAAAAATCTCTCAAGAAAGTTTGTTATTATTGATAGTTTTCGCATTTGACGGCTTAAACATGTTTTCTGGATTAAAAATTATAAGAATCAAAGAAAGTTTTTATAAAGATACAAATCGATCTGAAAAAATTTACTCTGCTAAAAGTTTGCCTCGACTAATTTAAAAAAATGCACCAGTTTCTTAGAAATTTAAAAAATCGAAAAATATGCTAAAAGGCCAAAAACTGCTCATATTTCACAAAGAACCCTTTTTTATTTTTGACTTGGGAATCCAAAAAGATACTTTTTCCAACAGGTCGTTTTGCTGTAGCAAATTTCCCCGAAACGCCAATTTATTATTGATAAATTTTAATTTATATAAAATTTTATTTTATAAAATTATGTGACAATTAATATGAAATTTGACCTGAGTGTGATGGAAGCTTTAACTCTGACTTGGAATTCAGATATCTATTCTATTGTCGTATTCATAACTAATCATGACATAACCGGGAAGTGTGATTATATACTCATAATTTACCAAAATATTACGAACTGAATGGAGAAATAACTGCGTAAAAACTGAAAGTACCAACCTCGGTGACTTAGTTTAATAAAAAAAGAAAAAAGATATACTAAACGCACTGTACCCTGGTTTGCCAACTCGATTACTCTCGCAACAAGAATTAACGTCAAGAGCTATCATAAGCTTGTGGAAAGAAAGAAGAACCATCTCAAAATGAATGACGAAAATTAAATAACAAACCGTTTATTGTTATAAGGTTGAAATATGTTAAAGTATATTAAGAGGGAAACCGCAACCGGTGACATAATAATTGTCACAAGGTGACAATTATATTGTGATTATATTGTTGGTGGACCGGCGACTTTGTTCTTATCTCAGCGATGACAAAGTGATCAACCAACATCCCTTTTTTTAAAATTATTATAATTGATCATACTGCCATTGCCTGGAAGTTTTTGAACAACTTTTCCCTCAAAAAATTCTGAAAAAGGCCCTTTCCTTTTACGGAGCGAGCAAAATTTTTGATTGAAGATCATTAAATACAAATGTAAAAACCACTTTGTCCATCATGTGATAAAAAGGAATGTTATTTAACCGAAACATAATTTAATTTACGGCTTAGTTATAATTAAGATAAAAAATGAATTGCCTATTGAATTTAACACATCAATTCATTTGATGTGGTTCTATAGTTTTTAGTAGACAAAACTTCATTATTTTGTGTTCAGCGTAGAAATTTTGTGGTTATTTTTTGCTAAGTTTGCACCTGTAATAAATTTAGTAGTGAATAAGTGATACGTATATAGAGGTCGTGTGACGATTCCCAGGTATTTTTTGTACGGCGGATATTATTTATAACGACATTCAAAAGAAATAGTTATCTGATAATAATATGCAGACTTCTTTACAAAGCAGATAATTTGTCATAATATAATAAAAAATCAATGGTGAGTTTACCTTATGAACAAATTGAGTTAATTCCTTGAGATTTTGTATTTATTACTTGGGAACATTATTACAATATTTTAAATGTTTTGAAATTCTTTTATCGAATTTGTTATTGTTACATTTATTCTATGCGAATTATTGGAAAATATCACATTACGAAAAAAATAGATTTCGTTTGAAATTGTTTTAAACACTTGCATGAATTTCCTATACGTTTTTTGATTATAAAACAATAATCAAATTAGCAAAAATAAAAATTTAGCTAGAAAATATTCTTAACGAATCAAAAAATTTTATGTCTAGCGTAAATAGGGATTTTATTGGTTTAAGTTTTGTCGTAAACTAAGAGAAAAAACTTCCTAAGTTAGTTATAACTGAATATTTGACATAATGATAAAACAGTTTCATGAATGAATCTTAAGATAAGAAAAATAGCACCAGTGACACCTGTTTGCATTGAAATTCGCTGTGGATAGTGGAAATGGACGGAACATATTCTAATAGTTTGACGCAGATTCACTACGTTTAAGTGATGACCTACTCTGAATCCCGGTTGCGCCAGTTTGTAAATTATAAATAACGGGGCTATCAATTGATAAGACTGTTGGTGTCGGTGATTAGAACTGTTTAATTGTTCTGCCTATTCTGACTGTGCGGCTATAGGTACGAATCCCGGTATCTGCAGTTTGTAATTCCCCACTCCAAACTTTCTCAAAATAGTTTGTAGAAGATGCAAATGTCTGAAAAACGGAGGTAATTCGTAAATATTCAATTTTATTATTCAACAATTCGATGAAGAATAATCCATTCTTCTTACAGGATGGAACGAGACTTTATTTTGTAACGAAATACACACAAAAAATAATTTTGCAGTTGGTTTTATTACGATCCTCTTGTAAAAGCTTTTGAAATGATTATATAATAAAAATGATCTACAATTTCCACGATAATAATTACTGGAAATAAAAATCATTTTTCCGCTTATAAAACACTCTCCTTTTCCCCCTCTCCCATGCCCATCAGAGCACATAAATGTAAATGAATAATATAAATCAATGAGTAAATCACAATGCATACAAATTATATCACAAATAGAACAAAAAAAAAAAAAAAATTGAAAACAACATTATACAATTGCTTTGCACAAACCATGTAGTTTTTTTATTTTTGATGCTTTGTGAAAACAATGCACACAATATCACCATGCAGCCGTTTCGATGTATGTTAGAGAGATTTAACCACATAAATCATACTCCAAAACAATGTATATACTCTTTTAGACGAATATAAAATAGCACCAAAGTGATAAAATTATTATTATAATTTTGTGTCAAATTACATATAGCGAATTCCAAACAATGAGTGCTAGTTTTTCTTATTATTTTAATAGTCTAATGTAAGAGTATTTAAAAGATTTAAAAAGTGACAATATGAAACAAAGAACTATTACATATAACACATTTTTCCAATTAAAAGTTCTTTGAAGGTTATGCAAAAAGTGGCTTGATCGATTTTGATAATGCTCATGATACCATACGTACAAAAGTACACATGTAGTGTGGTATCCACTAACCAAGCAATGTATGCCATTCTAGTGACCTCTAGGGATAACGAGAAGGTATGTCAGGATAAGATTAATAAAATCAGCCACATTACTTTCCAAATTATTAAAAATCAATCTATCGCGACATTTGGATATAATAATCTTTCCGATTTAAATTATTTCAAAACTCTTTGAAACATTTATTTTTACTTTCCGAAACAGTCAAGAAATAATATTATTTTGGAATGCTGTTCGCACTGTTTCTTAACGTATTCGTTTGACTTGTTTATTCATCTGTGTTCATAGAATCATCTAATTAGTTCGATTTCGGATATATGCCAGTCCGCCAATAAGATAACTCAAAGACATAGCAATTTTAGATGTGAATGATGTATTCTCTACATAAAAAGTGAGATAAAGTTCGCGAATGATCAAAATCGGTCCACCAAACCGAACCATTACGTAACTTTTAAGCCAAACCCTAACCCTAACTTTTAAAAGATAGAAGCAAAATTCATATATAAAAAATGTTTATTTTTTTAAAACAATTAAGTTTTTTATGAAATCTTTTTTGTATAGAATGTTTGGAGTTGCGACAATTTTGCTCAAAATTAGCTAATAAACACATATTATAATACATTTTCATTTTTATATATAAATTTATAACTGTATAGACTGGAATTCTAATGAATTAGTATAGCTCAATCATTAATACTTAATTTATATGTCGAGCATCTAAACAATTGATTTGTTTTTGGAAATTTTACGATATTCAGATTAAAATAGAAATATTCATTTTGACTACTACTCCCATTTGATCTGTTTTACAAGTATGCAAAGAAATCGTGTGATGTCCATATCAAATTTTTTTTTTTTTAAATACTCTCTGTGTCTATATTCTGTGTTTGAAGTATAGTTGTCATATATGAAAATAAAATAAAATGTATTTGAATATCCACTTTTGTGAACAAAAAAAAAAAAGTGTATATCATTTATCGTTTACAATTTGACGTTACATTCTGATGGAAAGGACAATGATGAGTTTGATGCCATGATGGTGGTATAACGTTTGTTGATATTCTCTCAATAATAATAATCAGTGTCGTATTGTTTATACTGAAAGAAAAACTAAGTGTTTTCCATTTATAATTTTTTGCATTCATTTTCTTTCAAAAAAATAAAAATTATAGAAATATTCATAGCACTTTCGTATGTACCAGCAAGTATTTTTTTGCAGTTTTAAAGAAAATTAAGATTCATTTGATTTAAAAATTGAAACAAGTAAAGTAACAATGAAAACTTTTAAAACGCAAAAATTAAGGTTACTCAGGGTGTAAGAATTAATGAAGCAACACCTAGATGGGTAGATGGCATCTTCGATAACTTACTCATTTGGTTTTAAGTTGGTATTAGCAGTCAAGCCACAATTTGATTAAATTTGAATTGTCGTTAAATGCACGTTTGCGTGAGTCTAATGGTTTTACACAAAACCAATGTGTCTTTGGGAAATGTTTAAAGAGTACCAAGGCATTTAAGCATTAATGCATCGGAAAATAATGATTTCATTGTTGTTTAATTTTTATATACATCGTTTAAAAGCTACAAAGAACATCGTTTAAAAGCTACAAAATTTTTCGTCGGATATAAGAGTCAAATAAAAACTTGATCGCCGAAAATCATTGTTGAAATATAGTTATAAAACAAGTGAAAATAACAACTAACAGTACTAATTGTTTAGATACTCGATGTATGGTTGAATATCGATGTTCGAACAATTTTTAATGATTATTTTCGGATTATAAGAGTAATTTTATGCTTTTTGCGTCTAAGTACTAAACTGTTAAGTCCCCAAACGTATTGTTTTTCCAATAAAGAAAATTTTGTAAGTTTCATATCAGGATTACATCAGAAATCTCGAAAATAATTATTACCAGACCAAATGTTTAGGCTTACCTCCTTGTCTTAGAAGATAATGTAAAAAAGTGCCAATTTGCCAACAAAAGCTATAAATAGTTAGAAATAGTTATTTTCATTAAATCATCATTTCATTGAAACCCAACTACGATTTTCTGAAGATAACCTTATTTAAAGTTATATATTCTTCTGACACTCAATTTTAATATAGATATCACATTCAAACAAATGTAACGTGTTTTGAGAATAAAATATATTGAATATTCTCATGCATGTTCGAAATGATTACGATAGTCAAATACTCGAATACTTTAAACTTATAGGAAACATAAATCAATTCATATTTTAGGACATCGTACAACATATATATTACTTATTCCACTGACACTTACAATGCATATATTTCAGGTTTCCAACTGCATACTACGGTAGAAGTGTTTTCTCATGGACAATGTGCAAATTTAACACATAATTTATCCATATTCAATATATATGATTCATAAATATATTTGTGCCAAAATAGTACGAATTTTTCTGACATATTTAATAGAAAATTCTATTGGAAAAAGTCTTTATAAAAAAATTAAAGTAAAATACTTAGATATTTTAATCAATTTTTAATATTCGTATTTCTCTTAATAATAAAAACATTAAATTCGGTATTCCATGACATTTACACTTTTAATCAGCCTTTTTCCTCTTTCAAGCAATAATGGTCTATGGATACAAGTTTTTTGAATTGTATATTAATTCTAAAAGTTTTTCTTGAAGAAATTAATTGAAATATTTGATTTTACTTTTAAGTTACGGCCAAAAAAGTCTTGAATTGTATACAATGGAACTTCAAAACAAGTGAAGATAACAACTAACTGAGTTGGTTGTTAAGATACTCGACATTTGATTGAAAATCATTGTATGGATTATTTTTAATTAGCATTCATAAAATACTATAAATATCCAGTCTATACAGTTATATATGTATAAATGTTTAATAATATGTATTGTTATTACCTATATGTGTTTATAAGCCAAATTTGAGCTAACATTTAAATAAATTTTTTTTTATTTGGACTTTTCTTTAATCATTTAAAGTTTAAAAGTTGGGTCAAGAATACATTTGAGCCAATGGACCGGCCAAATTATGCTAATTCACGAACTCATTTTTATGTTTAGAATACGAAACCAATTTTAGCTCGCTACCTCGTTTTATTTTTTAGATATTGTGGTGGCGGATAGACAATCGGAAATAGACTAATTAGGTTTTTTTTTGAATACGTGTATAAAAAATTCCTTTCAAAAACCTAGTTTTTCGGAAAATTATTTTTTTTTCGATTTATGTACATTATCAGGAGAATTATGCTTTTTATAGCCAAAAGCTTTATACGAAAATGCTCTGGAAAGTTATTAAATATTTCATTGAATTAAAAGTAAAAATATTGATGTTCGTTTGATGTACACAATCAATCGAATATCTGCCAATTAAAACTAGTAATTTTGTTGAAAAAACTTGAAATTTTTCGGTTAGTTTTAAAATTTGTACTCAAAATTACTTAGCTATACTTACAATCGTTTAAAACCTTACCTATTAAGGTTAAATAAATTGGTTTATTATTTTTTACTTTTCAGTTATTTCGGCGGATTAAGTGTTTTTTGCTGAAAAGTTTTATACTTTTCTAAGGCTATATACATGCTTAATTTTTGATTAACACAACTCAGTGAGTGAACACTAAATCAACCCAATTTTTAAATTTATATTTCGGAGAAACACTTCGGAGTATACCCTTTCCAATAAAAACCCCAATTATCGGATAAGTCTGTAAAAAGTTACATGTGATTAAAAAACTACTGTTAAAAAGTAGATATATCATCGGCTATCAAACATAACTAAAAAGTAGATATGTTTGTTTTAAATTTTGATTTGTAAAAGCGCCACATGTGCAGTGTACACTTATAATATTATAATTGGTAAATATTTGTATTGCTTTTCAGATGATACAAATGTATGATGGTGACTGTCGGATAAGAGTGCTTCATGTGTATACGATTGGGATAAAATCAATATTAATTATGAAAACAATAGATATTAAATAACATTTGATGGATTGTTATGTTTATATGATGACACTAATGTTTGTATCAAATTATCCAAGTATTGTTAGTATTTCAATATGTACAAAGAATAAAATATAAATTTATCGAACGAATATTTGAAATTTTTTTTTTTTGAAGTGAAACTTCTTTAGGCGCGACTAGGGAGTAACTCAGATTTTTTTTTCTGACGGAAGTAACGTTTCCGCCATTTAAAAATAATAATAATTCTGATTGGTTGTAAGTATGTTTCCGCCATTTAAAAATAATAATTCTGATTGGTTGTAAGTATATGTCATATACTACACGCTTCTTGACTTAATTAAATTTTTTTTAAATCTCAAAATATACTTGTTTATTTATTACTTTTAAAATAAGTAAATTAAAAATAAATTTTCTGACAATTGCGACATTTTATAATATTAAATAACAAGGTTATATTGACATGTGCTGATCTAACCTTCAATTTGCTACTCTCAATTATTTTAAGAAATTATGATGACATTCAATTACCTGTTTCGAATGAATAATATTAATATAACATTTAAATAATCTTTGTAAAGCACATGAATAATAAATATAATTAAATTATAATATAATATTTATTTATTTAAGTTAATATTTAATCATTTCAGTGATATATGTCGTCAACGCCAAAGAAGTTTCACTTCAATCGCGCGTAAAGGTTACACGCACACTTTTTTTTTTAATCCATCCCAAACAAAAAAATCCAAATTAAATCCTATTGAAATTTAATCGGAAATGAATCTGATTGAATCATTTATAAATCAGTATAAATCCGAGTTTATTGAAAATTATTTTCTATCCATTCCGATTAAAACTTATTCCTAATTTTCAATCGGAATGAATCCCATTGAAAAGGCAATTATTTCTAATTCTGTTTAAAACGTATTCAAGTTTAGAATAGAAATGAATAGAATTGAATCAGAAATTTGAACCAAATGAAAAATTTTCCATTGAATTTCAATAGGATTTAATTGGACCTTTATACCTGATAATATTAATTAACCAAATCATCCAACAAGTAATGAATGTCTGTTATGCCTTCAATAATCTCCAAAGTCATGCAATATGGGTTATAAATAGCTCAAATGATGGGTATTGAGCCACTGGGTGTTCTTAGGCTAAATTATATTGTATGCATTTGTTATGGGGCGTTTCTTTCTCCAGGTGTGATAGTTTTTTATCAAAAGATTTCCATGAAGATAATATTAATGAAGATAGAGGGGAATCTAAAAACACTCAATAATTTTTCATTTGAGCTATTAAAAACACAAATTGGATTAAATGGAGGAGAACTAGGCATGAGAATTAAACTAGACTTACAATTCTTTATGAGATTTTCTCCATTCAAAGGTAGATCTCTCATGTACTAATGATCATCGAAAGTTTTGGTCTAAGAACACTCAGTGAGTGAAGACCTATCAATTGAGTTATTTAACAAGCAAATTGGATGAGAAAGCAAGGAACATACATTCAAATTTTCATCAATTTTTTTAATTTATAACTATTATAATAAATAAAATTAGATTATGAACATTTTAAAATTGATATAATTTAAAAAAAAAAAAACTTAAAACACACCATGACGTTATAATTTTAATATAATTTTAGTGTTTCCATAATTTTCATATAAATAATATTACCTATATTTCGTACAACACTATGGATGGGTATTTAGGGCATACCCCGGGCATACATCCCGATAATTATCGGATATCCGATAAATATCGGAGTGTACACCGTATATAAATTAAAATTTTTTAAAATTTGATTAACTTTTTAATTATAACGAAAAAAATTAATTGCTTTGTTGTAAAACTTAAACATGATCAATCCAGTTTAATTAAACAACAATTATTTTTTTAAAGGCCTAATTGACGAGTATTATAACCTGACCATCAAAATCAGATTAATTTAAACGAGATTTGAAGTAATGCACTTTTTTCCAGTAAACGATACCTCTACTAATCTAATAGGTATTTCATTTTCATTGAAACAACCTAATTCAAAACCATTTGTTAAATGAAAAAGCACCAGTAGCATAGCCAAAATACAATAAGTAATATAATTTATATCCAAAAGTTATTTATTACAGTTTTTTTTTATATAATACTTATTTCAGAGTGGTTGGTGGTGGTGTATTATAAAGATTAGTGATAGAAAGTTTTTAATCGGTTTGACAAGGGTTTTCTTCTCATACGACTCTCTTTTCCCCTCCCTCTTCACCACCCCTCCCCCATCTTTTCTCTTGAAATGGTTTTCATCCATTAACATAAATTTTGTAGTCGCCATCAATATTATTTTGTACAATGATATATACCTATGAATGTGTATTTATTGAGTCAGTAAAAATTAAAAGTTTAATGATTTTTTTCTCTTTTTTTTTTTTGAAATTTATGTATGTTGTTGTTGGAATTTAGACGATAAATTTTCATTTTTTTTACACTGTTTTCACGGGAAATCTTTTTGAAACACTTTAGTTTTTTCCTTTTTTTTATTAAATTTATTATCATTTATAATTTATTGGAAATTACGTTTAATTTATATGAATATCAATAATTTTAACCTTATTTTCTTAAGGAGGTTTCTTTCCAAAGGTGTTGTTAAAAATCGATTTTGAAAATTCTATTACAGATTAAGTTTTAAATACGAAATTTAAACGTATAGATGTTAATTTTTATTAATTGATTTAGTTTTTTTCGTGGGTGAAAATTTTTGGGACTACTGAACTGATTATAAAAAATTCTTTCATCGATATAAAAATTATATCATCAGCGTGTTCAATATTTTGTTTTGATATATAATCATATAAGACAATATACAAAGTTAAGGACGTTCCCAAGCTTGAATCGAGCTCAACTGATTGAGAGGACTAATGTAAATTGTGTGATAAGTACAAAAGAATAAGGATGAGATTCACTGAGCTTCTTCCATTATTTTTCAAAGCACAGAAATCTATGCTAATATTATCAAGAGGAAACATTTTGATGTATGGTTTGTTTTATATAACAAAAAAACTTAAAGACTACTGGACCGATTAGAATAATTCGTTCATCGTTGGGAAGCTACACTATCCTCGGGTGATATATAATACTTTTTATACGTTTATACCCACGGGAACGGGAACTGCGTAGTTTAAACAGAGTTATGCTGGTATATAATTTCAATGCGCCATTTTTCGGATTCGTTGTCTTTTATTTGTCAGGTCACGAGAAAAAGATTAAAAATTATCAAAAATATTTTTATATTGTATTAATTTTGTTTATAACCTGTTAAATATACAATCGTTCAGAGACAATTTTTCAAAAATTACTACCGTAAGGAGTAAATAAAAATTTTTCTACGTTTAGAGTATACCTAAAAGTATATGTTTTTAAATTTTCTTAGATATTCAAATAAAACTGATATTTTTGGGAACGTCCTTAAGATTTTATTTACGGCTACATTATGTGCATTTAATATTCATGAAGTAAAATGGTACAGATAAATTTGGTAGTGATAAAAGTAAATTATTCAGAATTATTATGGTTGCACGATGCCTTTTTTTAAAAAAAAGTGGTTATTTAGAAATATCACTCAACAGACCTATTTGTACGATGGGTTTTTTTTTTTTTTTTTTACCTGAGTTATAAGTTTGATGTATATGTAAGTAAGTATGAGTGTACATATGTATACTATACTCACCAACGAAAAAACCGGACCAACCAAAATTTTTTTATGTTTATTTAAAATTACAAATAAACAATTTTTACATATTCAGTTTAAGATGAAAGTTTTACAAAGTTTACTTACTTTAATAAAATCATTAAAATCGCATGTTTTGTAAATTTTAAATATATGCAGCGCTAAGTATTTGAATGCAAATATGCATGCATGTATGGCCGTCTTTAGATTCTCTCGTAAATAGTCATTGGATGAACCGATTTTAACAAATAATATGCCTTAGATTCGTCTTTATTGAGCGAGTGATACTGAAATTTAAAGAAATGCAATGAAATTCTTTGCGCAAAAATGAATAATTAGTCATCCTAACGAATGGGGTTCCAAAATGTTATTACCAACATATATACAAATGATATGATCTAATCTAATTTAGAATGAGAAATGAGTAAAAAAAAGTCAGCCGTTACGGAGACTCGGCTATAATTATTTTATGTTTATAAATTATGACCATTTTATCAAATATAAGCACCACTGTTGGAGCTCCTTTTTAGTCGAAAATGATAATAAGTTTGAGATAACTAACGAGAATATTTTATCGTTTTCATTAAAGAGCGCTGCGATGCATATAGTTACTTTCAAACAAAATAAACATGCGATGAATTACTATATACATATCAGTCGCCTTTCATTTCAACTAATTATTTTAGAATACCGACATTCTAAATCCACCATCGTCGTAATATTTCCGGAAATAATAATTAATATCCAAAAAATAAAAAGAATAATAATAGTTACAATAATAAATAAAATAATAATAATATATATAAAAAAAAATTCAAATAACCATAATAAAAGATAAGGAAAGGGATTAATTGGAATAATTTCAAAAAAATATGCAATTATAAAAAGTAAATACAAATATTTAGATTGATTCTTTTTTCTTATAATTCATAACTGCTTACATAGAATGTTGACATTGTAGCTCATAAATTATTAAAAAAAAAAAAGGATAATGTTGAATTTAGTTTGCTTTAAATAAATTTTATTTAATAAAAATTTTGCAATCTCATAATATGAATATTATGGTTAGTGAAATGGCTTTTTCCCCTGCATAAAATTTTCGATTGCCCCCACGGGTTTCAAATTGTCTGACATTACATGATATGCTTTTTGGAACCAAGTCTAATGTTCAGTGTGTTCTATATTTCTGACGTTACAAACTTAAGACAAAATTTAATATACCTTCATATATTCTATACATTTTTTGCATAAAAAATGTTGACTAAATTTAATAAACTCTCATATATTCTTTATAGATCGTACAATAAATAATTCCCTTAAGTGTATTTTAAGAAGTAATTGAAAATTTTTGCACTTCATTCGATTTGTTTTAAAGAAAATTTGTACATCTTTTCAGGTGAGGTTTTGAACGCTGTCTAATCTCGGGAAAAATAGTAGGAAATGAAAAAAGTCTGAAAACATAAACAGTGATTGAACATTGTACTTCACTTCAATTAAGGTAGTTTTGCAACAATATTGTAAAAATATTATGCGTCATACGTACGGTAAATGAAGGTTAGCATGTAGTAAATATTGAGTATAATTTTTATCTGATACTATACAGCAGTACTGTCTGTGTGTTTGTATTGTTTGTATAGGTTAATCCCATACTACTACAGTAGTCATATATATGTATAACACACATACTATAATATATACTGCAAGTACACTTTTTCATGTATTGTTGAATTTTCAGTGGCTGTATCTAAATAACAACAAAAGAGAGAATAATTTTTAATTTTTTTTTTTCAATTCAGAAATAATTAATTTTTTGAAAGTGCATGGCTGTTAGTTAATTTTTCTAATTGCCGCATGTTACCCAAAACGTATACTACTGAGTGATCGCAATGTAGATTATCCGAACTTAAAATTTTAAATAACTCTAATTTAAGACGGTCAATCAACTTGAAATTTTAATGATAATTGTATTTTATGAGTAATGAGTATATGAAAATTTAAAATTTCCTGGCAATATGACTTGAGTAGTACAACATCAACATATTGCATCGTATATCGAACTTAAAATTCATTTTTGTAAATAATTTTACGGTTAAATAATGTAAAGAGTTAACAAACAAAATAATAAAAATGATAACAATTTAAAAAGAATAATTTCGATGTCAGTACCACCACTATACATCAACTTTTCTCATAAAATACATATATATGTATATAAATTGTTCGAAATTATTTCTATATAGTAGTATAGTAGTACAGTAATATTATCATGTAAGTCGTTTATAGAATTTATTGTATCACAAAATTGAAGTGAAATACATAATTATGACATGATGTACATATTATGTATATGTAGTAACTTTTGAATACATGCATGTAGATACCATTATAGTACTCTCAGATATCACCAGTACTTATATATGTACCGTGCATTCTCTTCATACAGTGGGTCAATTATGACCTATGGCTAATACGAACTAAAAAAAAAAAAAAGACAACAATAATAAAGACACAATTCTGATATAACAGGTCAATAAAAATATTAACTGCTAGTAGTTCTACGAACTGTAGTAAATAGGACCCGATAGAAATTAAATATTATGCATCACTACATAGTATAAAACAAAGTCGCCTTTTCTGTCCCTATATCCCTATGTATGCTTAAATCTTTGAAACAACGCAACGGATTTTGATGCGGTTTGCTTTAATAGATAGAGTGATTGAAGAGGAAGGTTTATATGTATAATAACATCCATTAAATAGTGGACAAATACTGTTATTTTTGAGGTTTCTAATGTGATGTCGTAAATAATTACATTTTTTCTGCTTTCATTGCAAACGCAGGCTGTACCATACGAGATTTATCAAAATTATGTACTCAAAGTATTGTAAACATTGAAAAGGTCTACAGAAAACTTCGGGATGGTATATGTCTATCTCTTATGTCATGCCACAATAACATTTTTTTTTTCATTTACTTTTTACGACAAATAAAGGCTAATTTTCGAAGTGATTAATTTTTAATTATTTAATATCTATATAAAAATAGCCGTCATCTACTATAAAGCCGTCATCTGCTATGATGCGAGGCTAAGGCCAAACACCGCCCCGTGGGTCAAAGGGTCGAGGTACCGGGTGTCTACAACAAATACCGGGTCAAAATTTCGTGTCAAGGGTTTCGTACTTCTTGCTGACGAGGTACGGATACCAAATACGAGTTGTAAATATAAAAATTTCGTGGCACGGGTTTCCTACACGAAATACTTGGTGACTCGCAATAAATACCGGTTGCCCCACAACAAATATCGGGTGCTCCAAATTGTCACAGCAACGCGTGGTCGGGTCTGCTAGTATTAAATAAGACAAGTATAGAACTTTGCATAGTACAGTTGCTAAACGGTGAGAGAACATGCTGACGAATCACATGGTCCCGTGTTCGAAACCGGTTAAAACTTTAATTTATTTTATACTTTTTCAGTGACGTTGTTGTTATTGATTTTTCTCAAACGTGAAAGTGGAAATTTCCCATAAACTATACAATGAATTTCCTGTGTGTAATCAATGTGTCTACCAAGTTTCGTCAAAATCTAACAGACATTCGAAAGTTAAAAAATGCAAAATCTTCTAGTAATACCATTGAATAAATATTGACTATAATTATATTTATATAAATTGACTCAAAAACGAAGAATTTGTAAGTTTTTAAAGATTGTTTTTCATGTCCATCTTGCAAAAAACGTTTTATCAACTTATTTGGGCATACTGAGATTTTTTATCTTAAATTTTGCAGGAAATTTATAAAAGTGTCATGCACATCGATATAACCACTTACTATAGAATGAACCATATGATATACTCACTATGGAGATGAAAATGTATGGCGTCATTTATGCATATGTTACCTTTGTTTCATTAATAATTTTGAACGTGCAATTTTTTAAGAGCTATTTTTTAAGATTTTTATAAAATAACTTCAAATTTGTGTGCGTGAAGTAAAGACTCTTTAATTGAAGTGATAAACAAATTTGTGCATCTTCTTGGTAACAAAGATACACAGATTCGTCGAAGTACAACTGGCTAGCATTAAAAAAATTTGGCTATACTTGCCTTAAAAATAATTGTTTATACATTCTCCACATATTAAATAATATCATTATTTTTTAAACTACTAACCCCAGCTTTTTCTTAGCAAATATTTCGATCCAGGACGAGTTAAAGCGAATATTTTTAAATTAAATTTAAGGGTAAACAATTAAGTTGATATTCATAAAATATATCATTATGTTCGTAGATTAACTTAAAATTAAATAGGTACATGGAATAACCTATCTTTTTTGTTTTTAGCTGAATGAAGACGTTTCACTGTAATAATTGAAGAATATCAGTCGATATTTATGATTAACGCCTTGTATAAACATATATAATACAATTCTAACATACATATTTGTTATATATATATACACATAATATATAGGAACACAGTAATTCTCTTGCTGAATAAGGCATATAAATATATATAGTAATCTCTATAGATATAATATTGAGATGGCGTCAGTGTGTGATCGGGACATAGCGAATAGCCATTCAGGGAGGCAATGAGTCAGCTTTTTGAATGATGCTCATCCTTCTACTAAATATAATACTAATACTATAACTTTCTATATATATATATATATACATGTGTGTAGTGTATTCCTGGTTGGTAGCCATTCGACTTGATAGATAACCGATGCGATACTAGAAAATTGCTTTATAGTCTCCTATCTGAATAGGATGTGACAAAAATGAAAAATTATAAAAATCGTTAAAGCGATGCGGCGATATATATATATATAATATATATATATATATATACTGGTTCAGATATAAATATAATCAGATGAGAATATATATAATATTATTTTATTGAGTATTTGGTAAATATTCTAGGTAGGCTAAATATAGCGAAAATAGGAAAAAATGTATCTATGAAAAGGTCTAGTCTTTAGGTGATGGTATATCCTAAATGAGGGTTCAGAGGACCAATAGGTTATTTACAAGGAACGCGGTTGCGGTTCCCCTGAACTTGTTTTATTATTATTATTATTGTTATTATTATCTCTTATAGAAAATAATAAAATTTGCGCGAACAAATTTTTATAATATTTTAACATAAAAATGTATAATTACATATATTTTATGACATATAAAAAAGAAATTGTGTGGCATTGTAATTGAAATTTTGTTTGTTTAAAATAATGAAGGTTTTAAACCCGAAAAGAAACCTAAGAAATAGGAGAAGCTTCTACCTTGAAAAGCATGTTTATGCAGGTTTACTTAAAAAAAAAAATTGTATTGCCATCTATAAAATAAAATACTGGGAAGTGAGTTATATTTAATTTCAAAATATTCACAACTATCTAGACCAGAAAATACATTTGAAAAGAATATGGTGACCAATTTTCGGAATTTCTAAACATTTGTATACAAAATTTCTAAACATGCTTTTAATTCCTTCATTATTTCAAAATCTCATAGTACATTCTATATATATATTAACAGTAACATGGTTCTCTTTCTAGTCGTGTGTTAAAGCTCTAAAGGCAATCCGGTGAACAGAATATTATTCTGAATACTATACTAAGCCAAGTTAAATCTTTGCACATTTCATATTAATCTAGAGATTACTCAAAAACTATCTTAAAACATAACATAATTTATTATTATATATATACATATAACCTTGGTATTAACATATTCAAAAACATATTCTTTTTACAACGATGGTTTTTCGATAATATTTTATAAGATTTCATTTTTTCATTCAATTTTTTATGCCATTATGTGTCTTTCGTGATCAATTTTGTGATTTTAAAAAGATATTCATGATACCAGCTCCTACCTACCTATATGATGGTAGTTTACTTGTGAAATATTTTTATTAAAAAAAAATTGATGATTTCCATAACACGGAGATTAAAGATTTGGTATTGTGATGATATTTAAAAAAATGGAAAAAATTTTACACCGATAATATTGGAAATTCGATCTTGATAAGAATGAACAAGATAAATAGATTGTAAATATAAACTACTAATATTTAAATAACGAAAACAATATACCAAAATGAATTTTTACTCCAAATATCTCTTTATTGATTTTTATTATACTCGACATATATATTAAATATCAGAGTGTATTATTTTTAGTATAAAGTTTGTAAGGCTAGGAAATATTGACTACACAAACAAAATTAGTCCATTTTCACACGTTCATCTGTCCGTCTGACCATCACCAAGTTAACTCGAAGAAGAAAATATCTAGCGAGTTGAAATTTTGATGACGTATTTAAGACATAAATAATAAGTTTTAGGACCCCAATTAAGGAAATTTTAAAGGCCAAAAATTTTTTTTTTTTACCTTTTGTTTTGAAACTTTATTTTGTTTTCAAACATTGATACTGATTCATATGTAGAGTATCTATACAATTAACTCTGTTAGTTGTTATATTCACTGGTTAATTATAAATTCTACCTGCAACTTTGATATTTCACGCCTGCCGGGCGTCCCGAAACAGCCAACTTTTCTCACTTTTTATTTCTATTTTCAAATTACCTTTTAATATATAAGTTGCATACATTTTTGTCATAACTTTTTTAAATCCTTCATTTTGGTATTCCATGCGATAAGTTTGGCTTTAAACTTTCGGGACTATGATTGTGTATAATATATAGAATATACAATAGCCATTGACATTCATGCAATACGGGCGAAACTAATGACATATTATTTATCAAAATTAGTTCTGGCGTTTAGTAGTTACAAGGGAACGTCGAAGTGGCTATACAAGCAAACATATTTATAAGAACACATATACATTTTGGGTTCGCTCCAGTCAAGCAAAAACAGGAATTTGATTTGTTAAATATTATCAATATATTTGTTCATTGTAAGACTTCACAGAACAGAACGTGAAAAAAAACGTTTTATGGCAAATGAAAAACGCTGAGCATTAAGAGTTACTTATTTATTCATAATTTTACAACTAGGCTATGTCCAAATTCCAAATCATCCTTAAAATCGTTAATTTTGCTTTTCTACACAATATAAATCGAATATAACTTATTTTTCTGATATTATCTTCATAAAACTCAACAGTTATTAACAATCGATAACATTTTCTAGTAGTAAAATCTATGTAATACTTTAATAGTTAAACGATCGTCTAGTAAAGAAGTCCATCGTTGTTCACGTAGTAAGTAGTTAGTCATACGTAGTCCATACACATTTATATAAAAATCCTCAAATACTTTTTTTTTCTACTAGTTTTCTCCTCTTCATTTTGTCTCCTCCTATATTACAACAACGCTCACATATATATTCCATGATGAATGATCTTTGATTATCACATTTTTATTATATTGTTCGATTGTATAAAAAAATGCTCAAGGAATATGAATTATGTTGTTAAGGTCAAATATCAATGGTATGGGATTAGGACAATTGCACTCTGGCAAAACCACTCGAACATTCGCGACTCTGACCCAAACTCACTCGGCCTAAAACCCCCTCACTGCAAAAACCACTGGCAACAAAGCGACCTCGCTGTGTGAATGATAAAATCAGCTGGTTAGTTTAATCGCAGGTTAAATGCTAGGTCCAAACATCCCGCAGACTCATACTAACCCGACCTTAAGTATCACTTGGGTAGGTTAATTACAGCTTGTACGTATCTAAAAAACAGCATATTGCTATAAACTCAATCCAAAAATCACTTGAATAGTTAAATCACATTTTGAACCAAAGGGCGAAAAACCCGCAAAGGAATATTAGTTTAATCACAAATAAGTTTCGATTTTTTGCCTCAATTTTCTAGATCAAAATTATTTGTATTTTATGAATACGAATTTCGGCTACAAAGTGATCATCAGTATGAATTAACAAAACGAAATGATTTTCTGAGGAGATATAATTCGTTGCAGATTTCAGCAGTTCATCGTATATACAAATCAAGTCTTGAGTCCGCTTTAAAGTTTTACCACAATAACAATGTAAAACGATTTCAATTTTTTTAACAGTTGATTTATTCTCTATAGTTGTACTCCGAATAAAAATATTTTTTCTACTTACATGCATCATTGTAAAATCATGAAGAAAAATTCTTTGATGTGTTAATAATGTAATTTGTCAATAATATATACACGTATGATGGAATAAAAGTAATGGTTTTATAAATGTAATCATTTTTCACATTTAAGTACAGAAAATGACGGCCTACTATCAACCGATAAATATACAAAACAAAAAATTTCAACAAAACGGAGAATTATAGCTACATGCAAAATAGTACCAGGCAGGTGAATGCAAAAATATTATATTCATATTCATTTTATCAACGTATGCTACTAACAGCACGTGAAAAGATACATTGAAATTAAAAAAGGTAACAAAACACTGGTTTATGGATTTTCCAAAGAAAACAAATTTGTAATGTGTACATCGAGTTTTGCGCTGATAAAATTGGAATCGACCTTCGTACTTTTGTGTTTTATCCTGATCGATTTGGTGTCATCTTTCTCTATAGCTTTAGAATAGATGGCCACATTTATTCTGGTAAAGATGAACACACGAGTATGATTTTCTCAGCAGCCAAAAAGAAATAACATTTACTCCAACTCAAAGGTACGTCAAAGCTCTGTAACAGTTTAATTTTAATCCCAGGCAACGGCTATGATAGATATAATACCTAATAGAGTCAAAGATTTCGGTTGTACTTCAACTTTTCAAACGGAAATACCTAAAGAATAGCAAAAAAACCCAAGGGGGTAAGTTAAGAACTAAAATAGGCAAATAAAAAAGAGAAAAAGGCCTGCGAAACGAACAAGGTTATCTCTTCCGGACACCTCAGGAGAGTAATAGAAAATTTATTTTTATAATTGTTTTCATCTTATACTTGATTACTTTGTGTTATTTTATAGTAATACTTTGGAAAAAACATCAATAGTTTGATTTTTATAGCGCCTCCTAAAACCTATGGCCATCTTCCCCGGACCTTCTTTATATAGTAGAGGAAAACAAACTGAAAATTTGAATAAAGCAAATTCAAGCACAATCAATTCTGAGACGTTAAAATTAATCGATGATAAAGAAATACATAAAATGGTTCCGAATAAATAAATGGATATATGTTCAAAACGAGTTATGAACGCTTAAAAACAAGTGGAAATAGAAATGGGAGCATAGAAATAAATAAAACTGATTTTATTTATTATAATGCACAAGAATATGAATTTGTCATTTGTTGTATTATTTTTCAAACAGTAAAGAAATTTTTTTAAATGGAAATGAATAACATTTTTAATAAAACACATTTGTAACAGAAGAATAGAATATAAAAGAAAAATTCGCGTTTTATGACGACATAAAACAAAACTTGACAAATACATTATGCCTTTCAAACAAGACGAAATTTTGAAAATTCAAAGACCATTACTTTATTGCATACTTCCTTAAGTGTGTTTTTGAAAATTTATTAAAAAGTTTTTTTAACCATCTATATCGAAAAAATAACTAAAAAAATACAGGATCATTGTTATACAAACGAAAAATCGATTTTCAATTTCACTTTTAAATATATATTCAGAAGGGTTATAAACTATTATGCACAATGTGAGAAAATCTACCAAAAGTTCATACTTATGAATAATAAATACGGAAAAGCATAATAAAAAAACCAGCAAGACACTGCAATAAGGAAGAAAGAAATTTAAACAAAAAATGACATAATGGCCAAATCATACAATTTAAACCATTATGTAAATTTTTGTTTATTTAATAGTGATTAAATTGGTGTAAATCTCAGATACTAAAGGTAACCGTACCACATATACAATTCTGGTATAAACTTTCAACTTTTGTCAGAAACATTTTTTTTCTTTTGCAAAAAATAATGTAGGCAGAAAAAATAGTTTTTTGTGGATGGTTTAAATTGCCTTAAACCAAAAAAAAGCAGAAGATAGAAGATATAATAATAGAAGAATAGATACATAATTTAAAAAACTATATCATAAAATATGGCATCGACATTTGTGTTATTTTTCCAATTAAAAAACTAAGGTTGAAAGTACTAAAACCATTCTACGGAAATGTGCTCTAAAAAGTACTCAAAAGATTCTTATCCGAAATTAAATAAAGTGATGTTCAAAGGGTAGCCGTGATCACATGCTATTTTTTCGATGAACACATCATTCATCAAATTCCAAAGTTCAGCTGCTATGGTGTTACATCCGTACATACCCACACACTTCTAAAATAATAATCTATCCTTTTGGTGTTGCCGTAAGCTGCTAAAATAATGTGCTTTGTTAAAAATCTTAAGTTAGTTTCAAAAACTTTTTCTAGTTTTAACACATATCAGTCATTTTTAGTTCATTCCATGAAAAATGATACTAACAATGCACAAACAATGAAAATATGCAACAAAAAGAGGTATTATTGTTATGTTTCTGTTGTTATTGTTATTAATACTGTTACGTAATTTTGATATAGTGTACGTTTGAAAATGACTAAAGCCTTTTTTTATAATCATATATGACTGGTAAAAAAATACAAAATTAATTAATTAATTAATTTTTAAATAAATATTTTAAGATACTTTAAAATTCTGGGCATAATTCTGAATGATTAAAATATTATAATTACTGGATTTGCTGAATCACCAATATTCTTGAGTTAAGTTAGTAACTTAGCTTAAGTAAACGTTTGTTACTTAATGTTTATTTAAAGGCGCCCACGATCATGAATATGCATACAGAAAAATTGTATTTGCAAAAGCCTCAAATTTCAGGATATTGCTTCTCTTGAACTTTTTATCCTTATTATCAATTATTTATATATAGACAATCAATTTCTTGATTTTTTTTTTCATTAAAAAAATTACAGATTGCATTATTTAAAAAATTTTATTTCTGGATCTGTTAAGAATTTATTACCTAACAATGTGCCATTAAGCAAATGTTTTATCATGCTTTAGCTCTCTTTACATAAAATTTCACAAAAAAACTAAATGAGCAGGGCCTGGGAATGATGTATTACAAATTTATTTTGAAGCACATTGACCGTAATCCAAATAATTTATTTTTAAATCTACTTTCTACATCAGCAATGGAAGCGATGGAAGAAAAATTCGAACAACCAGACAGAAATGACATGTAGATAGAAATTGAAGTTCGAAATCTTATTTTTTAAAATTATATAAAACTGATTTTGATACGGAATCCATAATATTTATAACAATAAAGCAAGGAAATGTTTACACTTAAGAAAATATTCATACGTAAACACATAAAAGAGCCGTCGAAAAATATTATTATAAATAAAATATGATACTATACACACAATTATCATACCCTGTGGGAAATTATGGAAATGGTAATAATATTACACTCGACAAAACTTTACTATATTGAACACAAGAAATCTGAAGTGGACTCCACACGTCTTTTTGTACGTTTAAAAATACTCAAAATATTTCAATAACTCATTTTATATAAAAAACGAGAAATCGAGTTTTACATCGAGTTACAGATGAGAAATATAAATTTTAGAAATGTATCTAAATGTAGTCAAAGTAATTATAAAAGATAAAATGAGAATCCAAAAGTATGATGGTGGTAGTTTTAAAAAATAACGATTTGTGTATGGGATGATATCCTTATTTGGTGTAAGACGTTGTCCGATGAACAATTTTTTTTTTTTTTTTAATTTGAAAATAAATAGAAGGATGTCGAGGCCAGATCTGATGTGGATAAAATATCAATTCAAATTCCAATTGATCATTTTTAACGACTGCGGTTGTGTTTTTTCTGAGCTGTAAGCAAATGCGACACCCATCTCGCAATAATTTTTTTATACCCAATTTATTGTAAAAATTTGACACGACGGTATTTTTTTAAACCTATGGTCTCAACTGTTTCTCATAATTTAATTCTTCGATCACAATATCGTGAATTTTATCTATATTTCCGAAGTACTCACGCCTACGAGACGCTTTAAGCCATGTTGTCTTCTATTGATGTATGACCCCATTTAAATTCATTTATCTAATTATAAACTGCTGCATATATAGGAGAATATATGAACATTAACTGCATTCAACTCTTTTATTTTCTTTTTGCTATTAAGCCAAAACAGAAATGTTCAAACGCCATAGTAAGCTAATTTTTTTCCTTTTCTTTACTAAACAAAGTTGCTTACTAAAGCTGACGATAAAAGCGAAAGCATTTAATGAATTTGTCGAAAATTTTGTTAGACACCTAGTGAGGAATAATGTATTCTAAAAACAGGCCATTAACAATGCTACGAGTGCCATCAAGGGAGGATTATTAACCTGGCCATGTAATTTAATATAAATGCTCCATTACTTTGCACAAGGGAGTAAAAACCAGAAATGTTTATAATATTCCTTTATTGTAGTTCATGAATAATCGATACATCTTTTGAAAAAAAATGAATTGTTTGTTAGCAGTTGCTGTTATTATAAAATTACTGGTTTTATTAAGTTGTTAAGAATAATATAGTTAAACCGGTTGTTGGTAGGACAGGATCACATTCATTTCTGCCTATTACTATAAACTTAGGATACTTGAGATATGAAAAGATATGAAAAGATGTCTAGTAAGGTTTTCTGATTTCTGTAAATATAATCTGATCTTACCAGGTTTTGAAACTGCAGTGCAAATCCAATTCTAAGATCATTTCTTAGAGCTCTTGGGTAGTATATTTAAGTAATTAAAACTATTTTATTCTATTTTGCTACGTCAAAATAAAATACACTTAAAGCGGTATTTATTTAAAAGACATGCATCTTTTTGTAGATTGTAGATTAAGAAAAATCTTTACATTATCAGAGATTACAGCTATAAGCTTTTCATGACATTTAAAGTAAATATAAATATTTCGATTTTTGTAATAAACAGATGCTTCGATGAATTTGATGTATTTTTGCCTTTTTAATTAAACTCCAAAATCAATATTTAAATATATGGCGGTTTGGAAATAAAGGTAGTAAGGAGATTTTCTTACCCAATATTAATTGACAAATGAAATATTATTTCTAATTTCAAAACTTAAATTTCATTTTCTTACCTGAAAC
The DNA here is from genome assembly GCA_020423425.1 of Chrysopa pallens. Classification (NCBI taxonomy): domain Eukaryota; kingdom Metazoa; phylum Arthropoda; class Insecta; order Neuroptera; family Chrysopidae; genus Chrysopa; species Chrysopa pallens. The sequence goes on from CM035591.1 coordinate 112,687,009, forward strand.
ATAAAAAAACAAAAATTAATTACTTATTCACAAAATTTTTTAGTATTAAGAAAAATCTTGTAAATAGGTTTTATTTACAAAATTTATTATTTAATAGCTCATGATAGCTTAGATTTAAATTTTATTTTTAGCGCTGCTTGATTATGTTGAGAGTTAAATAACGTATTCGTTCTCAAACATAGACCGAATAACATTAAATGATATAGTCTGCATTTACATTCAACTACCAATAGCCGAGAGCCCATTGAGGCCGAGAGCTGTGGATTTTTAAAGAAAATATAACTTGGATGTATTATCTTAGTTGGGCAGAAATTAAGTGGACAAAAGTCCACTAAATATAGCATCTGATAAATGAATCAATGTAAGGTGAATCTAGATTATTCATTTGTCAATAACAAACAAATCGGGTATATAAGAGTTCAAAGAGGCCTCCTAAAGACAGTTTATAAAAAGTGCTGTTACTTTTATAACTTTTAATAATATCCCGAGTTTAAAAAGTATGCGATAGTGATACAAGTATTGTAGTCAAAGTGTAGTACCAGTTTGTCGCTAAGCTAATGAAATTTGTGTCATAATTTTCATTTTCCTATTTAAATAAATTTTGCATTTTGTTCCATGAACAATAAAACCTTTTGAAAATTTACTAATACATTCTATATTTTTTAGAGTGTTGTTTAGGAAATTGCAAGTCGGTTACAGGATCATTATCAGAGTTCAACAAATTGAGCCAATAATATTCATAAAAATTGCTACTTTAGATATATATTAATTGCAAATCGGAGCTCGATATCGAAACGAAATCCATCTTTGGCAAATAAGAGCAGCCTATTTTGAACACCATTTTTAAGATGTTAAGACAGTATCTATGGAATATCTTGTGAACACCATATCTTCCATTTTCGATTAATTTTTCATCAAAGATGCCAAAATTTTCACTATAATAGTGTTTTTCTATTTTATTTCGTATTATGATTAACCCAAAAAACCTCATCAAGATATTCATTAGTGATGAACAACGTTTTAATAAATTATCATGATTAGGTGACAAAAATCAAAGTCTATACATTTATTGTCATTTATTAAATGTTTTATAAATATTTTAGGGTTAGAAATGGCAATAAAATAAAATAAAAATAAAACTATTTTTTATTCCAGTTTTTCTTTTGTATTTGTATTCGAGAAAATGAAGGAGAAAAATTAGTTTTGATCGTGTTTGTATGTGGAAAGAAACGCCTTAACAAATGAAAAAATACGAAATGTTGAGTGTATAGTTTTCTATTCAATGTTACCATATCTAACATCATTTTCATCTGGTATCGTATGAACGAAAATAACAAGTGATTGATTGTAAGACCCATTCAAATCTGACACTAAGATCGTTTAAAAATTATATATATAAATCGTATTGCATGTGTACAGGGTTGATCGCAAAAAGGTGGATTATGGTGGAATATTATACTTCTTCTGGACATTAACAAATTTTATGTATTAAACAATTTAATATTTTAATATAAAAACACTTTTTAAAAACTTTTTGAATAGATTTACACAATAATTTGCTTGCGTGTAATTGTTTGCAAAACTTCAGAGGTTGAAAATTTGATAAGCACTTTCACCTCAAAACAATTATATAATAAGTTTGACCATCAGGTCACAAATTTATTTTCTTATACTATATGCAACCTTTTTTTTCGCCAATAAAATAATTTCAAACGGATGCTATTTGAATAATTTTGGATCGAAAATTACCCTATATATGAGCAAAGTTTTTTCGAAATTTGACACAACAAATTTTCTCGATGTTTTTAACATTTTTTTAAATCCTTTGAAAAATTTAAACATTCGTTTGCGAATTTAATAAACAAATTACGGTTACAATGGGTTACATTTGATTACTGATACGTTGCCTACTTTTTGAAAGGTGCACCCTTTTCTTATAAAATGACAAAAAAAAAATTTTTTTTCTAATTCAATATTCATTTTTTTAGAATGTTCCTCATATCATTTCGAACGAGAAGATTTATTAGAAAAGTATGTATTATGTCGCGGGCTTCATAATACCAGTATTATCTCTAATGGATTTTTGTGGATTTACAGTGAACAGCCCTCCATTTCCGTACTATTTAGGAGTTTATGGTTAAGGGCCATAAGATATTGTTTATGGGGGTCTTCGTACTCTTAAGACTCATGAGACTCACACGGCTATCTTTAAGTTGGACAGAATTTTTGTAATCATATTAAAAGTTATTCGTCTTGGAAGTTAATAAAAAGAATGTAATGTTTATAGTAATTTCAGCTTGTTTTCATTTATTTCGAAACTTTTTGTATGCAGTTTTGAACGTATGTGATTAAGAACTTGTTAACGTCGAACTGATATCAACAAAGTAGCTCTACGTACATGAAGAAAACAAACTTTGTGTGTGTGGAGAAAGGCGACAACTTGTAAAAAAATTAATCTTTTTTTTTTTTTCGTAAATGTTACCAACAACTGTGCCTATAGAGAAAACTTTTGTGAAGTGTTTCTGTGAAGATGAAAGAAGAGAAAAAGTTTATCATGTTTTGCAAAAATAAATTTTTTTTTATTATGAAGTTTTATTATTATTTTTCATATTTAATATAAAAAAAAAGTTATTTATTTACATTAAAAATTATTTTTAAGAAATTTTGTGGTAGGGGAGTCCAAGCGAGGAATTTTGGATTTACGCGACTGCGTCAAATTAAGATATGGAAGATATGTTAACATTTGTTGAGTACTTCCACCAAATCTTAGCTCTCTATATAGTATACGGCAGAGGATCAGAATAGTAAAATATAGATATTTGGATTTACTCGAGTGCATCAGATTAAGATATGATAGATGAATTACGTGCTGAAAATGTAAATATTACTAAAATGATGACTTGAGTGTAAAAAATCAAAAAAAAATTTAATTAATTTGATTTTGAAAAAAATATGTCCATGATCGTTACTTGACCCATATAATGTCAATAACATTTATTTAACGCCTTGAATGCACAGTTTCTGAGATATCATCAAAATCCGATCCATAGGCCGATTTAGCCAAAACAATACAACTTTAATGCTCATTCTTACGCTTACGAAGTCTTACTGACAGAAGGCACTTCTTTAATTTAATTTAAGGGCAAACGATAAAGTACTCATAATAAAAAAGATTCCTAGAATTTTTCATCATTTTGGAGCAGATTTGATAAGAATATATCTTTATATTTAATATAATTTACTTAAATAGTTACACAATTTAAAATAAAATATTTGTCTGCTTGTGAAAAAAATAATTTTATTTTTATTTTTACGGAAACAGAAAATCATTGACTAAACTTTTCGTCCGTATCAAACCAAGCGAAAAAAACCATTCAAGGTTATAATAAAATCTACACACATCAAATAATAAAAGTTGTTTTTCTTTTCTAGTAAAATAAAATTGAAGACACAACCAAAATTCTATATAACAGTAGATAATATTGTTGTTGTTATATAGAAGTCAGTAGTAGTCGAGTGTCACTAAAAAATAAATTTATAGAGTTGTTTGTTACTAAAAAATTTTTTTATGATCCTGTACGATTATATTTGTTATTATGATTTGACATAAAAACTATGTCCTAGATACTAAATTGTTCATCACCATTAGCGGCATTAAACCATATCATGAGAATCACTAACCATAAAGAGTGTGACTTAACAAAATCACGCCAGGATCTTGATAATACGAAAATGATCTAATTTCGCCGAAAAAAGATAATAGTTGATACAATATATATGTTTTGGCTTCTCTAACATTCCATCCAAATTTAATATCTCTATAACCTAAACTTAACGAAAAATTTTACTCACTCAGAAGTAAATAAAAAATTTTGTATCTTCCTTTCTTCTTAGAAATGTGGCAGGTAGGTAAAGAAAACAAAAATTTTTCCAATTTCCTTGGATCATGTGATTTAATTTTACTTCCATTGAAAAACACCGCATCTTGTAAGCTTGTATAGAAAAAAACGCTTTTTTTTGAAAATTTTTCTGAAAAAATGGATTCAATTGTGAATAACAGTTTTTTCACTTTAATTTTACATCGATTGCAAAAAGATTCATACTCTTTCATAAGAAAATGCTGGTATGTTTGTAGATTTTATCTAAAGAGGGATTTTAGTTAGTATAGAAAAAATATTGCTATTTTTGGAGATGCACACAAAGGCGGGAGCCGTAATAATAAATCATAGTTTTATTTTTTTTAGGCCATTTCACACCGATAGGAAAAATACATACTTTCCTACATTGTAGAAAAAATAAAGTACATTATAACTATTACTACATTAATAAGTTGGATATAAGCTGAAATTGCGACTTCTAAGTTATAATATTTTGGAAACAATCATTTATTTGTTTCCTTTATATAGTTTAAGAGTTGGGTCATGGATCTATAGACACTATTTGGCCGATTTTGTACAAAATCTAATGGTAACGATTTCTCATAAACACCTATTAAAGCCAAAAAACATTCAGTATATATTTTATCGTTTTTTGCATACAAGCACACCTATATGAATATCCACGTATGCACAAACACACACATAAACACACACATTTTTTTTGGAATGTAACGAAAGACATTTTGAAAGTTTCGATTTTCAGGCCGATTTCAATAATTTCCCATACAAGTAAGTTAATAATAATAATATAAAATGTATTGTATAGTTTGTTATAAAGCTCGAAACTTGGCAACCATATTATTTCAAATTTGTTATCTATCTAGCTTCAAATCTACTATTTAAGTTAATCTACTAGTTAAGTCCTACTACTAAAGTATGCTATAGATTTCTATTTGTTATTTATTACTGAAAAATTATTTTATGACAATAAATGGATTACAGTTTTATCAAAATATATTTTGATTTAATACTTCTCAAATATCTTTAATTGAATGTGTTTAGCATGGCTATAATCTAAATTAAATTTTCAAGGTTAATTTAGAAGATTTAATATTAACGCTCTTCCAGATTTCTTATTAAGAAATCAACATTACATTATAGAAAATTCGTCATGCACAATCTTATTACGGGCTGTTTAATTGAAAGAAAAATAAATTTTATTCTTTCAAAAGCTGATGGCCTTATCCTTTTAATTTTATTTTATTTTTGTTTTTTTTGATGCGTTGATGAGCATTTTGCAAAATTAGTTCTTTAGTAATATAAAATTAACTTCGGTTAATTTATCTTAAAAAATGCACCTTGGTGTTTAAAAATTTGCAGTCTATGTACCTATATCTATATACCTTTTCATAATGTTTTATGAAAAAACGAATATTTAGCTGACTAAATTTGAACATAGTGCATTGTTTTACACATAGGCTGAAAAATTGGAACACTTTTTTAAATAAAATGCCGAAATATTTTAGTGACGTGTTTAAACAAAAGCTTTCAGTTTATTTAGAAAAATGTTACTTATATTTTTTATAAAATTAAAAAAATTCATTTATTCCTATAATCGTTTTTTTCTGAAGGTTTTCTATAATTTCAATAAAGGTATAGAAATATTTTGTTTCGTAAAATAACAGAATTCTAAAATTAGTCCAAATGAAATATCGGCCGTATTGATTTAAGATTTCATGTCTATATATTTAAAGCAGATGATGGCACAATTCGGCAAAAAAATGCGTCCATTATTTTGAGATTAAAGTTTTTTTTTTTTTTTCATCGAAGCAATTCTTGAGAAAGACGATCGAATCTTAACATTTGGAATGATTCAAAAGTGTAACAAACTGAGAAAATAAATAGATCTATTTTTCAATTATAAAAAATTTATAACGCTTTTTAGTCTTTAGTTTGTAACGCTTCCAAATATTGACTGCACTAACAAATTAATTAACAAATTAAATTAACAAATTACTAACAAATATTTTAGTATAGGTGTTCATAGAATCATTTAATTAGCCCATTTTTGTATATACGTCCATCTTCCCGTCAGTCTGTCAGCCTGCCCATCAGTCCATTCGTCAGCAAGATACCTTGTAAACATAAAGAGAAAGTGAGTTAAAATTTAGGTGGCGTATTCTAGAATAAAAATGTGAGTTTCATTTCGTGAATGAGCAAAATATGTTCACTGGTTCTAATAGATCCATGGCAAAACTTTTGAATCATAAAAGATAGAAAAACCAATTCAAATATAAAAAAATTTGTTTTTTTGACTGTTATTTGAAACATTTTTTGTAAAATGATTATATTCGCTAAAATTTTAGCTCACACTTCGCTAATAAACACAAAGTAATTATAATATACATACGAATATTATGTACGTATATTTACTACTGTACGGACAGGATATTTAGAGAAAGGTATGATTTCTACAGATAAAAAATTTAAGCATTAATACTCTACTATATTGAGTATCAAAACAATTAACCTTCTTAGATGTTTTATCCAATTATTTACTGGTCTTAAATACATACTACAACATTATTATCTTAATTTTCAATATTAAATCTTTATATGTCTTCTATGTAGTTTCTAAGTACTTATTAAAAACTATTTAGCATTTGATATACGTTATTTCAGTAAGTAGTATTTGAATGAACATAGATTATTTTATATATTACGACAATATTATATAGAATCACTTGTTATCCAATATAATACCTACATTTTATACTTTGCCGGTGACATATATATACACTTAAATTAGATTTGAATAATGATTATAAGTAATTTAGTAAATGTGTTTTAAAAATTAACATTTTATTAAATGATTATTTTAATAAATTTGTATGATATAGAATAAGTACAAAAAATACTAATGGTTTAAAATTAATTATATGTATAAAAAAAAAAAGTGGAAATATAATAAAATTAAATTATATAAGTCATTTATAAAATTTGTTTGAAATATGGATGAAGTTTATTTGTGACGAAGGTTAGTCATTTTTCCATACAAAATGTTTGTCGTTTAAATTTATGTTTTTCTGTTTGTGTAATGTCAACTAACCAACAACCACACCAGTCGCTAACATAACATGAATGTATAACATATGTTTGTAGTGTAAGATACCTTCTATTACTCCGAATTTTTTTGTTTATTGTTTACTAGGGGGTAGCATAAGTAAGAAAGTGGGTACAAAATAATACCGATAAATTCGTCTGCTGAGTCTAGGCAAATGATACTATTCGCCCGTTTATCACTTTTAGCATTCGGATCATCGAAAGAGGGCCAGCAACTTTTGTCAATCTTCATTGGAAGACATGACGGTCAGTAGAGTAAATAGGCAAGTTAGTTGAATCTTGGAAGGGTTAGCTAACCTATTTGCTTTGCCATTACGTTTAGCTTTCGGATCATCGAAAGAGTAAATTTTATTAATCCTCATTCGAAGATAGTAGGATTAGTAGAGTAGATTAGCTAACTTACTATACTAATATTGAAAGTGAGCAATTTGGTCGTTTATTGATGGTGGTGTGTCTTCGAATTTAGCTTCACAACGGAAATATAATTAATCCTTCATCTGGGTTTTGTCATCGGAAAGAAGGTAGCAACTTTTTTATTAATCTTCAGTCGAAAATTGATGGGTTAGTAGAGGTGATTGTGTAATAGAGCGTACTAACGGTGGAATGCATTTGAGTCAAGACAGAAAAAGTGCTTAAAAGGCAATTTGTTTTAAGTACGAATTTCGAGGCAGTCATAGAAAATTTTTGCTGGAATCTTCATACAAAATAACATGTTTTACGAAATTCAATCACCATATCTACCTATTCATTCTATAAATTCCGTTACGGGAAGCGATCATGTTTTGAAGCTTTAAGATGATGTATACAAGGTGGCTTTTTTTTTTAAATTCAAACGCCATGTGTTTTTTTTACACTCGGTTTTTGCATGATTGAAGGATAATATAGTGACGTTTTAGAATATTGAACATATTAGCAAAATTTAGTGTAAATGTCCATAAAACCTTACGATTATCTTGTTTTATACCTAAAAAGCATTTCATATTCGTAAAACTTCGAAGAGCAGAACTCAAATAAAACTATGTATATTCTATATCAACGAAGTGGTGATGGGATGATGTCGCACAATATTAAAATTATTTTTAAAGAAATGATCTAAATAATGTTGGCCATATGAGCAATTTGTCTCAAACATGAAATACGTTTCAATGTCTAACTGATAAATTCAAATGTTTGGAATTTATGTCATAAAGGTATTTGTAAGAAAAAAATCATTCTCAAAAGTAAATATGAATGAAATAATTTTTAGTAAATTACAGCAGTATTCTATGTTGTGCAATAAATTTTAAACTTCTCAAATATATAGCAAAAACAGTGCTTTAGAATTATTGGTACAATATAAAGCAGTTTTTTAGGTTAGAAGATTAAACATAAATGATATGACATTGTAGTAGATGATAGATAAACGAATCATATAATCAACCACTAGACGACTAAGTTATGTACGACAAAGTTTTGTGAATTAAGATTAATCTTAACATGTCACTGTTCTCTCATTCTATATAGGTGGTATGAATACATGTCCACTTTACCTTTTTGTTCCTGATATATTAATACCTACCAGGTGGTGGTCATTGTTTTATGAACACAACATGTTGGCTAGATGAACAACCAAATAAATAGTTTTTATTTTGATAACATGTATTTATATAGAATTTACGAGGTTATATAACAATTAATCTAAATTTTCCGACATTAAGAATTATTGGTTATATTTACGAGTATAAGTCACTCAGCAGATTTAGTTAATTATAGCCTGGTTATTCAAAAACAGAAAAACATTTGGAATAATTAGTTTTTATGTTGTATTATTCTTTAAGGTATAAATTTATCTTTTATGGACTAAGAAATTTCTTTTGATCCGAAATTTAAGTATCTAAGTATTTCCAAAAATCTTGCCCAAAAGTCCTTCTGCAACTAATTGTAAAACCACGCAGCCAAAATACTTTGAATTTCTGGATATTTAGAAAAAATCGAATTAAAACAATATTACCAAACAAAGTTTTATAAGGTGTATTCTCGAGTATAAATGCTCAAACCATATACGAAGAGGCGAATAGAACGGATGAAATGTCCAATCGAATAGAGATCTTGAAAGACGAATAATAAAAGCCTTATATATCCTTTAAATCAAATTTCAAAGTAGTACTAATAACTTATGGATAATAACCGTCACGCGGTTTGAACCGCATAGATTACGTTTATTTGGGAATATAAGGATAAATTCACCAGTACAGAGTCATCCTAAGAGCATCCCAACGGTGAAATAATTTTTCAAATCGGTCGAGTAGTTTTTAAGTTCCATACAAAAATACACATCTTTCGTCTTTATAACTTTTTTACTAAATGTTAACTTGTATCGGGGCGTTGGAAATAATTTTGACACATCAACTTTGATCTAATATGAATTTAGAATTCTGCTAAATAATTTGGATTCTCAATTTTTAACATTTCTCTATGTTAAAATCCATTAGTTACATTTAATTCGAATACTCCCCCTTAATCTCTCCAATTCATATCTTTTTATTCGCAACAAAGTCTTTTTCAGAGTATTATGGCTTCAAATTTGTTTTTGTATAAAAACCTATTATGTGATCGATTTTCAAAATTGAGTTATTGGGTCAGCATAACTAGAAATAAATTTATAGTTATTTGAAAATATTAATACCTATCATTATAATATGTTTTTATTGAAAAAAAGTAATCTTTTCCCATTAACTGTTATTGATTTCATACATCAGAAAAACAGCATAAAAATAATGATCAAAGTTAAGTGTCAATTATAGTGAGACATACTAATTCTTTTGGCGATATAAAGACGTTTTTAGTACTGAATTTTATATAGATGTAGTGATTTCTTTTTTTTTTGTCGAACTGAATAAAATGTCATACAAGATGAACGATTTGTTATTAATGATTTTATGAGATTCATTTATTGTCTACTTTCCTTATATATTTTACTTCTATTTTCGATACAGATACGAAGAAAATAGAAATTTTTAGTATTTACAAACACATACATCATGTATACTTGTTTCTTTTGCCAAACTATGGATTAATAAAATTAAATACCTTGCATATGACTGAGTTTGAATAAATTTATATAATTATGGGCATTTTTAAGATACACAAAATACGTTCATTTAGAAAGAACGTATTACGAATATGTTCATGAGCTGAAATTGTGACGACTAAAAAACGAACCTTTCGATATTATAGATGGATCAATAATTCATGCGATATATTCTGAAAACCATGTGGAACTCGTGGATAGATAAGGAGAGATTTGAACTGTAATCTCACCATTCCAATAAAATTTTGAAACATTTTTATATCTAGAAAAACATATACGAGCCTTGTTTTGCTTAGTTTCTACTCTGAAAAATAGAAAACTTTACAATGAAACCTTAAATGTACAAAAATTTTTATTTTAAGAGTACAAAACATCCAAGATTTTATTGAAAATTGTCTTTTGAGCTTTTCATGGATTAAACTTTATTAAATGATTGACTTACTTAATTTTACACTACTTGTAAGCAAAACTACTGGAAATGAAATAGTACGGTTAATATTGGTTTTTTATTTTAATTAAAGCAATCATCCTAGATACATCCACTCAGAGGACGAAGTACAAGCACGCACCATGAACATTCTACGCTTCCTAATAACTTTTTCTAAAAATTTCAAACGGTAAACATCTATTACTGAGATTCAACATATTTGTTAAGGAGTCATTCGTTTGCAAAGGTTATCGCTCGTTTGAAGAAGATTTGAATAAGCATTAATGAATAAATTTTTGTCAGTTAAGTTGAAATTTTAAGAACACAATTGGAAAATTTAATTTGGTCATTAAAATCTTTGACACAATGCATAATCTTTTTTGTAGGCTAAAATTTTCGGACAAAAACTTGACCCTATTTTCACATGTATGTTTTTGAAGAGATAAATCTGTTAACAAAATAACTCCATGCTATTTCCATAGTGTAACTTTTGTTGAATGACGGCTCGTGTCGTCATTTCCGCCTTTTAAATGAATGGTGTGTGTGTCTATAAAAGAAGTCAATTACCCAACCGTTTTTTAGGAGAAGTAAGACGAGGTTTTTATATATATATTTCTGTTTGTACATAGTAAAGAAGAGTAAATTCAGTTGAATAAGTTGAGGGCAAAGGAGCATACACACTGTTCAAATATTTAATGTTCAAGTAAAATGATGAGTTATGCAATTTTATATGTGAAAAGGATACTAAATATAAAGAAGAAACGTTTTACGACGAGAACATCATCACTGAAGGGGTGCTGTTCTACCACCATCAACTAACTAACTACGCTAGCGTAATCCTCTGTTCATTTACCCAAATAGCGTTTTTTTGTACAAAGAATTCGAATATAAATATTCTTAAGTATTCTAATGGGGTATCATAGACTAAACATGATTAGTCACGAAAGGGAACGCAGAATTCTTATAATAGAACGGTATTAAGATTTAGCCCAGTATATTGGTTTGAATCGTGTGACAGATATTTATACTAGGACCGGTACGTTGCATTTATTAGTAGATTTTCGTCTTCTGTTTTAATCATAACAGGGTAGTTTCAGTAGTGGAAAATAAAAAATAAAATTTAACAAAAAATAACATTTTTTTGTACAAATAGTCTTAAATATTCGAAATTGGAGTCATAAGAGCACATAACTAATTTCTGATCTTAAAATTAATATTCGATAATTTTATCTTTATATCACGTGGTCTAATACTTGACGTCATTTTGGTAAAAATTATTATTTTTCATCTGTCAGTCCAATCAATGGTAAGAAATCGTGTTTGCTTTGAAAAAATATTTATTTTTTGTGACCTTTTATTAAGAAATTAATAATTAAGAGTACTTTTTTAAACATGGTAAACAACCTTACTGTGTAAGACACAACCAGATGTAAGTGGTTTTACCAGTGTTTACATTCTGGCTTTCTTATAATTCTTGATATTCCAAGATTTAAATGAATTTGAATAAAATATTTGGATTGAAAAGAACTACCAGCGGTAGTGCGAAATCAAGAGGAAATACTAATCCATTAGCTTATCGCAAATACAATAAAATTTTTTTCATTAAAGCATCTTGCTATTAAATTGGATAAATCTAAATAAAATAACTGTGTGAGTATTTAAGCTATTCAGATAAAATAGATTTTCATTTGGTAGAGACTTTAAAGTAAATGAAACCAATTTGATAAAAATGATTGATAAAATCAATCGCCGTAAAAAAAAATTTTTGTATTCCGAATTCAAATATGCAAAATTCAAATTTTTGAAATCAGATCTTCAAATTTTTGAAATCAGAAAAATTTTTAATGTGATTATATAAGGATAATATCAGCACAAATACTCATTACAACAAGCTAACTGGATCGTAATAATAAACGGAATCTTAAAAAGAAAATAAACATTTAAGTGTTTTTGAAATCAGAAAAACACTATATGGAATAGGCGGCAGGCAATGATACAAAATCCCATTTAAATGTTATTAATTAAAATGAAATAATTAATTGCGTCTTTTTTTTTTTGTATACACACACAACAAACAATATAGTATATAATTTTATTGTATGGATCTAGAGAGCTCTATACTAACTTTATATACCAATTAAATAAAACAAAAAATACAAATTCGTTAATTTATCGTTATTGCTTATACGTCATAAACTTTTATTACCAAACATATCATAATTTATAATTTTTTTTTTTAAATGTATTTTGTGGGTGTTGATATTTAAATCATTAATTATATGAGCACGTGAAATGCATTGTAAATAATTTATCGCAAAAAATGGCCCCATGGAGTCTTGATAAGAGAAAACGAGATTTTTTTAAATAAAGATATTATTCATTCGATTTATAGAATTCTTTCCGATAAAATATTCATGTTTTATCTTAAAGTTAAGCAAGTCCTGTTTGTATTTAATCAAAGATTAAAACACTGATATATTAATTTCATATACTATAACAGGCCATTCACACAATCCGTTTTTTCCACTAGATTTCAATTTTTCAATTTTTTCTGTTTAAAATTAACCCTCTCATTTAAATATATACGCCATTTAGTAAACAAAGTCGAAACAATTAAAGCCTGACCAGTAAAAATGCGGATAATGTGAACTGGCTGTTATATTATATGAAATTATATGAATATGAGTTTTTACACAATGCTGTTAAAAATATTGTACATCGAAAGAAAGACATATTAACAACATTTTACTTCATTAAATTATTAAATTAAAATAATAATGAAACATTTTTATACTCGACATATATAGAATACGTCAAAATACATTAATTTTAGGGAAAAGTTTTTAATACTAGAAAATATTGGAGCCACGATCAAATTTTGGTAAAGGTGCTCATAGAATCACTGAAGTAGTCCATTTCCGTATGTCCGTCCATCAGTTTGTGAGCAAAATATAAATGTGCTAAATCGGTTCATTGGATCCAGTAGGTCCTTGGGTCCTACAACGCTTAAGCATAAAAGATTGAAACATATTTTGGAAAAATGCTTAGATTCACCACAGTTTTTGCTCAAATTTAGCAAATAAGTACTTATGTAAATATAATATATATTATTGTAATATATATATTTATATCTGAATAGACTGGATTATTCTAAACAAGCGCTTTTATTGTAATTATCAATTCTTTTCTTTGGAAATACATTTTGACTTGGTGAACCTTATAGAAAGGATTTCTTCTAATTTATAAAAATTAGTTTTTCTCCATTATGTATTTTGAATGGAGATGTTAAACACAGAAAATATAAAACAAATTTCTTCAGTATCTTTTTTCAGACGTATAACATATCACATGTTTCGACTGAAACATCAATAACCAGAAAATGCAAGTTGTATTTTATATTAAAACATTATTAGTTTTTTCATCGTTAATATTAAACTTACCGACGTTTTTGTATTTTGGAAAAAAATAGCTACTAAACTTTCATTACCCTTTCGCCTTAAGGTAGTTTAAAAGCACAGGTGAACATTGAAAATTAATAAAATCAGATTGAAATTTTTAATTTCATCGAAATTGATCAAAAATTCGAATTTTCGATATTTAAAAAAGTAGATTCTTAAGAAACAAATGTAAAAGTACATTGCTGTAGAGGCCTTAAAAACATAAGCGCAGTCTTTTACTACCTGTCATGCTCCGTGAAAATTCCATACTCAGTAATTCGAAAATTAAAAAAAAAACAACTAAATATACGTAAATATTTACTTAAAAAAATGAAAACTAAAAAATGTGTATTGAATTTATATCAATAGAGTAAAAAAGCATTTTTTGAAGTATATGAATAAAATCGTGATCTAAGAATTCGTGGCCGGTTATCTTTCGACATTTAAGGAAATCCTTCAATTTTATCCGACTAAGGACTACTTAGATGAAAAGTATTTCATTCTTACGGTAACCTCATTGGCTACATGACTAGCCTTTTAATTAATTGGCATTTTATTACTTTATCTCGATTATGCTAGTGAATTATAAATAATTGTATCCAGCTTAAAACAGACTTTTACAAATTAAGATCGAATTTTAAATTTTATATAAAATATTCTAAATGACAATATAATATGTCTTTAGAACAATAAAATAATAACCATTGTTCGTACAACCACAGTCCTTGTAAGTGTAATAGGATAAACACAATTGCTGAATTAAATATATAAACGAAACACATATTTCTAAAAAACAGTGTAAGCTGAGTGTTTTTTTATTATATTATTTTTATATTTTTGTGTAAACCAATATACAGGAACAAAGCCTTATAATATGGCTATTATAATAAGTTTTGTAAGTGTGTATGGGTGTTGAATGAATGTGCTTTTGATAAAAAAAAAATGGTGTAGAATAATTTAATATAATATAAATATTAGTGATGTGACGAAAAATCATAAAGCGGTACTTCATGCTCAAAATGAACATATTGTACAATATATTGTACAATATTATTAATAGTCAAACCCACATGATCTAATATTAATGCATGTAGTTCCAATTGGCAGATAAAGAAATAAAGAGATAAATAAGCGTAGAAAGATGAAGGAATGATTCAAAAAAAGAAGTCACTATACCCATCAAAGTTCGTTAACTGAATTAAAACTTAGTGAACCAAGAGATCGTCAAAACTTTCTGCGATTTGATAAAAAATGGTTATCCCTGACATTAAAATATTCGTCTTGCCAAAGAAGAACCTGCATGTAAAAAAAATACCATAATGTGGAATATTAAATTCGATGGTATTCTTTTTCAAAATTATTGCGCAAGGAATTGATTTTCTTTATCATCTGCGACTTTCCCGCAATTGAATAGTATTTTCTACATTTCAATAGTTCGTATTGCTCATATTTTTTTTCTGTAGCTATATTTACATTTAAAGTTGCACAAAGCTGGTAAAAATCTATACAACTTTATACATACACTCTAGAAGAAATTTTTGTCCACGATCTATTTGTAAACACGCTTTGAACAATGACTGAAGAAAACTTCAAGGATATATATTTTGCATTATTCCACTATTTATTTTATCATTTATTAAAAATTAATAATTTCGTCGTGACATGTTTCGGTTTGTAAAACCCTTTTCAAACTGTGAAGATTAATCTTTTTTATGGTCTTATATACTATAAATTACTACTTCAAGGATATAAAATATATATCCTTGAAGTTTTCTTCAGTCATTATCATGGATTTCCACAAAGTAAAGCTCTCTTCAATAAACGCTTTGAATACTTTTAATTAGAATGATTTATTAATGTTTACATAGCAAAGCTTTATTTTGTACAATACAATCCAATTTATATTATGAACATGTATACAGAGTTGATCAATTCTATAAAAATTAAATAAATAAATTCAGAATTAAATTATCCCAATCAACATGCTTTACATAATGTACCTGTATTATGCAATGTTGACTACACAATGTTTACCAGATTGTACAATAAAATCAAGATCTTTTGGTTCATTCAATATATTGCATCTTTAAATATGATCTACAGATGGTCTAGATATAGTTGCACAATATCAATTATTTTAATAAAATTTTGTATGTAAATATTTTGTAGTTTTAAATAAAAATAAATATTCTTGAGATATAAAGAAACAAAAAAAGCTTCGTTAATTTACCACAGTAGCACATTTTTTGTGGCTGAAATGTAAAAAATATATTTTATATGCAATTTTTGCGCTATCTAATTTTTTAATTTTTATTCACCATATAGGCATAAATCTTACTTTAAGAAAAACAATTGAATGTTAAATATGAAATTGTTATAATAAAAATGGTAAAATTATATTATAATATAATTTGTATTATTAAATAATATTACAATCATAAATATTTATTTATATTTATTACGATTTGTGTTTGTTGTTTGTAAACTATTTATTTGTTGTTGAAAATAATAAAAAATATTAATTTCCATAAATAGAAATCATATATAATACTACGCATGTATAGTAGACCAGGGTAGAAGTCATTAAAAATAGTAAAAAGGGGAAAAATAATTTTTGTAGGCTGAAATCCATTGGATACGGAAAAAAACATGAAAAAAATGAAAGGAAAAATAGTTTTTGGGCGATTTGAAGTCGATAAGTGGAAGGGGTTGAGTTTTTAAGGGTGAAACACGGCTTATCTCGATTTATGGCAAAACTACAAGTACTATGGAAAAAAATAAAATGGCAAAGTTGTATGTAATAAAGTCATCAATAACATTTTGTATTTACACTTTAAAAAATTGGGGTGCTTCTTGGATATTTATTCAAAATAAGGTGAAAATATAAATAATAATAATCAAAATAATTACTTTGTATTTGGAACATAAAATGGTAAGGTTTCACCAAATTTTCTTGGAAAAAAAATTTTTTTGTAAAAGAAAAAAAATAAGAATAATAAAAAAGACAAAACTTTATTTCAAATTTTCACAGAAATTTTCAAGTTATGTGAAATAAGAGTCAATGCAAAAGTTGCAGATCTTTTTATTACCTACAACTATATGCCATTTAACATATTTTCGTAGGACTTGTAGTTTTACCGGAAATTGAGATAAACTGTGTTTTTACCTTTAAAAACTCTCCCCTTCCACTTTCCGACCTCAGATCGCCGGTAAATTATTTTATCTTTCATGTTTGTTATATTATCATGAGTTTCATGCTACTAAAATTGTTTTTTTTTTTTGTTTTAAAAATTATCGACTCTGGTCTATAGATGTTTGTTGTAAAAATAAAGTAGTATAAAGTTATCTCTTTTGCAAGCACACATTACTTAAAAAAAGATGGCATTGATTAGCGAATAGGCAGTGTATTTTTTTATTTTTTGATGCATCACTAATAATACAAAGTGTATACAAGTATAAGCCACAACCAACATATATATAATAGAAAGTATAATGTGATATAAGTTATATAAAATATTACAACTGTTTCATTACAAACTATAAATATTATTTTTAATAACACATACTACATTTATTCTATATGTATATTGTGTATGTATGTCGTACTGTAACTGCGCTTTCATTCCATTTCACTTCACTTTGGTGTATCTAAAGTCGCGATATCTAACTTGTGATAAAAACTAAAGTTATGTATTATAAGAGTTCTATCCCATTTATTTTAAAACTATATCACATATATAATGTTTTTCAAAAAATTGTTGTTTTCGATAAATATCTTTTCTTTTTGAATAACAACAACAATGTGTGAAAAAAAAACAAATACAATTTGAATAGATTGGTTGGTGTGTACAGGCGGTTCTTTTTTGTATAAATTTGATTATCAAATTTATTTTTACAATAGACTTTTAATACCACGTAGGTAGAATTTTAATATATTTAACTGAGTTTTTTATTATTATCATCTATTATTGATTTAATTCATATTTTAAGTATTATTATTATTGTAATTTTATAAGTTCTTATACTATTTAATTGATTTGTAATCAGGCCTATGCAAATATGCTTATATCTACTCTATTAAGGGCTCGTGGAAGATTTGAGTAAAATGCTTTCAGTAAGGATGTAATTTGTTTTTATTGATGAATCGTAGTACGGGCCAGGCACCACGTTTTTGTAGGATTCAGCAATGCAAGTCAGCAGTTTTTGAGCTTTTGAAATGGATGTGACTTTTTGGCTATTATTAAAAATAACGGAACTAGAGAGTCCGAAAGTTTTCACATAAACTTAATGTCCAAGTAAATTAAGTGTGTGCTTACTTGTAAAAACATTTAGACGTTCGGAGTTTGTTATTTTTACTAATAGCCATTGTTTTATATCATTCATTATTTTTATTAACATTTTTTGCTCTAAAACTTTTATTTGAAGCTTTTTTACTTTTTTCACCCAACTAATCCCATGAGACGATTCGTTAAAAAAATTACAGCTGTGTAGAAAGAAGTGAAGAACTGCTTAAATCTGTTACGAGCTCTTGGTCTATATCTATATCGGCACTGTATATCAAAATTGTTACTTTAATTGCTATGGTTACGAAATACTACTTAAATCAATCATATAGTAAGTATATATTTCAGTGAATGGTATATGATTTAGCATTGGAAATTTCTCAAAATTTATTCACAAATTTAAATGAATAAATAATTATCTATCTATATTTTCAATTAAAAATAATTACTAATGCAATTATTTCGATTATTCATACAATTTTCAACAGCAACTAGAAGTAAATGTAAGTTTTCGTGATTATTCAATAATTTTTGAAATTGAAATTTACAATAAAATTTATATGCATGAATAAACTAAAAATTATAATTTCTAGAATGTGAACGTTTTATTAAAAATTTTCGCTACTCGTAGCACATCAGTCGATTATGAAGTCTGTTCCACGTACTATGCAGAGTGCCGGTTGCATATACTTTTGTATATGTATTTTATGTGATAATACGTTCTAGAGGTATATCGACATACCGTAAATACAGCTATTTAAGTAAATGTATACGATAATGGGTATTTTCACGTAAATATCGATATATTGTAATCACAATACCATATAAAAGTAAATGGTATCTGGTAATAGAAAAGGTCTGTAACACGCCGGAACACATTTTTTAACTATTAAGATGTCTTGAAGCACATTTTTTTCGAACTAATCCATTTTCAGATTTTTTTATAAGAATTTCTGATCAGAAAATGTAAAACAACACACATATATTTACATAAATCAATGCAAACTTTATATAGTGATAAATTGAGACTGTTACACTAGCGGTAATTAAAATACTCATTAAGTTTTTTAGACCGGTCAATGTGGAACATCTTCGTTTGTTGTTAAATTTTATGCCTTCTTATTCAGTAGCCAGCTCACATAGAGAAATACTGAACTCAAACGTGACAGTATAGCGTATTAGCGACGTCACGACGGTTAATAATTCTTAGCCGTCGGTTATTGTTAGTCGCTAAATATTATTAGCTATTATAACATAATTTGAGTGTTAAAAATAGTCCATACGAAATCAATGTTGAATATCAACACAGCAAAATATGTTTTTTAACAGAAATTCTTTGTTATACTTTCAAAGAGGTAGCGTAAATTCTTACACTTATAAATGGCAACACAAAATAAGTGTTAACTCAATTACTATTGAGTTTCAATATAGAGGTTATGTAATTTAAGATAAAGAAATGTTGAATATCTTCTTCATGCTTCATTACTCTGTCAAGTACCAACAGTCTCAATTGAAGCAAATATTTTTATGTACCAAACTTATTATGTGAAAAAGTAACATATGTTATAGACCAGAGTAGAAGCTTTTAAAAATGGTTAAAAGTGAAAAAAAAAAATTATAGTAGCAAGAAACTCATTGGAAACGGAAGAGAATATAATCAAAATGTAATGAAAAATAATTTACGGGCCATCAGAGCTCGGAATGAGGTGTGTTTTTAAGGGTCAAACAAGGTTTATCTCGATTTATCGTAAAACTAAAAATCCTATGGAAAAAGGTCAAATAGCAATGTTATAGGTAATAAAAATATATACCATTTTTGTATTTACACATTTTCCACATAGCCTCAACAGATTTACGATTGAAAATTCGGGATATTTATTCAAAATAAGGTAAAAAAATTGATATTTTAAATAAATAAAATTACAGTGTATTTAGAACATAAAAAGGTAAGTTCTCGTGAAAAAAATTTCTAGTGGAAAGACAGATATAAAAAACCAAAAACTTTTACAATGTTTCATTTAAATTTAAATTTATAATATTTAAATTTATAGCAACAATTTAAAAAAATCATTCTGTATAAAAATCATTTTTCTGAAGTAACATATTCTTGTGGCTCCTACTACACCCCATTGCAATGAACAAAAACCCCATTACACACATCCATATATACATTCATACATAATACAACTTGAACATTATTGCTATTAGAAGAGAAATGGTTGCCTTTATTGTTATGGTAACCAACAATACGAAGTAGTGACATCCTTACATTTAAAATATAATTTATAAAGGTTATTTTATTGTTAAATGTTATTTATAGTTATGTATATACATTACATATAATAATAATAATAATAATAATATTTGTAAACTATACAAATAATTATTTTTAAAATTATACAACATTATACTAGAAAAAAAATAAAATAATATTTAATTTATTATTATATCCTTATATATTAGAGCAATATTTGTTATGAGCAAATATGTACTTACAATCTATTATTAGGATTATATTTATTATTGTTGTTGAAAAATTATTTTTTTTTAGTGTTATCAATTTGTTTTAGAGTTTTAATTTAACATTTTTTATATTATATTAAATTTTATATATTTATTTTAGAAGAAGCATGAAGAATATATTCGACGGCGCCAAGCGAGTATTATTGCAGTCCCTTTTGAGGCGCAAAATATAGGCCTATAAACAAATTTACTTAAAATAGATACTGGATTAGTTTTGTAGTCTGTACATTCACGTTTATATATTCTGTGTGGGTAAATACTCCTAGATATTCCAGGCTGAAATGTATGCCATATAAAGATGTTCAATTGAAAACCTTCAACGTTCTGAAATAAAATGATTAAAAATACAATTAAACTTGGACAAACACTAAGGACGAAAATTATAAAAAGTTTTTAAAAGTAACTTAAGTTGATAGTACTGACTGATCTACTATTGTAGGCTTAACAAGTATGTACACAAAAATAATTTCACAAGAGAATGACCTCTCTCAAAAAACATCTACATTTGGTATAGACTAATATCCAACTACACAAATTAATGAAGTTCTATTATGACTTTTAAATGTTATGGTTTTAATTCAACAGCTGATAGATAAAGAACGTATTATATTATAAACTCAATATATTAAAGAGAGCTAAATGTATCATCTTTGAAGATTGTACCAACATTAGAATATCACTATTTTACGGTGTAGATTAAATTTTATACGATAAAATATTACAAGATTTTATTTAATTAATGTATGAAAATAAATTAAATTTATTTAAAAAAATATATATATATATATATATATATATATATATATTAAATCATACACCAAACTATTCGTTATTATTTTACCATAAGTTAGTTATAGTTTAAAAAATCGAATATATATTTTTCTATTTGAAGTTGAATTTAAGTCTACATGCTGCGATAAAAGTTTAAAAAATGTATTAAAATTTTATAATTTGATAATCTAAGATTTAATAAAACTGACTTTAATTTTTTTATATTAGTATAAAATTATAATCGTCAATTGAAATAGTGAGTTCATTCCATACACTTTTATCACCACTTGTATCTTCCAGACATCTTTAATAAAGAAATAATACTTTAACAAAAATATTTTCTGAATAGGAAACATGTTGAACGTTTTGAAGAATTTTTATTTTTGATGAAAATAAAAAATCGAGTAAATTTATTTTAAACATTAACTTGTGTAGAAATATTTTTGTAATTACTATTATTTATTAACTCTATTTTTTTTTTTGAAAAATAACTAATTTAATTTTGAAAAGAAAGTGTGTATATCTGCAGTGCAGCAGTTAATAAGGCATGACGCACATATACACATTCATCGAGTACAGACTAGTAAGTGGTATCATGGCCATCCAAATACAAAATATACAATATTTTCTGTAATCTAATCGACCATTCTCTTTCTTCTAGTAAAGCCACACATTTGCAATAACGTCCGTAATATTTATTTATACACAAACACATATACAGGAAGTAACAGTAAAATCAAGATTGGTAATTTATGGATAAAAAATGAAAAAAACTTACTTACTAGAAATAATTTTGTATTACCTATAAGTATATATGGAGATTGAAACTATTAAAACTAGTTTTCATAAAATGAGCATAAATTTACCCATAAAAAAACAGATTCACATATTGAGGAAATAAAACAATTTTCAATTTTTTAATTAGACACAAATGATTTGAACACTAGCTTTTTTGTTCTCAATACGACTATTTTAGGAACAATTGATGCCAAAATATTTGCAAAAACTTTTGCGTTTATCGTACAATTGTATTCTGGGAATCAAGAATATGCCAGCTATTAAGTTTTTCAGCAACTAAGATTAAAAATTATATTTTTAACGTTATACGCACCATAAATCTTTTAATGGTATATGATTTAACATAGGAAAATTGTGAAAATTTATTAATAAAAAATGAATTATTATTCTATTTTCAATTAAAAGTTTCTATAATTTAATTTCTGCGATCATTCTTATTCAACCCAATAAGTATAATAAAATGTCATTTTTGAAATAATTCAATAATTTTTATTTGACATTTACTATACAATTTATAAGCAAACAATTGAAATAATTATTATATTATATTTTTTTAAGGTTCATGTTATTTATTATTACAAATTTTTCAAATTCGTGGTACCTTGACCGATTAAGAAAGATATTCTTATATAGATTCCTCGATACGAATTACAGCATAAGACATCGATGATTTTATGCAACCCGATGATATTTTAAATTTTGAAAATCCTCATTCATGAAAACACAAATCCAAGTCAAACTTCATCGATTCAATCGCTTATAGACTAGTAAATATGCTAATAAAAACATGATCTTAGACCATTCTGTGTAAATGTATAGCAGTTTCAGAATAGAAAGAAGATGTAACCGAACAAGCATTCATTCGGCCAACAAACCAATAAAACTTTCTATATACATATATACATTTTAACAGTACTTATACACATAAAATTATTCTTGTACAATTATAATAGCATACACATAGTCCATTGTCTTTTATTTTATTGCAACTTTAATTATTAAGCTATTTTAAATTACACCAACAAAACTAACTACTATTATATACACAACAGATGCATGCATTTATATAAAATAAATTTTAAAAATTGTTATGTAATTAAATTAAATCAAATGTACTTCTCGAAGTTTTAAACTTTAATTATATCTGTGTATATATATTTATGGACTACTAAAAAGGAAAATTATTAAACAAATCTAATTATAAAATATTGCCACTTTACAAATCGTTGCTAAGATGTAAATTGTATGTATGTGTGTACATTAATCAGGAAAGCTAAAATTAAAAAAAAAATTTAACTACTACATTACAAATGCAGATAGCAACTAACATTCTTAATTGTTTTAATAGCGCACAGCACATATTTAGTAATTTTTGATTATTACACCAAGATATATATACAATGTCTGTGGATATCAATTTTAGTCTAAGGTTTGTAAAGCTACAAAATAATGAAGCAACAAATAAAGTTTCGGTATAGGTATATCAAGACAACTCGAAAACAAAAACAGATACCAAGTTGAAATTTGAGCGACGTATTTTAACCATTAAAAGTGATTGTAAGTTGGTGAATAAGCAAAATCAGTCCATTGAGCCGATCTTATATTCGTGTGCAGCGTACCCGAAAACCATTGAACTCATTTTCACCATTATTTGTATTTTTATGCACAAATGCAATTTGGGATTTTTACATAATTAACTGGACCACAACATTTCCATTTTCTCAGGAATCCAACGTACCACACCTCATTCAAATCCGTCTTACTTCGCAAAAAAATCGACAGGGCACAGCTTTAAATCCTCGACTATGCATAGACTGAATATTTATGGTATTAAATGAATTATAATTGAAAATATTCCAAACAATGCACCGATATCGCACAAAATAATTTTTGTATTCATAATTGAATGATCTTCGCACTAGAATAGCAAAAAAGACAAATTCATCAAATTTAAAGCTTGTGGGCGTATTTGAAAAATATACCTGCTCTTTTCAAAGAGGAAAAATCTGAGGGAAAAAATCAATTATAAAAAATGTCTATGTACCTGAAACTTACGAAAGTATGATGCATCAGTGGAGAAAATAAGTAAGAAAATTTCGGATATCAACTATCAGTGTAACAATTTCCTTTTTGCGGTTATAAATGTCTATGTACTTGAAACTTAGTGGTTTGCAACGGTGGAGAAAATACGTAAGTTATTTTGAGGATATCAACTATAATTGTAACTTATAAAATTTATCCAGATCTGTTTTAACGGAAGCCTCGATATTCCGTATTGCTGGACTAATATTATTATTTTTAACATTAATCATAAAAGCATAAACGGAAAAGAATTGAAAAAAGAAAAAATGAACAAACAATGAATGGAAAAAAAATTTAATGCCAGAAGTCAAACATATAATATATAAAAGGAATAAATATATGTGTGTAACAATTTTTCCCTGAATTTGTTTTTTTTCTCGCTACTCTTCATCTCTTACACAAAATTTACGACTCTATTATGATTAAAATCTTGATATGGTAAAACGTATCGATATATTCCATATCTTATAATATATCTAACACGTTTGTAAAACACATTTATGAAAAAAATAGAGTCTATAATATTCTATTCTATACAGTTAATAAAAGTATAAGAAGAAGCTGACTACTGTTTGGGGAAGGGGGTAATATTATGATATGGTGGTGAAAGTGGTACCTCATGCTATCACGATTAAAGAAAAGTACACGGATCATGTTTTTAGTACACAAAATAATATAAAGAAAACTGCGTTCATATTGCTGCATAAAACAACGAGCCCTTTTCTGATGTGTCAGATCTCTCAGCTCGAAATCTAGAAGAGTGATTTCATAAAAATGGATGGAATACTGTAACAGTGTTTTATTAGGAAACGAGGCAAATGCGCGATATTTAGAAAGTTATTTTACGAATTATATAGAAAGTGAATGTTTTTATATGAGAGTCATTTCATGAAAAGTGTAACACATTATTGTTTAACACTCAATAAATTTTTTAATATGATATGTATAATATGATAGAAAAATGTGAACAAATTTATAAATAAACTAAATAAATAAATTTGTTAATAAAAAAAAAAAAAAAAAAATGGTTGAAATAAAATAAATAAAAAATATTAAAAAAAAATTAAATTAAATAAATAGAGATTATAAAAAAAAAATTATTATTTTTGGTTAAGAAAAATCATTTCAAATAACACCATTTTTGTTTATTATTGATGTGTGATGCCAGATGTTACACACCCCTTTTAGAGCTCTCTAAGGCTTTTTTACTGAATCTCTTCAAAATTTAGTATTGACCAATGTCGTTGGTCTATCCGTCTGTTAAGAAATTTCGTATTCTTGAATTTAAGATCTTGAACGCGTAAAATCGTTCAATTATGTCCCATGCTTTCATGACTTAATCATGAAATTTATCTTTTAATGTTTAAGAAATATAACTTTTTGTAATCGAATATGAGGAAAATGTTCCAATCGAATATGAGGTGTCCATTGGTGATTGAAAAAATGTCCCAGGTAAGACTAATACAACTGCAAACTATTATAAATTGATATATTAGAGTTATCATTGACATGCATGGATCTAACTTAATCGCTATCAGAAGGCAACGTGAAACTCGATAATGTTTTTCACTTATTACACTTAATGTATTCCTTCCCGAAAATGTTAAGAAATTATAGTCGAATAACATCTCTTTTATAACATGAAATAAAAGTATAAAAAGTCTTTCAATATAACACTTAGTATTTGTAGCAACGAACTAAAAAAATAATAGGCGAAACAATAAATACTTCGAGAAAAATTTCTCCGTGTAAATTTTTTTATGTATTTGGTTTAAGACAAGGTGCAGAAAGAAGAACTGTACCATGATTGGTAAAACGAAGCAGGTAGGATGAGGGGTGTTGAAAAAAGAGCAGCAGTGTATATTTTACGGTTTTAATATCAAACATTCTGTTTTCCATTGGGAATCGAATTGCATATTCAACGATTTATGGCCCTTGATATTTTTAAGTAAGTGGTGGTGGATTCGTTGTGAAATATTCCATATACACACACAAAGATCACCAGGTGGATTAAACGGAATGAGAAGATGATGGGTTATTTTATCTGATAAAATATTCTATAAAAATAATATTTGAACTAAGCTTTGTGCCTTTGTACCAGATAGTAGCATAAGTCTTCAACTGCCATTATTCAATAATAATAATTTTATTATTTTTAGTAATGGTCTGTAGCCATTTACAAATTTTAAATAATTTTCTTTCTACAAGTAATTGAATGGTAAGTTTGTTTATCACTTAGAAATCTAAATATAAATTTGATAGTTTATTTTTCAATAAAAATAATAAACTTAATAAATAAATTCCTATAACCGTTTTGAGAAGAAAGATAAAAAATAAAAGTTTTAAATTAAACGCCCATGAGAGTAGTTAAAACAATGGAAGAAAAGTCAACGGATTAATTTTGGCAAGAAATATCGAATTGCTTATTCATTTTCTAGTTATACATCAACGAATCTCTCATTTGTAGCCTTACTTTCCTTGACTTTTATCTTTTCCAAAATTATAAACTAAAAGTAGACTAGAAACTTTTAATTTAAAATTTTACTGTAAAATGATCATTTTTTTATAAAAATTCCTTTATAAAATAAAAAAAAGGGCAAACAAGACTATCTTACGTAGAATACATAAACAGTTATGCAACTTTCATAAAACTAGTCCGCTACCGCAAAGCTTAGAGGGGATTTTATTGAACAACTTCCGTATTTCTATACATAGGGCACAAATTCCCAAGGCATTTCTTTTATTAACATGATATTATTATCATAACCAAGAGAAACGAAATTTTTATTATTATTAAATTTTTTGTGTAATTTCGGATTTTTTCATTTTCTAGTTATACATCAACGAATCTCTCATTTGTAGCCTTACTTTCCTTGACTTTTATCTTTTCCAAAATTATAAACTAAAAGTAGACTAGAAACTTTTAATTTAAAATTTTACTGTAAAATGATCATTTTTTTATAAAAATTCCTTTATAAAATAAAAAAAAGGGCAAACAAGACTATCTTACGTAGAATACATAAACAGTTATGCAACTTTCATAAAACTAGTCCGCTACCGCAAAGCTTAGAGGGGATTTTATTGAACAACTTCCGTATTTCTATACATAGAGCACAAATTCCCAAGGCATTTCTTTTATTAACATATCGGCCACAAATCCCATAGATATTCTCTTTATTGACATGGACTTTTATATATTTTTTTTCTTCGCTGATTTCACAATGGATTTGGCTTGTATTTAAGAATCACGTAATTCTAAAAGGAGACTTAGAAGCAGTGGAACTCTCAAGAAAAGTATGTGGGAATAAAGAAAAATGGAGAAAAAGAACTTGCTATATAGACCATTTACTTTGCCAAGAATTGTCAAGAGAAAAAATTATTCGATACAATAATACGATAGGAAAAAATTGAACAGTACTTTAGTCAACAAATTTATAAGAGTATATTATCTGTACTTTGTCACGCTAGAGAATATTGATGATCTTAGAAAATTTTGTAATTGGTATTTTAAGGATCAATGACCCCTGAAATACCTGGTGTACTATCATCGATATAACTAAAAAATGAAAATAGATATCGATCTAGGGAACTCCCTCTTTACAGAACATTTAGGTTAACGTAATCAAAATCCAAAACGTCAAAATATATTTATTTGTTTCTATTATTTCTACCATTATACATAAACCATAATAGAGTAATTAAAATATGTTAAAAACAAGTCAAATGATTTTATTGATTCTGACATTGCTATAATAAAATTATTCTATTCACATAGATTTATTTTCACATTCCAAAAACATTGACAAGCATTAAATTACCTGCATGAATAATAATATAGTGAAAATAATTATTATTTTTGACATTAAATCTAATATTACGAATTTAATTAAAACAATTTTCTCAAAATTATACGTTTTATATTTGAGTTACTAGTATTATTTATTATCTTTATGATAACATAAATAATACTGTGGTATTTATTAGAATTATAATTTACCTAATTATTGTATATATAACATATTTTTGAACTAGAATTTTCTCTCTGAGAAAATTAACTTTGACTTTGAACTGTGATAAATGCCAATCAGTGGATATCCAAATTGACCTTATAAAAATTTTTTAATAATTTGATATTGATATATAAAATTAACATATATTTGATATCTAATTTGCTTTTGATATCCGAAATGTCAAGGCTTAAGTCGTGCAAAATACGGCATATTTTTGTGTTCTAATTTTTTTTTTTTCGACGACATGGTAACAATATATTTATTAAAACGAATGGAACATTAAAGTATAACATTCGAAGAATATTGTTTAAAATTTTCATGAAGAAATATTAAAACTTCAACGGCAGCAATTATTAGAATTGCAGTGCCCCGCATAAAACGGTGCTGGATTATCTTAGGTAACGCCGTCCAGCGTTTTTTCCAATTTCAATTTTCCAGTTTTTGGAAACAAATAATTAATTGGAAAAGGAAATTTTTGTGAAAAAAAGGCTACTTATGCATACTTATGCATGGAGACATAGTCAAGGCCTACAATGGCAGTTCCTGAATAAGCAAAATGGTTCATTTGGATTCCACGCATGATCCATCACACAACTCCATTCTATAACTGTTGTGAAAATTATTATTTTTTTAGCCGATCTATGGGGCGCGGATTTAGACATAGTCAAGGCCTACAATGCCAGTTCCTGAATAAGCAAAATGGTTCATTTGGATTCCACGTATGATCCATCACACAACTCCATTCTAAAATTGTTGTGAAAATTATAATTTTTTTAGCCGATCTATGGGGCGCGCATGATATTTTTTGTAAATCCTGAATACAAGGACTAGATACATTTTTCGTTTTCAATAATGTTCAAATTATTGTTTAAACTTTGATGTCTCTACCAAACGCTGGTTACTCAAACAATAAGTAAGTTAACTTCTTAATGGTAAAGTTAAAATTTCTTACCCTTTGTTTAATTAGTTTTATATACAAGTTGCTAGTTGGATTTCACATTTATTTAGTACTTCTGTTACTGGTTTCCTCATCGAATTCTTGAGTTATAGATCGATGTATAGGAAACGAAAACAAGTACCGAAATAGAAAATAAGTAGAATCTAGGATTGACAAAAATCTTTTTGAAACCATTACAAAATATGGAGAAAGTATTGGTATTTTCATGCGTGAAAGAGGAGTTCTAGGTGTCAAAAAATAGATCAATTTCTAGAGCTTAATGAACTTAATCATGATTAGCCAATTTATGTACTACATATACCAAAAATCAACCCTTATATACTCGAAATAAATAGTATTTATTTATTTATTTAATCAGTAAAATAAGGATTTCTTCTTGTTGTTTTAGTTAAATACTCATTTTATAGATTGTGCAAAAAAACAACAAAACACTGAACTCTTCTATCTTTCTTCTTATTTATATATATCCTAAATATTTACTGATGAACGGACGGACTTAGTATAAATATATATATATATATATACTATACATAATTGTTTGTCGAAGACTTATTTGATGAAACAAAATAGTTATGTAGACGTTGGTTTGATGATGGAGGGTGTGTAAAATAAGAAAAAAAAACGACGAAGAAAGGAACTGATTATATAACTTCTTGGATATAACTATGAAGTAATGATTAGTTTACAAAAGTTTTTTACGTCTTTCTCTATCCGGTATGCAGGAAACAATAATGGAATGTTTGGTTCTTTATTGAATCTTATTTGTGCTTGAATTGCAGAACATTATATATATTTTAGATATATAAAACACAACATACTGTTTTTGATGCAATGGTACCGTATATCTACAATCACTACATACGTTGTAGTAATACCATGGCTTATTGAGTTAGTACATGTCGTTGTCCGTCTATCTATTTGTTCGTAGCAAAAGAAAGGGTATACGACATAAATACGTGAAAAAAAGCTGTCCATACAAATCATTATTCTGTTTTTAAGTAATTCTTAACATTTTATATCAAGAGCAAGCCTTGTCAGGTATTTTTGCAAGTGATGGACTTAATGCATGATTTTATCCAAATACTATTCTCAAGTTGATTTCTAATAGCGAAATCTTATTCATCTATCACAAACTAAGATGCACGTTCTATGTTCTCGATGGGATACATATATATGGTGTCAGAATTTCTGAATTTTAATTGCGATACGATATTATTTTTACATTTTATTCAAAGATGAAATCGTTAGAATATCCCCTAAAAATTCAATCCGATAATTATATTCGGGATATCCCATATGCATCGAGTATGTATGTGATTATGGTGGTGTGAATCAAACTATGCATATCGCTAGACCAACAAACGATTTCACTATCCGCATATTACGTTTAAAAAAAAAAAATATCAGGATAAACCACAGCCCAGTCAGATTATGCAGTAAACGTTCTTATTAGGAAAATATTATCTGGGAGTAGTCTTCGTGAATATTTTTTCCGAAAAATGTAAGTATCTTGGAGACAATGTTCCTATTTTAGGAAAAAACGAACTTAATGAATGCACAAAATATATTATTTAAAAGTGAATATAAGAACTTACAGCGTTAATTATTTAGATACTCGACGTATGATTGAGTAATATTTTTGATCATTTATCATTCTGTTTTCAATCATTGAAAATCAAAAGCACTATAAATATCCAGTCTATTAGCTAAATTAAAAGATTTTACGAAAAAACATTTCAAAGAAAATTGGATTTAAAAAAAAAAAAAAAATTCCTTGTCTTTCACGAACTCAGTCTTTATGCCTAAGATACGCCCACCGAAATTTCAACGCTATCTCTTTTGGTTTTTTAATGATCTTGGTGGTGAGTGGACGGAATGACGGTTAGACGGATGGACATTTTAGTATCAAAATTTTGTTAGTGGCTTCAATATTTCCTAGCAAGAGAAAAAGTAATATTTTAGCTTTTTTTTTTGGGATATCTGAGGTAAGCCAAATGGATTTAAAGATTTTTTCCTTTTTTAATTTGGCTTGGAACAAGTATATTTGATTGCTTGCTATATGGATGATGTATGGACCTACCAATTGTGATCGGATTGAAAAGATAAAAACAGACTTGAAACATGTACAAGACTAAAATGTTATTTTATAAATAAAAGGAATTCCAATCTTTCTTTTGTTAATGTTATGTAATAAGTCAAGAAGTATGCGATTTAATTTATTCTTTATAAATATCATTTATGTATTGTGAATATAATTCAAGTGTACCATCCACACGCGCGTCATCGTTGATTTTCACTTTACACTTTTATTCTTACGTAATTTTCACTTGTATCCATGCAAACAAAACACATCACATCAAAAATGTGTGTTGTATAGGTAGTACGAACGACTACGATTATATGAGTACGACATTTTGAGTTCCACAGAGCGTACACAATAATTTCTTTCTATATTTTTCATCTCAGTTCTTCTTGTGTTTCAACTTTTAATTAAAGAATATATTGGCTTGATAATTTTATTTCTTATATCTATGGTACTTTTAAAATACTTTAATGATTATATATTTTATAGAGAGAAGAAAGAATTCTTATTATTATATTCATTCATTTTATGCATGCATAACTGACTGCGTTACTTTCTCATATCCAAGTAAAGTACATACTAACTTTTAAATATATATTATTATGTATATATAATAAATAATTATTTACCAAAAAATCTATAGTGAGCATCTCAATTACCTCCACATGCAGATAACTCAGATGAACTTAGAAAACCATACAAGTTTTTACACCAAAAAGCCAATGAATTAATTATATACGACAAAATTAAACATGGTGTATTAAACAAATTCTAAAGTTATTAACGCTAGAAAATATGATAGTACTAAGAAAGTATTGTTATAACTATCTGCCTGTCAGTGTCGATAGATAACTGCGAATTTTTATATGACTCAAAAAGAAAAAAAGCAATGAAATTTCGAGCTGAAATTTCGATACTAGACCGAAAAATGAATTTGAATTTGTAAATTAGATAAATTGGTCATTTAGATCCAATAAACCCATGACCCACAATTTAAACCGTAAAATATAGTAGAAAAGATTGTTTGTATATTCGTTACAGTTCCTTAATAATGGAGAAAACATATTTTTATATAACAAATTCTTATAAGTGAATAAGTGTATTTGATTATTACTTGAAACAAAATAGTTTAAATATTGCATATATAACCATTTGTCGGATATTTAAACACTTCAATGTTTATTATAGGATTTAAATATAGGGATTGTAACTAATAGTTTGATTTTTGTAATTTATATCCACCTCTCGTTTTAAAAATTTAAAGATTATGCTAAAAAAATAAATATAGAATTGAAAAATGAAAAATGAAAATTTTTCAGGCTTATGGGCATTAAAATCTAGCTTAACGTAGTTATTTCCCGACAACCCAGCGGCAAAAGTATTAACTTCATATCTAATTTTTGCGGATGTATAACAAACATGCAGTACCAAGACTAATAATTATATTTTAACAACCAATTGAACTTTTAATTGTTTATCTCTCAAGGATAATGATAAATTAATTTGGAATTTACTCACACTTCAACTATGTTACGTGTACAAAAACGTGCAATTTTCAGTTATCTCACATATTAGCATATGCAATAATCTTACATTGGATACAGTAAATCATCTTCAAAATTTAACAACGTGTGTATTATGCATTTAATTACCTATATTCAAAATTTGAGGGATTCCTTAACATTTGGCTTGCATGACCCAACGACCTTAAAGTGATGCATGTCGATAAGTTTTTTTTGCATTAATAAAATATTTAAAATTCAGTGGCAAGTATTTCGAAGAGTTCCTTGAAGAGATTTTTGTTGTGGTTGATAAGCACAATAATGAAGGAAACATTACTTTCTTTCATAATTAACTGATCTATTTGAATAATCTGCTAGAAAACATAACTTCTATATTATAATATATTTATTTTAATACCCGTAGATAGAGGTAAACAGCAAAGTTCTTTACAAACATTTTCATTTCAATGAGTTTTATATTAAAACAAATTTTGATTCATAACAACATTAATCGCATTATTTATTAACTATAGAAGTTTAATACCGATTATGTGAACAATTTTTAATTTGATAGTACACATTTAATACATGCATATTAATTTACTTTATCTGGAAAACTTATTTGGCATAAAAATGGTTTTTAAAAGCCCCAACCTGAAAAATATTCGACAATTTTTTTGCTCTATTTTGTTTTTTAATAGATATATTTTATGATATGAAAATAACATGATATAGTTGCATACAATTTATTACGATAATGTTGATTTTGGATCACATTGACCACTGTTTATGACTACATTATGGGGGCATTCCATGCAGAAAATATTAACATCATGGAGGAGTTTGCTATGAGGTTAAATATATACTGTTGAGGATTTAAAAACATTTTTACTCACGATTAAACAAGAATTGAAAATAACCTATAATATTCTGGAAAATTTTGTCTCATTTCCTCCGAAATACCAGATTTATTTTGAATTTTACCTTCCGAATAAATTATACTACTAATTTTAAAATTTGATCGAATAAGCTAATTTAAAAGTCTATTTTTATGTAGTTTGTTTAGAAGATCAAAGATATTTTTAAGACTTTTGTTAAACAAAATTATCGTCTTCTGTTTGATACATGATGCACGTTAATTCATAAATCTTGTTCCTATTGTTTGTATAAAAATGCAAACAAAAACATATTTATTAAAAAGAAAATGTAGAAAAAATTACAATAAAAAAACACGAATATAATTACTATTATCTTTAAAAACTAATTCAATAAAGACATTTGAAAATAAAATGAACGAAGAGATAAAAATACAAAAAAATTTACATAATTTACTAAACAAATGTTAAACAATATCTAAATAGTTTTGAAAAGACATATTTTTTAATGTTTAATTTAATTTGGGAATATAATTATCCATAATAAAATAAATATAGGCGGTCAAGGAAAAGCGTATATTACACAATGTTTTTGAAAAGGTATCTGAAAAGGTAGTTAAAGCTTATGTGCTTTTGGAGTTTAGAAACAATAAATTAAAATCTATTTTGCCTATTTGAAGCATCAAATATATCCATAAACGCGTTCCTATCACGAAAACAAAATCAAACAGCATTTTGTCAATTTTTGTGCAAATGCAAAATCATTTCCCAGTGGATTTATTCTTAAGTTTGTCCACTGTATGCGAAGCTATTCTACAGTGAGTAAAAATTTCGACAAATTTTAATTTATAAGATGAATGTAAATAATAAGACGATATTTTCAATTACTACTTCAATAAAGAGTAAAAAAAATACAAAAAATAAATTAAATGATTTTCAATAAAAATTAATTAGAAGTAGTACGACATTTGACTGTATATAATTTACACTTGTAAAGGACTCCCGGTATATTTTTAGTAAAATGAACTTTGAAATTATGAAACATAGAAATTTAAAACAAAGATAGATATATTTATATAAATATGAATTTTATACAATTCATAACAACTAAAATGCCTAATATTATTATTATTATTATCGAATATGGTGCGGTTGTACCAGACACAAATCCGAGTATAATCAGAGTTTACAATTTTATATTATAAAAACTAGCTGCAAAGTACCCGTTTCGCTTGATAATTCTAACGAAACATCGATTCTGCAGCAAAAATATCTCAAAAGATACTTATCAAAACGTTATGAAAAAACGGTTTGCAGAATATTGCCAAGAAATATAATCTAGTTATTAAAGCTGTCGGTTAACCTGTAGGTATTCAAAAACTTTGAATATGGCTTTTTCTAGTACATTGATATGGCTTCTAAAGGTCGGTATTAAATGTGATAACCAGTAATGTCAAGAGACGGCCATAGTTGTATAATGTCAGTAAATATTGGCCATCTGTAAGCTTCGATAAAATGAGTAAAATAATGAATTAGTATTACGTTATTTATAATTGATTTTTATAATCTCAAAGTGTGAGTGAATTCCATCCATGCAACAAAAAGAAAAAGTAACTGTAAGCTTCTGAACGGCAAATTAATTTTTTAGGTCCTAATCTATATCCTGAACTCTTCGTCCAGCAGGCCTATCGATTTTCAAATGTAGAAATATCTGAATGGAATTAAACAAATCCAATCTAACTTCAAGATATCTTTCTACATACGATTAACATCATATATGATGTATATTTTTAGCATAAACGATAAAACAGCGCAACAGGATAAGCGAAGGAGAAGGATAACCGACTGTTTACAAAGATAATCTAAGAAGCATCCACAAAAATTATAATGCACCATGTTTTACTTTTTGATTTGGAGAATTCAGCGCATTGACTAACATGCAGACGGTAAGCCGTTGTATTTTGTAATATTTCAGTAAAATACCCAATATGAATAAATACCAAGTATACTACTATTATATGTGGTATAGGCCTGGCCTACAATAATACAAAACTACTAGTCAATATTTGGAGAATGGCACCACCTATTTGCATAGGTATATAGATACTGATTTGATTATAATAATAACTGTTATTTCTGTTTTAGAAAATATGTATTGTAAAAAATATTTTATATACTTATTTTAGTACAAAAACAATTTCAAATAGTTTTCAGATTTGCATCATGTTCACTGTTTATGTTCACCGTTATGCAAAACAATAACCGTTAAATCAAAACTTTTGGATTTTTGGGAAACCATTCATTTTTAAATATAACTAATTTGTTCGGAATTTGGAGTTACTAATATATTCGGAGTTATTTTTCTGTACTATGGAATTGAAAAAAACATTTTTGATATTTTACATTAGTAAAATAGTGTACGATACTGAAATTGGAAGTATTCAAATGTATTTTTTTCGTTTAACTCAACTTTAACATAAAAAATAAAATTTACTAACAAGCTTAAAATTAAAATTTTAAACTGAATAATTAATATTACTGAAATTCTATTACTGAAATAATTTTAATTTTACTTTAATTCATGTCGCGTATACCGTATGAAAAGTTATCGATGTTGTTCGGCGACATTGAAGAAAATAATTCCACAGCTATTGCGAATTTTAACAATTTCAAATTATTCTCACTTGTATCAAACAATAATTTGTTTTTTAAATTTTGGCGCTAATCATAACAGAACGTACTTCTGTTAATCACTTCACTCCTGGAGTTTAGACAAAAATTTTTTACAAACTTTGAAATAATTGATTTTTTTTCAAAAAATCATACTTAAAATTGGGTTCTGATGATAAAATAAAAAAAAGTTTCATTAATATTAGTTTCAAATATTTTACTGTTTTTGAGATTGTCCAGTATACTATACAAAAGCTGTCAATAATAAACCTAAATATAAAATTAAATATTTTATCATTGTAAAAATAAAAAAGTAAAAAAAGTTTCGATAACAAAATATTAATTTTTTGGTTATTACGAATACTATTTATATGCATAAAACAAATTGCTTTTATTGGTATGTATAAGAGTCTTTAAAACAATGATTGTGTCCAATGAGTCACAATCACTTATAATAAGATATCCCGGATCTTTGCACCAAGACACATTTTTGTTGCCACCGTGCTCTGGAAAATATATAATTGTACAAAATCGTGAAATATTTAACCATGCTAATATACAATATTCATGACATCTTACTTAACTACCCAGTTACAACATATCTCTTCCAAACATACACTATGTACAAGGTTAAATACTTTTGTCCACACTCAATTTTAATACGAAAGAAGAAAAATAATAATTTACTTATGCATTTCACTGCGCCACCACCAAAATTAGTTGTCTAACGTATATATAACTTATTTCACTGCGCCACCACCAAAATTAGTTGTCTAACGTATATATATATATATATATATAAAACTTATTTCACTGCGCCTACACCTATTTTACATCATCATATTATTTTATTGCTTTAAATATTGCATGAAGCCAAGCTCACAAAATATTTATCCATCCAGAGGTTTGTGAAAAGTATAAAAGATGTATCCTTAATCAAAGTTTGATATCATATTTGATATGGTGGCTCTTTCTATATAGAAACTTTAAGCGCTTATAACAACTTTCTATAATTTATTAAAATTCCTTTTTTTTTTTACGAAAAACAACAAATTTTTATCTAAATAGTGTTGAACAATATAAAAATTTGGACACCAAACACGTTTTATTTTGTTGTCCTTAAGACAGCCGGGAACTTACAAAATTAAAAAAAAAATTTATATGGAACAGATTAACATTAAGACGGGCATCAGTTTCAACACTTAAGTTTGAACTAGTATTTTTGTAACAGGATACAAAAACAGAAAATATAATCGATCAGTCCATAAATGGAATAAGTAAGCAGATATATTATAATTTTACCGATCAAAGTGTAAATACGGTAGAAACAATGTGAAAAATACTTGTGTCCAGTACATTGTTTATCAAGATGTGTTAACATTTCAAATTAATCGGGACTGAGACAATTCAATAGATGAGCAGCGGATAGATGACAAAATGAATCTAAAAAAAGTCTAAGTTGAGTATCGACAGGGGCAAATAGAAAATTCTATGGAGCGTCCATTCTCAACAAAAATATTTTTGTACTTCCATATACGGGCAAACATTTTCTAATCATCGATTCTGCATAATAGAAATCCTACAACTTTTATTTAACATTGAGTCACGTCTGCACGATATGTATATATATATAATATAAGATTTAATTTATGATTCGTCCTTAGGATACAAGATAAAGACATTTTGTATATTACCAAAGAATATATACCTAAACTAGAACGATCTCTTGTAGTCGGGTTCTTTGATGTTTGAATAACAAATTCAGTGACCTTGTACCATAATGGTAGTCAATAAACAAAGATAGCAAATACTTTAACACAAAATGTGAAACAAAGATAACAAAAAACGTAAACAAATAATAAAGAGGTGCAGTTTCATAACATGTTAAGAAAGATTTGACTTGGACATCTTAACAACATGGCGTTATTTTTTTATTTTGAAATCGTTCTAATTAAAGTATCTATTCAGTGATATCACTGTTGTAGAACAGTGAATTTTCTCGTTTTCTTATAAACGAAAAAAAACTTAGAAATATAATGCGAAATATTTGATTGCAAGGTGGTAGTTCTAAGAAACAAAGAAAGATATTAAAATATTTTATTCGTACAATCAAATGCATATGTTAACATGAAGTAATCCGTCAAAATGATGTATTCCAAATGCATACAGTTTTAATACAAAACGACTCATAGAATGTGCTATGGAAAAAAAATATGTTACATACATAAAAAATAGGTAAGTAATAAAAATAAAGCGTTAATAAACAAGAAAAGAATGGACATATATAATAACAATAATAATAATAAAAATACTACTAAATAAACAATAACAGATTTGTTTTTAACAAATCTTATAAATAATAATACAAACAATACGACAATAACAAACAACAACAACAACAACAAGCTTAACGATTGACTGATAAAAAACCTCAACAGAAAATAACAAACAATATGGTTTTTAAGGTTAGTTAGTGATATTACAGTAAATAGTAGTGTGTCTTGCTGTGAATGTACAGTGTTCATCAGGCTTGAGATGATTTTAGCTGGATGTATTCATTATAGCAAATAAAATACTCTAACAATAAATGCCATTCCACCATTTATGTGTGAACAGAAAGAACTCTTGGATTTTGCGTATAAATTTCGATTTTTTGCCTAAATTTCCTAGATCAAAATATTTTGTATTTTATAAATACGTATTTCGATTACAAAGTAGTCATCATCAGTATGAATTAGATTGTCGTAATGATTCTCCGAAGGTTACTCGTGGACAGTTTGAATTAAAAAAAACAAAACTTTTTGATCAAGCAAATTTGGGTGAAAAATCGAATTATATACCATTTATGTGGTTATATGTTCTTCAATATTATCTATTGCTTAAAGTAAGTCTTCATGTCCTAGACTAAAAGTTTTATTAAAAAATAGGTAAATTTTTTTTTATTGATGTAAACCTAATTTTATAGGTTTTACAGGAAGGAAAATTAAGTAATATCTGTCTGAAAAAATTCAAAGATTTTTGTTTACGAATTTGTCTCAAACCTTTAATGGCTCTATTCGCATTAACATAAAGATTTTAAGTCATGTTATGAAAACAATCCGTGTGGTGGAAATTTAGTCAAAAATGCGTGGTGAAAGTGTGTTTAACACATTGAAAAAATGATTAACCATTTGTGGACATGTTAAGATAAAATTGCACACAGGTGTGAACATGATTTATATTTTCAAAAACAAATTTTAGCAGCTTTTATCGTGCGATTCATTTTAATATCAATTTATATATAAATATTATCTCAAGTCATCGGGAGAAGTGAACAGTGTATCTGACAATAATTATAGCTTCAATACTTCACAAATGATATGGTTTATAATAATTGCATATAACTTAAGTAAGATGAAAATGACGACCTCAGACTATAGTAGATTCTGACTGGAGTATACCATTCTATAAACTCATATACTTGCTTCATTTAATTAATACACCATATCCCTTCTCAAGATCTTTAAAATCTCATTTCCTAATTTTTTCCTGATACATATTGTATAATGTATAATATATATATTATTTATAATATTGTGTATCACATGCAATTTATATTATAACAATACAAAAGACAATGAAAAAGATCACTGGAGCTATTATCTTTCATATCAGTGAGAGTAAATTACAGAAAATTCATACAACACCACACATAGAGAGAATATTTTATTATCTAACACAGTATTATATATATAGAGTACCAAAAATATAAGCGATAAACAAACATACAGATTCAACGGTAGTTATCGCTTGTTCAAATTCATAGTACACATTAGTAGAAGTCGTATAGGGAAGGTAATGAAAATAACTAAAATGTGTAATCTCACATACAATAATAAGACCTTAAATTTATACAAATAAAATCATCGTATATTTATGCATAGCAATGTATTTGATTAATTTTATGTTTATATAAGAATTGCTTTAGTATATTATAATAATAACCTGTTCATGAATGTGATAACACAGGTAATTTTAATTGAGATAAATAAGACGTGTAGACTTTAAAATATTCAACCATATATTTCTGATTTATTAAAATATTTTTAGGAGTTGTATTAAAAGAAAACTAGAATTCATTTCATTTATTTTGCAAACGATATACTAGAATAATTATTATAATTAAAATTAAATTATTATTATTAATTATTATAATTAAACTATTATAATACATTAAAAATCAGACACATTAAACTTAATATTAAGGTTCCAAGCTGTTTTTATGGAAACCG